>CP136065.1:110880600-112080600 GCA_032622095.1 Siphonodentalium dalli | reverse complement strand
GTAGTTGATTGTCGACGAGACCAACCGAAATGCTCGTCACATGATTTAGGAAAAACCTAACATGCGCATAGGAAATGTCTAAAATGGGGCATAATACAATTGAATGCTCAGGGCAATGGTGTCATTGGATTATTTGAGGTATCTGCTTAGCAACCGTTGTTACCCTTAAACAAAAGTTAGGTTCACTCATCTGGCCATATATATAAAATTTCACAATGAGGCATTGGCGGCATCGAAAACGTCATTTTCTAGAGCTGAAATATGTCAATAAAAGCTATAATTGCATTTTACTTTCGATTTCAGATAGTTGCATAGCAACCGTTTCCAGGGTGTTATCATCCCGATCTTAAAACATGGTATCCGTGGCTCCTTGAATTCCTTGAAACTCCTTTGATTTGGAAAATCAATGTTCCAGGGCCCTTGAAACCCTTGAATTGAATGCCCACCCCTTGAAAACCCTGGAATTCCGTGTAGCCCTAAAACCCAGGTATATCGATTCATCGGGAGTCAATAAATATAGATAGTTTAGTTCCGAACACGTTGTTGGTATATGGGAAGTAACTCCATTTTGAATTTCCGCTGGCGGCAATTCTCTCGAGCAAATTGTAATTGTGTGACCCCCCCCCTCAATGAAGCGTGGTAACTCCATTTCCCGCCAACACCAATTTTCTCGAGTCTATTTCAATTATGTGATCCCCCTATGAAATCATAAAATTGAACACGACAAAAAATAGTTCTGAGCTTTTCAAACTCAGGTACCGTAATTAGTGTATTTTTATTGTATCGGATCGAGGTATTTTGTATATTATATAGACATTAGAAACCCGTATTTTACATCAAAACATACAAATTAACAAAAACAAAACCGAAACGAAAACAAATCACATCCGCTTCCGATGACCTTCATTTCCTGTTTACGTATATTTTAAAATAAAATAAAAAAATTTAAGCAATGACATGCCCGGTGGTAAATGTAAATACCCGTCGCAATGGGGCGCCAAATTCAATTGGGTGGAGGCAGTCGAAAACAAAACGTTTAGCGCTAGATGTAAGCTATGCAAAAAGACATTTGACATTGCAAACATGGGCGAAAGTGCCCTGGTGTCGCATGCAAAAAGTTTGAAGCACCAGAAAAATGCCATTGAAATCCAGGGGACTGTACCCATTGGCAGTCTTATGCAGCCAGCACCACAAGCAGCCCGAACAGTCAGTGTCACAGCTGCTAGATCACTAGTACAACCGGTGCTACCAACCTCAGCCCGTTGTAATGTTCAACAGTTAGTTCCTGGAAACTCCTTGAAAATTGTCGGGGCAGTCCTTGAAAATCCTTGAATTGACTACTGGAACCTCCTTGAAACTCCTTGAATTCATTCACCAGAAATGGGCAGATACCCTGTAAAATACTCAGTGGTCCATGCGGAACATACATGTAAAGTTTCAGATCTGTGGCACCACTTAAACAGAACACATTGTGCCTAAACACAGTCTACAATAAATAAAAAATAACACTGGGAGCCCAGGGTCATGGTGTCGATCGTTGTGGAGAGCCAGGGTTCAAAGGGTTAAGTCCAGTGTCAATGATCAATCTTGATTGCTAGTAGGTTTACTATTCGAACAGCATTGATGGAAGGTTACAAACATCATCCATAGATATTTGTTTATATATAGTTATCGGCCCTGTTGTACTTGGTAGGAGAAGCTATTTTCCATACATTTAGCATTGTTATCCAAATACCAATAGATTAATTTGAATATCTTTTGTTATGTTGATAGACCAATACGAGTGAAAGGATACACTCATATGATGGTTTTCATCAATTCCACCAGAGTTTTGGATCCGCTTGATTGAACTTAGTAAATAACTATCCCTCCATACATACATGTAGCATTGCCCGCTCTCTAAACACTTGGAGTTGCACTTGTTGCCTCAGTTATAACTGTACAACAGATTTTCCATTTGTCTTGGTAATATACCCGGTATAAATTTTCCTGAATAAACCTGTGAAAATACTTTTACAACCAACACATCCATTGCACTGATATTATTTAACAGTTTCAAATTATTCCAACAGATGAAGATGGTAGTCACAGTGATCATCCAAAGAGACCTCGTGCCTTCAGCCCTATTGAGTTTGCCGATGATGACCTGAAGAGTATGCTGTTAAATCACAAAAAGAAGAAGTTAGAATTTCAGGTTTCATTTAGATTTCCCATTAAACTGGTCTATTATCAATTCAAAAAGCTTTTGTTTTGCATGTCTAACTGCTGGTTATATTCTGGTCTCTGGAGCTTCGCATATCAGAGAAAACATTGGCCTAACAAAAATATTTACCTTGACCTTGTAAGCCAGTGCATTCTTTTATATATGTGAGGCTCTTTATGGGAGACTCACATATTTAAGAGAATGCACTGGCCCAGGATCTTTAATGGTACACCAGCGCAGCTCATGTCATGAATGGGTTAAATCACACTGTACCTTGTTTTAAACTAATATTTGGCTCAGAACATTGAAAAGCACCAAATTGCAAACTAGGTGGATAACCGTGCAAAGGGACATCACAATTTCTCAGTCAATGGCCATTGTAGCACTTTTTTTATCCTTTCATATTTAGATAGGTGTTAGTTCATTTTGATCTGGATCCCATTAGGTCATTCCTTTCAACCCATTCTGTTCTGAATACTCATTAACGAGGATTTATCTCTTAGGAAATGTTCAGATAATAAGTTCAACAAATTATCTGAACATTTTCCACAAATTTATAGTAATCCTTCTGCATTTGTATTATATTTTTGTATGTCTGTCATCTGCTTAATTTTTCCTTGACACCCTTCCCAATGAATAATAGACCATTCCAATGTATGCTTTTATAACTTGGTGGGAGATTCCACTTAGTATAGAAGGGGTTACACAATGGTGAGGCGAGTTCAGTTCTTGGTTTGTTAGCCATCTGAGTTCGATTCCGGATTCCACACGGGCCAGGACATCAATTGCAATTGTCTCGCAACACTCATGCAATAAATGAATGCCTTGTCAATGGATATTGTGATTATTAATAATATATGTTATTAGATATTAGTGGATTGACAATAACATATTGTCACATTGATGGCTTGGAGTTAATGTTCAATTAAGTTGCAGACAACCAGGTTTTAACATAGGCTTTAAGCCATCAATATCATACTATGTTACCATCTATAATGTTTATGTTACATAGACAATCCTGATGATTCATGGCCATTTGACTTTTATTCTGGAAGAATAATCAGCACGATATAACAAATTTTTGTCATTTAATGGAAGGAGTGCAGCGAGGGACAATGGAACGGTTATCTTGGATCCCCTTTAAGGCTTATGTTGATGGCTCGAGACTCAAATATGGGATTTATTACATGGCTTTCTGTCTAATTAAGGATGTTTTATACTTGTGTATTTATTATATTCCAGGACATGCCGGAATTCGAAACTACAGGGATTTGTCTGGAAGATATATTACAGAGATGTCAGGCACATAGAAAGGGTAAGTGTAGCCAGTGTTTCAATGTTGGCATAACCTTCCAATCATGTATTTGTGCTCCTTTTAAATGACCAACAAAAAGGATCTTTACCTTCTCAAGAAGTCACTTTCAATTCTGAGACAACAATTTAAATATATATTGAGGTTTCCAGATCTCCACTTACAACAATATAATATTCAATAAAATCTAATTTTACATCACTATTGACCTTGTCCATTTAATAGTTTTTAGATATTATATATAAACAAAATATTAGATATTTAACATTAAATTAGACATAACATATGCTTATAAATTCCAAACAAAGTAATTCACCAATTATGAATTTTTGTAATTAAATTCACTTGTTAATGGAATAAATGTAATAATGTTATTTCAGGATCGAGACCAAAACCTGTTACATCGTCCTTGAAGAAAAAGGTCAAAGAGAGGGACAAGGGTGAGAAAAAGGTCAAGAAAATCAAAGTGAAACATGTATCTGATGGGACTCCGCTGTCGTCAGAAGCTACTCCTGTCTCGGATAGTTCACATATAGATGTCGTCAATAGGGATGAGGATTCTGGCTCAGAATTCCCGTTAGCTGAGTAAGTTGATTCAAAGTCAATTCCCCATTTCTCAGACCCATTCCCAGTTCAGATTTTCGATTCATTACTGTAATTGGTAACTATGTTCAAAATTTTTTGTGGATTGTGACTGCAATCTCAGTGAAATATTTGTTGATCATACCTAATCGGGCTAGATTTGATTAAATAAATCAACTAACTTTTTATGGATATATAGTTTGTAAATAATGGCCATGCGAAACTGAAATTAGATCCATTGCTAAATGATGCGTAGGTTGAATGCTTTGTTAGTGTGTCCCCCAGAAATAAATAATAAAATATAAATATGCATGTACGCATACTTTTCCAAAAGAGCATTCAGGGTATAAAGTAGAAACCTTCGTTCGACCGTCCTTCCGTCCTGTGTCCGTAACAAACATTTTACAACACAGATCAAGTATTGATAGTCTAATTTGAATATCCTTTGGTATGTCGGTAGACCAACAATGTCGAAAGGATCTCCACATAGTTCATGTTTTGTCCACACTTTTTTCCAGAGATATGGCCCTTAGTGTAAAATGCGTCAACACGGCCATAACAAACATGCTGTGGATGTCTTTGCAATTTTTTTTTTTGGTCAATTTTGTGTCCAAAAGAACAAGTCAGCTTGTAACTTGGGCAAGAATCTTTTGATTCAGTTATGCTTTGGTATGTTGATATCACAGGTCGGGGGGAAAGGATACCGACTTACTACAGGTTTGTCCATTCATTTTTACAAGAGATATAGCCCTTGTTTGACTTCGGAATTTCTGAATTTTGTCTTTGTATGAACATTTCAGCTTGTATCTTGGGCATGGTTCAATGGATTTGATTGTGCTTTGGTGTATTGATAGTCCAGTTTAACCCTTTCAGTGCCAAGTCCGATTTTTGTATCAAACCATATTTCCTTGATCATTTTTCAAATTTATTGATTATAATAATGTGATACATTGATGGAAAGAGCTGTTAGAGGGGAAGGATACTCACTTCTTGGATTGTGAAGAAAAAAAAAATATATATATTGCCCACTCTCTAAACTGATCGTCAGGGGCATATGTCACGCTTGGCATTGCACTTGTTTGGTGACTTCTTATTTTTTATCATGAGAGTGACGAGATATCAACATTAATGATGGTAAACAATCACCACCTGATTCGATTTGATGTCAATATCAAGAATGAGATTTGATGAAAAATTCCTGCCTCGCAGCACACCACTCCTAGCTAGTGTTTTATTTTAACTGACTTCGACTTGTTGGATAAAAAAAATAAGAAGAATCTCCCTTACTCATTAATTTACATGCAACATTTAAGAATCAGACATAGCCTGGCAATAAAAAGAGTTTAACCTTAATTTATTTTCAGATCAGTTCAAAATAAACTGTCATTTGTACAGCCACCAAATTTCTTCAGTTTACTCAGAGATTTATTCACAGAATTTCCTGACTTAAAGGCTACGACACCCAGAGTGAGTATAAACTGGAATATCTCAGCCAGCCACTGTGGGAGGGTAGATGGAGTATTATCATGCCGGCCTACTAGATTGACCAATGAGAATGGAGATTTACTGACAGGAGATGAGGGGATATTAGGTTAATCTTGATTGATATCAACCCCATATGAAAACCCCAGGGGCGATATGGATTCATAGTACCTTGTACAAATACCTGCATTTGATATATTTGACAAATTATTAAGATGCATAAATTAACTATCAAACTCAATTTGTTACCAAGCTTCAGGTGATGAGCCATTGACTGAGTGCGTTGACGTTCTATGTTCATGGCACATCACTGAGACGTTACATAATTTAATAGCCATATTAGGTGGAAACTTTAGCTCACCAGAATGTAGTAAACTTTGTACCGATAATTAAATTCTCACATGGAAAGCATGATAAAAGCATTACAGGACTCTCAGTTCAGGGACCAGCCGAGAGGGCGACGTGGGCGACTTCTTCGCCCTAGCGCCGTCCGCTTCGCCTTATTTTTGCAGTCGGGCGAAGTTCAAGTCGCCCTGAAAATTCCAAAGTTGACTGACGAAAATCGGCAAAATTCCCCAAATAATTTATGATAATTTACAACTGTCAACAGTGATTGCACACAATACTCCACTATCAGGGTGTTGTAAAACAATTAACACCTGTATTGCTCCAATCTGGAAGCATGTTGACAACGGAGTCTGATTACTGGCAGCTGTGAAAATATCGTCGGGCCTCAAGTGTTAATCTGGTTGTTGTGATTTTTAGATTACCGTGATTACCACACCTTACAATGAAGATTACAACTGACAGCTCTCACAATGTGTCAGTTCATCACTCCCTCTATGGAGTTTGGTTAAAGAAATTTTAAAACAAATTCATTTGTGAAGCATATTAAATTTTCAAACGGGATTACTAATAGAGCGCAGTGAAAGTGTTCATGATTTCGTTTCGTTTCGGTTTGATAAATATTGTTGGCATTTTTAAAAACCCGAAAAATATGAAATAAAATCTTGTCATTCTCCCACAATTACGATATAAAATGCTGCTATCCTCTCACAATTATGTTTGGGTATTATTAATAGTTATTAGGGTCATGAAGTGAACATAAAGACTCCATATTTCAACCATTGTTTCATAAGTTTAATTGACATATTACATCTTTCCTATTTTCGTTCTATAGCGACTCCTGTCGTAGTACTGTTCAATTTAAGTTTTGTAGACTCACTTCGCCCTATAGAACGGCCACTTCACCTTATTTTGATAGTAGGGCGAAGTCATTTCGCCCTGAAAATATGGTCTAGGCTGGTCCCTGTCTCAGTTGCATAACCGCATATCCGGCAACTAATCACCCTGTAACTTATAACATGGATTGAGATATACACTGCCCGAGATATTGTTCCACCCTGTGCCTCTCTGATAGCTAACTTGACTGGAATATCTACATATCTTTTTCAACTGTTGCACAGAAATTTTGATAGACCACGTAATATTAGTAATAGGGATATATGTTTAAGATGTTTGTTGTTCAACTTAATATGAAAATAGTTATGCTATGAGTGTTGAATGTAGAAGACATTGTTTGCATATAATATTTGTATTTATAAAACATTAGTAGCAATGAGCCACTCATACTGAGCTACAGTAATGCCCTAAATAATTGACTCCTTAACCACAGAAGAATTATGGGTTACTTTTTTAGGATTTAGTCAGAAATATGGCTTATTGCCATTCATCGGAAAGCCATATTTCCGACTAAATCCTGAAAGTTACCCATAATTATGCTGTGGTTAAGGAGTCGATTATTTATGGCATTACTGCAGTTCCTTGCATATTCATATATCAGTTGAAACTTGATCAGAGTTATGCACCAATCTGATTGAAACATTATGAAGCAATGATAACCTTAGACTGGGCCATTGATTTACACATTAATATATACTACATTAGGATTTTTGCAGTCTGGGTCAACCAAACGCAGTCTCAGTTCAAATCTAGTAAGTCTGGAGATACAGTTGGAAGAAATCAATTCAAATGGGAATGAGTATGCTCCAATGATAAAAATTTTGCAGAGAGCATCGCTGAGAAGAATGTGATCTCTTGACCAATCGATATCCTACAAAAGGCAATTAATATTAACCTGTATTCTGTATATAATGATGCGAACTGTATTTTATTGTGCAAAAATTGGATAGAGGAAAAAGTGACAGCATATAAACATGTTTCAGGCCCACATGCGTACAACTATATGTTGATCGCGTTTGTTAAAAACATTGCCTTATTTGGAAATGTGAATGTTATTGAGGTTTCACAAACTGGGAAATCCCCTTCATTCCTGAAATCAATGGTAGTCCGAGTCTAGGTTAACAGAGACTGGAATTTTAGTTTAGTTATCTGAAATACTGGTTGGAATTAAAATGTGAAAATCCATTCAGCAATAAAATTGTTAGAATGCCATGCCTGTATTTCATTTTATGAAGTTGAAACAGAAATCTTGAAGTTGACACATTTTCTATCTTATTATCCTAGGTTGAAGATCGTGTTAGAGAATGGCAAGAGTCACCATCCAGCTCACTGACTACGTGGGTGCAACACAATAACTGGCCAGATTGTGTGCAGTTAGCTCTCAAGTTTCTCTCAGGAGACCTACTGGGTAAGTTTTCTCAGCACCAATTTTTGTGAAGATGTATGCCTGGTATCCACCTCAACTGAGTTGTGTAATGAATAAAGAAAAGCTTTATTGATATAGATCTGAGTTATGGCCCTCTGATTTTGTTTTCGTCCAGCTAGATAACTCCCAACAAATATGAACCAATTTCAAAAAAATTTGGCTTACAATTTGCTTTCCACACTGTCTCAAATTATTGCAAAAATCAGGTTATCCCAGATTTTTAACCATTATTAAATGACTGATGAGAGAATTGCACAGGTCCATCTCAGCTGATGCCATTGGCAATTTTTATTGAGATCTGAATTCAACTTGTATGTTTCCAGATGATAACTTTTGCTCTACTGAACTAAATTGAATGGAATTTGTTATGTATGTTCACTGCCACAAAATAAATGTAAAGTTCGATTTTGGGGTCTGGCTGCCCATTTTTACCGAATTTACAGCCCTTTATGAAATTTGGCTCAATTTTCGTTTCCGTATGATAACTTTAGTTAATGTTAATTGAATGGAATGAAATTTGGTATGCAGGTTTACAACCATAACATTCAGGTCAATTTCTATATTGGGATTCAGTGTGCCTAATTTAACCAGAGTTACTGACCTTATTCAACTTTGAAATTCAGGTTTTAGCTCACTTGAGACAAAGTCTACGGTGGAGCAAAAGTCATCACTCCTCATCTGCCCATCCATCCGTCTGTCCTTCAACAATTTTCTTCTTCTCCAGAACCGCAAGACCGAATGGGGCGATATTTGATGGGGATAGTCCCCAGGTGACTGAGGTTCAAATTTGTTCAAACGAGGTCCCCTGATCAAATCTTTATTTGACCTGGGGACCGCATTTGAACAAATTTGTTCTTTTTCAACTGTTGCACAGGAATTTTGATAGACCCCGTAATATTAGTAATAGGGATATATGTTTAAGATATTTGTTGTTCAACTTAATATGAAATAGTTATGCTATGAGTGTTGAATTTAGAAGACATTGTTTGCATACAATATTTTTATATGAACATTAGTACCAATGAGCACCTCCTACTGAGCGAAGACAGGGACTTAACTCTTTCCCTCCATAGTAATTCTTAAAAGCTATTCTTCCCAAAAACCGCAAGACTGAATGGGGTCATATTCGGTGTTGATGGTTCCTTCATGACTGGGATTCAGATTTATTTAAAAGAACCATCAGGCATATTTAGCTTATATTTGGCATGGGTGACTGAGATCCAGATTTGTTTAAAATACCCCAATAGAGGTGACAGGGCAGAGAGGTATGCAGAGGCTTCAATGAGACCAGGGACTTAACTCTTTCAGTCTTTTGTAATTCTTAAAACATTTTCTCAGGAACCATTGGGCCTAGTAAGACCATTTATAGTATGGAAGGTCCTGGGATGACTGGGATTTGTTAAAATTTGTTAAAATGGGGTCAACCAGTGAAGAAAAAAAAAAAGGGGGAATATCAGGTTGGTAATTTCCATCACAACAGTTGAGAAGCTTTAGTTGTGAAATTCCAACATAAGTGAGATGTGCAAAAGGAATTTTACAAACTCTGAGATCAGTCCAGTTGGAAAGGGATTGGGTATTGAGCTATTGGGGGGGGGTGTGTGTAGTTGAAAATTTCATTCCCCATGATCAACGGACACCCTCTAGCTACATCCCTGTTTAGAACTACGTGTATTAAAGTGATTTTGACAAGTACTAATTATTGTGCTCCCAGTATTCTCAGTCTTTACGATCATGTGTCTACCTCAACAGTCGTTGACTGTCTTGTTTTGGTGTCCAGATCATAACATCAGTTAATGTTAACTGAATTGAATGAAATTTGGTGTGCTGGTTTACAACCATAAAATACATCTCAAGTTTAATTTTCGGCTCTGTCTCCCCATTATTCCATTGGAATTTCTTGGCTACTAGATGATAACTACAGTTGATGTTAACTGAATGGAATGAATGCAGGTTTGAAATTATTTTCACACTGATAACTCCAACTTATGGAAACTTTCTGAAAAGAAATTTCAAACAAGCCAATGGGTGTATAATGCAACCATGTTGGTGCTCTTGTTCTTCTTATTTTGATCCCGTGATCCACATCCACATTTTGAACAAATGATTTAAAATACCAAAGCACATTAGTCATTTATACAGAATTTAAATTGGTGTGAATTCACTTCGCCACCAAATTATCACAGCTAACTTTTATGCAGAAGAAACAAATTAACTATTTGTTATTAATTAATTTGTACAGATTTTAATCTAATAAAATATTACACTCAGAAATTTACATAAATTTTTCAGGAATCAATTTGGAAAACTTTGCACCAGTGATTGATTTCAAAGAGAGGTCACAGCAATGGAAGTGGATAGGTCAAGGTCGTGATGGTGATGATATTTTAGAACAGCTGTATAAATATTGGATCATCAACAAAGATAACATGATTGCTGAACTTACAGAGCAGAAAGAAGGATCACCACCACCTCCTGCTATGTTAGTTTATATCCTGATAGTCCAGGAGATCGACCCCAAGAAATAACAAATGTTGCTCATTTTGACAGACAAGTGCTATCCAGTCTAATTTTGTAGTAAAATATATGTAGATTACGAAAATCCATGATAGCAGTGGTGAATTTGTAGCTTAATTGGCGAAAAACATGTTTTTATTGACCTACCCGACGACCGAAAATAGAAGAATTTTCCGGCGACTTCATGTACTACTAGTATTCCGGGAGCTAATATTGGTACCCTTGCACCCCTTGGGACTTAACTTCTCCCCACTCATTTTGTTCCTTATTATATCCTTCAACTTTTAAGCAATGTTAACAAGAAAAAAAAGTGGCCATATAGACTCCAGACAAAATGGCCTCCATCATGGCCGCTGTTTTTCAGACCAGACTGTCAGTTTTATGCAAATTATAGCGGTAACAATCTTGTAAAATGTATACAAATGTATATATTTTCGTGAAGGTAAGACATAATGTCACTTTTTGGGGGCAAAATTGAAACTCACCATCCAAGATGGCCACCAAAATGGCCGCCGGAAGTTGAAAATATTACTTTTTTTTACAAATATCTTCTAGATCGATTCATGCTGTTTGGAACTGGTTGAGTAATGTGACTTTATTTTGTATATTAACTGATCATTGGGGCAATTCAATATGCACTTCTCGGGGTCCTAACTCCTTCCCTTCCCTCAAACATACGAATTTACAGAATGCGGTATAAAATTTCACACAAAAACATCACAATTGGGATTCTAGTCATATTTTAACAAGAAATGAACATAACTTTGTATTGTAAGTGATGCATATGATTACTTATGAATATTCCAACTCAATGGACCCAAAATTCTTACTTTGGCCAAAATGGCTGCCAAAATATGGAAAATGGTAAATATTGCCCCAGCATGTCCTGCAATCGATTACAAGTTGTGGATGATGTACAAAATTGGCTATTCTGCCTTCTATACATTGAATACTAACATGTCTGATGTACCATGGTTAATTGTTACTATTGTCACCACTGACATCACCAAAAATATTGGACTATTCTCTCAAAAACTTGACTTAAATATCGGCAAAAATTAACTGTTAACTATTTTTTCAATTAAAATGTAACTATCTTTGGGTTGAAAGGTGTTTATTGTTTTGGTCTATCTTAAATGTGTCACACTGTGGTATTTATAGACCAAATTGTTCGCCCGATTTTGACAGAACTGTATACTCTCATTAAGTAGACATGGATAAACGTCTTGTATGTAGCACTGTGTCATGGCTGAAGTAAAGCAGTTATATAGGGTGGGTGTAATATAGTGTGTCATTTTGACATAATTACACCATGGATTAATATATATTTCTATGATAGTTACGATCTGAAATGACTGATATCGAAGTTTATGGTGACCATTCAACGTTTGATGCCATTTGACGGTACGTGTCACGAAGCTTCGGTAAATTGGATGAAAAATCGCCACAGATTTGGGGTTAACGATGCGAGGTCACATTTTTCACCAGATTTTGACGGAACTGTATAGTCTCATTAAGTAGACATCGATAATCTTCTTACATGTAGCCCTGTGTCAGAGAGGGGGCAGTTATATAGGGGTGGGTGTAATATAGTGTGTCATTATGACATATTCCTCGATGGGTTAATATCGATGCTAATTATGATCTGAAATTATTAATATCCGGGTTTCTGGTCACCATTCAACGTTTGTTATCGGTGCCATATGATGTCCTGTGGTGGTATATTCCTGGAGTTCTGACACGTCACGAAGCTTCGGTACATGGCACGAAGCTTCGGTACATTGGATGAAAACCCGCCACAGGTTTGGGTTTAAGAATACATTGTCAATTTTTTTGCCACAGCGCTGGGGGATAAGTACCCAAGGCCACATGATTCTTCTTATTTCGATATTACTGTATACTGTTATTAATAACGATACACCTTGATTAACATCATGTTGAATGAAGCAGTCACAGTATAATTTTCTATTATTGAACATTTAACTTGAATGTCACGAATAATCGGTACATTCGTGTTGTTGTTTCGACGCCGACTATGCATACATGTACATCTGATTTAAAAATAGCAATATATGAATAATAATTAATGTACCGAAGCTTCGTATCTATAGGTTACAAACACCTAATTATTTTCCATAGATGACAGTGTTAACTAAAAGTCCCTCCGACCATGGGTTAAGCCTATTTGAACTTCAAGTGGTCAATTTTTCCTTAGAACGTCATCCGTTGCACCAGTATGTGACAAAAAACGCGCCCTTTTCGGTATTTTTTTTCAAACGATAATCTTGCATTTCTACAACTACTCCATTTACTGCACATAAATCAGTAGCATACAAATATCCAGACCCCTTCCATATTTCCCTCAATGATAATAAACCAATCAGCAGCCAGATTTTTTTGTTATGCTGACTCGAGTTTCCCTACACAAATTCAAGAAGCGTAACTCTATATAATTAGTTGCTTGTAACATATTGTAAAGAAAATCGAACTTTGATCGTGTAAAACGCGCCAATTTTACAAAAACAGCTTTACTGTGATACGATAGAAATATAGGAGTCATTGGACATCCTATTATCTCCCAGTGGTCCTTTAACCCACATACCCCGTTTTAACATTTATTTGGGTAAGAAATAACAGCGATACTCTATTCCTGATAACTCTGGAAGCACAGTTTAGTAGAAATATACTAATGTATCATGTCATGCTTGTCATATACATATATACTGCACAGTGTTGCATGCCCCATGTCCATCCACTCTCTAATGGGAAAATTCAGGATTTTTCATCATAATTTAATTTGTAAAATCCGACTCGCGTGCATAACACACATGATAGAAAGGCATATGTATAAGTTTTGAAAACTAGTTACGTATATCTACCATACGCCTTAAGAAATTGATCTAATTTTGAACAGTACAATGTTTAATTGGATTTGAATTAGACCCCCATCAACTTAGAAAACAAGTAGAAACCTTCTTAAATCCATTTAAAAACATTGTAGAAGACAAATTGTAAATTATTTAACACTATTAAAATAATTAATGGCGAATTTAACCATTAAAATCATACTAAAATGAAATGGTTGCAATTTGGACGATTTTGCATAAAACAAAAAATTTAAATGGTAAAAAATTTAAATAAATTTGAAATTCTTCAATTTTTGTTAGCACGATTAGTTATTTAACATTATTAACACGATTACTATTCAACTTAATCACCAAAATCATACTAAAATGAAATGGTTACAAATTGAAAAAAAAATTGAAAAATTTGGTCTAAAAACGTAGAAAAATGCCCCAAAATCGCAAAAAAAACAAAGAAGGCTACAAATTTGTTCTTGCTATCATGATTTTTCTTCATTACCATACCTAAAACATTAAAAATAACATGGTCGCAGCTTGTCCGTCAATATGAGCAACACTACCTCCCGATCTCCTGGACTATGACTGATCACGCTTTATTAACCTTTACTTTACTAAATGGGCTCTCCCATTCAGTTATAATAGTTAACATTGGAATCATCTGGAGGGATGTTTTGGAGCAGATGACAGACATACAAAAAGATAATACAACTGCAGAAGGATTCCCATTAATTTGTGGGATATGTTCAGATAATAAGTTCAACAAACGGCTATTCCTATGTGAACTTCTGATCAATTAGTATTTAGTAAAGTATTGGTCCCAGTCACCATATCTAATTGGTAGTACTCAATTCTTCAAATAGTGTGTCTGTTATATGCAGAATGAGGTCTCCAAAGGGTGACTTTAGTGATGCTACCCACACAACGGGCAAGCATCACTAAATTCACCCTCTGGGGACCTCCTTCTGCTGACAGATACCAGTCAGAACACAGGCTTATTTTCTGAGGTCATTCATAAATGACTAAACTGAGCACTTATATCGGGCCAGTTAGCGACATGTAGTTTAACCCATTCCTCCCGTGGAGGTGGATTTATAATCCATATAGTTCAGTGTTCGGGTATCTTTTTAGGATAGAGCAATTATCCTCACAAAATAATATTTCATGTGATTTATTTTGTCAAAAATCGCCCAATCAAGTATGACTGACATATTTTTATTGATATTTCAGTCGCAATCCATCACATGTTCAACAAATGTTTGAACATGTATGTATTAGAGTAATGAATCGGAAATCTGAACTGGGAAATGGGTCTGTTTTATTTCAATTCCGCACGTGTTTGTATAAAAAATGTACCGCAATATTTTTGAACCGATTATAATTTTCCCCAACAGATTGAACGTGAAAAAGGTTTTACACGTGGGATTTCGGAACCATGCATGCGGGCCTGAGAAACATGAAATTAACTTTGCGTGCCCTTATTGGTGTCGCTGTTGTCTGCTTTCGCGAGTTAACACTGTCCCACTCTCTATTTTAGGAGGACATCATATATCGTGAAACCAACCACAGATGATGAGAAACAGATATTTAGAGATCAGGTAAGATGACAGGCATTGAATCCACTATAGTCATCAACTAATAAGTTCAACAATCGCCGTACAGCTGGACACAATCATCGCATTGAGAGTGAACTGGGCATAGGTTCGACTCCTGGTAACTGTCAGCCCGAGATTTCACTTCAACAAAAATTCTTTGGGAGTGAGATTTAACCCTTTGAACCCTGATGTCCTGAACGTTAAATGGTCCCCACCCGAGGCACCTGACGTTATATAGTGTTTCCGACGACGTAACTCCTAATTCTCTTAACTGGGACGTTTACACATGTATACATGCAATCTATAAGACAATCTACTATGCTAACCGGACTAGTGTGTGTTGAAATATGTCCCAATGTATTTCAATGAGAGATTCTAAAGTAGAAGTACAACTCTAGTTGATATGTGCTTTTATTGTTCTGTAATTTTGTGTCAAATATCAAATGATTTCCAGTCCGGTCTCCCGGGATATGGGAATATAAGGATTGGACCAGTATTCCTGTCTCTCGGATTCAAAGGGTTAAGGCCGATTTCATCAAGAGGGATGTAAATGCCATGCAAAAAGGCCGGATTTTGTCGAAACAGATGAAAATGAAGTCTTTAAATACTAAATACTAATTGATGAGTACAGTGAAACCTCTCCAAACCGGACCCTCTACAATCCGAACCCCTCTCCATTCTGAACGAATTGTTCGGTCCCGAATTTACCCAAGTGCATTGTCATAATGTCTAACCTCTGTACTCCGAATACCGGATAGCTTTATTAGTCCATAAGTGAACAAATAATCTGATGTTTAACTCCAAAACCGAACGCTAAAAGCATACTCCGAATACTAGACAGCTTTATTAGTCTACAAGTGAACAAGTACACTCATGTTTACCTCCAAAATCCTAACGCTTAAAGCGACGGAAGAGACCGAACGCAATCAGTAAAGGTAATGATGTGAACGTTTTCGCTTTTGAGTTGACCTGTGTGTGACATCGATCACCGTCAATGACAGCAGTTAGTTACAAACGGACGAAGTATTCTTGGTACATTAATCAAATTTATTTACACATTAAAACGAATATAATGCCTGAGAATAAAAAAATACTGCGTATTTATATTTAATCTTATTCTAAATAAATTCCGAAAGCGATACCAGACAAACGCACGTGCACACAGATAATGTACTATCGTACTATTGAATAAGCATACCAATTTAATTAGCGTTCTTTTGTATCGGCAAAGCTTTGAAAACGGATTAAACAACAGGTGTCCAATTAGATGCGCCTAAACCAGAATTGGTTACTGCACTGCACCACCTTCAGATACATGCAGATACAGATAGATACATGTTTGCTTATATCACAAACTGATTGAACAATGGTGACTTCACATGTAAATAGAGCAGTGACACGTTGTTTTTACATCAGCTATTGTGCTCGAATGGACTCTTTGTTTTTCCAAACTAAACACTAATTCGCTAAAAGTACAGGACGTTGGTTTATTGTTACCATCACAGTTTTATTAAATCAACTTATCACAATTAATGAGCCGTCGGGAAAACAATAGCTCAGAGTTGAAATCTACTGTCAACAACATTTTCAAAAACCGTGAATCACCGAAAAATGTATCGTTTCCGTGTTCCTGGTTTCTCTATACATATATGTACATGTATTTCTTATTATAGCATGTTTATTTATTGCAATTTATGTTTTATTTTGTAGTTTTTTTAATAAAGTGTAAGTAATCAGAATGAGGTGTTCGGATCTCGATAACTCTTACTGACGCCGGCAATATATTCCGATGGTTTTGCGATTTTCTGAAAACCGAACACCTCTCTAAACTGAACAGAAGGGCCGGTCCGAAGGGTGTTCGGTTTAGAGAGGTTTTACTGTCCATTAGGAAATATTCAGATAATAAGTTCAACAAACGACCACCCACTGTCCCTCCAATAAATTGGACTCCTTTTGCACTTTTATTATCTGTCGTCTGCTTAAATTTCCTGAAAACCCCTCCATATGAATAATAGACCATTCTATTAAATGTATACTTTTTTAACTGAATGGGAGAACCCATTTAGTATAGAGAGTGTTAATAATTGGTCTCTAATGGTGTACACCATCTAGTTGATAATAGCACAAGGCTTAATATGTTTGTCTTATTAGCTGAAAACTCATGATTCCATGGAAGCCAAATATCTATTGCTTGAGTGACATAATTTTGTCAATTTGTTTTTGATGTTTCCCACATTTTGTATTCAACCCTTCCATGACTGCAGCTTGCTGGAATTTTGCGAAAACCCTGTGCCAATGCATTCACTTATATATGCGAGTCTCCCTAACAACATTTAAATTGACCTTGTAACCAGCACATTCTATTATATATGCGATACTCCTTATGGGAGACTCATATATAAGAGAATGCACTGGCACAGGATCTCTAATGCTGCATGAATGCAGATCCCGTATTGAAAAGGTTAAATTTCCAGAAGCTGTTTGTAATAGACTCAAACTTACTCCAGTTCACCAAATGATCAGACAAAAATGCTTACATTATCAGTTGTTCTGGACAGTATGTAAACCTCCACATTACATAGATACTAAACACATCAAAATAAGTAAATTCCCCCTTGACTAATTACGCTATATCTGAAGAATCCTGAGGCTGATTGTTGGGAACTTCTACATGTATATTCAGTATATGAAGACTTGTGAAATGAACTAATGTCAACACGTTGATTATTTAGTGAGCACCGGTGTGCTACGACATCTCCCCCCCTGCTCATCTTCCCTTAACTCACTTAAATAGTCATTTAAAGGACAGCTCAGTTCTGCATGTGATCCCATGCCATGGCTATATTTGGAGGCACAGTGCCCTCATGTTATGAGTAGACAATGGATTCCATACTGCCATGAGGCTGCCAATCCTCTTTGATTAGATGAGGAATGCCATATGGTTTAGTGCCTTTATCCACTAGTTTATAGACTGCTTGTTCCATATGGAGCCATATGTTACAAAGGGGAGGACCACCTGAGTCACCTCTCATTATCAAAATAATACTCACTTTTGAACATGATCAAATGTCCAGCATACGGGAACATGTTCCCTTTTAGCGAATCCACTAATTTTGTGATTTTTGGAAAGTTAACTCTTCCCATTCAATAGGTGTTCTTTCATATAGCCACTCACCATATAATTAGTTATAAGCTATGTTGGTTACAATCGTTTATCTTCCTATGGTATTCTCATATTCTTAATATCTCATCTGAAGTTATCCTCGAAAATATCGGGGGTGGGTGGGCTTAATATTTAACAATAGGTATTCAATACCTCACGATCATAAGCAACAGAACTGTTTTATTTCAGCAAAAATAGTGATGATAACTAACACAGCCCATTACTTGATTAGTTGGCGAACATGGTTTCAGCGATGCGACATAGAGTCAGAGAGTTATATATTTAAAAATATAATTCAGTCATCAATTGTGAGCCCAGAATATGATGATTTAATTTGGCCAAGTTTTTTTAATTTGACCAAAAAACATTGGCCAAGTTTTTTATTTGGCTACTAAAAATATCATTTGGCCACTTTTTTTACCAGAAGATTTTTCGGTCCAGCGCAAACACTGCCTGGTGATAACTTTAGTTTTAGTTATGATTCTTTTCAAATTTGGTGTATGGATTACTTATATGAAAATACAGGCCAAGGTCAAATTTGGGTTCCATCCACCTATTTTAACCGGAGTTATGGTCCTTGTTGATTATTTTGGTTTCCAGGTGATAACTTTAGTTATAGTTATGTTTGTTTTAAAATTTAGCATATGGATTACTCGTTATGGCCCTTTGTTGAAATTACCATGGACATATATTGCCATGCCCTAGCGATGTTTTTGTTTTCAGATGTTTATATATTTATATATTTATACACACATTTTCCTTTAATTATAGGAGAGACAGAGATTTGAACACCCCCATATGCCATTCACCTATGGTATCCATGGTTACACATCTGTTGTTGGTCCAGTTAAAGGTGTTTATAGTAAAGATAACTCCATGACCAAGGCTAGAGAGCATGCTTTACTAGTGTCTGACCGACCAGCATTTGTTACTATTCTAACATTAGGTAAGTTTAGTTTACAGATACAGTAATACCCTTAATTATAGTTGTTTCTTTGCCTTAAAATTTCTCACATAAAAATACAGTGCAATTTGAATCTGGATTTCATCCTATGAATTTTTATTTTGAGTTCTACTTTGAAGTCATTGATTATTTCAGTTCCATCATGAACATGAGTTATAATTGTCTGGTTAGATTCAAATTGTGGGGACTGCAAATATGAGGAATAAAGTTCAAAGTTTAAATCTCTAGGGATGTAACAATATGGGGTATGAGGTGTATTGATGTCTATCGCAATACAGAGGTCATGTTATGATACGTATCGTGATTTTACTTACCTAAAATTATTGTGATAATGCGGAGTCTTCATACGGATGTATACTCTGCTATATAGCGATAACGAAAGGTGGGTATGCTTGCGTGGCTAGAGCTACATGACCTCGCTAAAATGTGTGTAGTACATGCTCATAAAAAATGTTTCTTGTTGCAACTTGTACAACAATTGTTTAATCTCATATATATTTTGAAGACCTCTGTCTGTCTGTTTGTTTGTCATTAATACAAATCTACGATTCTCGACCGATCGGGACGAAACTTGGTACGTGTGTGTAGTTTGACCAGGCGGTCGTCGTTGTCGTATTGCGCATGCGCAGACGAGATCTCGGAAACGGGTGGAGCTATCGACTTGAAATTTGCTATGTGAATGTATCTTGCCCCGGATACGAATTTTATCGGGTCGCCGAACCCGTGCGACGCCAGCTTCGCGCATGCGCAGACCAGATCTCGGAAACGGGTGGAGCTATCGACGTGAAATTTGGTATGTGAATGTATCTTGCCCCGGATACGAATTTTATCGGGTCGCCGAGCCCGTGCGACGCAAGCTTCGCGCATGCGCAGACCAGATCTCGGAAACGGGTGGAGCTATCGACTTGAAATTTGGTTTTTAGCTCACCTGAGACAAAGTCTCCGGTGGAGCTATAGTCATCACTCCTCGTCCGTCGTCCGTCCGTCCGTCCATCCGTCCGTCCGTCTGTCCGTCCGTCAAACTTTTTAAAAACATCTTCTCCTCTGAAACCATCATACCGTATTGGTTCATATTTGGTGTGGATGTTCCCTAGGTGACTCTCATTCAGATTTGTTCAAATGAGGTCACTGGGTCAAATAGTTGCGAAGCCAGGGCCATAACTCTATTCCTCCATAGTAATTCTTGTTCAGAACCATTGGGCCGATTTAGCTAATATTTGGTATGGAGGGTCCTTGGGTCACTGGTGTTCAGATTTGTTCAAATGAGGTCACCCGGTCAATTAGTTGAGAAACCAGGGCCATAACTCATAGTAATTCTTACAATGACTTCTTCTAAAAAAATATTTGGCCGATTTAGCTTATATTTGGTACATATATACCTTGGGTGACTGGGGTTCAGATTTGTTCAAATGGGGTCATTGGGTCAAATAGGGGCAGAGCCAGGGACATAACTTTAAAAACAAAAAATTTAATATTTCCGCCAAAGGAAGCCCTCACACTGAACTATTTGGATAGATGTCCTGCGTTTGTAAACCATAGCAGAAAAGGGTTAACTTTTTGGTCGGTCGCCTACGGTAACTAATGGTCAGTGGCTTGCCTCGGTATCAGTCACGCATGCGCAGTCCCAATATAATTCACTGTACAGATTGAATTAGCCAGTTTATTTTTCTGCTACAACCGAACGGATCATAAGGGAGTATTTTTCCGAATTTGTCGTTTAACAATAGCGACAAATTCAATTTATCGATACAATAATTACTGGTCGCCTACGCGTTCGTTTTTATAATTATCGTTTCGAATTCACGGACCGTTTCGTTTCAAACATATAATTGTTCGTGTTTTTCGAATAGGCGGCTGACTTCAAAATTTTCGAATATGAAAATCGATACGAGGCGCACATTTCGCCATAATCAGCCGCCATTTCAAGGCCTTACGAGGCGCATAGACTACTGTGAACAATTCATCTATGTAATTATTATAGAACCTATAAGGTATGATATAATTTGTCAGATATAAAAAATGCCACGTGATTCTCTAACGGAAGTCTCCTAATTTCGTGGGAATTTATTTACGCGTGGACATTTATTTAGCAATAATTACCATCGCTACTGACGCTATCTATCATAATGTTATGAACAACATTCTTTCTCATAATACTTTGTTGTTTTATGGTTCTATACCACTGATCCAGATGTGTTGGTCACATTCGAACTTAAAGTTGATAACATTAACATCTTGGTTTATCAATGTCAAAACCAGATACCATTTCAAGGCCTTACGAGGCGCACAGATTATTGTGAGAAATACATCTATGGAATTATTATAGCACCTATAAGGTATGATTGAATTTGTCAGATATCAAAAATGCCACGTGATTCTCCGCCGGAAATATCATAATTTCGTGGGAATTATTTTGACGTTTTAATGCGTGGAAATTTATTTAACAATAATTCCATCGCTACTGACGCTATCTCTCGTCATGTTATGAACAACGTGCTTTCACATAATACTATGTTTCAATACAAATGATCCAGATGTGTTAATCACGTTTGACCTTGAAGTTGATTACAATCTACCCAAGAATACTGACAGTTGATTAGATCTTGGTTTATCAATGTCACATGCATAACAATAACTTCATATGACAGTAGTACCGTAGTGCTACGAATAAATCTCAGCCATGTCATAGAGGTATGTCGATTAATAGCTACCTTGTATATACCGCTATTCTCAAAGTGATTGACCAGATAAACGGGGTGATACCCCGGTCATGACCGCGGTGATGCCGGTAATAAACGGTAGCGGTATCGAGACGGTCATGGCGTGAAGTTACGGTATTGGGTGATGATACAGTGGTCTTTTAGCGGGCACCGCATTAATTTTGTGGAATACCGCGGTGATTTTCATGGAACTCTTTTAGGGGAGGTATTTACTCGCGCATGCTTGTTCGCGTTAACAAGCGGTATCGGTGCCGCGGTGTTGGAGGATACCGCGGTATAGTACCGCCATATTAACTGGGTGACACCACGTTATGGCGGTAGGTCTAATGAACAATAGCTGCGATTATACACCAGCCGGTTCAGCAAGCCGGTCTGAACCGGTGGGCTTGTAAATTTCTGAGAAGGATCCAGGGATGTTTTTCTACCTGCTACAGGTTTGGGCGCTCAAACTCTGGAGACCCTGGGGATAGTAATTATTAAAGTGGTTCTCCATTATTTCAACAAATTTTTCTAAGAGAAGAATAATTCAACAACTAAACATGAAAATCGGATGAGATAGTCTGCTAGTATGATATAGAGCCTTTATTTGCACCATCTCTGGATCCTTCCCAGGTAGTATTTCTCGGTCGGATCTCTTCTCGGGCAGGAACAGTTCACGCTCCCCCGATTATGCTGCGGCATTAAATCAATTAGTGGGGAAGCGACCGGTGGCGATGCAGGGGTACTTGGGACCCCCAGGACATTTGGTCCCACACCGGCGCAAGCGGTTCTGTGTGCTGAAGTTGCCAAAATCGCGTGCGAACGTAACGACACCGGCTGGGCGGCCTACGGCGACTTCGGCATAGTATCCATGAGGTAGCAAGCCCGGTCCCCTTGGTCACGATCTATATAAAGACACGGCCTTGCCTGCCTCTCAGCCGTCTTGGGGTTTCTGCTGCAATGGCCTCTACCCATCGTTCTGCTTGGACAGGACATTCAGCTTGGTCGGGACCACCTGCATTTGGGGGGGGGGGGGCTCACCCCGGTCCGATGGCTCCACCTCCTTCCGGTTATCAGAAGAAACCAGTTTTGGCTAATGGCTATGGGATTCTTCATTTCGACACTGGACTCCAAAATTGGAACTCAGTTTATCAGCCTTAAAATTCCATGGGAGGTATTTACTCCTCGATTGAGCCATCGCCGGAATGGGCCTCCCTCTAGTGTTTTGTCGTCCATTATTGCAGGTCGTTCCGACGCTAGGGCAGAGAGCGACATGCTATCCTTACACCCCAAGGCATCTGAGGCTTTCGATGACGACCCGTCTGCGCACAATACGTCAGACTGTGGGTCTTTTCGGTCGTCACAGTCTGGCATCGGTAAGGCAGAAGCTGCGGATCGTGATTTCCTATCCACGGATTATCTCATCTATATGCTTCTTCCTACTGAACTATGTAGTCTCAAGCTCGCCTGGCTCGCCCTGCGCACTCGTACCACCGTCTTCAAAATGCATCGAGAACACGATCTATCTTACCTGTGATATACATTTCATAGGTAAGTGACACGACCCGCGACTGACACACTGGTCAATAGACTTCACACATGAATGAAGCACATTTACATGGAAAGCATTTCTCTTGTCACGTGCCACAACGACCCTGCCAATGGCCTGGCTGACAGAGTACATCTCATGGCTCTTCATACTACTATTACCAATATCAATTTGATTATCTGGCACATGGTAATAAAATTAACAGGGCACTGCACGCCTATAGACAATAGACAATAACGCGGGCAAAGACGTTTGCACTGTCCATCTCAGCTTTCTAGGAAGCTCATTGACTAGCGTTATAGACCTTTCTTTGCAGGCAGGGGACCACCCAGTCCGAGTGGATCCCAACCCCATGGCACCCGATCATACGGGCCTGAAACCATGCTGCCAACTCTGCGCGCTTCGGTATATGCCGGAATTGTCCTATCAACATTCGACAATAAAAACAGGCAAAGACGTTTGCGCTGTCCAGCTCAGCTTTCGAGGAAGCTCTTTGACTAGCCATCAAACCTTTCCTTGCGGGCAGGGACCAACCCATATGAGGGGATCCCAACCACATGGCACCAGCCGCCCAATCATAAGGGCCTGAGATCATGCTGACAACTCTGCTCGCTTCGGTCTATGCTGGATTTGTCTTATTTTCCTTAAACATGCCTTCAACAGGACCACTTAGGTCGGGGGAGCTCCTCTCCATCATGGCTCTTAAAATTCAATAAGTAACAACATTATAAAGGGATGTGTGTCCTTTACTAGGAGGATAAAAATTTTCATTTGTTTCCTTAATCAGCGAGCCATTTTGGAGGGGGTCTTCCCCTAGTTTGCTGCATGCCTCACACTAACATATCACACACCTAGGTCGTTCTGCTGCATGTTTGGGGGGGAAAGTGACATGATGTTCTGGGCAGAGGCTCCGAACTGAATATTCCGCATGGTGACAATTTACCCGTGGTTATCATCTGATTACATTGTACATCATTTGAACTTATTTCAGTTGTCAAAGAGCCAAAGGGCCTTCTGCAATGATCTCATTGTGACTTATAGATCACCTTGATATATAATTTTTATATCATTTTTATATATTTATATCAGTCCTTCCCAGGAGACGGGAGTGATTGCTCTCGAACCCGTATGCACTCGTAATTTTCAATTCACGTGTGCTAAAATTCGCACCCGTCCTTCTTCACAAAATACTAATGGAGACTGTAATTGTTGGTTCAATATTGAACTATTTTAAGGTTTATTTAGATGCTTTACCATCTCAGTGCAACTATGGCATATTAAAGTGTAACTAGACATAGGTCTATTCCACAATGACTTTTGGTTTGAGCAAAAACCAAACTTACATGTACAATTATGGTATCGTATGGGTGCCATATTACACCCGTCTTCTGCATTACGGGAGCAAATAAATGCTCTCGGTGTGTTTTCCTCATGGGAAGGACTGTTTATGTACTCGTAAGATTTGTATCACAGGATTTCTGTCGGATATCCTGTGATGCATAGGTACCTCAGAGAGGGCTCCCTCTGTTCAGATGGCTTGACTCCATTATCGTTGTACAACCTGTTTGGCCTAATGGGTTCTCAACTCAATCCCTGTGCCACAAATTTGGCATCAGGTTCTCTGGCTTTTTCTTTGGCGAATAGCAGTTAGTTAACTTAGGTTGTCTCGCCATCGATGGAGTGGGCCTCCGTCTGCAGGTCGTTCTGTCGCTAAGGCGGAGAGTGAGTTAGTCTCCTTCCTTCATGATCCTGCATCATGGGACCTTGACGGGTGGGACCTTAGAACAGACAGCTGAAGAAGACGACACAGAGAGGAACGAAGAGTTTCTTCTAACGTTATACTTGCTCGGTTCGCTCGCAACTATGCATTGGATGGCACCTCATGGGATGTTTGTTTTCAAAATAAGGGGGGCGGTACACATTTGAGCAATATAGCACTCTAACTATATGAGTTATTTCACGTAAATAATCCTAACAGATTCATTAAAGTGTTCATATATGGTACAATCTGTTTTAGAAGAGTACCTTTACTCAAAATTTGGCTATTAACTTTATTGCTCGTGCCTCCTCCTGGGCTTGCATTCTAATCCATATAGTTCAGTGTGAGGGCTTCCTTTGGCGGAAATATGATATTTTTAAAAATATAATATATATTTCCTTAAAGAAAGCCTGAACACTGAACTATCATAGGGCCCTCCCATGGCGGTGCCATTCCCAACCCCGCGACTCGCCAATCTTCTGATTGAGTTGAAAATAAACTGGCTAATTCAATCTGTACAGTGAATTATATTGGGACTGCGCATGCGTGACTGATACCGAGGCAAGCCACTGACCATTAGTTACCGTAGGCGACCGACCAAAAAGTTAACCCTTTTCTGCTATGGTTTACAAACGCAGGACATCTATCCATATAGTTCAGTGTTCAGGCTTTCTTTAAGGAAATATATATTATATTTTTAAAAATATCATTTTTGCATTTTGACCTTTAATTTTTGTTTAGGACACATCACAGCCTCATATTTCTTACCTAGATTTTTCTTAGCATGTTCTTCATCTGTATGGATTTTGGTATTGTTTATTCAACCTCTTCCACTCTTGTTTTGATATAGAATTCATCCAAGACAGGATTACTCAAACATTTTTCATCTGATCAACACCAAATTTGGTATATGAATTTTTGACACTTATATACAGATCAAGTTAAAATATGGGTTTGATCCGATATATTTTAACAGAGTTATGGCCCTTTATAATTCAGACCTCTTTGCTATGCACTATTAATTTTTAAGAGAACACTGAAGCCTGTATTATTGAAAAAGCCAATTTATCATAGTGTGGTCACCCAATACTCTTGCTTCAGACTGCTTGCTTCATACCAGTTTACCATCTGTCATTACACGACATGACATTAGCTAAACAACTATTCTACCAGAGTCTACAATGAATAGTCCATTGTTCATTTCTCCAAGCCTGGACATAGTGTGTCTGACATTTGCAGAATGAAGTCCCCAGATGGTGAATTTAGTGTTGCTACCCCATACAGCAGGCTAGCATCACCAAATACACCCTCAATTACCTTATTCTGCTTAGGCCTCATCTTCTGGGACAATTTTTTTAAAAACATGTTTTAAAATTTGAAAAAAAGTGACACCATTATATATAACATCTGCAGAGTTATGAAACTTTACTCTTTAATGAAATTATGGAAACATTCCACCCTCCCCCACCCACCCCCTCCCACATGGCCCAGGCCCAACCCTGCCATCAACCAACATCCCTTCCAAGCCATATCACCTCTCAATTTAATACCTCTTCTCACCACAGAGGCATATATATCTGTAAAGGTACAGGTCATTAATTATATAAACTGGCCAGATGACATGTATTATTCTAATCTAAACATATCTGTAGCAATTTAACAACAAACTGGTGCTTCCATTCAATGTTAGGTGATGACTGACATTTAATGATACTGTGAATGGCTTTGATTTCTTCAAGTCTGGAAATAGTGTGTCTGACATTTACATAGTGAGGTCCCCAGATGGTGAATTTAGTGTTGCTACCCCATACAGCATGCTAGCATCACCAAATACACCCGCCAGGGACCTAATTCTGCTTAGTCCTCATCTTCTGGGAAGTATCCTAAGTATCAAATTGACAGTTTGATTTAGTCACTTTTTCCACCTGTTCAGTTTCAATGTCCCCCTAATTTGCAGAAGATAAAATGCATAATTGAGGTGCTCAATGGGTGTGTATCACCAACTTCAACTGTAGGACTTCATTGATTTAGTAACTTTTTTCCACCTGTTCAGTTTCAATGTCCCCCTAATTTGCAGAAGATAAAATGCATAATTGAGGTGCTCAATGGGTGTGTATCACCAACTTCAACTGTAGGACTTCAATCTGTTCCTTGGTTTTATTGGCCATTGAGGCCTAATCAGATTGAGCATGAATTTGGTGATGCTAGCCTGCCTTACAGAATATTGTCATTAAATCCACATTTTTGGGACCTAATTCTGCAAATGTCAGACATACTAAATTCAGGTTTGGCCATTTCATATTATTGTTTTAATCACCACTTATCCAGATGAAATCATACGACTAATATTCAAAGAAAAATGGGGGGGGGGGGGGGGGGGGGGGGGTATATATTGGATTAAATTTGTCTTCTATCTGGCATTTGCAGAATGAGATCCCCAGAGGGTGAATTTAGTTATGCTACCCTGCACAGCAGTCTAGCATCACCAAATACACTAGCCAGGGTCCTCATTCTGCTTAGGCCTCATCTTCTGGGAAGTATATAGGCACTTAAATTGACATTTTTACTTACTTTAGCCCTTCTGTTTAGTTTCTATATCCCCTAATTTGTGAATATAAAATGCATAATTGAGGTGCCCAATAGGTGCACATCACCAACTTTAACTGGAGAACTTCAATCTAATGCTATGTCTCCCATAGCAGTTGAGGCCTACACAGAATGAGGTCCCCAGAGGGTGAATTTGGTGATGCTAGCCCGCATTGCAGGATTGTGTCATTAAATTCACCCTTTGGGGACCTCATTCTGCAAATGTCAGACAATTTGTTCAGGCTTGTCTGTTCGAATATTATGTTCTTAACCACCAGTATCCAGTTGAACTCATTATACCCTGATTTTGCAAAGAAAACTTGGGGGGGGGGGGGTATATTGGATTGAATTTGTCAGTCTCTATGTCAGACTGTTCTCCCATCCATCCATCTGTCATTATGTCTCTATCCGTCCATCAATTGTTTTCTTCTCCAGATACATATTAAAGACCAAATGGGTTTATATATTTAGGTGTGGATGTCCCCCAGGTGACTCACATTCAGATTTGTTCAAATGAGTTCATCAGGTCAAATAGGTGAGAAGTCAGGGCCATAACTCTTTCCTTCCATAGTAATTCTTAAAACAATTTCTTCTCAAGAACCATCTGGACTATTTAGATTATGTTTGGTATGGATGGTCCTTCGGTGACTGGGGTTGAGATTTTTTCAGATTTGGGGTCATTTTAGGAAAATCAGTTCAGTTCAACTCTTAAAATCTAATGTCTGAAATTACCAAATGAATGGATCTCATAGATGGGGATTCACGTTTGTTCAAATAGGGGCGGAGATAAGAGATTTAATTACCAACCAGCCACCCTACCCGTGCTCCGGTGGAGCTATAGTCATCACTCCTCGTCCGTCCATCATCTGTCCGTCCATCCGTCCGACAACAATTATTTGAACATCTTCTCCTCTGGAACCATAAGACCAAATGGGTTCATATTTGGTGTGGATGTTCCCTAGGTGATTCTCATTCAGATTTGTTCAAATGCGGTCACTGGGTCAAATAGTTGCGAAGCCAGGGCCATAACTCTTTCCCACCATAGTAATTCTTTTAAACATCTTCAGAACAATAAGACCGAATGGTTTCATATTTGGTGTGGATGTTCCCTAGGTGACTCACATTCAGATTTGTTCAAATGAGTTCACTTGAAATAGTTGCGAAGCCAGGGCCATAACTCTTTCCCTCCATAGTATTCTTAAAGTGACTTTTTCTCAAATACCATCAGGCTATATGGGTTCATATTTGGTATGAAGGATCCTTGGGTGACTGGGGTTCAGATTTGTTCAAATCAGGTCACTGGGTCAAATGTGGGCGGGGCCAGGGACATAACTCCAAATTTTTTGTTTTAGATTTAACTCTTTAGATATCTACTTCTTTTAAAGTGATTATGAAAAGTTCTGACTGTTGTGGTCTCCAGAGTCCCAGTCTTATCAGTCTTTGCAGTCTGGTGAGCGACCCCACAGTCATTGACAGTCTTGTTGAATAGCCGGGATTGAAATTTGGTTTTTGAATAGCCCGGACAACGTCGGGCTCATCGGCTAGTATATTATATAAGAAAAAAATAATACTAAATTCGTCGATGTATCTACTATATGTTGCATTACACCAACCGTGAAGTATAAAGGTGACGACATTGAGTCCATTGTAGTACTGCATTGTCTGAACAAAATTAATTACAGAGAATACAAACACCTCCTGACCAATGATGAACATCGTCTCTGTATTTCTCTCAGTAAATATGAGATTGACAGTTAAATTGTAGGGGCTTTATATAATAATTCATGTCAAGTTGTCAACTTATCGGGAACTGGGAGGGTTCATTGTCCCATTGACAACTTTAATCCCGGGAAGTTTGACTATTACTCAGCGACCCTAGTGGCCCAATGTATAAAGTGCAGTGTTCAATGTTGACCTGTTGGGAATGATATAGATTGCCATGGTATAGATTGAGACTACAGCAGCCGCATCACTCCACTTACTAGTGAAATAAATTTGTAGCAATTCGAGCCAGACAGACTGCAAACAGCACGTTATTAAAAAGTCGCTTACTTGCTACATGACGTCATGTTTACTATTGAAATAGGTAATTGGCATTGAGGTCGCTCAGGTCAGGTCCAGGCTTCGATCAGTGTTTCACTAGCGACTGATTGTTCTCTTAATACAGTATGTTTCATGAAGATCGCCTTGGTTTGGCTACACACACAAAGGCGCAAACTGATTCAATATGGTCTGTTGGCCTTATTGTTACTCGGCGATAAATAGGGAATGGTTATCATTTTTATGTTTACCCATACCATAGTATGGAAAACATAGTGTCGTTGTCCGGATTGACCACTCGTCGTTAGTCCGTCCGTCCGTTTTTTTTACGGAGTTATTGCCCTTTTTCGACTTAGAATTCATGCATGCTGCCATAACTCAAATTGTTTTTATCTGATCGGAACCAAATTTGGTATGCGAGTTTCTCAGCCCAAAATACATATCGAGTTCGAATATGGGTTTGATCCGATATTTTTTAATGGAGTTATGGCCCTTTGACATAGAATTCATGCATGCTTCGATAAATCAACCATTTTTATGTTTACCCATACCATAGTATGGCAAACATAGTGTCGTTGCCCGGATTGACCACTCGTCGTTCGTCCGTCTGTCTGTCTGTCTGGCTGTCCGTAGACACTTTACGAGTAATGCGATAACTCAAACATTTTCTATCCGATCGAAACCAAATTTTGTATATGGGTTTCTCAGCCCAAAATACAGATCGAGTTCGAATTTGGGTTTGATCCGAGATTTTGTTACGAGTTATGGCCCTTTTTCAACTTAGAATTCATGCATGCTGCCATAACTAAAAAAAAATTCATCTGACCGTAACCAAATTTGGTATGCGAGTTGCTCAGCCCAAAATACATATCGAGTTCGAATATGGGTTTGATCCGATATTTTTTAATGGAGTTATAAATGGCCCTTTGACAATTCTACAATTTTTCAACTGATAGGAACCAAATTTTGTATGTAAAATCTATCATTTTCTCAACTCAAAATACAGATCAAGTTCGAATATGGGTTAGATCTGATTTGTTATACCAGAGCTATGGCCCTTTTTCAACTAAGAATTGAACAGATTTTAGTTTTTGATAACCCAGGTAGATTACAATTAACTACCAATAATGCAGCTTAACTGCAATATGAGAAACTGCAGAAGTGATCTCTTATTGAAATATTAGTTATTTTTAGCCACTGTATATACAACATAGCTCTATGATAGTGGTGAAGATGTAACCCAATAAAAATCATGATTCAATGGACTGTCCCATTCAGTTCTAATGTTTTAATTGGAATAGTCTATTATTCATTTGTAGGGATGTTCTCATTTGAAATTTCAATTAATCATTCTTCTGTTATATCTCCAGGTTTCTCCTCATTCACTTGCATGGATTTCTGTAGTTAAAGATTAACACATCTCAACATTCCTGATACTTTCATCTGTCTGATACCATGTCTCATTTTATATTGGTCTATTTTGACACCCTCTTTGCCCCTATTGATTTATTAATTTATTTTGATTTTTATGTGTACCTATACCATAGTATGGTACACTTATTGTGATGTCCGGATTGACCACTTGTTTTCATTTAGATATTGATGATTATGATACAAGTTGATTAAAAAGATTCCCAATGTGTCCCTATTTTTTAATAATTAAAAACAATTATTTTTTTAAGTTTGAAAATTTGAAAAACTAACACCATTATAACTCTGCCAAGGGTACCCCGAATCACCACACCAAATTTGTTTAAATCGGTCCAAAATCTTGTGTTATGTACTGGTAAATCTGTTTGGAGCAACATTAAATCAAATTCACCAATTCCATGCCATCCCTTTGGAGCTATTGATAAGACTAGATCATTTTCTGATGTCTCTTATGCCAATGTGCAAATAATCTGATAAAGAAGGCTATGGTATCTAATTTAAAATAAAGATTCAACAATAAACATCACATGATATTAGCAGTAGACTTGGACATCTGTGCTACAGAGTTATATCTTCAGATGGTCTCTGAGGTCATTATAATTGTTTAATAGAGAGGTCAGTGTTCAACATAAACAATTCCTGAGATTTGTTGACGCTCTGCTATATTATTCCATGTTCAGGTCACACCTTTCACATTTAACCCAAGGCTGTGGTGTGGTGGTTTAGCATTACATATCCTGTACCAGTGCATTCTCTTATATAAATGCCTGTGACCCATACATTCCAATAATTTGTGTTATGTACATTTGTCTATAATAGTACATACAGTATACTCTATAATTCAAAACCAAAACTCTCATTTATGATTCCGATCATAGTAAATTTTTATCGCCAAGGGATGGGTTAACATCTGCCGATCGTGATCGGCCTCTCGTTCAACTGATAGGAACCAAATTTGGTACGTGAGTTTCTCAACTCAAAATACAGATCGAGTTTGAATATGGGTTAGATCTGATTTGTTATACCAGAGTTATGGCCCTTTTTCAACTAAGAATTGAACAGATTTGAGTTTTTGATAACCCAGGTAGATTACAATTAACTACCAGTAATACAAGCTTAACTGCAATAGAGAGTGTTCTGAGAGACTAGCTGTAGTGTTATCTAATTGAATTAGTTATTTTTAGCCACCATATATACCACATTGCAGTGAAGCTGCAACCCATTCAATTATTCAATGGACTCTCCCATTCAGTTCTAAAAGTTTTAATTGGAATAGTCTATTATTCATTTGTAGGGATGTTCTCATTTTAATTTTCAATTAATCATTCTTCTGTTATATCTCCAGGTTTCTCCTCATTCACTTGCATGGATTTCTGTAGTTAAAGATTAACACATCTCAACATTCCTGATACTTTCATCTGATACCATGTCTCATTTTATATTGGTTTAAATTGACACACTCTTTGCCCCTATTGATTGATTAATTTATTTTGATTTTTATTGTACCCATACCATAGTATGGTACACATATTGTCGATGTCCGGATTGACCAATTGTCGTCCGTCCGTCTGTCGGTAGACACTTTACGCATGGTACGATAACTCAAACATTTTTTTTATTCGATTTGAACCAAATTTTGTATATCTGTTTCTCAGCCCAAAATACAGATCGAGTTAAAATATGGGTTTGATCCAAGTTTTTTTTTATTGAGTTATGGCCCTTCTTCAACTTAGAATTCACACATGCTGCAATAACTAAAAAAGTATATATCTGAAATCAAATTTCGTATGTCAATTTCTCCGCCCAAAATACAGATAGTATTCGAATATGGGTTTGATCCGATTTTTTTAACAAGAGTTATGGGCCAATTTAAAAAAAAAAAATTATAATCTTTTAAGATTAATAATGAATGTTATGGATTTTAGATTCCAAGCTGAAAATAGCTAATCACTATCGCCAAGGTATGGATTAAACATCTGCCGATCGTGATCGGCCTCTCGTTATGTTTACCCATACCATAGTATGGTAAACATAGTGTCATTGTCCAGATTGACCACTCATCGTTCGTCCGTCTGTCTGTCTGTCTGTCTGTCCGAACCAAATTTTGTATATGAATACATCAGCACAAAAGACAAATAGAGTTCGAATATGGGTTTGATCCGACTATTTTCAACAGTTATGGCCCTTTTTCGAAAAAATATTCACTCTTAAAAAAAAAAAAAAAACATTTTAGATTGAATTCCTTTGCTCAATTTAACAAAAAAATATAAATAAATAAATAGATAAAAAAAAATATAAAATATTTTTTTTTTTTTAAATAATTGAAAACAATTTTTTTTTTAAAGTTAGTAAAATTTGAAAAAAACTAAAACCATTATAATTCTGCCAAGGGTACCCCGAGTCACCACACCAAATTTGGTTTAAATCGGTCCAAAATCTTGTGTTATGTACTGGTAAATTTGTTTGGAGCGACATTAAATCCAATTCACCAATTCACACCCACATTTCGTAACGTAGATAATTGATAAGGCTATATTATTTTCAGATGTCTCTTATGCCAATGTGCAGATAATCTGAGGTCATTATAAATGTTATTGGTTTAATAGAGATGTCAGCTTTCAACATAAACAATTCCTGTGATTTGTTGACAGCTCTGCTATATAATTGATATTATGTTTTAACTCGTTTCACTCGAACAAACATAAATGATTTATAGAATAACAACTACGAATTATATAAACAAAGTTTTAATCTAGAAATTCAGGTTAACGATTGGCTTCACATGAACTGTGCACACCATATATATTGTTATCATTAAATCATCACAAAAGACCTGTCATACTATAAACATGTATCATGCAATGAAATGAACTTTTGCAGTCTATATTAATGTATGTATTGATGATCAACTTTTTCAAAAGCCAATATAATCAAATAATTATCTACGTTACGAAATGTGGGTGGGAGGGTGGGCACAACCGTGCACATAAGAAGCTAAACGTAGAATGAGCGCTAAATTCTTGTTTGCGTTCAAGCACACTTTAGAACAATTGAGAAACTTGTGCTGAATCGAGTCAATATCAATCAACGCTTATCATGCGTGAACTACAATCACCAATCACCCAGATATGACCCATCGATTTAACCCCCGTCGATCTAATATTTGTTCATTAACACCCTGCTCTCCAAATAATTCTTCGTTGAAATTCAATAAAGTAATTTAATGGGTCAGCAGTGAGGTGGCTTATCTTGATCTATATTGTTGGTAGAATTTGATACATTATCATTGTAAACTTAAATTGGACTCTCTTAACCCAAGTATTCCATGTCCAGGTCACCTTTCAAATTTAACCCAAGGCTGTGGCGGTGCAGCATTAATACAGATCCTGTACCAGTGCATTCTCTTATATAAATGCGAGTGCAGCGAGTGACCCATAAATTCCGATAATTTGTGTTATGTACATTTGTCTATAACAGTACATGACAATATACTGTATAATTCAACAGCAAAACTCTCATTTATGATTCCGATCATAGTAATTTACTATCGCCAAGGGATGGGTTAACATCTGCTGATCGTGATCGGCCTCTCGTTATTATTATTGATTGTGGGGGATTACCGTAATTTTATGTTGAGATACTAATTCAACACTGATCTTTATCGTTTGTGGCGACTGCTGCTTTCTTACCTGTATCGTTTGAACAGCCGTATTGATGAGCGTGTCGTAAGTGCTGTATCGCAGATGCATCAATATATCGATGTATCGTTACCCTACAAATCTGGGTTCTTTCAGATGAATTTGTCAAGTGTTATAAATGCCCATTTTCTTCATAGAATTTACAAAGCTACGGAAGCTCATAAAACTGGATGATTATTTCAATTGATGCAGGTACATTCATGAGACTGTTTTATGATAAGCAATTTACCCCATGACCATAATGGTAAAACTAGTTCAGAAACAACCATACAGAATATCTGTATTCCTTACATAATATATTTGTATTTTAAATGTTCTTCAGTGAGAGATGCTGCTGCACGATTGCCTAATGGAGAAGGAACGAGAGCTGACATCTGTGAACTTCTGAAGGACTCTATGTACTTAGCACCAGGAGTCACTGATGCACAGGTGGCTATCTCCTAATCCTTTTTTGCTTTAAATTGCTTTACTATGGCTTAAATTCTAAGACAAAAATGACTTATATGCAAATGGACTATAAGACATCTTTCAAAATAGCAGGACCAGTTTTAAAGTCTTAAAGATGGTCTATCGCATCATATAACAAGTTTTACATAGTATCCTGAGTATAAAATAATAAATATGAATTGAGGACACCTGTCCGGAAAAGGCTTCTATCAATTAATATTGGTTTTATTTCAAATTTTAAGGTGAACGCCTATGACAAATGAGTCTAGTATAGCTTTTAATGCTATATAAAACTTTCAGGTTAACACTGTTGTGAGTGGCGCTCTTGACCGGTTACATTCAGAGAAGGATCCCTGTGTCAAATATGATGTCAATCGAAAAGTGTGGATCTATCTGCACAGAAACAGATCAGAGCAAGAATTTGGTAAATAACATAAATAACATAACATAATTCAGCAGGCCCAATGTATTGGAAACAGTCAAAGGAAGAAACATTTTGTACATTTATCAAATTTGCAGAATGAAGATACTGTATTAAATTATCAAAGTGAAGGCTTTCGTCCAAGTTATCACTGACACGCACTCTTTCGCGAATTGAAATTTAAGTTCTCACATACCTTTAAGTACATAATACTCCTATTTGTCATAGAGGAAAACATCGGGATTCAATTCATCATTAATATCATTGCATAAGAAATGTTGCCATAATTTGTTGGGTGATTGGATTATTCCCCTTATTTCCATGTATTCATGAAATGTGTAGTTAAGCTTCCTCATGTGAGGCTAGTTGTCATCCTGCTCTGGACCAGCTGACTCATTTGTGCTTGCAGTCACAACAACCTTTAGTATTCAGTAAATGCAGTATTTAGAAAAAATTAACCCTTTCATTACTGTAGCTTCCTGAAATTTTGAGAATACCCAGTGGCAATGCATTCTCTTATATATGCGAGTCTCCATATATAAGAAAATACATTGGCCTAAAATGTTTACCTTAACTTTGAAAGCCTGTGCATTCTCTTATATATGGGAAGCTCCCTATGGGAGACTCGCATATATAAGAGATTACACTGGCACAGGATCTTTAATGCAGCACCAGTGCAGCTCCCATCATGAAATGGTTAATTAAACCTTTGATGACTAAATGCTCATAAGTAGTTCACTTGTGGAATCTTCAAATTTTATGAACATTCCCACCATCTGACTGAATAGGAATCCTATGACTTATTGACTTCTATTATTAAAGGTACTCAATCCAATCAGGCAGTCCCCATATCATCAAGACACAACAACAACAACATTTCTTCAAAATACACTTTAGTTATCAGAATCGATTAATTGCAACAAAATAATGCTAACCCATGTCAACTATGGTATCATATTTCCCAAAACGTGTTATTTCTGCTTGCAGAACGAATGCACCAGGTACAGGGCGCCGCAGTCAAAGCCAAGAAGTCAGTATCTAAACCGAAGGTGACAAAAGTGGTAAGTGATTTAATTGCTTCAAATTTACAAAAGCGACACATGGTATTTGAATTTTTTTTCAACATTATTCATCATTCACATTTCAGGTCTATGAAAAGCCACCATAAATTTTGACATATAATGCTATAAAATAAAAATATAAATTCCACAAACACTCTGTAGTCTCCAAAGATATTGATATGTTGGGTTACCATCTTCTATGAAGCTATATATTAATGTGGGCACCCAGAGTATGAGTTTTTCTTTTACTTGTTCTGTTTATTTGGAAGATGAATCAGTTTGTGATTACAAATTCACCGTCCACTGCTACCAAATGATAATTTAATTATAGTAATTTGACCTGATTTTGTTTGATTAAAAAGATCACCTTGTTTTAAAATTAGTTTAACTATACATACTTGCAGAAAAAGGAAGTTTCAGCATCGACAACCTTGAACTTGTCACAGATTGCAGCACAGAGGCAGTCAGAAAGCAGCGAAAAGCTTAGCGGTGATGAAGAGTCTCACAAGCCTTCAACAAAACCAGTGCCTGATACTGCTAAAATCCTCGAACAAATTAAAAAACAGGCAGCTGCTAGTGTAGCAAAGGCAGCAAAGGCTTCTAAGAGTCAAACAGTCACTAATCAATTGAGTAAAACATCAACTAGTATTCTGAATCTCCAAGCTGCAACAGCTGTCAGTCAAGGAGCTGCTGTCGGACTGAGCGACGGGAAACCTCAGATTGCTCAACAGAACCCAATCATTAACTTATCGCTTCTCGGGAAAAGTGATTCTAAAGGAGCCGGTAACACAGGCATTACTAGCTCTATTATTTCTAATCAGACTGTTTCAAAGCTTCTGTCTGCTGCCCACCTGCAGCAACAGCAGCAGCAACAGCAACATAATCTTCTTCTCGGAAAGCCTGAGTTGATTCTGCAGAGACAGCAGTCAGCGTCTGGACAAATGCAATTTATACCAGTTGGACAAGTCACGCCAGCCGTGGCCACATCAACGTCTGCTAGTGTTGTGTCTTCACCTGTTTCACAAACATCAGTTGCCCATCAGGCTACACCTGCATCGCCAGTGGTGGCTCGGCTAATTCAGCAGCCTGGTGCTGCGCCGCAAATGGTTTCAGTCAGTAACTTACTGGCAGGAAGTCTTCAGAAAGTGCAAGCTGGCAATATTCCAAAAACTACAACACTCAGAATAGGTAAGCTTCTCATCAATGACTTACCATATACTAAGAGCTCTGTTTAAGCCCATAAGGTGCAAGTTTTTTTCCTCCCAAAAAATATTAAGTGAGCCTAAAAAAACAAGGGGGGAAGCCAGTTCGAGCAATGTAAGACTCTTAATATATGAGTTATTTCACATAACAAATCATAGCTGATTTAGGAAGAGGATATGCTACAAGCACATGGAAAAAAGGAAAAAAAATCAACCTTGTATTAGAAAAACACCACAGAAACCCAGCGTGCATAGTAGACCTATAACTCACCGCTTAGTTGGTATAAAATTGCTGTCAAAGCATTTATTATAACAAAATAAGTAAACACTGTAATTTTGTTGATATTAATTTTTGTGGTTTAGCAACTTATGACTTTTTAGCTCACCTGAGACAAAGTCTCCGGTGAAGCTATAGTCATCACTCCTCATCCGTCGTCTGTCCGTCCGTCCGTCTGTCTGTCTGTCTGTCTGTCCGTCCGTCTGTCCATCCGTCCATCCGTCAACAATTCTTTGAACATCTTCTTCTCTGATTCCATTGGACGGAATGGGTTCATATTTGTTGTGGATGTTCCCTGGGTGATTCTCATTCAGATTTGTTCAAATGAGGATACTGGGTCAAATAGTTGCGAAGCCAGGGCTTCTTACGACGACTTCTTTTCAAATTTAATTGGGCCGAATGGGTTCATATTTGGTACAAAGTGTCCTTGGGGGACTGTTATTCAGATTTGTTCAAATGAGGTCACTGGGTCGAATGTGGGGGGAGCCAGTGACATAACTCCAAAAAAAAAAAAAATTTAATTCGTATTTTTCACCTTACTCAATTTAACAAACAAATTTTTTATTTGTTAATCATTTCATAAAATTTGAAAAAAGTGACACCATTATAACAGCTGCAGAGTTATGAAACTTTAATCTTCTGAAATTACATAAATATTCCTTTACCCCTCCCCTCCCACATAGCCCAGATCCACCCCACCCCATCCCCCACCCCACCGCCACCACAACACCCTGCGGTGGACTGCACCCAACCAACATCCCTTCCAAATATCCAGCTTCCACTTAATACCTGTACTATTAAAGTTGCAGATATATCTTTGTGGATAGATGGAGAGATACACAGGTCATTAATCTAGATTAGAATAATATGTCATCTAGCAGCTTGTGTAAACATTGTAACTGCTAGCAATTTTAAACAAACTCCCTGAATTTAGTGTGTCTGACATTTGCAGAATGAGGTCCCCAGAGGGTGAATTTAGTGTTGCTACCCTGTACAGCAGGCTAGCATCACCAAATACACCATCCATGGACTTAATTCTGCTTAGGCATCATCTTCTTGGAAGTATCTTAAGTATCAAATTGAAATTTTGGTTTAGATAATTTTTTACTTGTTCCCTTCTGTTCAGTTTCTATGTCCCCCTAATTTGCAGAAGAGAAAATGCATAATTGAGGTGATCAATGGGTGTGCATTACCAACTTCAACTGTAGAACTTCAATCTGTTCCTAGGTTACCCATGGCTGGTAAGGCCTAATCAGAATGAGGATGAATCTGGTGATGCTAGCCCACCTTGCAGAATATTGTCATTAAATTCACCTTTTGGGGACCTCATTCTGCAAATGTCAGACACACTATATTCAGACTTGGCTGGCATATTATTTTCTTAACCACACTCGCTCATACCGATGAAATCATACCCTGATTTTTCAAAGAAACATTGGGGCGGTGTATATTGGCTTGAATTTGTCTTCTGTCTGTCAGGCAGTCCTTCCGTCCGTCTGTTTGTTGGGATGTCTATCCATCCATCTATCAACATTTGTTTTCTTCTCCATATTAACGACCAAATATGTTTATATATCTCAGTGTGCATGTTCCCAAGGTGACTCACAATCAGATTTGTTCAAATAAGTTCATCAGAGCAAATAGGTGCAAAGCTAGGGCCATAACTCTTTCCCGCCATAGTAAATCTTAAAATAATTTCTTTTCAAGAACCATCAAGCCTATATTAGCTTATATTTGGTATGGATGGGCCTTGGGGTGACCGCGTTCAGATTTTTTCAAATGGGGTCATTTTTAGGAAATGAGGTCCACAGAGGGTGAATTCATTGATGATATTCCACTTTGGGGAATAGTGTCATTAAATTCACCTTTTGGGGACCTCATTCTGCAAAGATCAGACATACCAAATACAGACTTAGCTGTTCCAATATTATTTTCTTAACCACCACTTATCCAGGTGAAATCATATCCTATTGAATATGGGGGGGGGGGGGGGGTATATTGATAATACTAGATGAATGGATCTCATGTATGGAGATTCACATTTGTTCTAAGGGGCAGAGCTAAGCGATTTAACTCTCCTCTATCCTGTTTGGTACTGGTATAATAATATTAATTTCTAGGCAGCCTGGGTGGGGGCAATGTTTGAGGCAATGGGGAAGGACTGTAGAGGGGTGGGTTTTTACCCCCTACTTTGATCAAAATTTAAACAGTTGAAAATTTCATGCCTGGTATAACATTTGTTGTAGATTAGATGTTCACATAAAAAATAGGTTAGAATTTTCTCATAGTTTGGTTTTATTTTCCAACATGTATGTTTTTATAACAACAGTCCATATGTTCCTACTTCATGTTAAACTGTTGGACCAAATTGGTCACAAATTTTAACTTTATGGGGTTAGTAATTTTCAAACGTTTGAGAGAGAGCTTGAAGTACTGGTACCAGTTGTAAAATTCAACCTAAGAGGGGTGTGCAAAATGATTTTTGTGAACTTAGTACTGTGGTATGGTTGTCTTCTTTAAAAGGTAAGAGGTTGGAGATTTGTCAGTGGTGTGCAATTAGAAATTTCAAGTTAAAGAGCCCTGCTCAACGGAGAACCTCCAGCTATGTCCATGTTTAGAACTACTTGTCTTAAAGTGATATTGTCACATACTGACTCTTGTAGTCTTCAGAGTCCCAGTCTTTTCAGTCTTTACAGTCTGGTGAGCGACCTACAGTCATTGACTGTCTTGTTTAGTTTATCAATAGATGCGAAGTAGTTCACGCGATGTTTTCTATTGAGTGGTGTGGTCGATTTGCTTGAGATTTTCGGCGAAATTAATAGAATGCTACAATCCTCCACTTGGCATAGCACTTGCATACCAACTTATCAGTTTTACACACATGAGCAAGTACAATAATATGTCTAAATATAGCAACAAATGAATTTTTTTTCTCTGTCTAGCCGTCTGCTTATAGTATATGAATATTCCTTTCCAAAGAAGATCGGACGATTCTATTTTCATGGTCAAATTCCTGAATATCCAATGAAATGGTAGATTTATCTCCATTGTAATTCAATCCACCAAGAAATAAAAAAAAATGCACATTTTTATAGGAATTACATGCTACAAAGTGAGGTATATATTTTTTTGTGATCTAATCTCTGAACAGTGCCTAAGCAACTTCCATAACCGTAGCTACAGTAAGCAACTTTCCGGTTGAACAGGCGATGCTTGTGAATCGAAAAGTTAAGTTAGCAGCTCTCAACCAATCAGAATGCTTGTTTTATCAACTAATATTCAAATTATAATTACAATGAGTAATCTAAAGGTTAAAGCTGCCACAATCGGGATATTCCTGCAACCCAGTCTCTTTAAAAAAAAAAACAATAATAATCTTGGCAGATTTACATCTAGAATTCTGTATGATTTCCATTTCTGTATTGATTGAATTCCCTTCATTCCATCGATAATGTCTCAGACCATGTGCCATTTCATTGGTTGTGACATAACAGCTCATTGCAAAGCAGCATCCAGTCTCTTTAAAAAGCCGATGACAATTACAAACACAGCTTCATCATTGGTTATATTTAAATTTTGAGATCAGAGGTCAATGATGTGTCGCATATAGCGAAACATGAACAATTTTATTATACCGAATACAGGTGATAATATTCATAATTGAATGTCATCTATGAGAAATTATCTTCGACCTTGTACAGTCTCTTATTGATGAAGTTCATTATGCTGTCAGTGCAGAATAAATGAATCAAACTCATTAACCTGTGTGATATTATTAACAGGTATCAAACTCATTAACCCATGTGATCAAACTCATTAACCCGTGTGATATTATTAACAGGTGCTCTTGGTGGGAATGTTGTTCAACCAGTTGTTGCTGGTAAACCTATGCAGCTTTCTTGTAAACCACTGCAGCAGGCTAAAGGTCTAATCCAGCTAGGAAAAGGTCAGCCATCTATGGGTGTGATACAGACATCTCAGGGTACTTTCTCCACAATCAGCCTCTTGCCTCAGGCAGCAGCTGCAAACCTAGTGAATGTAACTCAAGCCAAGGTCCATACAACTGCCACTACTGGTAAGTTTATAATGTGTTTATAATGTGTTTCAAGACATATAATCTACTTATTTCATTGAATCGGATTGATAAGTGAGTACCTAGAGACCTTGTCTACTGAAAGAATATAGCACTCAACTAATATTTAAAATACTGAATATTCCATCCACACCAAACGTATCTATTTAGAAAACACAACCTCTGAACTACACACAATTGTAAATATTTGCTTCTTAATTCGGGGCAAATTTGTTCTTGATAAGCAAATGGCAAAGATTCTGCCAATGAGAGATGCTGAATATAGTTACAAAATATATGTAAAAATTATATTGTGTGCTGAGAAATTGAATATTAAATGTATTATTATTAAACATTTATTACTGCTTTACTCTCCTTCATGCTCTATTCCCATCGAACACACCTTCAGAGTGCTTCATATCACGTCAATTATTATTTTTTTTTTATGCAATATACACTGCAACTTAAAGCCATTCCAGATGGCGTGTGTTATGTGTGTCTGAAACCGAACCAGAAGAAACATAAAATTGTTGGTGCTTCCACATAACACCCACCACATGCGATGCATTTACTCTGTTGTTTCCTTCTATCACAAGAACTGAGACCTATGTTTTTAAAGTTATCACAAATCGATCAATCATATCAGTGGTAATTAGGCTAACACTGAGTTCTCAAAGTCTATTACAAATAGAACAGATTTAACTTCATGCTACCTGGTAAACATATTGAAGCCATATTAAACATACAACACAGAAGAAGCAACTTAATTTTGACATGGGAAGGATATCCACATGAAACAGGTTTTGTATTTTTTTTGTAGAGTTTCTTCCCTTTGATTGAAAACTGTCTGCTAACTCCAGTTTAAGTGTTTCTTGGTTATCACCAAACTTGTTATGTGACTGAATTGGCTCAAAATACATACTGATCAAACACTGAATTGGTCATTGTCACCTGGTATCGCACAAAAAGACACTCAGGATATTTCAAATGTGCAAAAAAACATCCAGGATCTCCCAAATGTGAAAAAAGTCACCCATCATAAGTCTCATTTGTCTGTGACAGTCAAACTCAACGCAGGTGGAATACCCATTCAGATTCCTTTGAAATGTAACTCAAAAATCACAAAAAAATTATTAAAGTAGATTTTGTATATGACTTTGAAATGCTGGGTGATCCTTAATTGTATTTTTGCATGTTTAGGAGATCCTGGGTGTTTTTTTGCACATTTAGGAGATCCTGGGTGTCTTTTTGCACGAAGCCATGCGATAATGACAAATTCAGCTGTTCTAACTGGGGAATTGGTTTGATATTTTTGCAGAGTTATCAGGGAGTTAATAACATTTTTTTAAACTAAGAAACTTGATGTCTTGAATTTCAGTTAACTTTAGTTAAGTAGAGTACGGTAGGTCATACTCAGTACATTGTACTTGTAAACTGAGGTATGGAGCGCTATGTCAATAATGGGTTTTATGATGTCAGCTATCATCTGCAAAATGTTTTTGTGCCCGCTAAAGGTGGCTTAGAACATGGCTTGTTATTGATAATGCATTCATTTTATAAATCTGGCTCAATCAGCCAAAGCCTTCATCAAAAAACCATGTGGGCATAAAAATGTTATCCAAACCTAGTTCATTTAAAGAATTTCCTTCAATCATACAATCTACATAAAATGCAGCATTAAAAAATATTAGCTTGGTCATCACTCTGTACAATCCACTACTTTCTCTTGTACAACATAGCCAGTTTTCATTTGATATATCATATTCATATATCCTTAATATATCTTCTCGGCCACATGCTTCTCCAGCACTTCCTCTGCCTTGCTTTTCTGAAGAAATAACTCAATAAAAGCTTAATTAGTTATTGTAAGCATGTTTGAATTCATCTTGACTGAGACCTAAGTTTAAAGTTATCATAAATTGATCAATCATGTCTATTTAGGCTAACACTGTGAGTTCTCCAAATCTATTACAAATAGAACAGATTTAACTTCATGCCACCTGTAAACATATTGAAGCCATATTAAACATACAGAACAGAAGAAGCAAATTAATTTTGACATGGGAAGGATATCCACATGAAACAGGGTTTGTCAATTTTTTATAGAGTTTCTCCCCTTTGATTGAAACTGTCTGCTAAACTCCAGTTTAAGTGTTTCTTGGTCATCCATTACCAAACTTGTTATGCGACTGCATTGGCTCAAAATACATACTGTTCTAACACTGAATTGTCAATGTCACCTGGTATCATACATAAAGACACTCAGGATATGTGCAAAAATATGCAAAAAGACATCCAGGATCTCCTAAATGTGCATAAAGTCACCCAGCATAAGTCTCATTTGTCTGCGACAGTCAAACTAAACACAGGTGGAATACCCATTCAGATTCCTTTGAAATGTCGCTCAAAAATCACAAAAAAAATAATTATTGTGATAATAATAAATATGCGACTAATTTAAAGTAGATTTTGTTCATGAGACTTTGAAATGCTGGGTGATTTACTGCACATTTGGGAGATCCTTGCTTGTCTTTTTGCACATTTACGAGATCCTGGGTGTCTTTTTGCACATTTGATAATGACAAATTCAGCTGTTCTAACTTTGGAATTGGTTTGATATTTTATGCAGAGTTATCAGGGAGTTATTGACATTTTTTTTACTTAGAAACTTCATGTCTTGGATTTCAGTTAACTTAGTTGAGTAGAGTATGGTAGGTCATACTCAGTCCGTTGTACTCATAAACTGAGGCATGGAGCGCTATGACACTAATGGGTTTTATGATGTCAGCTCTCATCATCTGCAAAATGTTATTGTCCCCACTTAAGGTGGTTAAGAACATGGCTTGTTATTGATAATGCATTCATTTTATAATGAAAAGACCATGTGGGCATAAGAATATTATCCAAACCTAGTTCATTTAAAGAATTTCCTTCAATCATACAACCTACATAAAATTCAGCATTAACAAAATATTAGCATTGTCATCACTCTGTATCATCCACTACTTTCTCTTGTACAGCATAGCCAGCTTACATTTGATATATCTTATTCATATATCCTTAATATTTCTTCTCGGCCACATGCTTCTCCAGCACTTCCTCCACCTTGCTTTTCTGAGGAAATAACTCAATAAAAGCTTAATTAGTTATTGTAACCATGTTTGAATTAATCATGATGGTGTATTTTCTTGTCAAGCCATAAATATTGTTTATACACTTTGTATATGTTTTCAAAGGTGGAACAGGGGAGGACCCAGCAAACAATTCACACTTAGGCAGCAATTCAGATTCAATTAACAAAGCAATTTCTCAACCAATTGTAACACAGACAGCATTACAACAACCGACAATACAACTGGTTAGTCAACAGAAGCCGGTGAATGTATCCCAGGGAAATATTGTTGTGACTCAACTGGCGACTGGTGGAGTTGCATTTCGACCTGGTTAGTAGACTAACCTCATTTAACCCTTTGAGTGCCAGGGGCCGAGCCCTAAACCTACAAAATAAGTCTGTTAAAGAATATAAGAATAAATTATTAAAATTGTAAAAAATAGTAAAAAAAAAAAATTGTTAGGCCAATGCATTCTCTTATATATGTGAGGCGACCTATATAAGAGAATGCATTGGCACAGGGTATATGGGTTGATACAAAAATCGGACCTGGCACTCAAAGGGTTAAAGACATTTATTGCACTATTTCATAGTGATATTTTAGCATTCAGATGTTAATTTTAGACATTTCACGACATGACTGATTTCACAATGTGATTGCCACATATATAGCCTTATTCACTGCAATCAATAAATGCATAGATATAGCTCTGACATACGTTTTGAATTAATTATACTGCTAATTTACCTGTATGTTCTAATTCATGTCGCACAAGGGAGGCCATTCAATTCAATATGGTCGCATTAGGTTGTCGCTAGAGAGAAAACATGTGTACCAATTATTTGTGCCAAGGGCAAAATAATTTGTGCCATTCTCATTTTTAGCTCACCTGAGACGAAGTCTCCATTGGAGCTATAGTCATCACTTCTCGTCCGTCCATCCGTCCGTCAACAATTCTTAAAACATCTTCTCCTCTGGAACCATAAGACTGAATGGGTTCATATTTGGTGTGGATGTTCCCTAGGTGACTCTCATTCAGATTTGTTCAAATGAGGTCACTGGGTCAAATAGTTGCGAAGCATGAGCCATAACTCTTTCCCACCATAGTAATTCTTTTAAACATCTTCAGTACGATAAGACCAAATGGTTTCATATTTGGTGTGGATGTTCCCTAGGTGACTCACATTCTGATTTGTTCAAATGCGTTCACTTGGTGAAATAGTTGCTAAGCCAGGGCCATAACTCTTTCCCTCCATAGTAATTCTTAAAATGACTTCTTCTCAAATACCATTATGCCAAATGGGTTCATATTTGGTATGAAGGATCCTTGGGTGACTGGGGTTCAGATTTGTTAAAGTCAGACCAATGGGTCAAATGTGGGCGGGGCCAGGGACATAACTCCAATTTTTTTTTTTTAGATTTATCTCTTTAAGGCGTTACCAATTTTATAGCTTGTTTTACGAACCCGCCGACAACTTTTTTTCCCAAAATGCAAAAAAAAAAACGATGGCCGGCGTTTCGCTGCCGGGAGAGGCTTCTAAATGCGAATATTTCAGTCTACAGGTTATTCACAACACTGAAATCATAATACAATGACTGATGCTATATAACTTATCAAATAAAATGTCAATTTAATACGTTCAATAAAATAGACGATACATTCAAAGTAGAGAAAATAATAGCGAAATGTTCATCAACAGATCGCGGTCACGACATTGAACCAGACACACCACTGAGCGTGATTCACAGTTTTGGGTCAAAGTACATATTGCTGCATGTAGCAAAAGTGACAATCGAACAAGAACCTATTACTGTCGGGGGAAAAATGCATTCAGTGTACTTATGTCTAGGAGAAAGACTGCTGTTTATCCAGAAAAAATTACATCTTCTAAAGCAGGCCTTAATATTCCCCACAACTCACAGCGTTTACCGATGTCCCCAAATTATAGAAATGTCCCCAAATTAGAGGGCACATTTGACAAAATGTCACCGCAAAATCACCATTTTTATGACCTGTTTGTGTGTGTATATTGCTTCATTTGACCACAACAAATCAACTTTCTAACTTTTTTTCAGGTTCACATATACATGTAGTTAGATTAAATTAAATTTTAATTGGAAATACCCATGATCAGTGTGTTGGTGAACTGCTTGGTGAACTTTCAAGCACCATACATCTATAAAATGGCTTTGTTGATGTCAAATGATCCAATATTCCCAATATTCAATAAATTGTGACCTACAAAACTTGAAAATATAAGGGTACATGTACAAGTAACATAACTTGCTGAATGCTGATATAAGCCCAAGTTGCCAGGAAATGATATGGGGGCCATTGGTTCATTTCTTTCACCTTTCATATGCTTCAGAACAACCAGACAGCCCCCATTTTAGGTTTACTTTAAAAAAAATTCTCCCCGGGGAAACCCCCATACCCCCAATAGTCACAAGGGGTCCCCCCCCCTCACTCAAACCTATCACCTCTGTCCCCCAAAATGTCCCCAAATTAGCCTAATCTAAAGGTAGAGCAGATTTTCAAATGTACAATGACATAGTCATGATAGTGGAACTATTTATTGAGAAAAAGTTCTCATTCACAAATGACAGTGTTCAGTCTGTTGGAAAGCTGGTGGTCAGGACAATTTCAGATGTATTGTGGTGGATGACACCACACCATGACAAACTGCTGGCCAGAAGTATCGCCATACCAGAAATGTTCCAAAAATTCATTGTGGGATTGCAAAATCCAATCAGTTTGCTATGGATGATGATATTCAGAAATTTCAATCTCAGTATACAGTTGTGAGACCAATATGTATACCATGCAAGGATTCTGGCAAAGAGGTAGTCGTGAGAGGGAAAAGAAATGTCAAGAAATTGAGAACTAAATAAGCCAAAGTTCATACACTATGTCAATGATCTACTAGTATTACATATTTCTTGACATTAATATTCCCAATCAGGACTACCTCTATATTATGGATGTGATTCTAGTCACAAATTATAATTTGTACACAAATTTGAAATTTCATCATTTTAGCCAGACACTCTAGTCCAACAATTTTCATCTCAAAGAATGAGTATTTATTTTTTATTACACACTTAGACGTGATTTATAAGGATTTCTTGGTGAGTTAAAAGTGATAATGTCACACCTGTGAATTACGTCACCGGTGAGAGCACACGATTTTGGACAGTTCCGCTCTAAGCCGGAACTATTTTCACTTTCTGCGGCTCAAACATGGTTGAAGTTGAACAGAAACGAACTGCTAACGATGATGCAGAAGCAGTTAATAAACTGGTAAAATGAAGAAGAATCTTACCTATTATCGACTCCGATGATTCGGACGATGTCATGTATATTCCAGTCAAATGAACTATGAACAATTCCATGTGAACAATAAATTTATCCAGTTCCGAGCTGAATTTCCACGTGTTGCTCTTCGAGAGTTTGTTTACATCGATGATTAAAATATCGTCACTTCGAAAATTAACTTTCTACTTTTAGCACGATTTCCAAACATTTCCTGTATGAACCAACATTATTTACACACACCATCAGAATCTTCACAATATCCCGTTCCAAGTGCCATGCTTGTTTGGTCAGAATAAACACAATTTTTACAGAAAATTTCTGAAACTTTAAAAAATGAATCGCATATGATCAAATTATGAGGTCAATCGGTATCGTTACGTCACAATTATTTAAATTATGTGTCCATCCATGTAACTGCACGCGCAACTGTACGTTGGGGTTCAAAATGGGAGAATCAGCTGATCTGGGCTTATTTTGTCACATCTTCTCTTTAGAATTAGCAACTTTTAGTGGTTGAAAGTGTGTAATAAACAGAATAATCAATTGGTTTCGATGATTACGTGACATAATTCACTCGGGTAGCCGGTCCTATTGGTAAAAGCCTCGTTCGCTCCGCTCACTCGGGTTTTACCAGGCCCTGCTCCCCTCGTGAATTATGTCACTAATCATCGAAACCAATTGATTACTCTATATATATATATATTGTTTAACATTTTTTGAAAATTGAAAAACTAATGCCATTACATTTTTGAAGGTTGTGCCCCCTGGCCCTTCACTCAAGTTTACTGCTTCTGCCACCCTGGTCCCAAAAATAATATTTACTCAAATTCTTGGCAGAGAATCATTAATAAGAAGCATTTACTTCGGTTCTAACTGTATAAACATTCCCTGGAGATCTGCTAGAGGTAATTTATTCCCAATTACAACAACAATCTATCATATGTATTGTTCAAATCTTTCAACAGGACATTTAACACTCCCACATCCACCACCTCACTAGAACATATTTGGCAAACTTGAAAAGTGTCCTTTGAAAGAACCACCAGCTCTATTTAGCTCATATTTAATATTGAGGCTGCTTTGGTGATTGGGATTCAGATTTGTTCAATCAGGGTCACCAGGTCAAGTAGCAAGGCCAGCTACATTACTCTTCCTCTCCATAGTAATTCATGATATGTCTTCTATGCAAGAACCAAATGGCCTGTTTTGCTTATATTTGGTATGAAATTACCTTGGGTGGCAGATTTGTGAAAATGGGATCACAAAGTCAAATAAGGGCAGAGCCAGAGACATAAAATTAAATATAGTAATTCTTAAAATATGTTTGCAAGAAATAGTTGGCTTGTTTAGCATGGAATGTTCTTGTTTGACTGCAAAGATTTTTTTTTTAAATGGGGTCACCTGGTCAAATAGGGGCCAAGTGAAGGACAGTTTCCCTCTTAATATGCTTCCTTCACAAGGACCATCAGGTCTATTTTACTGATATTTAGTATGAAGGGTTCTTTGGTGTCTGGGATTCAAATTTATTCAGACGGGGTCACCTGGTTAAATAGGGTGGGACCAGGGACATAACTATGTCTCTATAGTAATTCTTAAAATGTCTTCTCAAGAGAGGTTGGACTATTTAGCTTACATATAGTATGGAAGATCCTTTAGTGACTCGCATTCAGATTTTTAAAAATGAGGTCAACCTGTCAATAAATGGCGGGGCTATGGGGAGTTAACACTTTTGTGTCTAATAAAATATTGAAATACCAAATGCATTAAAACATCTACCTTGGAACCACCTGACTGATTAATCTGACATACATGTATGGTTTTTGGGTCCATAGATAATTGGGCTTCAAACATGTCTAAATGGTTTTATAAAAAAGTTGAGTTTGGAAATTTCAAAAAATTGAGAAAGTTTGAGGTGTCGGTTGTGAAATTCCAGTCTAAGACTTGGGGGGTCTGGAGCCCGGTCGGGAGGGGACTTGTTGATCAGTAGTGTACAGTTTGTAATTTCAAGGTGGATTTTCACCAATCTACGTACGTGAATTCTCTCTAGCCACATATCCTGTTTAGATCTACTTCTTTTAAAGTGATTATGAAAAGTTCTGACTGTTGTGGTCTCCAGAGTCCCAGTCTTATCAGTCTTTGCAGTCTGGTGAGCGACCCCACAGTCATTGACTGTCTTGTTTTGTGAAAATTTCACAAATGGCACCCAACAGGGTGAACCCTGAGTGTGGGGTCGAACCCTGACATGGTTGAAAATTGGGACATCTCATTAATGTGCCATTTCAATCGACACATGGCCATTTTTATCTCACCTGAGACGAAGTCTTCGGTGGAGCTATAGTCATCACTCCTTGTCCGTCCGTCCACCCATCCGTCCGTCCACCCGTCCATCAAGAATCGTCTTCTTCTCCAGTACCATAAGACCTAATGGGTTCATATTTGGTGTGGATGTTCCCTAGGTGACTCACATTCAGATTTGTTCAAATGAGGTCACCAGGACAATTAGTTGCGAAACCAGGGCCATAACTCTATTCCTCCATAGTAATTCCATAGTAACGACTTCTTCTCAATAACCATTGGGCCAATTTAGCTTATATTTGGTATGGAGGGGCCTTGGTTGACTGGGTTTTTTTAGATTGAACTCCTTGTTCAATTTAACAAAAAAAAAAAAAATAATTTGATTTGAAAAAAATATATATATATATTTTGTGTGGATGGTCCCTATGTGGCTGGGATTCAGTTCTGTTCAAATGGGGGTCACATGGTCAAAATAGTGGCATAGTTAGGGACCTAACTCTTTCCATCCATAGTAATTCTTAAAACATCTTCTCAAGAATCATCGGGGCTATTTAGCTTATAATTGGTATGTGAGGTCCTTCGGTGACAGGGATACAGATGTGTTAAAATGAGGTCACCTTGGCAAATAAGGGCGGAGCCAGGGACATAACTTGTCCATCCATTGTAATTCTTAAAATGTCTTCCTATCAAGAACCATCAGGCCTATTCAGCTTATAGCCAATAGTCCTATTTAGCTTATATGTAGTAACTAGTATGGAGGGTCCTTGTGTTACTTGGGACTGGGTTACAGATATGTTAAAATGGGTTCGACCAATCAAGAAATGGCATTTGGTGTATATGGCCTATGGAGAGTTGGGATCAAAATTTGTTTGAATGGGATCCATCATTAAAAAAGCGGGCATGTCAGGTTGTAACTTTGCCACAGTTAGTAAAGCTTGAGGTTGTAAAATTCCAACATGTGCAAAGGGTGGGGGGATCTGGACCATATTTCAAGGTGGACACCCCACTGCTCAATTGAGACCCTCTAGGCTACGTCCCTCTTTAGGACTACTTGTTTTTAAGTGAATTTGACATGTACTAACTCTTATGGTCTTCCGAGTCCCAGTCTTCTCAGTCTTTACAGTCGGGTGAACGTCTCCACAGTCATTGACTGTCTTGTTTAAAAAAAAAAAAAAATTTAATTTAATTTAGATTTAACTCCTTACTCAATTTAAAAAAAAAAAAAAATTATGAAAACATAACACACCTGTTATGAAACACTTGTACTGCACTGCACTGTATAGCTATTGTCAATATTATAAAGCATGCCTTATTTATCAAATCTTAACTGACATGTTTGATAAACAAATAAATGGGGAGAGTGTGGGGTCATTAATGTTTAATTTAGATTTGAGGTAGAATCCCATGTTTTCTTAGCCGGCTTGTAAACAAATTAAATTTTCTCTTGAGTGTGTGAGATGGTGCCTGTATAAACCATATCAATTATTATATAGATTGATTTGAATATCTGGCTAGTCAAAAGTGGCTGAGATAGGGATTTAACACTTTAGCTTTCAAAGAATTGACTTCCTGTCACTTCCAACTCCTAAACCTGTCCTTTGAAATCACTAAACCATTGGATATGATAGTGAGAGCTCTGTGTATGATGTGCATAGGGGCAGAGCTATGATTTTTAAAACTACCCCCACCCACCCCAAATACTTTAACCCCTTTTCAAGACAAATTAATTGAGCTTTTGAATTCAAGTTGGGTACTGATATATGGATTCCTGTGGTCCTATTTTTGATAAAGTATTAGTTGTAGATGTAACAGGTGTTACAATATTATGTATATAAGGCTGTTACCTCGTTATCTATTATGTGTAGATCTATTATGCTGATAATGTCAAGGAAAAAGTATCAGTGGTGCCAGCATGTGAACCCTTCCCTAAATTTTGTAACTACTTTTGAAGAAAATGAATTTACTTCAACTCTTAAAGTGATATGAAGCACTCTGGTAGGGTGATCATATAGAAATGGAGAATAATCTTGCTCAAAGTAGTAATGTTTACAAATATTATATCCAAATTGACAACAAACACCGTCATTCTTATATATTAATTAAATACAGTGACTCTCTATGGCAAAATCGTTTTTGTTAGCTTATCGTAGATAGTTGTTTTCTATGGAGTGGTAAGGTCAATTTGTTTGAAATTTTCCGCGATGTTACTAGAATGCTATATTCCTCCAGTCGACATAGTGCCTGAATACTAACTTACTAGTTTCACGCACCCGAATAAGTACATAATATGTCTTTAAATATATACCATTTGAAATTACTAGATGTATGGATCTCATAAATTGAGATTTACATTGGTTCAAATAGGGGCAGAATAGGGCAGAGATAAGGGATTTAACTCTTGCTCATCCACCCTACCTGTATCTATGCTGTTGAATTCAAGTTTAGTACTGGTATATTAATATATAGATTACTAATGATTTCTAAGCTGACAGGTTGGGATGGTTGGGGTATATATGGTGACAATGGGAGGGAGTGTAGGGGGTCATTGAGGTCAAAATTTTCAACAGTTGTAAAGTTCTTGCCTGATACAACACTAGTTGTAAATTTGATTTTCACACAAAGCATAGGTTAGAATTGTTCTCATAGTTTGATTTTCCAACCAGTATGTTTCTAGACCAAGTCAATATTTTCCTACTTCCTGTTAAACTGTTGGACCGAAATTCGAAATGACCACATTTTTAACTTTATGTGGGGGGGGGGAGGGTTACCCAAACATTTTAACTTTATGGGGATGTCAGGTTGGCCACAAATTTTAACTTATGGGGTGATATCAGGGTGGAAATTTCCAAAATTTGGAGAGCTTGATGTACCAGTTGCAATATTCCAACCTAAGAGGGATGTGCAAAAGTAATTTTGTGAACTCAGGAATGTGGTCTGGTTGGGGGTTGGAGATTTGTCAGTGGTGTCCAATTAGAAATTTCAAGGTGAAGGCCTCTGCTCAACGAAGATCCTCCAGCTATGTCCCTGTTTAGAACTACTTGTCTCTAGTCATTTTGACAAGTACTGACTTGTAGTCTTCAGAGTTCCGGTCTTCTCAGTCTTTGCAGTCAGGTGAGCGACTCCACAGTCATTGACTGTTTTGTATTAATTATTATTATAATTTGTTCATGCATATTAAATCAATGAACACTCACACTTTGCCGGTGCCTCCATAAATCTGATACATATACTCATTGGGTGCATGGAATCAAATGGATGGGAAAAATTTCTTCTCGGCCCTATATATACAGTAGAAGCATTAAACATATACAAAACTCCTCAACTCATATTTAAACCTTCTTGCAGCAGGTCAGGGTCAAACAGGTGCTAAGCTCATAACTGCAGGTCAGACTGGGCTCATACCAGCACAATTCCTCCTACAACAGGCCATTGCCTCGGCAAAATTACAGAGTCAAGAGAGTACAACAGGAGCATCCACAACTGCCCAAGGTTTGTATCTCGCATGGACTGCATTAATGTTGTACGGATGGTCTCTAGTATATTGATTAATCCTTTTTAGCTCAACTTTACATTGTTAAGTTTGAGCTATTGCCATGGGTTGATGTCTGTCATCCATGCGTTAACATTTCCTTCAGCACATCCTACAGACCGCATCCCTCATCCAATATTCACCAAACTTCATATGTAGCTTCAGGGTGACCTATAGATGGGAGCCATCAAATTTTTCCAAATTTCGATGAAAAATATGGCCACCAGCAGCCATCTTGAAAATTTCAAATTTGAACGATATTCAATGAAAAACATAGCCACTGGCAGCCATCTTGGAATTTACTCTTTACATGACTAAATCCTTTGGCATACCCTACATACCACATCCCTCATCCGATCATCACCAAACTTCATATGGAATGTTGGGGTTACCTCTAGATGGGAGCGTCCTTTTTTGCCGAAATTCATAGAAAAACATGGTGCCAGGGGCCAAGATTGGAATTAATCTTTGTATGACTAAATACTTTGGCACACCCTACAGACCACATCCCTCATCCAATCATCACCAAATTTCAAAAGGATTTTCGGGGTGACCTCTAGATGGGAGCCTCCTATTTTGACCGAAATTTGTTGAAAAACATGGCCACCAGCAGCCATCTTGGATTTCAAATTTGAATCCGTCGGCACACCCCGCAGCCCGCATTTATTGGAGAATTGATTTGGAAATTTACAGGCATGTTTAGAATCACCTCTAGATGGGAGCTATCAAATTTGAAAACAATTTGTTGAAGAACATTGCCGCCGGCAGCCATCTTGGATTTTAATCTTTTCAAGACTAAATCCTTTGGCACACCCTACTGACCACATCCCTCAACTGATGATCACCGACTCCAAACTTCATATTGATCTTTGGGGTGACCACTAGATGGGAGCCTCCTATTTTGACTGAAATTTGTTGAAAAACATGCCTGCCAGCAGCCATCTTGGAATTTACTAAATTTGATTAAATCCTCTGGGGTGCCCTATAGACCACATCCCTCATCCGATCATAGCCAAACTTCATATGGATCTTTGGGGTGACCTCTAGTTTACTTTCCTTCTTCATCATTCTAATCATTGCTCAGCAAAAAATTAACTCCTTTCCAAATTGAGCTACAGTGTCATTGACACTTTCATTATGTGTACCCATACTATATATGGTACACATAGTGTCAATGTCCGGATTGACCACTCATCGTCCACTCGTCTGTTTGTCTGTAGACATTTTATGCATGGTGCAATAACTCAAACATATTTTATCCAATCGGAGCCAAATATGTATATGAGTTTGTCAGCCTAAAATACAGATCGAGTTCGAATATGGGTTTGATCTGAGTTTTTTTTTACAGAGTTATAGCCCTTTTTTATGTTTACCCATACCATAGTATGGTAAACATAGTGTCGTTGTCCGGATTGACCACTCGTCGTTAGTCCGTCCGTCTGTCTGTCTGTCTGTAGACACTTTACGGATGGTGCGATAACTGAAATATGTTCTATCTGATCGGAACCAAATTTTGTATATGAATTTCTCAGCACCAAATACAGATCGAGTTCGAATATGGGTTCGATCCGAGTTTTTTTTACAGAGTTATGGCCCTTTTTCGACTTAGAATTCATGCATGCTACCATAACTCCAAAAAAATTATCTGATCAGAATCAAATTTGGTATGCAAGTTTCTCGGACCAAAATACAGATCGAGTTCGAATATGGGTTTGATCCGATATTTTTCAATGGAGGTATGGCCCTTTGACATAGAATTTCTGCATATTTTGATAAATCAACCATTTTTCAACTGATAAGAACCAAATTTGGTATGCGAGTTTCTCAACTCAAAATACAAATCGAGATTGAATATGGGTTAGATCCATCATTTTATACCAGAGTTATGGCCCTTTTTCAACTAAGAATTTAACAGATAACCACAGCAGTCAACTACTAATTGATTACCAGCAGTAAAACTTTATCTCTGTGAGAGACAAACAGTATCTGAGTTATTGATAATTAGAGTTATTTTTAGACATTAGTGTGAGGTGAAACCAGCTATGTTTTTGAGGGACAGGCTTACAGGCAGTAGCTCTATCTAATTAATTTGCACTCTTACTCTGGTTATTGTAAACTCTCTTAACCCAAGTATTCCATGTCCTGGCCACCTTTCACCCAAGGCTGTGGTGGTTTAGCTGTACCAGTGCATTCTCTTATATAAATGCTAGTGACCCATAAATTCAAATAATTTGTGTTATGTACATTTGTCTATAATAGTACATAAAAGTATACTCTATAATTCAACACCAAAACTCTCATTTATGATTCCGATCATAGTAATTTACTATCGCCAAGGGATGGGTTAACATCTGCCGATCGTGATCGGCCTCTCATTTACTTAGAATTCACGCATGTTGCGATAACTCAAACATTTTTTTATCTGAAAGAATTCATGAAATGAATTTGTAACTATCTAGCAGGGATATCCGGGCTAAACAGTTATCGTAGGTTATGTTTTGTCTGTCTCCAAGAATCGGAAGGTCCCTATATATTGTGGACATCGGCAGAAAAAAAAAATGGTGCTGACCACAATCCCTGATTTGCGATGGCCCAAAAATCTCATGGACTTTCACATTTTATTGATTTTTGTGCCTCCCCATTGATTCCCTTCACTGACTCTATCAATGTAACTCTTGCAACTTCATAAACCGCTTCATTAGTTCCCGGCAAAAATACCTTTGAATTAAGCCATCTACAGATATTCCCATCTAAATTTCGAACATAAAATTTTAATATATATCAATTGTTGGTGGCCTTCTCTAACTCCACTCCCCACTCTGACTGTCTCAAAGTTATGGTCATAAATTCATTTTCATTATAATTAACATGTTATTTGCATTCTTCATAGAGCACACATGTGTATTTTGCACTAATCCATAGCTCAAATGCATTCATTTGTTGCATATATTCTGTTGAGTATTAAAGGAGATGGTCCCAAATGGCCGGATTTAATGTATAGTACCCCTTTGAATGATAAATATTCTATATCTTTGGAATGTATTAAATTTATATTGGTAAATCAATTGTATATGGACCATCAATAATACAACTGTCTTATAAACAATTATTATATATTGTCAAAGCATGTAAGTTTGTTTTGATTATCTGTTGTCTGCTAATCGGGTGGTACCGATCTGCATCTAATCAGCTTATCAAATTAAAAACAGATTTTCTGTGCAGTGAATCACTGATGAATAAAATTGATACGACTCCTTTTGCTTGTTGCATCAATAGATTTCTTTCACAACCAAGACACAGAACTTTGTCCAGTATTGTAGAGTTATATCCCTTGGATTGAAAACTGCATCCATGTGAAGTGCATTCACAAAACTATCTGTAACATATCTGTATCTGGATCATCAGACATCACAGTCATCATAGATTCAAGTGATGTTAGGTATGCTCATGAACCATTAGACATCACAGTCATCATAGATTCAAGTGATGTTAGGTATGCTCATGAACCACTAGACATCACAGTCATCATAGATTCAAGTGATGTTAGGTTATGCTCATGAACCAGCATCAGGCCTCAAAATATGGTGCTGGTCATTTTTGTCATAAGCGCAATAACTTGAACAAATATTAACCGATTTCATTAACACTGCCAATTTCAGAGTTAGCCACCTTGGAGTTAGCCATCTTGGAGTTAACCACCATTTTGGGGGACACGGTGGTTGGCGACCTTTTATTTACATAATAAAGTGTGCAAACGTGACAACAACTTGCCATGTACATGATATTTATGATTGGTATAAGAACAAAATCTGTCTATTATATAATATTCTTTCTGTTTATGGCAGTTTTAGCGGATGTGACTATTTTAACAGCAATAACCAACACGAAACCCACCCATATCTTTAACAAACTTCTTTAGCAAGTTTCTTTTTTAGTTTAGTTTCTCTATATCCCCAAATCAGAAGCTGACACAAGACATAATCATTGGTGCCCAATGGGTGCATCTCACCATTCGGGAATTGAAATGCATGTCTAGGTCTCACATAGCAGATGAGACCATGCAGACTAAGGTCCCCAGAGGATGAATTTGGTGATAATAGCCTGCTGTGTGGTGTAGCATCAATAATTCACCCTCTAAGGACCTCATTCTGCAAATGACCAGCACCATATTTTGAGGCCTGACCAACATGGACATTGTCAACAGCACGGCCAATTCCGCTTTGCTTAGGTTATGTGACAGGAGCAGAATGTATTCACTGTACGCCAGTACCAGACTAGATCATGCATTAAATAGTGATAAATAGAAATACATGGCAATAATCAAGTTTAACAGACAAGTCTCCCAGCCAATAGACATACTTACCGGTAGTATGCACATGGTCAATAATGTGATTGAAATAGACCGGCAGGTATGGTTTCTATTTATGGAAGAGGTTATTTCCTCAGCGAAGTGGAAATGGCCGAGTCGTTGAGAATGCAGCATGGGGTAGAGAATATCCACACTCAACAATGATAGATGGGAAGCAGGCTTTTTATGTGTACCCATACCATGTATGGTACACATAATGCCGACGTCCGGATCAACCATCCGTCGTTCGTCCGTCCGTCCGTCCGTCTGTCCGTCCGTCCGTCTGTCTGTCTGTCCGTCTGTCCGTCTGTCCGTAGACACTTGCTTTCCGATTCAATTACTTGAATATTTTTTATCGGATCGTGTTAAAATTTTATGTGCATGTTTATGATAACACACTCCTCACCTGTATAGTTTTTGGTATCGATCAGTTGATCGGTTTAGAAATTATTAACACTTTGCATCCGCACATAGGCATGAGCCATCCGATGCTGTAACCAAAGTACTTTTTGTCCGATTGTTTTCATATTTGATATGTAGGTTTATAATGACACACCCCTCACCTGTATAGTTTTTGGTATCGATCGGTTGATCGGTTTGGAAAAAATTAACCCTGCACACAAATGCTATCTGATGCATCTAAGTCAAACAATTTTCTTCTGATATGCCTCATATTTCTTACCTAGGTTTTTCTTAGCACGTTCTTTATCTGTATGGTTTTTGGTATCGTTTAGTTAACCCTTTCTGCTCTTGTTTTTAAATAGACTTAATCCAAACTGTGTTAACTTAAATATTTTTCTTCTGATCAGCACCAAATTTGGTACATATGGTCCTCACCCCAAAATACAGATCAGGTTCAAATTTGAGTTTGATCTGGTATATATTAACATAGTTATGGCCATTTAAAATTCAAGTAGCTTATAATCTAATTAATGCCTGCAGGCAGTCAGCTTAGCAGAGGAGATCTTATTACACAGCCAGTGTATGAGTTTCTCTTTAGCTTCACATTAGATAAATACCATGGCTCACAGAGTGTTTAGGGGTTCTCCTTAGCCAATGCTAGTTGGAGACAGACAAATAACACTAAGTGAATAATTGAGCTCATCTCTGGAGAAGCTTGTCACAGCATCTGGGCTGTGTGCAGTGTTTGTTTATTTAAGTCTCACATTCCTATAATCTGATCTCAAGCCTCACTCTACTGCATAAATAAAATGAATATGACAGTGATGGCCAGAGGTCATTAACTTCCACATACATGTAGGTGTCTGCTGTCTATATAGTCTTCATGACATTAGGGACTGGCTTGTTGTGTGGGTTTTGCTAAATCCAATGACATGCTTTTTATAGACTTTTTTGTGTTTATCAGTTCATTAGTTTGGATAAGATTAACCCTATTCTATCCGATTTCATAACTCAAATATTTCCATTTATTTTATTTATAGTTCTTGGCATAGTTTATGATAACACACCCCTAACCTGCATATTGAGAGTCATATGGTTGATTTGCTTAAAAATATTAACATCTCCACCAATCCTGTTGACACAATGTGATATTAGTAACTAGATATACTTTACATGATCACTATATATAATTGCATCCATGTTGATGCATTCTTCACTTGTTTAGATTTTGGGCTCGATTGGTTTGATAAAATTAACCATAAATTATATTTCCGCTGTTACATAAATTACATCTTTCCAATGTTCAGCTTAGAAGAAAATTAACCCTACCCATTCCAATCCATGGTCATACAGTATGCTATCCAATGTAATGAATCTTATTTTCAATCTGACCAATCTCATACTAGTACATATACCTCTAGCTATCTAAAAATTCAGCATTAAAATATTTTATATCCAATCATTATCAATAATTTTATATCCAAGTCTATACATCCCTCACTTGTACAGTGGTTCATGTATTGATTTTTTAAATGGGAAATATTAACCCTTTTCTCCCATCTAAATGATCCCATGAATTTTTAATATGCAACTAACAAAAAACATAATAAAAACAGCTATGGTGCATCTTTCTGACTATGGATTTAGCTTAATTAGCTTTATCACTCTATAAGACATATCTGGTTGAAATTGATTGCCATATCCATGTTCCTATTGTGCATATGTGAGCAAGGTGCCCAGTAAGTCTGATTCCACTTGTGACCTCAATAGTAAGGTGTGAATTGTTTATTTTTTTTGCACTCATGAAAAGGTTGGTGTAAGAATCTATTAAAATAGCTAATCAGTATCGCCAAGGTATGGGTTAAACATCTGCCGATCGTGATCGGCCTCTCGTTCATTATCCATTCACCAGCATTTATTGGAGCTTATGTTTTCACAATCAAAGAGTGACTGATCAAAAGTTTGAACATGGCATTGGACAGGACCTAAGCCCCAAATTATGGCATATTATAATTCATAAAATATGTTTTCAACTAAACTATGGACATCAGTTGAAAATATTTGAGGTATAAATATTTGTTTTCTCTTTCCCCGGGTCACATGTGTATTGTTTAAATCTTGAAACAAGCCATGTATATTTCAAACATTTGTCAGCTGAACCACGTTCTTGCCTTGTGTCCTATATGGTTGACATGTAAGTGATCTCGATTCTTTTTTTCCAGCCCATGTTGCTCCATTGATAATGAGCGCTCCTGGTGGAAAACCTGGCCACGGTATTCAAGTCGTGAGAACAATGCTATCTCAAGCTAGTCTGAAGCCTGGACAAGCTACGATACTCATATCTCAACCAGGATTACAACAGCAAGTCGTCACAAGTACAGAACTCACTATGAGTCAAATAGTTCAATCATCTGCAAAACAACCTGGAAAAGCTTCACCAAAAGGAAAACCTCAACCTGTGTATGCAAGAATTATCACACCACCCCCTGTTATGAAACTTGCCGGAACACAGGCATTACCCCAGCCTGGCATTGGTGTGTTACAAACATTAGGTCGTGTTGTGACAAACAATCCTTCTACTAGTGCTAACATTGGCGGATTAATTGGAAAAGTGCCTCCAGAAATTCTAGCCCAACCTGTGGATGTTGTTGCATTTAAAACGGAAACAGAGGTTATTAACAGAACTGTGCCTGTTGATGTTACTACTGTGAGGACAGAACAAGGTGATGTGACTTCTCAAGCAAAGAGTGACTGATTTTATTTCCATTTACGGAAATGTATCTCTGACTCAGCTGGATCTGATAGCCCGGGATGACAGCCAGTGATAGATTCTTCACAAATGTTGAAAGTTTTATGGTCAGAATTCAGCATCATTCCAGACTTTGATATCATGGAAATTTCTATCGGGCATTATTTTAGTAAAAGATATACATGTAAAACCAATTTGAGTTTAATGATTTGACATTTCTGGCTGTGATAGTGGGATGCATGAGCTTTTTTTGGTGTATTGGTATGAGCATGGGCTAATAAACGTGCACCATGTGAGATGAAGATGGGGGATAGGGGTGTTGATTCATATCAGTATTGAATTGAATTTTGCAAGTTATTTGTGAATCAAACATTGAATCGAATTGAGTAATGTATTTATAAATCAAATTGAATATAAGTTATACTGATTTGTGCTCAGGGATGTTTATAGCAAATATTTTATCTGCATTAGAGTCAGTTATTTTCTCATTAGATAATTCATCCCTGGAAACTAGACTTATGTAATGCCAACAATCTGCATTTATAATATGAGCAATTCCCGGAACATTTTCCCCTTGAATATTATCTTTTTCAAGTCTGAGAATTCTTTACAAAAATCTGATATTTTATTCAAATGGTAATTGTGAATATTTTTTCCCACCATTTTCACTTTTATCACCAGTATCATTAGATTTGCATTTAAGATAGCGAACAAATGTCTTATTTCAGAATTTAATTTATAGTCATGGCAAATAATTCAAAAACTACATCTTCGTAAAATGGAGCCATAACTTCAAGTAATGAAATCATCGGAAAGACCAAGCACTCCATTCATGCAAGCATTCAAATAATTTTCTGGGAAGAGATGCTGTTATAGATATTGAATAAAATAATTTTCCAACAAATATTTCCCTTCCAAACAAAATTTTTGTTGCAATTAATAAACCAATGCTTTTAAGTGGACAAGATAACAATAACAACCATCAGTTTTTATGAATTTCATCAGGATTCCACTAAAGTTCAGTTTAATTTAGGTTCCAGAAGTATTTATTCCTACTCAAAACAATCATTATTGTGACCTGAATTAACCATTTCTATACTAAAATACTCATTGACGAGTAGTTTCCTAAGGAAATGATCAGACAATAAGTTTGTTGAACTTATTATCTGAACATTTCTCTCCAATGAATAGAACTCCTTCTTGTCTTATCTTTTTGACAGTCTCTCGTCTGCTCATTTTTCATGGACAGCCCTCCAAATGAATAATAGACCATTCCAATGTATACTTTTATAACTGAGTGGGATAATTAATTCAGAACAGAAAGGGCTTTCTTCAAAGCCAAACAATAGCTACAGATGATGGAAATCAAATTGTGTTATTCAGCGAGCCAGATCTAATTGATTTAATATGGTCCTATCTTAATAGGACTTTCACATTCAGAAATGCCCAGTCTGAGTGAACCAAGACTATTGAACAGCTACGGGTTTGATAGTCTGAAACAACAGCAAGCCTTCACATTACCGGGATACAAGAGCATCGCTGGGGTGTGGCTAAATAGTCAGCAAATTCTAATAATAAATGAAAGTGTCAATGACACTGTAGCTCAACTTGGAAAGGGAATAATTTAATGTGTTACTGTCGATGGAGTGATTAGTAATGTGGAAAGTTGAATGTCTAATTTACTAGTTTATCAACATGAAGACATATATATATACATACATGTATATAAAAGTTAAATCTAAGATGGTTGCTGGCGGCTATGTTTTCCAACAATTCTTGATAGCTTTAGTCATGCAAAGAGTAGAATACAAGATGACTCGTTCCCATCTACATGTCAAAAGTCAAGACAAATTTCATAATGATCTGACCAAAGGTACTACCTGTAGCCCATGTCAAAGGATTTAGTCATGCAAAGAGTAAAATCCAAGATGGCTGCTGGTGGCCATGTTTTTGGCCGAATGACCCCAAAATTACTTGTTCCCATCTACATGTCAATATTAACATCCATGACAAATTGTATAATGATCAGATGAACAGTACGACCTGTAGCCCGTGCTAATGGATTGAATTTTGAAATCCAAGATGGCCGCTGTCGGCCATGTTTTTTGTCCGAATGACCCCAAAATGACTCGTTCCCATCTACATGTCAATGTTAACATCCATGACAAATTTTATGATGATCAGACTAAAGGTACGACCTGTAGCCCGTGCTAAAGGATTTAGTCATACAAAGAGTAATATCCAAGATGGCTGCTGCGGCCATGTTTTTTGGCCGAATGACTACAAAATTACTCGTTCCCATTTAGATGTCATTGTTAACATCCATGACAAATTTCATGATGATCTGACCAAAGGTACGACCTGTAGCCCGTGCTAAAGGATTTAGTCATGCAAAGAGTAAAATCTAAGATGGCTGCCAGCGGCCATGTTTTTTGGCCGAATGACCCCAAAATTACTCGTTCCCATCTACATGTCAGTATTAACATCCATGACAAATTTCATAATGATCAGACGAACAGTATGGTCGTAGCCCGTGCTAATGAATTGAATTTTTAAATCAAAGATGGCCGCTGGCGGCCATGTTTTTTGACCGAATGGCCCCAAAATGACTCGTTCCCATCTACATGTCATTGTTAACATCCATGACAAATGTTATGATGATCAGACTAAAGGTACGACCTGTAGCCCGTGCTAAAGGATTTAGTCATACAAAGAGTAAAATCCAAGATGGCTGCTGGTGGCCATGTTTTTTGGCCGAATGACCCCAAAATGACTCGTTCCCATCTACATGTCATTATTAACATTCATGACAAATTTTATGATGATCAGAATAAAGGTACGACCTGTAGCCCGTGCTAAAGGATTTAGTCATACAAAGAGTAAAATCCAAGATGGCTGCTGGCGGCTATGTTTTTCGGCCGAATGACCCCAAAATGACTTGTTCCCATCTACATGTCATTGTTAACATCCATGACAAATTTTATGATGATCAGACTAAAGGTACGACCTGTAGCCCGTGCTAAAGAATTTAGTCATACAAAGAGTAAAATCCAAGATAGCTGCTGGCGGCCATGTTTTTTGGCCGAATGACCCCAAAATTACTCGTTCCCATCTACATGTCAATATTAACATCCATGACAAATTTCATGACAATAAGACGAACAGTACGGCCTGTAGCCCGTGCTAATGGATTGAATTTTGAAATCCAAGATGGCCACTGGCGGCCATGTTTCTTTTCCGAATGACCCCAAAATGACTCGTTCCCATCTACATGTCAATGTCAACATCCATGACAAATTTCATAATAATCGGACCAAAGGTACGAACTGTAGCCCGTGCTAAAGGAAATTGTTGACGAATCACGCACACACGCACCCTCACACTCACGACGGATACCAAGCCATGGCAATAGCTCAAACTTTACAAAGTAAAGTTGAGCTAAAAAGGCCATAACACCAGTAACGAAAGTGTCATTAACCCTGTAGCTCAACTTGGAGAGGTGATAATGATATACAATCACATACAATTACAATCAATGGAGCGATAAGGAATACAGAAAGTTTAAATGTTTAAGCAATACCAGAGGTCAAACCAAAGAGCCTTATCTTGTTTGGGAGCTATGTCCCTGTTTAGAACTACTTGCCTCAAGTAATTTTGACAAGTATTGACTGTTGTAGTCTTCAGAGTCCCAGTCGACTCAGTCTTTGCAGTCAGGTGAGCGACTCAAGTCATTGACTGTCTTGTTGATTATCCATGTGATGCCAATGTCAGCACACTTCATTCTTCTAGTACTTTAAATGGTATGACTATTGAAATATATAGATGTCCTGTTCATCCTTGGGTAGATTGGTATGGCAATGCTGGGACCAACTCATACAAGAAGCAGCTGAGTAAAACAGTACTCATCTTTGGGAGGATAACAATTTCTGATTCCCAATTCTGCTGTTGCAAAAAATACATGTATTATTTCCTTGGTGTGTTCATCATCAATATTCTACTTGTTATTGGAATAGACTGCAGATGTAAAATTATAATTAAAACAGAGACTTGGCGACTATTTGGTCATCTAGTCACATTACAACATGTATATCTCATATCAGGTTTGCTCAAAGGGATTGGTTATTCAAGAAGGGGCAGACATCGCTCAATTTCTGAGCTGAGTGTAGTTCTAGCTACTTGTTTTGAAGTAAATTTGACAAGTACTGACTGTTTGAAGTCTTCATAGTCCCAGTCTTCTCAGTTAGGTGAGTGACTCCAGTCATTGACTGTCTTATTTTTTCAGGGGACAATAATTTTCCTGTATTTTTGGCTGAGAAACTCAAATACCAACTGTGATTCTGATCACATAATCCAAACAATTTATCGATCGTGAACCGAAATGTAGTCAAATTTGGTTAATTAGAAGTTGAAAAAGGGCCATAATAGCTAAGACGTTTTGCAAAATCATAATTACAATTTGCAGTTACAAACATGTTGGGGTCCCACCATTCACAAGATATGCCACTACTTTCATAAAATCTGAAATTGATGCAATTTGCCTGCCGCTCACTAGCATTGATAAGTACTCTCTACTACAATATTTGTTCTGTTATAGACAAAAATGTCTCCTACAGCAATATTAAAGGCACGGATGGATAAATATCATGTAAATAGTATTTCATTGTCAAGTTTGTGTGCTTTGTTATGTAAACAAAGGCCAAAAACGTTACACAACCTGGTATTTGTTTACATATCAAAGTGAATGGACTTGACAATAACATACTATTTACATGATATTTATGATTGCTATAAGAACAAAATATGTCTATATTTTAATATTCTTTCTGTTTATGGCAGTTTATTGGGTGTGCCTTTAATGAGACAAAATTAAATATATCCAGATTACTCACATAAATTGTCCACACAAAGCTTGTTAGATAGACTATGTCAACCGACATGATTTTTTTCTCAGACAAATATGACGACTCCCAGAATACATAAGCATATTCACAAGTAAATCCTCCCACTGTCCATTAATGTTTGTCTGATTTGTTTCCCAATGGACTTACAAAATAGCTGAAGTTTGATCTGTAGAAGCATTTAATCATTGTATCTCAACCATTACTATTTAATTATGGGTGTACAAGTAAGGACGAAAGGTAATGCATTGTCACTTATATGAATGTGATGTAGAGAGTTATACAAAACTGGGGTAGGGAAATATGAATTATTTGAATGATGTGAAAATTAAAAAAATATATTTATTGTCATATAAAAGTATGAATTCATATTAAAAATGCTGTCAATAAATATACAAAAATGATATGCAATAATTGGAATTATCAAAACTCAAAACAGAGCCTGAAAAAATCAAATACATTTGGGGAATGATTATAATGAGCAATTGAGAGTGGTTAGAACCACCTTTGAAATAGTCAATAATGATTAACCAAAACAAATGTGCCTTCAGGGTAGCCGTTCATATTGTGAAACCAATACAACTTTCATATATGGAAGCTTCCTCATTAGTATTTAACACATGCGGGAGTGGTGATCCATTTCTCAACTATTGTGTTAGAGCTGTGAGCGGAATATTGTCCTATTTTAGCAATGTCAAATTGTAAAATGCTGCTCACTTCTGGTAACCTGCCCGCCCCTACAAATTTTATCAACACTGTGAAAAGTAATAAACGCGATCTCTGGTCATAGTAAAACTGTGCTGATCAGTCACGATCTGTATTATTTACACCGGAAGTTGGTGTTTTAAGATGGCTCCACCCTTATGTATATACGGCAGTTGATGTCATGATAGCTTTTTAGCTCCCTGCCATCCGTCAATTCTTTGAACATCTTCTCCAGAACTATAAGACCAAATGGGTTCATATCTGGTATTGATTTTCCCCCCAAGGTGTCTGGGATTCAGATTTATTCAAATAGGGGCAGAGCCAGTGACATAACTCTTTCCCTCAAAAGTAATTATTAAAACGACTTCTTATCCAGAACCGCAAGACCTAATGGAGTCATATTTGGTGGGAGTAGTCCCTAGGTGACTGGGATTCAAATGGGGGTCACCGGGTCAAATAGGGCAGGGACATAACTCTTTCCCTCCAAGATAATTCTTAAAATGACTTCTTCTCAAGAACCATCAGGCCTATTTAGCTTATATTTGGTACAGAGGGTTCTTGTGTGACTGAGAGCCAGATTTGTTAAAACTGGTTCGACCGATCGAAAAGGCGCAGCGTTAGGGGGACTCAACTCCTTTTCTTCCAATGAAATCACTGAGACTCACTAAAACCACTGTGCTGATTAATCTCATATATTCTGTGAAGGGGCCTGGGATGGTAGTAATTCAGATTTGTTAGAATTGGACAGACCTGTCAAAAAGGGCCAGAGCTGGGGGTCACAATTTTCAAGTGCCCTCACTATACACCACTCCCTTCTCCTACTCCACCCCCCCAAATTCTTGTCAAAGTTATTCTTTCTTGCTTTGACAAAAGCATTACAGGTTATTTGAGTTAGTTTTACCAGTATGTCATTGAGTTATGTGTCTACGATTGTTTTTTTAACCACCACTTAGGCAGGTAAATTTATTAACCAGACCAATGGATCTGTAGGTCCTTGGAGGTTTGGACTTAACTTGGATCAAACAGGGCCAACAGAGGAGATTTAACATCCCCCATTCGCTGTGCCACAAGAGAAACTAGTTCTGTTGAATTCAAGTTTGGAATATAAAGATTCCTGGGATTATACAGTAGTTATGATATCTTAGCAGTTTATATACATGTTATCTGTATATAGGCTGTTAACCCTTTTCATCTATGTAATTACTAGTATGTTGATAGCATACATGTATGTCTAAGGTACGATATCTCTCATGGGTGATGCTGACTAACCCGACCATAAAGTTTTTTTAGTCTCCGGTGGAGCTATAGTCATCACTTCTCGTCCGTTCGTCAACAATTCTTGAACATCTTCAGATCTATAGGACCGAATGGGTTCATATTTGGTGTGGATGTTCCCTAAATGACTCACATTCAGATTTGTTCAAATGAAGTCACCAGGTCAAATAGTCAAAAGAGGACCACTCTTTCCACCATATTAATTCTTAAAATGACTTCTTCTCAAATTCCATTGGGCCGAATGGGTTCATATTTAATATGAATGGTCCTTGGGTGACTGTTGTGGTAAATTTATTTCACAATACACCCTGTGCATATGCTAGAATGCTATCTCTTACAATGAAAGTCAGTAAGGCGCCAGTCTGCTCTGTTGATAATTATCCACATGTCAAATCTGACAGTGTACTATCAACAAGCAAACAGCTTTCTCTCTAGCCAGACCAGATAGGTTTTGTTTTGGTAATTAATTTTGAAATGGAATGTCAAATGTATTCCCAGGAGCCTTCAGTCTCTACTCATATGAACTATTACTGGTTACAGGTAAAGGAATTTGTTCAAATGGTGGGTCTGTCGAAATAGGTCATTTATACAGTTTTAACACTTCCTTTCAGTGAATTAATTTCTACCCTATGAATAGTTCTGTGTGTACCACCTTTTGTTGATTGAGACTGCTTCTAATGGAGACAGCTTTATAAGTTTAAGAATTAGCCACTCACTCCAAAAACTTTAACCCCCTCCACAAGACAAACTATTTGAGTTGTTGAGTTCAAGTTTGGTACTGATTATAGTTTTAAGCTCACTTGAAGCAAAGTCTCCGGTGGAGCTACTGGGTATAGTCATCTCTCATCGTCCATCCATCCATCCATAAAAAAAAAAATTTTAAACATCTTTTCCAGACCCATAATACTGAATGGGTTCATATTTGGTGTGGGTGTTCTCTAGGTGACTCATATTCAGAATTGTTAAAATGAGATCACCAAGTCAAATAGTTGTGAAGCCAGGACCATAACTCTTTCCCTAGTAATTCTTAAAACAACTTCTTCTCAAGAACCATTGGGCCTATTAAGCTTATATTGGTATGGAGGGTCCCTGGTTTACTGTGGTTCAGGTTTATTTAAATTGGGTCACTGGGGCAAACATGGGCAGAGCCAGTGTCAATATCTTTAAAAAAAACTTAGAATAAATTTTTTAGATTTAACTCTTTTCTCAATTTAACTCAAAAAAAAACATTTAGATTTTACTCCTTGCTCAACTTTTTCATAAAAAAAAACTAAATTCAATGTAATGACTATTGTAGTTTTCAGAGTCCCAGTCGTCTCTGTCTTTACAGTCTGGTGAACGACCCCACAGTCATTGACTGTCTTGTTTATTGCATTTGGGGAACATGGTATCACTTGACATGGTTTAAATAATTATGGAATCATATTCGGTCCAAAGAAAAGAAAATGCAGTTCTTGTGAATTTTTTGGCTTTAGAATAGGAGAGAGTGACAGAGAAGTTGATACATGTAACATGTTTTAAAGTTATTTTTGTACAGACTGAGGTAGACTTCAAAGTTCCAGTCATTATCGCAGCCAATACCAAAATAAATTTATTAGTTTCCACCTGCCGGCTCCTACATTTCCCCCTTCATTACCAAAAACATCGCTATTTTTTTTATAGGACTGAGGTTTGATGTAATTTCTAATTACCATAATCAAATCTGATTTTTTACATTTAATTGCTTAATAGCCATAGTCTCAAACACCATTTTTATGGTCATATATTTAATTGTATTATTCAACTATAATAGTTCAATTCAGAATGTCCCATAATTGATATTTTAAAAGCCGGTACAAATGCCTTAATGGATAACAAAGATATGACATTTTTAATATAATAAAATAATTTAGAACTCGGAAGACCAATGAGTATCACCAAAATCTCAAACCCAAATAACAAATGAAACCAAGAAGTCCAATGGATTTTGATGCCGAAAAGTCAGCAATGCTGTTACAGTAGTTTGTATTGCAAGCACACACAGTCACCCCTATTCCGTTATAATCATCGTCATAACAGCCATCTCGTGTTTGCTGTTTGCACATTCGCGTAACCTCAACTGTTCTGCGTGTGCCACCTGAAATTAGAGTGAGAATAATTGAAATTGTGTGGAACATCTTCATGTAGCTTTTCTCTATACATGTATAAAGTGTTTACCATTGAATGTTCTCAAAATACAGATGAGAATTATCCACATATTTTATAATGGTTTCGACACTGTTGGAAGTATTAGATAAAGTGTGGGTCTATGCATGAAATTGTTTGAACATTGACAGGTCGACAAACTGTGAGTCTGAGGGAGTTAGTGTGAGAATTAGATGCCTGAGTTTGAAGTAGAGATTGACAATCATCACATTATTGAAAGATTCTCATGTAACTAAACCAATTTGTTTTCTCATATCCTGCACTTGACAAGCTTTATTCTGTGATCAGAATTGACACAATGGAAGTTATTAATTATTTATGTGTAAAGATTCCATTTAATGCATCATACCAATATTTCTATGATATAGTGAATTATTATCCATCTCTTTACTAACACTGTTTCTGATTGGGCAAAAGCCGTCACATGATAATCCTAGAATAAGTCATACTGGACTCTGAAAGTGTCAAGAATATACTATAAAGTTATTATATAATGTTGTGTACAGTATGTGTTTTTCTTGTACAAGTCCAGGTTCAGCGGTGCGTCAAGTCCAATATGACTTTTCACCACAACCTGGACGAGTACAAGAAAATACATACTGTGTACAATGTATAATGACATTTTTATTATCCATCTGTATGTTTATCCAAATGATGTCACCCAGTCCCGAAAACTGTTATAAAAGTCATATTTGACTCGATTCGAGTCCAATATGACTTTCGGGAGTCCAGTATGACTTTTTCCCAGATTATCATGTGACGGCTTTTGCCCAATCGGAAATAGTGTTAGTTAAGGTGTGGATAATAATACCTGACATCACAGGAGTCACAGGACTCCAGGTGAATTCATTTTGATAAATATACAGATGGATAATAAAAATGTCATTAAACAATGTTGTGTACAGTATGTGTTTTCTTGTACTCCTCCAGGTTGTGGTGAAATGTCATACTGGACTCAACACTACGCGTCTCATCCAATATGACTTTTCACGACAGCCTGGACTTGTACAAGAAAAAAACATACTGTACACACCATTGTATAGTAACTTTATGCTATTTTAGCCGGAGAATACTTCTATGGAGAAGTCCAAAATTCACTTTCATTTTCTGTATCACCAGTGGTAATTTAAACATACAACTGGACAACATGTTGTTCAACGAAAATAACTTTTTGATAGTGATATATTCTCTCAGTACTGTCAAGGGTCGATTAGCTCACACTTTTAGATTGACTTGTTAACACGCTGGGTGCCTGCACCACAGTAGTTTATCCTTCCAGGAAGCCAACTTGAGATTATGTATTGAATAGGCAGATTACACCGTCTTACCAGCATCGGACCCCAGAACTGAGCATGTATTGGCTTGCACTTAAAAATATGCCTTGAACGCTTTACAAGATATTAACTCGTAGTTAACACCAAGCAATGCCATTTCATGGTATTATTTACTGGGTGCTGACTACGAGTTATCTGGAACCCACACTTTTCCACGTTTTGTATTTCTTCAGATGTTAATGTTCGATACTCTAAATCATAAACAGGTTCTGATTTAACCTTCTGGAATAGCCTAAACTGGTTCTGAATAGGATATAACTTAGTATCAGGGAATACCGGGATTGGATGGGTGGTAATGGGCGCCGACTAAGAGATATCTTGTACAGAAATTGCAAAATGTAAAATTTTATATGTATGATCATATTACTTCAGAATTGGTGTGTACAATTCATAAACATGAACTAACTCGTAATTCTGAAATACAGCATAGGAGCTTTTGTGGATCCTATTGGATAATGTCAATTTACATGGCACAATGAATTGGGGACAAGTGTGTGTCAGTGTAACCCGTAGTAACACACCTGAAGGATGATGCTGAACATGATAACATGTTAAGGACTATAGATACTCAAATTATATTGCAGGAATTAGTAGCTTGCCTTGAAAACTGGCAACACAAGATTATTTACTGCAAAAGTCACATTTTAAAGAAACAAACAGTAAATATTTTGATTTTACCATACTGAGTTCATAATAAGCGAGATCACTGAGTCGCGGACATATTGGATTCATCCAGCCCTGGTTCCATGGTTTTAGTGCTACAGGTCAAAGTTCTGGAGTAGCATTTCCATATATGGAGCTTTTGAATATTTATGACTTCCATATATGGAAATACTACTCCAGAACTTTGACCTGAGCACTAAAACCACGGAACCGGGCCTGTTCAATCCAATATGGCCGCGAATTAGTGACCGGGTATATGAAAGGCATACTGGTAGTATTACTATTATTAACATAAAATTCCTCTGCAGAAAAATACACATTTTTAATATAAAACATTTTTACCTGAGGACATGTTTTCCTAATATAGGCAACCTGAAATTATGCTTATTTGGGCATGATTTTTCAGTTTTCTTCAGAAAAAATATAAATTGATATTATTTATCCAAAAGTCACATAATAATGATGGTTATTTAAATATGTCTTTACTTTGACATTTATCCAGTATTTCCAAAAATTTAGTATCTATAATCCTTAAAGATGGATTATCTCTTCCTAAATACGTTTTATATAGTTTCCGTAGTATACAGGGGTAAAAAATAATAAATATGAGTCAACGACACCTATCCGGAAATACTACTATCAATTTCTTATATAATGTGATAATCAATCGGGACAATTTTTCGTCACGCATTGGAAATGAAAAGGTGGCACCATGTCATAACACATAGTGCACAAATGCTAAGTACCAGTACTTACTTCTTCGCTCTCCTCTGATTTTCACACATGTTCCTGGACACTCAGTAGCATCTGATGAGAAGAGACGAAAATGATCGCCGCATGGTGCTCCATTAGGGTAATCTTGACTCTGATTATTGCACGAGAAACATTTTATGTTGGCACAGACACCTGCAATAAAGAATGTTTGATTTTCAGATTAAAGTGATGTGAAACACACTGATGGGGTGATCAAATAGAAATGGATGATATAAATGTTGCTCAAAGTAGTTATTTTTACAAATATTAAATCCAAACTGCAACACACACCGTCGTTGTTATATATTAATTAAATTTAGTGACTCTCGATGGTGAAATAATTTTCATTACTTTGTCGCGATAGTTGCGTCCCGAATCGAGAAATAAATATTTACAATTGAGTGTAGTTCAGATGATGTTTTCTATGGAGTGGTATGGTAGATTTGCTAGAGATTTTCAGCGATATAGTAGAATGCTACATTCTTCCTGTTAGCACAGAGCCTGAATACTAACTCAACAGTTTAGCACACCCGAACAAGTCCATAATATGTCTTTAACAAAATAATCAACCCCTGTGGTGGCTTCAAAGTTTAAACCATATCTTTTCTTAATATTATTTTGATCTCGGGATCAAATGAAGAAAAATACACACATCTGTCATATGCAGACTTTTGTTGATCTAGAAATTGTTTTTCAAGTGGTAGAAATTTAGTGTTCCGGATATCTGCTGATTAACAGGTTAATTTATAGATAGACAATACAAATAAATACACGAAAACCCATAACCCAGAAAATGAGGCTTTATCTCTCCCAAGCAACCATATAGGCCTCTTTTTTTTTTAGATAAAAAGCTTGTAAATATATTTATTGGGAAAGGCTATTCTGCCAACATAAAGAGTTGATCTTGTATATCACATGAAAAAAACTATAGCTTTATTCCTTTTTATGTTTACCAATACCATAGTATGGTAAACATAGTGTCGTTGCCCGGATTGACCACTCGTCGTTCGTCCGTCTGTCCGTCTGTCTGTCTGTCTGTCCGTAGACACTTTACGAGTAATGCGATAACTCAAACATTTTCTATCCGATCGAAACCAAATTTTGTATATGGGTTTCTCAGCCCAAAATACAGATCGAGTTCGAATTTGGGTTTGATCCGAGATTTTGTTACAGAGTTATGGCCCTTTTTAAACTTAGAATTCACGCATTCTGCCATAACTCAAACATTTTTTGATTGGAACCAAATTTGGTATGTGAGTTTCACAGCCCAAAATACAGATCGAGTTCGAATATGGGTATGATCCGATTTATTTTAAAGGAGTTATGACCCTTTTTTCGAAAATAAAATAAATTTTAAAAAAATCCGATGCTCTAACCGAAATATTTTTTTGTCCGATTGTGTTCATATTTGATATGTAGGTTTATGATGACACACCCCTCACCTGTATAGTTTTTGGTATTGATTGGTTGATCAGTTTAGAAAATAATTAACCCTTTACACACATGCTATCCAATGCAATAAGTTGAACATATTTCTTCTGATCTGCCTCATATTTCTTACCTAGGTTTTTCTTAGCACGTTCTTCATCTGTATGGTTTTTGGTATTGTTTAATTAACCCTTTTCACTCTTATGTTTACTTAGAATTCACCCAAGCTGCTATGATCAACACAAAATTTGGTATATGAATTTATCACCCCTAAATACAGATCGAGTTCGAATATGGGTTTGATCCGATATATTTTAACAGAGTTATGACCCTTTATAATTCAAGTAATTACTGCTGGGAATTTGAAGAGAACATATATCCCACAGCAATGTGTGTTATTGAAATGAGTTAATTATCACTATGACATTAGATACTACATGCTATAAATAATAAAGCATGATAGTGGTACCACTGGCTGGCTGGACTTGTTATCATAATTATGTCAAACTGTGATTGATTACTCACTCTCTGGTGGAGTTCTGCTTTCCGTGCAATATGAAGTTAACCCCTTTGTTGAAACAGGTTTATTACATTAGCTATATGCACACACTATATGACACCTATTCTAAAATAATAAATTGGAATAGTCCATTGTTACTTTGTAGTGTTGTTTTACAGACATTGTTCTTTACAAACACTGTTGTCTTATCTTAGACAAAAATTTATCCACACATTCCTTAGTTCCATAACATGATGTCATTGAAAATGATTAACCCTCTCCACACATCATATGGTTTTGATGCTTTTCATTTAATCATTCTCCTATGTTATGTCCAGGTTGATGGTGATCCACTTTTGATTTGCATGGATTTGGGATTAAAATTAAACCATTCCATAGACACATATTATGCGATAGACAGATATAATATTATCCCTTTCACTTTGAGCCAGGTTCAGTAAGGGTTTCAATACATCACCAATTGAATATTCATCATTAGAGGAAATGTCTTATTTTGAAATTCCCTCAATTGCATTTGGGCTCCAGGATAATATTAATGGTGCTGGTATTCTTGAGACTGACTTATTGTATGGGGTTCTAAATCCAATGACATGCTTTTCATAGACTATTTTGTGTTTATCAGTTCATTAGTTTGGGTAAGATTAACCCCATTCTATCCGATTTGATAACTCAAATATTTCCATTGATTATGTTTATAGTTCTTGGCATAGTTGACGATAACACACCCCTAACCTGCATAGTGAGGGTCATTTGGTTTATTTGCTTAAAAATATTAACATCCTCCACCAATCCTGTTGACACAATGTGATAACTAAATATTTTTCACACGATCACTATATAAAGTGTGAATTGTTGAAACTTTTGCACTCATGAAAAGGTTGGTGTAAGGATTTATAAAATTTATAAAAATAGCTAATCGCTATCGCCAAGGTATGGGTTAAACATCTGCCGATCGTGATCGGCCTCTCGTTAAATGATGTGAAACATTCTGGCAGGATGATCAAATGGAAATTGAGAATAATCCTGCTCAAAAAGTTGTTATTTGTTATGAATATTAATCCAAATTGACGATACACACCATCATTCTGATATATTAATTAAATGCAATGACTCTCGATGGCGAAATCAATTTTTTTTAGATTATCGCCGATAGTTGCGTTCTAAATCGAGATGTAAATATTTACAGTTGAGCGTAGTTCAGATGATGTTTTCTATGGAGAGGTATGATGGATTTCTTTGAAATTTTCAGCGATGTTAGTAGAATGCTACATTCCCAATGTTGGCATCTGAGTATTACCTTATCAGTTTCATGCACCCGAACAAGTCCATAATATGTCTTTAACAAATCAAAATCTTTAAAAGAAGCTGAAAAATGCATACATGCACGGCGTTGGATGAGACACTTCACAACCATATTGTGCGCTCTGATTTTCGACGAAACATATAGTCCCCCAATTTGTCTCTTTGGTTTTGTGCCTATTTTCATTAATGCAATGAAATTGGACAATAATTGAAATTTAATGAACAAAGCAATCATTTTGCCATATCTGGTATTGGTGTCAAGCACGGCTTTTCTAAATAGTATTAATCTGCGCTGTAATTTACTTGGCGTGATGCCAAGTATCCTGGGAAGCATGCAGCGTTTACTCACTATTTTTCATGTGATATAATCTTATTATGCCGCAATAGCCACAAAAATAATCACAAAAATTTGTCTTGTGTTAAAAATGAAAAAATAAAATGAAGCTTCCTTTCTCTCGGAACTTCTGTTTTGAGATTTTAAACACCCGACACAGATGAAAATATGTCATGCCCATAAATAATCCTCTGCGAGTCCACTCACATTGGTTGATAGTTTTCGTGATTAGGTTGCTATTTTTGTATATAATTTATAGTTTAACCCTTTGGAGAGTAGAACGACATATATGTCGTCTATCGGTTGAGGAGTAGAACGACATATATGTCGTTTCAGGAAGTGTTATTTTACGTAGACATAACTTCAACAAATCATCTGATTTATAAATGATTTCAATAGGAGTTATTTTGATTAATATAATGTTCCAAATGTATAAGTGCAATTGATTATGATAACACACATTAACAAAAAATGCACATAAATTAAAACAAATTATTGGGCCTTTTTGACCGAACTTGTTAATAATTATTGCTATGACGTTGACGTTAAATTTACTCAAGACGTCATGTATATGACGTTACAGATACTCTCCAAAGGGTTAAGGTAAATTTCAATGAAAAAAATGGGCACAAATTAATAAAAGTATTCAATTATTAGTCTTTCCATGTTCGAAAGATACAACAGCGAGATGCATGACATTTTACGCATATTTATGTTTGTCAGATTAGCCAAACATCTACGTGTAGCAGGCTATTCTGCCGCTAGCGGATTATCTTATTGTACTGCATGCTAGCATCATGATAATAGCCGTATCGTGTTTAGATTATTCTGCCACTAGCAGTAGAATAAAATTTGGTCAGTATTATGCAGCTAGCGGCAGATTGAATAGCCTCTGTCATGTTTATTTAAATTATTATCTGTGGAATATTATAATGATTTTATTTCCAACAATTGCTGTGCCCCGGGCCCTTCCCCCCCCCCCCCCCCCCCCCCCCACACTACTTATGTGGGGTGATACTATTTACCGAGAACAAGTCTAAAATTAATAATTAAGTCATAATAACGAGAACATGTGATGGCTGCTGCGATGGTTCATATGTCATTTAAATGGCATATATGGCATAATATTTACTTAGGATTGATATATACACTATAATTGAACATTAGTATGACTTAATTATTAAATTTAGACTTGTTCTCAGTATTCTCGGTAAATAGTATCTCTGCTTATGTGCATTTAATTGACAAAAAATCCAAGAACGAGATTATGGCTGTTATTATTTATTCTAATAGACTATAAAATCCCCAAATAAGTTTGTCAGTAACATCACTTCCGTCTTTGATCAATGTTGTTGCAACGATAATAGGTGACTAAGTTTGTTACATTATTTTCAGTCAACAAAGAATCGCGACCGATTAGAACAAATAAAACATAAACTAACTTGTGACAAACAGCAGAGACAGATAAAGTCTGAATGAACTAACTGGGAATGTTGTCATTTTTTTGCTTCACATTCTGGAAATCTGATTTTCAAACAAATATTTTAATTTGTTCCATTAATTACTCCGGACAGGTAAGTCGCCCACGCCACTCGCACCTGCTGACGTCACCCATCTCAGTCACACCTGGGCAAGACACGACGCACAGAACGGAGCGTCAAACAGTGTCTTGTCCAAGTCACCACGAATGTCGCCAGTGGTCGCTTTGCAGCCAGAAATATTGAATGGTGATCAAATTTTAGGGTTTCAGGTGTATTTTACACAGTATACCAACTGTCCTCCATATGGAGAACTTCTGATTTAATCATGTTTTCGGATCGAGGCAAAAATGCGTATGGAATCAATTACGGTAGAAGTTTCCTGAATATTGGAGCCGTATACGCGGGATTCATACCCCCGAATTAACTGGTATTCGGGTTCAAGCAAAACATCTTGGACGCATGTTTTGATGGCGCAAAATAATATTTTGTGCTAATTATCTGTATCCTGTATGCATGAGTGGGTAGAATAGCTTCTTGGGCATATTCGACGGCTTACAGTCAAGTGATACCCGAGTCAAGTGATACCATACAAAGTGATACCCAAATCGGTCAACTGATACCCAAGATGCGGCCGATACCTTTTTGAGTCAAATGGTACCTTTTATCAAAAACTTTTATTTAGATACATTTGACGCAAAAAAGACCTGAACCAATGATACGACCGTTTTGTGTATCACTTGACCGATTTGGGTATCACTTTGCAAACAAAAACATGTTATTATATCTTAACATGTATACATTCACCCCCCCCCCCCCCCCCAATTAACTGGTATTCAGGATTCACCCTCCAAAATTAACTGGTATTCAGGATTCAGGGGGAGGGGGTGATACCCTCATATATATAATGGGCATATAGATGGATAGCTATACCTACATATATAGTCCAAAAAATATGTTGAATTAGCTGGTAACAGCTTTTATTATTTGTGCGATAGGGGCCGCAGAGCCTTTATTCAGCGGCGGTCCATTTATGCACATTTTGATCATTTAAACATTTTAATTTTTTTAATTTAACTCCTTGCTCAATTTAACAAAATTAATTTAATATGTCCCTCAACCTCAACTCAGACCAAGCACAGGTCGGGGTTGAACCCGCGCCATTTGAACTCGTCTAGCCCAGACTATGATTATCTTATCAACGACAACCACCTCCACTACGGGTACATCCTTAAAGGAAGCCCTTTCATCGAGAGTTGGGAATTAAGGAGTGTTGTTAAAAACATATAGATTTAAAAATATATACAAATTAAAAACGAGCGCGCCACGCTAACAATGGCCGCGGACACACGTACCACAGTAGCGATGTCATAGTAGGAGGGTATCACCCCTGAATCCTGAATACCCGTTAATTTTGGGGGTGAATCCTGAATACCAGTTAATTTGGGGGGGGGGGGTCCTGAATAAATGTTAAGAAATAATATGCGATAAATAACATACAACTTGACTGTTTTAATATCCGACAGATACAAGCAGAAGTTACATAGACACACTATGATCCATTATACCTGACATGATATTGGAGTAGAGTATTTGTGCACAGGAGCTTGGAATTGAGGTCCCGGGTGGTGGTTCTGCCAATAAAAGAGGGGTTTTGACCAAATTCCAAGCTCCTGTGATTTGTGTTACTATAATTTGACGAGATACAATGACAGGTTAATCTATTAAGGGCAGGTTATCCATAACGGTGTGTGATTATTTTTATGTTTCTATAGATTGACAATATAAAAACTTCCTCCTTAACCCTTTCTATACTGGAACATCATTTATGAGTATCAATTTGAGTTTTTCATCATTGGATACAATGGTATACAGAAGTTAAATGCACACACATGCAGAATCACACACATTGGTGACATGTTCGAACGCTTTGGTGGATATGGCACCAGTCGATGACGTCTGAGAGGCACTGAGTGCTAATATGCTGTAACCAAGTGCCGTATACACCAAAGCCATCCCACAAGTGTGTGGTTCTGTGTTTATTACAAACCTACCACAAACGCCAGGATATCTTGCCCCACCTATCCATTCCCAAAAATAATTAACTGTTTCCTAGGCTCTTGCCGGGATATCTTGCCCCACCAGATTCACACAAAAAAGTCAACACCCCTCCCCCCAGAAAAAAATTGGACATAATTCTGTTCCCTAGGCAGAACAGGGAACAATGGACATTGGTTTGGCAATGCACAGAGCTTCTCACGCCAAGAGAGTCACCATCATGCCAAAGGACATCCATGCAGCTGGCCCGCATAATCCATGGCGAATGTGCCTAAACTGTCTGATCCATTTATAAGAAACTCAACGGCCCTTTTCAGTGCCACCAAATTATATTAAAGTGAAACTTTTACATTGCTATTCCCCATAATGCGCGTATAATTAACTTGGATATTATACCCCCCTTTAAAATTAAACACATTCGTGGGCCAAATATGTCGATGAATATACGTGTTGTGCATATACAATTAAAAAAGTTATTTGCATTCATTACAAAAACGACACGAGTGAGTTGAATGCTTTAAAAATTTCTCATAGTTCTAAGGGATAAACGCTCTCCATTATTGAATGATGCATATGAAGGTGGGTCCAGACTCTCCCTTCAAAAATACTTTTCTGGTATACAATTACTACGTATCTATATATAGGCATATCGCGTATTTATCGACCAATTGTGTCCCCAACATCTGCCAACATACACAAAAGTATACATTTGAAGTTTATATGCAGCTTTAAGTGTGTAAACCCGGGCAACATTTTACGAAATTTTCACCAACATATTTATCTAATATCTTGCACGATGACACTCAGTCACTCATCAAATTCTTCAATCTTAAATTCTTCATTAGAACTATAATCAGAAAAATAAGATGATTTTGATGACGCTAAATCATCAATAGTTTAGGCCTATAGACTTGCGACCAAGAGTGGCGTTCTATTTTATTTGTAATTAAACAGTTTGGTCATATATGTTCAGTATATCGGTAACTAAGATCAGGGACTCATAGAGGCTTTTTATTAAAACTCGTGTGTTCCATATGCTATATTTAGTGTAGATTTATACTTTCTTAACATATAGATAATCATGAGGCGAAAGGGGAAATTACACATGGACGTCGCACCTGAATCGCATTCAATGCAATTGAAAAAGATATAGCTTATATACAGAGTTCACGTTGTCGGTGGCCAAAATCACCAATGGCAATTTTTGTTTTGGAAAATGACCAATGAGAACTTCATTTGGCCAGACATTTTTCAGACTATATTAAACTAAGGTGGGTGGTTTGGGGTGGCATCCCCGGGATTGTCGAAAGGGCCGAAATCCCTCATGTTATTGCCTTTATTGAGAATACACGAAAAAAAAGAAGAAAAAAAAAGAAGAGCATTTTTAGAGATTTTGTTTATCTTTTCTTTTTCCTTCGTTTGGCGGGATTCTTCTTTCCTGATGACGGAGGTGGAGACGGCGGTGGTGACGGGTAGTCCTGGAGGGTCTTCGCGCAGAGTGCCGAATTTGCATCAGCGAGTGCCGAGTTTGCATCAGCCTGTGTCTGCATTTGTTCGAGTCTGGCATTCATGGCTTCTATTTGTGCTGCTGCTGTTGAGATGTTGGCGCTGTTACTGCACTTGGAGCTGGGGGACACCGGGATGAGATGGAATTCCGGTGTCCGAGGTGGTAGGCTGTCCAACTCCACGTCGAAGCTGGCGGCAGGAACATCAGGGGTGGTATCCTGTTCCCTTACTCCGCTCGCCTGATGACGACAACCGGGACTTCCGGTAGATCAACGGAGTCCCTGTTAGCTGTAGTGATGTCGTCTAACTCCAAGCGGTCGGGTTGTTTGGGCGTCTCTCATACAACTCCGACCTACTGGCTGCGACACTTGACGGTTGGACCACACGGGGAGGGGTGACCGGCAGATCAACGGTCACCCCCTTCTTTTTCCATTTCGCTCGTCGATCAGCGTCCCTTTTCCTTCTTGAAGGCGTCTTCTACTTTGTCGGTCCCTTCTTCCCACTCTTCATTGGACAGTGGGTGGTCTTGGAATTGGTGTCCCGGCCCTGAGACCTCTGGTTGCCAGCATCTTCAGTCCGGAACTCCAGGCAAAGGGTCAGGTAGCCCCTGCTAAACTGGGGAGTCCAGTTAGCAATGTCCACTACCCGACACGTTTGCACTGCGGCCAACACAGCTTCGGGGATTAAAGGGATAGTACTCAGATGACCGGTGGTACGTCGATCGCAAGTTGCAAAACAGAGTTCAGTCCCCTCGCCACGCGATGTCCTCCGACTGCGTGACTTTAAGCACTGTCTGATTTGTTTACCTCCGGGTTGGGGAAAACCCATAAATTGTAACTTCCCAAGTTAACGACGTTTGTTGTGAGAAATTCGCACCACAAAGACAGCATATATTGCAGAAATTATACTAGCAACGCTTATGTGATATGGAAATGCGACATTCCACGGTCAGTGTCCGTTTAATCGTACCGGTACTCAAGTAATCCTAGACAGTTGACACCAGCCAGCAGGTTAAACTTGGAATGATCTGGAATGGAAGACGAGTCACAAACAAGTTTCCATTATTGGCATGAACTGATGGATGAATACGTTGCAGTATATCGGCTGATGTCAACCCCATGCAGACTTGGAAGGTTGCGTAAGTTTGTGTCTTAATTGTATGGGAAAGGGAGCCCAAATTCACATTTAAATATCAGGTCTGGGTGAACACCAATTGATCGAAATCCAATAAAACATGGCTGACACTGACATGCCGAGTCAGTCACTGTCAGTAGCCGAGAGGTGCTTTCTCCAATTCTTGAATATTTAAATGGTGTTTGTTTGAAGATTTTTAAACGTTTATTTATATTCTCATTCTCTCAAAAGAAATCCAAATGTTTTTAAGTAGTTACCAAGTTGAACGATATCATGGAACAGTTTAGTGTGACTCCCCTTATCTCAGATGCATCTAGGTGGTGTAAGACCAGTCTATATTAGATCGATTAGTCTAAATAAAGATCTATTGGTGGTTCACCCAGACCTGCATGTTTATTAATAATCGCATTGAATGTACCGAAGCTCAACAATCATATGCAGGTCTCGGTGAACCACTGGTTGATCTGTATAAAACTGATCAGTCTATCTTTATATTGAATATATTCACTAAATAATTATTCCGTGTCTTTCAACAGAAATTATAATTATCTCTTTTTAAGTATTGGATGTAATATAATTACCAATATAGAACAGTTCAGAGTGACTCGACTTATCCCCAATGCCTGCATATGATGAATGACCAATCGGTCTATTCTATAGCGATTATTCTAATAAAGGTCGATCGTTGGTTCACCATGACCTGTTCATTTGCACTTAAGTGCAAATTATTTAAACAGCGTAAATCATTTGCACATTCAAAGTGCTATTAAAGGCACGTGAGGCCTTAGTTGTCGAAAATATTGATATTTGTTCTAATCACCGTAAACAGAAAAACATTAAAACGCATACAGTTTCGTTCATATATACCATGACCATCACGTAAACAGCATGTTATCATAAAGACCTACAATATTTTACCTAAGCAAGAGCCTGATTGTGTTACAGAAGACAGCACAATATTAATGCAACTCTTGAACTGGCTAATCACACACACAAATGGCATAAACGCTCTTTATTAGTTCCATATCAGGAATTCACCAACAAAGAACGCTCTTTATGTTTACCATCATAATATAAACAAACACCAGAAAAGTAACTTTTTATGCTTTTGTTTACATAACAATGGTCAAACATTTGACAATAACATACTGTTTATGCGATATTTCTTATTTGTATATGGACAAAGTCTACATTTTGATGTTCTTTATTTTTGTGGCGGTTTTCGAAGGGTGGAAATATTTTCACAGGATACCCACCGCCAAGGCCAACCATACCTTTAAATTATCTGTATCTGGAATATGTACCATACATGAAAGGTGTTCATAGACCCAATCATTTAATTATGCTCTATGTAAAAAAAACATTTATTTGAGCTCAATTAAGCGCACATCATTTGCGCTTAAGTGTAAATAAGACATGAGACTATCATACATGTATTTAATAATATATACTAGTCCACCTATTTGTAATTCCTTTCTCAGAGTCTAATTCACTCGCTCAAATAGATGAATTTTACTTTTAAAAGAGCGAATAAATTAATTCGCTTAAGGCACTTTAAGAGCAAATCAAATCTGTCAGATTATCACTTGGCCTTACATATGGGTGTCTTTTGTTTTGTTATATCTCCTCCCAAAATATGCATTACCCCAACCAATATCATAAGAACTGCTGAACATATGCAGTTAACAGGGATGGGTACATATCCTGTGTACCTGTTAGGAAATTGTGGACTACAAGTGGAACAATTTTCCTCTACCAACATTGGTATATCCCACCCACATAATATTTTTCCACTTATTTTACCCTCACAATCACATATTTTGCTTTATATAGTGATGATATGGCAAGAAATTAACTATATCTGAGAAAAATTTGGTTGAGTCTGGGTTTGTGAGGGGGTGGACTCTGGGGAGATACCCAGGACTGAGAATCTTCTCCGCCGCCCATCTAGTAGCTGCATATGAACAAAACATCATCTATCGCTTATTTTGCTTTATATACTTCATCCGAGAAAAAGTTTATTAAGTTGGGGATTGGGGGAGATACCAAGTCCTGATTATCACTTATTTTGCTTTATATAGTCCAAAAATTCTCATATGTAGCTCAGGGAAGAATCCAGAGATAATTTGGGGACACCTGTTTCCAGCAGAGGAAAATACGGCTTCTACACCGAAACAACACAGATACAGACACATATATTATAAATAGGACATAATATTTCTGATTTAAAAATTCAACATGCAAATGAAGGCTGTATTGCAACTGCAGATTTTTTAATACAGCGCTTATTTTTGAATTGCCTTGAAAATTCAGGTTGATTCAATACTGTCCACTGGGAATTTGGGGTCATTTGGGCTTCTCAAGTTTGGGCACCCATACCTGTAACAGCTATCAAAACAGCCCTGGAAATTTCCCTGATGTAGCTTCTGCGTGAGTGGGGGGATTATAATCAGCCTGCTCATACTTGGGTAGCACCCATCCATCCAAACACCAACACAAACAACTCAATAAAGTTAATTTCTCACCATTTCATGACTATATAAAGCAATAATAAGCAATAAAATCATAAGTTTATATTTTCTCATATGTAGCTACTAGGTGGTAATTGGTTACTCAGGTCCTTTTATCTACCCCCCCCCCCCCCCCCCCCCATACCTGTTCAGTGACCTGTTAGGAAATTATCGAGTACCGGTATATGAGACATAGGTTTGTCATGATATTTTAAGTTTAATATCTTTGTAGAAGTAAGATGTCCAAAACTTCAACTATCAAGGTGAATTTCTTCGGGTTAACCCTTTCATGACTGCATCTTCTTGAAATTTTGTGAAAACCCTGTTCCAATGCATTCTCTTATATTTAAGAGAATTAATGCATTCTCTTATATTTAAGAGAATTCATTGGCTTAACAATATTTACCTTGACCTTGTAAGCCAGTGCATTCTCTTATATATTCGAGGCTCCATATATAATAGAATGCACTGGCACAGGATCATTAATGCTGAACCAGCATGGCTCCAGTCATAAAAGGGTTACGACCTGTAGCCCGTGCCAAAGGATTTAGTCATGCAAAGAGTAAAATCCAAGATGGCTGCTGGTGGCCATGTTTTTTGCCGAATGACCCCAAAATGACTCGTTCCCATCTACATGTCAATGCCAACAGCTATGACAAATTTTATAATGATCCAATTTTATAATGACCAAAGGTACGACCTGTAGCCCGTGCTAGAGGAAATTGTTGACGAGTCACACACAAACACACACACACGGACGACGATACCAAGCCATGGCAATAGCTAAAACTTTACAAAGTAAAGTTGAGCTAAAAATGAAAACACCACCTTCCCACCTGGGCCACCCATATTTTTCAATGACCGTTTATTACCAGAAACACAGGTATAGTTTTCGCCCTGAAGAATAAATGTGAAATGGGCCTCTCTGGCTCACATATATGTTAGTTAAGACTAACCCAACCATTTGTTTTATTAGCTGAACTTTACTTTGTAAAGTTTGAGCTATTGCCATGGCTTTGTCGTCTGTGTGTGCGTATGTGTGTGTGTGTGTGATTCGTCAACAATACAGGCTACAGGTGCTACTTGTGGTCGGATCATTATGAAATTTGACATAGCTGTTGATATCAACATTTAGACCAGAACCGTTCATTTTGGGGTCATTCTGAAGAAAAAAAACATGGCCGCCAGCGACCATCTTGGATTTCAATATTCAATCCATTAGCACGGGCTACAGGTCGTACTGTTCTTCTGATTATCATGAAATTTGTCACGGATGTTAACAATGACATGTAGATACGAACGAGTAACTTAGGGGTCATTCGGCCAAAAAAATGGCCACTGGCAGCCATCTTAGATTTTACTGTTTGCATGACTAAATTCTCTGGCACAGCCTACAGGTCGTAGCTTTGTTTGGATCATCATGAAATTTGTCACGGATGTTAATATTTACATGGAGATGGGGAATGAGTAATTTTGGGGTCATTCAGCTACATTAGTGGGGTCGGTCGGCCAAAAATCATGGCCGCTGGCAGCCATCTTGGATTTTACTCTTTGCATGACTAAATCCTTTGGCCAGGGTTACAGGTTGCATCTTTTGTCAGATCATTGTGAAATTTGTCATGGATGAGATCGAGTCATTTTTTGGTTATTCGGCCAAAATCATGGCTGATGGTCAAAAACTCAAAATGGACAAAATGAATTTTTATTCCAAACCAATTGCAGCACATCTCACACCATGTCATATGTCATCTTATATGATGCACATTCTTTATTCAATATTCCAATGATGTTATAGATATTCTTTTCTGACAGAAAAGTATTTAAAAATGTATGCCGTTTCATGTTAAACCAAAAATTAAATAAACTTTTCTTATATTTCAGATCAGTTGTTCATGCACTTGTAGCCCAGTCCAAGCACAGAATATGAATATAAGGAATGAAAGAATGATTGAGACCGATGGGTGTCAGCATGGTTTGAGGATTGCACCACTAGAATATTGACAGGTACATACATGTACATTAGAATTCTGAGAGCGGACATTTGAAACATTTTTTTTTTATAACTGATGTAGTTTATATCTACATCTTAGCTTGTCAAAGGTTCTTTACTAAATACTCAGTGACAAGTAGTTCCCTTAGGATATTTTCTATCTGTTGGTGTATCCTGAATTCCCTCCAAATGAATAATAGACATACAGTAATGCCCTCAGTAATCGACCTCTTAACCAAAGCAGAATTATGGGTAACTTTTCAGGATTTAGTCGGAAATATGGCTCTCGGGAGAGCTTTCCGATGAATGGCAACAAGCCATATTTCCGACTAAATCCTGAAAAGTTACCCATAATTCTGCTTTGGTTAAGAAGTTAAAAGGCACCACTCAACAGACATTTCCGTCACTAGAAATATATATTGTGGGACAAAAATATTACGATGTTTAGAACACAATTTATTTGGCAGTGGCACATGTATTTTATTTGATTCAATATCTAGGAATGAATATATGAGACAGCATATATGTTTCTTTCATGTTTTGATGATAACTGCACTTATATAATCATGTTATCAAAACAAGTTTCATAAAATGTCTGTTGTTGTAAAAAAAATTGTCTGAGGGCCAGTATAGATTAGACATCAAACTTTACAATTTTGCCAACCTTAATATATAACATTGCTGGTGAATTGATATGACAAGAATTGTTATTTTTAATTTTAATGAGAATAACAATTAAACTAAACTGAAAGTTATTGTCTTTTGCACTGTTTGTTGGCCTCGACTGAAACTATTCACTTTTTCTGGTTACTAACATTCAAGATCTGCTATCCAAAACTTGATGCCAATTCCAGTGAGTCACACACTCCATGAGTTAGGCAGCACCAGTCTCCTTTATATAGTGATGTTGGTTTCTATAACATAAAATATTATTATCGTTCTATTATAGGTTCTAATGGAGAGAGAGATGTAGATATGGCTGGAAGGACAAGACTCCAAGTAATTGCACAACTGCAGTTCATTAAACACACTTGAATTTAGCGAATTGCCACATGTACAATCATTACATTCTTACAATGTTACCAGCAGTTTTGTGAAGTAACACAATAATGACAATGATATTGAAAAAGATATATTGCTATGTTCGATGCACTTTCTCAGCAATGCCATGAAGAAAATATCATTCCTGATTAACATGCAGATCAAGCAATGTTAGTTCAAATGATGTCATACTGTGCTTTTCAATTTAAACTGTGTCCATCTTGATTATCGGAATGATTCTGGAAGAGAAAGCTCTATGGCTGAGATGATATAATTGTCTACTACAAATTAAATATGCTATATATTTTTGGAATAAATATACATGTACCATATACATGTACGATATTTAAATACTAGTACACATCTTTTCATTTAGGAATTCTGATTCCTTATTCATGCCCAATACTGACTGAACTACTAGGATCCCCTGTATATCAATTGTATACCTTACTCATATTTGAATTTGTGCAGTACTATGTTTCGCTCTATTTTAAATTCTGAGCGACTTCTAAACTTACAAATATTTTTGTATATGATGACAATTTCAGTTCTTCATTATCGCTGAAAACACTTGTGCATATTAAAGATCATCTTGACAAAAATTCCTTCAGTCTGGACTATATATATTTATATTTTAGAAGAAATTCAACTTAAAATATCTAACCATGATTTAGCTATACACATGTGAATAATAAATGCACACTAGCGAAAAATAGTACAATGTACTGCACAAATTTAAATATGACTGAAGAATATATTCTATAATCTGACAGGATACTTTGACCCTGAGAATGTGACAAAAGTAAAAACAGTCTATATACCACATCATATATATTTACTTCAGCAGATAATTGTAGTCTCTGGGATTAATATAAAAAAGTCCAATTTTTTCACCAAAAAAAGTCATTATCACTAATATTGGTATTAGTTAGTAGTTTAATCTCTTTAATATATCAACAAAAGTAGATTATATAGAAATATGTTTTTATCCCAAAAGTCATTGATTTATGGCTACATATACAGCTACATGTACATTGTACCAGTCAGTGCTGATTGTTGATGTTACTAAAGATCTGCATGCAAAATACAATAATCATTTATGCTTATCATTATGGTACTCACATTATTACATTCTAATGATTTGTCCTGATGAGTTAATCACATCTCTCGTTCTCCATCATTAATATAGTCTGAAAATAGAAATGTATAAAGGTAGTGAATCTCGGGGAGAGCTTTCTGATGAATGGCAACAAGCCACATGACTAAATCCTGAAATGTTACCCATACTTCTGCTTTGGTTAAGAGGTCGATTACTTAGGGCATTACTGTATAACTTGGCTAATTTAACCCAACATCTGCCTCACAAGTTCACAACTTATTATGCTGATACTGCGACTTGTGAAATCCATCAAATTATCACTCTCTGTGAGTCCAATAGCTATTCACCTAATTAAACATTATATTTACCAGTCATGGTCCTTGCTGGTTTAAAGCATGGGCACAAAACATATGTTTCAAGCATTTGTGACCAGGAAGTAGTATTTAAAACAACTATCAGTTGTGTTAATCTAACATATTCATGATTTAGGTCCAGTGCACCATTCCATGACCATACATGATGGGACAGGACCTCATTTTTGAAGATTTTTCAAACTCTACCCACAAGACGAGAACATTAGGGAGCCATAGCAACCATTTATTCACACAAATTATGGTTCAATCAATGCCTAGGACATCCCCCATGCCAGAAATACAGATACAAAAATATCTGCCACAAGGGCTTCCAGTGCATCCATGCAGTTGCATATAAATCAGAATAATAGAGTTCACATGAAATTTGAAAGGGAAAAAACACATAGAAATCCATATACATTGATATATGGACTATATTTTGAAAGGGAAATTCATTATATGTTGAAAAAAGTTAAACTTTTGTTTATACTCGCACAATGATCAGATAAATTATGTGCACTTTAGAGGTAACCTTGCACTATTATCAAGGCTAATTAACATAACCCTAAATATTTTCATGTATTTAAGATTCATCAGCCATGTTTGGGTTTCAGCCATTTCAGATCTACTAGACTTATGCTTATTTTCAAACTGATTTAAGATCTTTTTAGTTCATAAATTTATTTCGGCATGTGTTGCAACAATAATAATTGGTACATGTAGCAACCTGAACATTTGTCACATGACTGATATTAGAGAAATGTCTGTTTTCAACCTTATTTGAGCTGATTTTTGTCAAAATTTGTCTATATTTGACCCACAGTGTGCAGCGGTGTGTGTATTCCTAGAGTATGTGGGACCCGAATTCACATTTACCAGTATTAGCTGATAAAATGGTATGACATAAATGGTATCTAGTGTGGGCAATGCCGTCACTTATTATACCCTTGGCTGTCTTAAGCGAAATAATGGTTCGCTTAATAAGAGTAATCCATTCTCATGAATTAGACTGAAGCACAATTCACTCACACATAGTTCAGACGTGCTCTTTCAGAATTCCGCTCAAGTTGAAACCTTTGACATAGTAGTATCTCAGTCTTTGAGTCAACTAATAGGGGAAGGCTCCACACACTGATACCATTTATGTCATACCATTTTATCCAAGGTGAGAGAGGTAAAACAAACAATGGTGGTTAAGGCCAACTCAAGGGTAACTGAATTATGATTTTACCATAAATACAATGATACTTCAGAGCAATATATTTATGCTTAAAGCTTAATTGAATTGTTTTATCATAATTAGCTTATATCAGTAAATGTGCATTAACTTTGCATATACTCGGGAATTTTTTTTCAACTGGTACCTATATCTTTCCAATTGTTGGAAAATTAAAAACTGAAACCCCTTTATTGGAGGATGTGTTAACATTTATTAACTGACTATGCTTAGCATATATGATTTATGCAGCACAATAAATTAGCTTATCCTGAAGCATGATTGGGTTCTTCGGCTATGTTACCTCAGGTATAATGGTATAGGCTGATGCCAAGATTGTAGGTGGGGGATGGGGGTAGTCAAAAATTTGCAGGAAGGAATGAATTTTTTTTTGCATCTGGCATTTTCGGGGACCAATCACCACCAAACCTGCAAAACCAATATGTTTTTTACTCCCAATTTGTTTACACCCACCTCCCAAATTTCACTAAATATTGTTCAAAACTGAATAAAGCTGTACTGATATTACTCATATGACTGGGAATGATCTATCTCATTTAGTTCAGATAACAGTTTAACCTGTTTCAGAAGCTGTTTTGATGGAAATAAACATAGTCACATCACTCTATCAGACTTGGATACTTTAGGTCTTGTCAGAGATCATCTTAGTTGATAGAGAAGCAAATAATTCACTGATTGGCTTGATGCACTGATGACAGATATTTTTTACCCATTGATAGTCAGATACTTTCTATCCGTTGATAGTGACATTTAATGTCAGTTGCTCGCTCATTTTCCATTCACACAATGATCTATGCATTAGCGACATCAAGACAAGTTTATTTATTTAAGTTTTACGTTTCTGGAAGGTTCTTTTGTAATAGTGTGGTGAAGGAATTTTTTCACCCCACCGTCCCATATGCAAAAAGACATAGATTAATGTCATCTCCGCTGCACTAAGGCCCCCCCCCCCCCCCCCCCCCCCCCGGTATATAATATCTGCCATTGAAAGATTCTACTGGTGGTATGCAGACAATATATGTGGTTGCATCAATTTCAGCTTGAGGGGATCTCTATGGGAGTGTAATTATTTATGTATAAGCATAACTAATTTACATTTAGGTATAATTGATCTACACTTAAGCATATTTTATTTACCCTCATTCCTCAAGCATTTTCACATTTATTATTTATTTACGCTTAAGCTCAAAACATTGATTCCCCCATGAATTAATTTCAAATGGCACAGGCCTAAACACATCAATAAAGTTTATATAGACCCACCATATGATGGAAACAATCCCCCAGTAACCCCAAGATGTTTTATGACCATGGGAATGGTATAGATCTGTGCAGGATATGTCTCTTTTATAAAAATACTATATCTCAGGGATGGAGACACAAATTCTTGGGGACAGGGATGCTGATATTATGAAAATAGGGGTTTTCCCCCCTATTTCAAGTCAATTAAGTACACCATATATTAGGGAAGCAAACCCACAGTAACCCCTAATTGCCTATATACGGCCATGGAAATGGTATATATCTGTGCAGGAGATGTCCCTTTAATAAAATATACTACAGCTCTGGGAGTGAGGCACTTATTAGGACACCAGGGACAGAAATTTTCTTCAACTATTGAGTCTGTGTGGGGCTACTACTTTGGGCCCATGATAACATACTATGAGATTGACTCAAATCAGTCACAATCAGAGGGAAGTAAGGGAGAGCAAGTTTGGTATTTAATTGTTAGACGCATATTTGTACTTGAGTGCAAATGATTTATGCTTAAGTGCAAATATTTGCAAATAAATAATAAATATGAAAGCCCCCCCCCCCCCTGCCCCGCCCATCATTTCAGCCCCAGGGGAGTTTTGAGATCTGGAATTTGATTTATGCTTAAGTGTATGGGAGGCCAAATTCACATTTAATAATTAATTGTGCTTAAGCACAATCAATTGCACTTAACACTTGAGCATAATCAATTGTGCTTAAGTGCAATTAATTGCGCTTAAGCGCAAATAATTACGCTTCAGTGCAATCATTGCGCTTATGCGCAATTCATGGTTATAGGTAACTAAACACCCCTGGTGAATAAATAGGTTTCTCCATAACTTAGCATTAACTCCTATTGACATATCACCTCTTGGTTTCATTGGTTTGGATGGGTAGGGAGCTAGCCCAACTTCTTTATCAAAATGGCTGACTCGCAATAGTATCACCTTCTGTTTTAGTTGGAGCGACTCGTGATAGCATTATAATATCTTCAGTATATATTAGTTATTCTGTATTAGTCGGGGCGACTTTGATTTTCCTCAATTTTCGAGTATACAGGCACACCCAGGGATGGATCCAGGGATTTTTTGGGGACACCTGTTTTCAGGCCATGATATGCCGGAGGCATATCCCGAGGGCCGTAGGCCCTAGCGGGGTTGGGTACGGGAGGGGGTGTCCCCCTTCCGCTTAGAGGGGGGTACGGGGGCCATCCCCCGGAATTTTTTTGAAAATCCAATGTATTGAGAGCGAATCTGGGCCTCTCTGAGTCAACATTTTTAATTTTACTGAGACTGAGAGGTAAATTTGATTAGTTTCTCAAGAGTAACTTTGGCAATTTTTTTATGTTATGATTGGGATTGGAAATGTTCAAAGTTTATGGTCTGATATCATTTGGTTCAATAGGAACCCTGAAATAATGAAACTTTCATAAAAGGCACATCATACATTATACATATGAGTTATGACTGCAACAAATGATTGGGGAATTGTCAATCAGATTGAGTCTTAGTTATAAAAAAAAATCTGAAGGATGAATAACTATTAACATTTAATATCATTAGTAAATCTACCCATATGGTAAGTTGTAAAGCATTTTGTTGTAAAAACAGTTTCTCCAATTAGTAATTTATCTTTATTAATTTCAAAATGACCGCCATTATAACCTTGAAGTAAACAAAGATAGGTAACGGTACAAAACGTATAATTGATTTGGTTCACTTCTTCTCTTAGTCTATATTCTCCGAAATGGCTAACCTCAATAAACGTATGTAAGTGGCAAAACAAACACATTCAAATTGTGGGTTCTATTTGAAAGGATATTTCAATTACAAACATGTTGTGATAATAATTAGCACCTGCTTTTGTTCGTTTTCGTTGCCGAAAAATGACTACACACGCGGCGATCTGATCCGTTTCGGTTCGGTTTACGCTTTAGTGTTCCACTTTTTAACGATACCGGGATCCCGAGTGACCTCCCTTACAATGCCTCGAAAATTGGCAACACAATTAACCGCTAAAACGATTAGTTTAATTGAAAATTTAGCGCATTCTGACAGCAATTTTAATTAAAATAACTACCAAAAGAAAGATTCACTTATTTATCCATTAAAATAGATAGTTGAGTAGTGTATTTTATGATTTTGTATGTTCGTTTTTTGTTTTATTCTGTAAAAAAATAAATAAAAAAATAGTCGTCTAGAGTTTGGGCGCCCGGGAGTTTGGGCGCCCAAACCGGTTACCGGTATCAAAAGGTCCCTGGATCCATCCCTGGGCACACCATATGAGGGAAGCAAGCCCTCGGTGGAACTATATGACCATGGCAATACTATAGATTTGTGCAATAAAAAGAACTAGAGCTCGAGGACTGAGACACCAAAGCTCCAGGAATGAGACACCAATCTTTTTTGACAGGGATGCTGATAATATGAAAATAGGGTTATTTCCTCTGATTTAAGTCAATAAGTAAACCATATGAGGTAAGCAAGCCCTCATGCAGTGACACCACATGCATGCTATAGTATATGACCATAGTAAGGGCCCAAATCGGTGCAATAATACATTAAAAAACATCATACAAAAAATTACTAGAGTTCCGGGAAGGAGACATAAATTCTTTGGATAGATGGATGCTGATAATATGTAATTAGGGATTATCCTTGTTGAACACACACTCACAGTTGACTGTTGAGTACTCAGGCTAATTAAAACAGGTTAAAATTAGCCCAAATGCTCCTCTTGTGTTGCTAGTTGATACACCAGGGCATGCCAATAATTTATGGGTAAGTTAGATAGTAGTAACCCTTAATTCCCTTTTTATGGCCATGGAAATGGTATATATCTGTGCAGGAGATATCCCTTTAATAAAATATACTAGAGCTCTGGGAGTGAGACACCAATTCCTGGGACACCAGGGACAGAGATGCTGACATGGATATATGTTTTTTCTTCAACTTCGAGTCTGTATGGGGCTATTACTATGGGCCCATCATAATTTACTATGAGATGGACTCAATCATTCACAATCAGATGGAAGTAAGGGAGTGCTAGGTATTTGCGCTTAACCGCAAACTTGAATGATTTGCGCTTTAAGAGCAAATAAATTAAGCACAAATCATTTGCACTAAAGCGCAAATACTAGTATGTGTCTAAGGGCAAATTGTTTTATGCTTTTAAGCGCAAATAAATAATAAATGTGAAAAGGGCCTCCCATAGTTGCCCACTTCCGATCAACTTCGCCTCAAAATTATGGACTTACAAAAAGTTACATGTATTGTGCAGATAAAATACTGTTAATCAATTAGAGAACTTATATATTTGATTTTCCGTTGATAGTAACTAGCCCATCTGAGAATAACTTTTGGAAACTCATGTGGGAAAAAAAAATCCACCCCTACTAGTACTATTATTTGGGCCTGTAATTGATTCAATCTGGGAAAATTTTCCACAATCATGGTCATGAAAAATATTACAGTATTATTATTATTTTTGGTAGGCCTACTAGTACTAACAGCAACACTGCACATGCTACATATACTGCTAGTACTATTTGAATGGTGAATAACGAGACCTTCAACTTCAAGACGACAAGAGTAAGGCCTAAAAATTTTTTTTTTAATATTGCCTGTTGGAATTTGTGTGGATATCAATTTCAATTTTATAGCGAAGAGTGATACAATTTTTTACCTCTTTTTTTTTCACGACGACATCTTCGACATTTTCACCATCGGCATCGTCTTCGCTACTTGACAACCCAAGTTCGGCTGACAAAATCGACCCTTTCTTCTTCAAGTTCTTGCCAATCTTCATTTTCCTGGGCTGGTTCTGACACTCAGTGACAGCTCATTTTGCTTGTTCCACATTTGCAGCCTCTGCTGCAAAATGTCCCCGCATCCAAACAGGGACACGATGTCCGCAACGAACGAGACGTGGCCGACTTCCTCCACGCGCATAGATTCCCGCATGAACAATTAACAGCCCCCGATCGCTTCCAAATCTATTTTTTAAACATTCCGCCATTTTTATATTATTAATGCGTGTCCGTCAGCATTATTTTTAGATCGATGATGCATTCTGGTCTTTCTGACCCTTGACCTTTCGACCAATGCTTGCAATATCTAAACACCGATTTACGATGAAAGCCTGGGTTTGCTGGTGCGCGCGCCACCATGGCAATCCGATTATTCTGGGAGAGAATAATTTCATATAGAAATAACAGTACTATCACTTTAAGTCCATAAGACTAATCCAAAACCGTCTCACTGGCGTTAAGCACGAGGGCAGCTACACCCGGAGGCGCGGCCACACAACTCACCCGTGCCCAACGCTCTGACTGAAAGGAACTAATAGAGGCAAAGCAATTATGACTGCCTCGCTCCACTCCCAGCCAGAGATATATTAAACAATCGCCTCTCGAATTATTATCATATCTCGATGAAACCATTAATCCGTTATCAGCAGTTAACAAGTTATGAATAACAATTTATATAAAGTCACACGTACTTATCAAAACAATGATGATCTAAAATCACAAATACTTAATTATCAAAATAATATATATATATATATATCAAAACAATCTTATGCCAGCGATAGACATATATTATATATTTACCTGCAGATTGTCCACCCAATGCGGATTTTTTTTACCACATGCATGCATGGTTTGCTTATCGTCAAGTAAGTATATGTATATGATCGTATATGGGTGCATGAAAAACACAACATAATATTAAGGTTGGAGCACATACAATCGGTGGGGGTAAATAATAATAAGTTTACATCATGTGAAGGGGGTGGGTCGCCTCTGGTGCACTTCTGCAAATTTGGCGACAAGCTGTTCAACCGACACAATTTTTGTTGTAAAAAAAACATGGCATGTAAACACCATTGATATTTGATACGACAATACAATATGTTTATTCCCCATTTAACTGTAAAAACAGTGTTTGAGAATATAATACATAATATAACAGGCGGGGTATAAATTGAAATAGGTAATATATACATAATTGTTACGAGGTTACAAAACGAAAGTGGATTCTCTCTCCTTTAAGTGTTAGTATATAACTTCGACTTACAAGTAATTAACAAAAGATATGCAGATGACCAATTTTCATTTCATCACGACAGGGTTATTATTGATAATTTCAGTAATAAGCAGATTGATCCACTTTATTATTAGATATGGTCAACACATTTTGCTGGTATAATCATAATATCAATACAATTTCTGGTATAATGGGAAAACTTCAGATAACTTATTTTTCCGACTCCATCGTTTTATACGACAACGCTGAACATTGATATTATATGGACTGTGGATGGGGGGGGGGGGGGCTAATACAATGTAAGAAGAAAATTGTACCAGTCCAAATAAAGATATATATATATATATGGCCTCCGGTTTTTATTTTCTTCTCTCCATCTGTGACCATGCATATATGTTCGAGCCTGTCACCCGGCGGTTCACTATACAATCAAGTTTTACCAATTGAATTTAGACCACATCACCTCGACAGTGTGAGGGTTAGACTTTTTTTGTCATATGGTAGAAGCAATGCCAGTTATATATGTCCTAGTGTATGATAGATTGCTACATGTCATAGTTGCATGTTCGAAACTGTGCTTTAAAATAACTGAAAAAGGGCTGTTTTGATTCAGCGAATTGTATTTCGTTGTGAAGGCATTCGAATCAATTGGCGCCAGGTCGGCGATTTCGGTGTTTGTACCCGGTGTAATATACCCCAGAATGCGGATTTCTGAGACATCCTTGTGGAAATTTTTCGTCATTTATACGTCAATGGAATATAGAACTCGAATCGCAAAGGTATTCTGTCGAGGAATTTCCATTATTATTATTTTTAATCTAATTATTCCAAAAGTTGCGACTGTGAATTTTGTACATTATCGCGAATGACGATGAATATCTCCGCCGATATAAAAAAAATTCGAGAAAGTAATTTGCGAAAATAAACTTCAAGATATCCTCTAAGAGATGCGATAGTCAATTTCTTCCATGCAACATTATTAAACTGTTTAAACGCTTGTCAGAAATGAATACACAAACACATATTCTTATCAATAAAACATTTGCATTGTAAATTGGCTAAGTACAGATATGTGTTTTCAGCGGCGCCCGCGCGCTCGCTATTTAGATATGCAGGTGCCCGTTTTCGCTTTATACATTGTCGTTTAATCGTCAAAGTTTTGTACTTTTCAGTCGAAATTTACTCATATTTTCACCATGTCTGACGCCGCAGCACCCGCTCCAGTCAAAACCACAAAGAAGAAGGCAGCAGCCAAGCCCAAGACGCCAGCTCTGCACCCAAAATACAATGTCATGGTCGCCGCCGCGGTCAAGGAATTGAAAGAGAGGGGTGGTTCCAGCCGACAGGCTATCCTGAAGTACATCTTGGCCAACTATAAAGTTGGATGTGAATCTAAACCAGTAAATTCCAGACTGAAGGTAGCACTCAGAGCCGGAGTCACGAACAAGTCTTTGAAACAAATCAAGGGAACTGGTGCATCCGGATCCTTCAAATTGGGCGAGGCCAAAGCAGAGAAACCCAAGGCAAAGGAGGCCAAACCAAAGAAGGCAAAGAAAGCAAAGAAACCAGCTGCGGAGAAACCCAAGGCAAAGAAAGTCACCAAGGCAAAGAAGAGCCCAAAGAAGGCAGCCAAGCCAAAGAAGGCCGCTAAATCTCCAGCCAAAAAGGCAGCTAAGCCTAAGGCCGCAAAGCCAAAGAAGGCCAAGACACCAAAGAAGGCCGCCAAGAAGCCAGCAGCCAAAAAAGCATAAATGCTTACAACTGCTAACCAAGCAGCAAACGGCCCTTTTCAGGGCCAACCAAATTATCTTAAAGATAAACTCTTCGAAAATGCTTACCATAAGCCCCCCCCCCCCCCATGTGCATGTTTTAGGGGCACAATAAAAGATGGATGCCCCATCCTATTATCACCTGAAATAAATCAATATTTCGAAAGAAAATGTTATATTGTGCATATTCCAATCAACGTTATTCGTATATTATAGCAAAGTAAAAACTTACACGGACAATTAAAATATTACGATGCTCCAGAACAAATACGTGAATATAATTATATAAATAAGAGCGTTTTTCATTGACAACCGATATTGGGTAAGAAAATCATAAACGCTCTTTATAATAGGTTATGTATCTAACTTTTTTGGCACTTTTTTAAGAAAATCATAAACGCTCTTTATAATAGGTTATGTATCTAACTTTTTTGGCACTTTTTTACCACCGAAATCTATGGATGGGTAGGTTCGATATCATAGTCGACCATATTTATAGAAAAAGTAGAAGTAATTATATGGTGTCAAAAACAGTGGGTCAACTTTAATGTGAAGTTATTAAAATTCATAAAGATCGGTGATTCCAATCTGAAAGAATGTTAAACTCATGTGGATCAGTGTGGATGCGCAAAATGTGAGAGGAATAGTTACTGAAATAGATGGAAATTCGCATTAATTTGTACAAAAATCTAAACTTTTTGAGAAGACTTAGTTTTGAGAAAAGAAAACATTTAAATATTTTTAACAAATACAAATAAAAATGCGGATTTTTTTTCCAGGCGCCAACTCGATAACGAAATCAAATTTCGACTTAGATACTGGTGAAAAATTTTGATCTGGGGTGGCTAAGCTTAGTTTTTTTTATTGTGGGGGGGGGGGGCGTGTCTCCATGTTCACTCAGAGTACCACTACATGAGTAATGTCTGGACCAATCAGTATGTGATAAGCCCTAATCGAGTTACTTCGTCCATTGATCGCAAATTCCGCGACGTATTTATACAGAAGTGGTGGGAATCTATCTCGAAATCAAGCAAGTTTGCATTTTATAGAATTATTAAGACATATTTCCAAAGAGAACACTACCTATCTCTGGACAACAACAGATTTGTACACAGCCTTATGATGTTCCGAACAAGAAATTACAAACTACCCGTTGAACAGGGCTCATGGTACAATGTTGAATACTCGGAACGGCAATGTACCCTCTGTAATTTAGAACTGGGCGATGAATACCACATTATACTTAAGTGCTCACAAATTCACGTGTTGAGACTGAGATATATTCGCCCTTATTATTTTCGAAGACCAAACTCACACAAGTTACTGCAGTTATTTAACTCCCGAAATGGAAAAACCGCAAGGAACCTGTCGATTTTTGTCGGAAAGGTCTTAGACTTGTTTGTTGTTGTGTAGTTTCCGGCCGCAGGCCGGTTAGGATGGTCGGAATGCATTGTGCAGTTCCCTTCACCCTTTCTTTAATTCTTCGATGAAAATCGGTTGTTGAGGCTGTTGTATTTGGAGGCAAGGCAGTGGAAGCGTGGAGGAGGAGTCGAGGCTGTTGTATTTGGCTGTTGGTTGGCTTGGTTGACGGTTGTATGGGATCTAGATGGGTCTGTCGGTGTTGTCGATTTCTAGGATGGACTTGGTCTTTTTGGTGGAGAGCAGCTGGTTTCGTAGATGGAGTTCTTGGATGAGTGGGCTGTTGTCGATTCTGGCGAGGGTCTGGTTTCTGAGGTCGGTTAGTCGTTGTTTCATCGTAGGTATGTCTGCTGCGTCGTGGAGGGCTTGGATTGGTGTGAAGATTGGCTGATGTAGAGCGATGCGGAGAGCTTTGTTTTGGACTTTCTGCAGGGTTTCGATTGAGCTGTTGGAGGCTGCTGTTATGATGGGTGCGCCATACTCCATTACTGGGCGGACGTATAGTTTGAAGAGGTTGATGATGGTCTGGCTGTTGGTTCCCCAGTCGGTACCTCTGAGACAACTTAGCAGGTTTGTTCTTTTTCTGGCTTTGTCAGCGACTTTTTTGATGTGCGCGGCGAAGGTCATTCGTTGGTCAAGGGTGATTCCTAGTAGGATGGCTTGTTTGGATGGTTGAACGGTCTCGTTGTCTATCTTGATGTTGATAGTCTGTGTTGTTTTTCTCTGGTGGAATATGATGAGTTGGGTTTTCTTGGCGTTGAGTTTTATTCTCCATCTAGAGCACCATGTTGATAAGTCGTCGAGGGTCTTTTGTAATCGTTTTTGTAGGATCCTGGGGTTTTTGTGTGTTGTCCAGAGTCCTAGGTCGTCGGCGAATTGTGAGATTTCTACGTTGTTTCTTGGGTTGGAGGGTATGTCATTGGCGTATATCAGGAAGAGGAGTGGGCTGAGTACTGATCCTTGTGGGGTTCCGGCGCGTAGGAATACTGGGCTGGATGTGTCGTTGTTGATGCGGACGCTGAGTTGACGATCTTGTAGGAAAGAGGATACTAGTCGTGTGTATTTTCGGGCGATGTTGAGCTGGCTGAACTTGTATCTTAGGCCGTCGTGCCATACGGAATCGAAGGCCTTCTCAACGTCAAGAAATACTGCAGCTGTTAACCAGTTTTTGCCAAGGGATAGTCGGGCGTCTTCAGCTAGTCGAACGATGTGTTCCATGCCTTCTTTGCCTTGTCGGTAGCCACGCTGCCACGGGTTGAAGAAGTTGGAGGATTCAAGGTGCTCTCGTAGTCGGCTGCTGATAATTCTTTCGAATAGTTTCCCGGTACATTGGAGGAGGCTGATGGGTCGATAGTTGTTGGGAATGGCGCGGTCTTTTTCTGGCTTGGGTATCATGATGCCGACGGCGGTTTTCCATGCTGTTGGGAAGTATCCAATGGTCAGGCAGGCGTTGAATAGAAGGAGTAGTCTGGCGAAGAAGGCTGGAGGGGCTTGTCGTAGGATGGCGTATGTGATGCTGTCGTTGCCTGGTGCTGAGTTGCCTTTTCCCTTCTTTAGGTTAGATGCGATTTCGTCTTGTGTGATTGGAGATGCTACGGGGAAGACATCATCGTGGTCGTTGGTGGTACTTGGAAGTGGTTTGAAGAGGTCGGTGTTGTCTTTGATGTGGTTTTCTACAGTTGCTTTGAAGGCGTCGTCGTAGGCTGGGCCTTGGTGGGTGTTGTGGATTTTTTGAAGGTTGTCGGCGAAGGCTTCTGCTTTTTCTTTGTCTCCTGAGGTCAGGCTGCCATCGGTTTTTTTGAGGGGTTTTTCTGTGCTGTTGTTGTTTTTTCCTGTGCCGGTAAGGGATTTGAAGGTACTCCAGAAGTTTCTGTTCATTCTTTTATCGCCGAGTTCGGTTGTCGACCGCTGCCAGGATGCTTGTTTTTCTTTTTTGACTGCCGTTTTGACTTGTCTGTTCATGTTGTTGTAAAGATTTCGGTAGTACATGTCGTTTGGGTTTTTCTGCTGTAGTCTTCTTAGCTTGCGTTTAAGTCGGATCATTTTCAGAGTTTCGGGGGAGACTCGCCATGCTGTGGTGTTGACTTGTTGTTTCGGGCATGCTGTATCTAGGGCTGATTCGAGGGTTTGGGATAGGTGCTGGCATGTCGCGTCAATGTCGCTGGTTGATGTGATGGGTGAATTGTCTATGCTGTTGGTGAGTTGCTGTCGGAAACTGTCCCAGTCGGCTTTATTTAGGTTGCGGCGGAGGGTTTTCGGGTGGCGATCGGTTGAGGCATTGCTGGATCTTATGTGTACGGGTAGGTGGTCGCTGGATACGTCGTCTCCAATATAGCACATGATTCCTTTAGATGCGATGGATGGAGTGGCAATGGCTAGGTCTAGGATGTCCCATTTGTTGGTCGCCGCGTGGTGATGTGTTGGTTCGTCTATGTTGTTTAGTATGAGTAGATCAAGATCTTCGATGATGTTGAACATTCGGTCACCGTTTCTGTTGGTATCTTTACAGCCGTAGTAGGTGTGCTTCGCGTTGTAGTCTCCGATGAAGATGCAGTGGCGGTGGGTTGATGTGAAGTGTTTGAAGGAGGCATTGCTGAGGTCTGTGTTTGGCGGGTTATATGTGGCGATGATGGCAGTCTTGGCACTGCGAATGGTGACTTCTACTGCCAGGGTTTCTTCGTCTAGGTCGTCGGTGTTGAGCATGGCGTGTTTCAGGTCTTTATGGATGAGGAGAGCGACCCCGCCACCGTGTGCGGTACGGTCACGGCGGGCGATCTTGTAGTTGGTGAAGCTAACCCTGCTGTTGTCGTTGAGTTTCGTTTCGTTGATGGCGATAACGTCTGGTTGTTGGTCGGTGATGTACTCTTGAAGAATTTGGCGTTTAGCAGATAGTCCGTTTATGTTGACGTGGAGTAGGTGAAAAGAGTGTTTTTGTGTGGGCACGTTGTGTGTGCGGCGTGTTGTTGTAGTCTGTTTGGTCGTGTCAGCCATTGTAGGTGTTACAATCGGCTTGCGTGTTTGGGCGTGTCAGCTTTGGCTGTGTTGTTTTAACGTCTGTATGTGAACTGTTGGATGGTTTCTTTTGTGAGTTGAGTTCGGTATATGGTGTTGACAGCATGTTCGACGTATTGACACACGCTGTCTTTGATATTTCGTGGATCTCTTTGTTTGTCAGACAGGGCGCTGACAATGGTCGATGTTATTACAGCTGCAAGCTTTAGGGTTTCAGTGATGTCGGCGGGTTTGCTTGTGGCGGCTGCGTATGTGAGCTTTTGTGTTTCTTTTGTTGTAACTTCAGTTTTAAAAACTGTGCATCCCTTGTATGCTGAGTGGTGATCACTGTCGCAGTTCGCGCATCTTTTGATGTTGCTGGTGCAGTCTTGGTGTTTGTGATTTCCCGCGCAATTTTTGCAGATTATGTCGTTGCTTTTGCAGAATTCGGCCGTGTGATTGAACTTTTGACATTTGTAGCACTGGGTTACGTGTGGTCGTTCTTTGTATTCGATGACTTTGTATTTGTTTAAGTTGGAGCCTAGTCTGACGCCGTTCATTATAAGTTGCTTTGCTTCTTTGTTCTCGCAGGTGATTTTAACTTTCCATGTTGGTTGGTTGTCATGGGAGCTCTTTAGTCTTTGTACAGTGTATTTGTCGCCAATGTCTTGTGTAATGTCGTCATCTGTGACAGATGGAGGTATGCCACATATAACGGCTTTATGAGTCATTGGTGTGCTCTGGTGACGGCTTCCGTTGGTTAGTCTGAACGTAATGTTGTTGTCTTTGAAAGCTGGGATGTCTTTTGCTTTTGTCAGTAGATATTGCTTTGTTTCATCATTCTGGGGATAGATTAGCAGAGTGCCGGCTCTGGTTGTTGATGTCCGGATGGGATATTTTGTCGTGATCGTTCTATGGAGGAAATGTGGACTCTGCTTCATCTCGCTGGTAAGGTTTTCGACTATTATGATGTCTCTTCGCTTGGTTGGATTGTTGCTGGAGTGATTGGTCGCTTGTCGTTCTGGTTCTTTTGTCGGGCTAGGCTGTTTGTGCGTTCTGATCTTTTTGGCTGGCGTGCTGATAGGGCTGACAGGGTCTGGGATCATCATGCTAGCTTTTCGTCTTCTTTTGTTTTTGAATATGGTGGCGAATTCTTCGTCGGATATGTCTTCTTCAGCGGCTGTCATTACCACTTCGATGTGGTCTTCATGATTTTCTTGAGCGATGGGTACTGTGGTTGTTGGCGGTATGGAGGGTACTGTGGTTGGTGACGGTACGGATGGTGCTGAGGTTGATGACGATACGGAGGGAAATTTTGCTGCGAAATCTGGAACTGGAGCTGATGATGTGGCAGGTGTCGTGGTGTTTTTCTCAGGTTTCTTTTTATTTTTCTCGGTCCTTTTTTCTTTTTTGCTGAAAGATTTCTCTGCTGTGGGTTGCTTTTCGGGTAAGCGGTCGGCCATCTTGTCGATAGAGGCTTTGAACCCAGCAAGTTCACTTCTGCACCCAGCAAGTTCTGTTTTTAGACCCTCGATCTGTTTCTTGAGCGATTTGTTATCTTCTTGCAGGTAGGCCATAAACTCATTTGGCTCGGCGCCCTGAGAAGGGCACTGCGGAGCTGATTTTTGTTCACTGGCCATGTCTAGCTTTTAGCAATTTTGTAAAGTTTTTACTCTTTGTTAAGCTATTTTATAAAAGTTTACTCTTTAAGTAAGCGATTTTACTCTTAGAGGTAATTTCATAAGTTCTCCGTAAGGAGGAAGATTTTCCGATAAAGAGTGCTGCTGACTCGATGAGGTGTTCCTGTGAGTGCTGCTGACTCGAATGTGTTGATAATGTGATGTAATGATTATAATGTGATGTGTTGATAATGTGATGTAATGATTATAATGTGATGTAATGATTAAGTCCTCTTGAGGCTAAGTAGCATCCATAACACAAACCCCCTAACTGGACCACATTGATCAAATCTATTATTATTATTATTACCATCTAAAAGCAACAAGCATAAACATTACCATATTTTCGTATATATGTGCTCTATATATTATAACGCATGTGCATGCATATATATTATGTATCTGATTATGTAATTCAAAACATCTGTAATATCACTATATGATGACCAGAATAAATAAATTGAATTGAATCTCTAAATTTAATTCACCATTAATGGTTCGACCTAACTCGTAGCTCTTAGATATAGAAAGAGTTTAGATATAGTGCTGATGGTAAACTTAGAAATATCAAATAAAAACAAACAGTTTAACAAAGTTTATTTACCAGAAGATGACAGCATTTTTCTATCCAAAAATGACATGAACCAAATCGATGGGTGCGAGGAGGATCGAACTTCGCTGACAATCCACGCGGATCACGATTCAGAGTTATCTGCTACCGACCGCTGTCAAGTAACCAATGAGAGATCGCCTTAGCAGCCAATCGTCGACGCACCTCGCGAACCAATGGACAGCTCAGATACGAGACAAGAAAGCCAATCGGAAGCAGCTTGTCGACCTATTTAGAATCGACTTTGAAATTTTTTGCTTCATATCGTCAAATTCTTTTACAGAAGACGAAGATTCATCGTTCAAAATGGCAAGAACAAAGCAGACCGCACGAAAATCTACTGGTGGCAAGGCCCCACGAAAACAGTTGGCTACCAAGGCCGCCCGAAAGAGCGCCCCAGCCACCGGTGGTGTCAAGAAACCACACAGATACAGGCCAGGAACAGTAGCCCTGAGAGAAATCCGTAGATACCAGAAGAGCACCGAGCTTCTCATCAGGAAACTGCCATTCCAGCGTCTGGTCCGTGAAATCGCCCAGGACTTCAAAACCGATCTGCGATTCCAGAGCTCAGCCGTCATGGCTCTGCAGGAAGCTAGCGAGGCTTACCTCGTCGGCCTCTTTGAAGACACCAACTTGTGCGCCATCCACGCCAAGCGAGTCACCATTATGCCCAAGGACATCCAGCTGGCCCGCAGAATCCGTGGCGAACGTGCCTAAACTCTGATCCATTTATCAGAAACTCAACGGCCCTTTTCAGGGCCACCAAATTATATTAAAGTGAAACTTTTACATTGCTATTCCCCATAATGCGCGTAGAATTAACTTGGGATATTATACACCCACCCACCATTAAAATTAATGACATTCGTGGGCCAAATAGGTCGATGAATATACGTGTTGTACATACAAATAAAAACGGCATTTGCATTCATTACAAAACGACAAGAGTGAGTTGAATGGTTTAAAATATTCGCACAGTTCTAAGGGATAGACGCGCTTCCTTATTGGATGATGCATAAGAAAGTGGACCCAGACTCGCTTCAAAAATAATTTCTGGTGTTCAATTACTACGTATGGGCATATATCTTATTTATCGACCAATTGTGTCCCCAACATACGAAAAAAATGTGCAGTTACAATATCCTTTATTTGAGGCTTATATGTAGCTTTAAGTGTGTAAACCTAGGCAAAAATTAACGAAATTTCCACAAACATATATATCTAAAATCTTGTATATGATGTCACTCAGTCACTCGCCAAATTCTTAAAGACATATTATGGACTTGTTCGGGTGCGTTAAACTGTTAAGTTAGTATTCAGGCAGTATGCCAACTGGAGGAATGTAGCACTCTACTATATCGCCGAAAATCTCTAGCAAATCGACCGTAGCACTCCATAGAAAACGTCGTCTGAACTACGCTCAATTGTAAATATTTACATCTCAATTCGGGACGCAACGATCGGCGATAAAGTTACGAAAACGATTTCGCCATCGAGAGTCACTGAATTTAGTTAATATATAATAATGGCGGTTTGTATTGTCAGATTGGATTTAAGATTTGTAAAAATAACTACTTTGAGCAAGATTATCTTCCATTTCTATTTGATCACCATATGGAGTGTTTCATATCACTTTAAATCATAATCTTCATTAGAAATATAATCAGAAAAATAAAATGATTTTGATGACAATAAATCATCAAGAGTTTATAGTTTAGATGTGTGATCAAGAGTGGCGTTCTATTTTATTTGTAATTAAATAGTTTGGTCATATGTTCAGTACATCGGTGACTCAGACCAGGGACTCCATAGACGCTCTTTATTAAAACTCGTGTGTTCCATATGCTATATTCAGTGTAGATTTATACTTTCTAAATATATAGATAATCACGAGGCGAAAGGGGAAATTACACATGGACGTCGCACCCGAATCGCATTCAATGTGATTAGAAACGGTTGAAAATTATATAGCTTATATACAGGGTTCACGTTGACGGTGCATGGCCAAACCAATGTCCATTTGGGGGGGGGGAGGGGTGGCCAAGGAGAACTTCATTTGGCCAAACTTTTTTCAAGCATTATTAAACAATCGCCTCTCGAATTATTATAATATCTCGATGAAACCCTTAATCCGTTATCAGCAGTTGCTCGCCTGTGCATGATTAACAATTTATATAAAGTCACACGTACTTATCAAAACAATGATGATCTAAAATCACAAATACTTAGTTATCAAAATAATGATGATCTAAAGTCACGCTTACTTAGTTATCAAAACAATGATGACTAAATTATAGAATGATGTACTTTCTTAATCTAGTGTCAATAATACTGCTTTGATAGATAAAAGTTGCCGACTATAGAGATTATCCAATATCTTGGTTTCCAATCAGGCGAAAGTTTCTGAAAAATGGCCAAAACAAATTCAGAAATGGTAAAAAAAAATGCCAAGCCATTGTGAACTTATATATGTTTTTGCCTATAATATAGAGTTAATTTGTGTAGCGATAGACATATATTATATATTTACCTGCAGATTGTCCACCCAAGTGCGGATTTTGACCACATGGTTTGCTTATCATCGAGTAAGTATATGTATATGGGTGCCTGAAAAACCCCAACATAATATTAAGGTTGGAGCACATACAGTTGGTGGTGGTGGGGGGGGGGGGGGGTAAATAATAGTAAGTGTTACATCATGGGAAAGGGGGGGGGGGGTCGCCCCTGGTGCACTTCTGCAAATTTGGCGACTAGCTGTTCAAGTGACACAAGTCTAGTTGTAAAATAAATAACCATGCCATGTAAACATCATTGATATTTGCTACGACAACGCTGTTGATATTATATGGACTGTGGATTGGGGGGGGGGGGGTAATACAATGTAAGAAGGATATTGTACCAGTGCACTGCGCATATATAGCCTCCGGTTTGTTATTTTCTTCTCTCCATCTGTGACCATATGTGAATCATATGTTCGAGTCTGTCACCCGGCGGTTCATTACAATCAAGTATTACCAATTGAATTTAGACCACATCACCTCGACAGTGTGAGGGTTAGCCCTTTTTTGTCATATGGTGGACGCAATGCCAGTTATAAATGTCCTAGTGTATGATATATTGCTACATGTCATGTTCGAAACTGTGCTGTCAAATTACTGAAAAAAGGGCTGTTTTGATTCACCGAATATAGTATTTCGTTGTGAAGGCATACGAACCACTTGGCGTCAGGTCGACGATTTTCGGTGTTTCTACCCGGTGTATTATACCCCAGAATGCGGATTTCTGAGACATCCTTGTGGAAATTTTTCGTCATTTATACGTCAATGGAAAACTCGAATCGCAAAGGTATTCTGTCTCGGAATTTCCATTATTATTATTTTTAATCTAATTATTCCAAAAAGTTGCGACTGTGAATTTTGTACATTGTCGCGAATGACGATAAATATCTCCGCCGATATACAACATTCGAGAAAGAAAGTTCGCGAAAATAAACTTCAAGATATCCTCTAAGAGATGCGATAGTCAATTTCTTCCATGCAACATTATTAAACTGTTCAAACGCGTGTCAAAAATGTATACACAAACACATATTCTTATCAATAAAACATTTGCATTGTAAATTGGCTAAGTACAGAGATGTGTTTTCAGCGGCGCCCGCGCGCTCGCTATTTAGATATGCAGGTGCCCCCGTTTTCGCTTTATACATTGTCGTTTAATCGTCAAAGTTTTGTACTTTTCAGTCGAAATTTACTCATATTTTCACCATGTCTGACGCCGCAGCAGCCGCTCCAGTCAAAACCCCAAAGAAGAAGGCAGCAGCCAAGCCCAAGAAGGCATGCTTGCACCCAAAATACAATGTCATGGTCGCCGCCGCGGTCAAGGACTTGAAAGAGAGGGGTGGTTCCAGCCGACAGGCTATCCTGAAGTACATCTTGGCCAAATACAATCTTGGAACTGAAAACAAACCAGTAAACTCCAGACTGAAGTTAGCACTCAAAGCCGGAGTCCAGAACAAGTCTTTGAAACAAATCAAGGGAACTGGTGCATCCGGATCCTTCAGATTGGGTGAGGTCAAAGCAGAGAAACCCAAGGCAAAGAAACCCAAGGCAGCCACACCAAAGAAGGCAAAGAAAGCAAAGAAACCAGCTGCGGAGAAACCCAAGGCAAAGAAAGTCACCAAGGCAAAGAAGAGCCCCAAGAAGGCAGCCAAGCCAAAGAAGGCCGCTAAATCTCCAGCCAAAAAGGCAGCTAAGCCTAAGGCCGCAAAGCCAAAGAAGGCCAAGACACCAAAGAAGGCTGCCAAGAAGCCAGCAGCCAAAAAAGCATAAATGCTTACAACTGCTAACCAAGCAGCAAACGGCCCTTTTCAGGGCCAACCAAATTATCTTAAAGATAAACTCTTCGAAAATGCTTACCATAAGCCCCCCCCCCCCCCATGTGCATGTTTTAGGGGCACAATAAAAGATGGATGCCCCATCCTATTATCACCTGAAATAAATCAATATTTCGAAAGAAAATGTTATATTGTGCATATTCCAATCAACGTTATTCGTATATTATAGCAAAGTAAAAACTTACACGGACAATTAAAATATTACGATGCTCCAGAACAAATACGTGAATATAATTATATAAATAAGAGCGTTTTTCATTGACAACCGATATTGGGTAAGAAAATCATAAACGCTCTTTATAATAGGTTATGTATCTAACTTTTTTGGCAAAACAAAATATAAGTCTTGCAAAACATGAAAATAAACTGAAAGTCGGTATCTTATCTTACCAGCGAAATCTATGGATGGGTAGGTTCGATATCATAGTCGACCATATTTATAGAAAAAGTAGAAGTAATTATATGGTGTCAAAAACAGTGGGTCAACTTTAATGTGAAGTTATTAAAATTCATAAAGATCGGTGATTCCAATCTGAAAGAATGTTAAACTCATGTGGATCAGTGTGGATGCGCAAAATGTGAGAGGAATAGTTACTGAAATAGATGGAAATTCGCATTAATTTGTACAAAAATCTAAACTTTTTGAGAAGACTTAGTTTTGAGAAAAGAAAACATTTAAATATTTTTAACAAATACAAATAAAAATGCGGATTTTTTTTCCAGGCGCCAACTCGATAACGAAATCAAATTTCGACTTAGATACTGGTGAAAATTTTTGATCTGGGGTGGCTAAGCTTAGTTTTTTTTATTGTGGGGGGGGGGGCGTGTCTCCATGTTCACTCAGAGTACCACTACATGAGTAATGTCTGGACCAATCAGTATGTGATAAGCCCTAATCGATTTACTTCGTCCATTGATCGCAAATTCCGCGACGTATTTATACAGAAGTGGTGGGAATCTATCTCGAAATCAAGCAAGTTTGCATTTTATAGAATTATTAAGACATATTTCCAAAGAGAACACTACCTATCTCTGGACAACAACAGATTTGTACACAGCCTTATGATGTTCCGAACAAGAAATTACAAACTACCCGTTGAACAGGGCTCCTGGTACAATGTTGAATACTCGGACCGGCAATGTACCCTCTGTAATTTAGAACTGGGCGATGAATACCACATTATACTTAAGTGCTCACAAATTCACGTGTTGAGACTGAGATATATTCGCCCTTATTATTTTCGAAGACCAAACTCACATAAGTTACTGCAGTTATTTAACTCCCGAAATGGAAAAACCGCAAGGAACCTGTCGATTTTTGTCGGAAAGGTCTTAGACTTGTTTAAGTCCTCTTGAGGCTAAGTAGCATCCATAACACAAACCCCCTAACTGGACCACATTGATCAAATCTATTATTATTATTATTATTATTATTACCATCTAAAAGCAACAAGCATAAACATTACCATATTTTCGTATATATGTGCTCTATATATTATAACGCATGTGCATGCATATATATTATGTATCTGATTATGTAATTCAAAACATCTGTAATATAACTATATGATGACCAGAATAAATAAATTGAATTGAATCTCTAAATTTAATTCACCATTAATGGTTCGACCTAACTCGTAGCTCTTAGATATAGAAAGAGTTTAGATATAGTGCTGATGGTAAACTTAGAAATATCAAATAAAAAAAAACAGTTTAACAAAGTTTATTCACCAGAAGATGACAGCATTTTTCTATCCAAAAATGACATGAACCAAATCGATGGGTGCGAGGAGGATCGAACTTCGCTGACAATCCACGCGGATCACGATTCAGAGTTATCTGCTACCGACCGCTGTCAAGTAACCAATGAGAGATCGCCTTAGCAGCCAATCGTCGACGCACCTCGCGAACCAATGGACAGCTCAGATACGAGACAAGAAAGCCAATCGGAGTGCAGCTTGTCGACCTATTTAGAATCGACTTTGAAATTTTTTGCTTCATATCGTCAAATTCTTTTACAGAAGACGAAGATTCATCGTTCAAAATGGCAAGAACAAAGCAGACCGCACGAAAATCTACTGGTGGCAAGGCCCCACGAAAACAGTTGGCTACCAAGGCCGCCCGAAAGAGCGCCCCAGCCACCGGTGGTGTCAAGAAACCACACAGATACAGGCCAGGAACAGTAGCCCTGAGAGAAATCCGTAGATACCAGAAGAGCACCGAGCTTCTCATCAGGAAACTGCCATTCCAGCGTCTGGTCCGTGAAATCGCCCAGGACTTCAAAACCGATCTGCGATTCCAGAGCTCAGCCGTCATGGCTCTGCAGGAAGCTAGCGAGGCTTACCTCGTCGGCCTCTTTGAAGACACCAACTTGTGCGCCATCCACGCCAAGCGAGTCACCATTATGCCCAAGGACATCCAGCTGGCCCGCAGAATCCGTGGCGAACGTGCCTAAACTCTGATCCATTTATCAGAAACCCAACGGCCCTTTTCAGGGCCACCAAATTATATTAAAGTGAAACTTTTACATTGCTATTCCCCATAATGCGCGTAGAATTAACTTGGGATATTATACACCCACCCACCATTAAAATTAATGACATTCGTGGGCCAAATAGGTCGATGAATATACGTGTTGTACATACAAATAAAAACTGCATTTGCATTCATTACAAAACGACAAGAGTGAGTTGAATGGTTAAAATATTCGCACAGTTCTAAGGGATAGACGCGCTTCCTTATTGAATGATGCATAAGAAAGTGGACCCAGACTCGCTTCAAAAATAATTTCTGGTGTTCAATTACTACGTATGGGCATATATCTTATTTATCGACCAATTGTGTCCCCAACATACGAAAAAAATGTGCAGTTACAATATCCTTTATTTGAGGCTTATATGTAGCTTTAAGTGTGTAAACCTAGGCGAAATTTCCACAAACATATATATCTAAAATCTTGTATATGATGTCACTCAGTCACTCGCCAAATTCTTAAAGACATGTTATGGACTTGTTCGGGTGCGTTAAACTGTTAAGTTAGTATTCAGGCAGTATGCCAACTGGAGGAATGTAGCACTCTACTATATCGCCGAAAATCTCTAGCAAATCGACCGTAGCACTCCATAGAAAACGTCGTCTGAACTACGCTCAATTGTAAATATTTACATCTCAATTCGGGACGCAACGATCGGCAATAAAGTTACGAAAACGATTTCGCCATCGAGAGTCACTGAATTTAGTTAATATATAATAATGGCGGTTTGTATTGTCAGATTGGATTTAAGATTTGTAAAAATAACTACTTTGAGCAAGATTATCTTCCATTTCTATTTGATCACCATATGGAGTGTTTCATATCACTTTAAAACATAATCTTCATTAGAAATATAATCAGAAAAATAAAATGATTTTGATGACAATAAATCATCAAGAGTTTATAGTTTAGATGTGTGATCAAGAGTGGCGTTCTATTTTATTTGTAATTAAATAGTTTGGTCATATGTTCAGTACATCGGTGACTCAGACCAGGGACTCCATAGACGCTCTTTATTAAAACTCGTGTGTTCCATATGCTATATTCTGTGTAGATTTATACTTTCTAAATATATAGATAATCATGAGGCGAAAGGGGAAATTACACATGGACGTCGCACCCGAATCGCATTCAATGTGATTAGAAACGGTTGAAAATTATATAGCTTATATACAGGGTTCACGTTGACGGTGCATGGCCAAACCAATGTCCATTTGGGGGGTGGGGGTGGCCAAGGAGAACTTCATTTGGCCAAACTTTTTTCAAGCATTATTAAACAATCGCCTCTCGAATTATTATAATATCTCGATGAAACCCTTAATCCGTTATCAGCAGTTGCTCGCCTGTGCATGAATAACAATTTATATAAAGTCACACGTACTTATCAAAACAATGATGATCTAAAATCACAAATACTTAGTTATCAAAATAATGATGATCTAAAGTCACGCTTACTTAGTTATCAAAACAATGATGACTAAATTATAGAATGATGTACTTTCTTAATCTAGTGTCAATAATACTGCTTTGATAGATAAAAGTTGCCGACTATAGAGATTATCCAATATTTTGGTTTCCAATCAGGCGAAAGTTTCTGAAAAATGGCCAAAACAAATTCAGAAATGGTAAAAAAAAATGCCAAGCCATTGTGAACTTATATATGTTTTTGCCTAATATAGAGTTAATTTGTGTAGCGATAGACATATATTATATATTTACCTGCAGATTGTCCACCCAAGTGCGGATTTTGACCACATGGTTTGCTTATCATCGAGTAAGTATATGTATATGGGTGCCTGAAAAACCCCAACATAATATTAAGGTTGGAGCACATACAGTTGGTGGTGGTGGGGGGGGGGGGGTAAATAATAGTAAGTGTTACATCATGGGAAAGGGGGGAGGGTCGCCCCTGGTGCACTTCTGCAAATTTGGCGACTAGCTGTTCAAGTGACACAAGTCTAGTTGTAAAATAAATAACCATGCCATGTAAACATCATTGATATTTGCCACGACAACGCTGTTGATATTATATGGACTGTGGATTGGGGGGGGGGGGGGGTAATACAATGTAAGAAGGATATTGTACCAGTGCACTGCGCATATATAGCCTCCGGTTTGTTATTTTCTTCTCTCCATCTGTGACCATATGTGAATCATATGTTCGAGTCTGTCACCCGGCGGTTCATTACAATCAAGTATTACCAATTGAATTTAGACCACATCACCTCGACAGTGTGAGGGTTAGCCCTTTTTTGTCATATGGTGGACGCAATGCCAGTTATAAATGTCCTAGTGTATGATATATTGCTACATGTCATGTTCGAAACTGTGCTGTCAAATTACTGAAAAAAGGGCTGTTTTGATTCACCGAATATAGTATTTCGTTGTGAAGGCATTCGAACCACTTGGCGTCGGGTCGACGATTTTCGGTGTTTCTACCCGGTGTATTATACCCCAGAATGCGGATTTCTGAGACATTCTTGTGGACATTTTTCGTCATTTATACGTCAATGGAATATAAAACTCGAATCGCAAAGGTATTCTGTCTCGGAATTTCCATTATTATTATTTTTAATCTAATTATTCCAAAAAGTTGCGACTGTGAATTTTGTACATTGTCGCGAATGACGATAAATATCTCCGCCGATATACAACATTCGAGAAAGAAAGTTCGCGAAAATAAACTTCAAGATATCCTCTAAGAGATGCGATAGTCAATTTCTTCCATGCAACATTATTAAACTGTTCAAACGCGTGTCAAAAATGTATACACAAACACATATTCTTATCAATAAAACATTTGCATTGTAAATTGGCTAAGTACAGAGATGTGTTTTCAGCGGTGCCCGCGCGCTCGCTATTTAGATATGCAGGTGCCCGTTTTCGCTTTATACATTGTCGTTTAATCGTCAAAGTTTTGTACTTTTCAGTCGAAATTTACTCATATTTTCACCATGTCTGACGCCGCAGCAGCCGCTCCAGTCAAAACCCCAAAGAAGAAGGCAGCAGCCAAGCCCAAGAAGGCATGCTTGCACCCAAAATACAATGTCATGGTCGCCGCCGCGGTCAAGGACTTGAAAGAGAGGGGTGGTTCCAGCCGACAGGCTATCCTGAAGTACATCTTGGCCAAATACAATCTTGGAACTGAAAACAAACCAGTAAACTCCAGACTGAAGTTAGCACTCAAAGCCGGAGTCCAGAACAAGTCTTTGAAACAAATCAAGGGAACTGGTGCATCCGGATCCTTCAGATTGGGTGAGGTCAAAGCAGAGAAACCCAAGGCAAAGAAAGCAAAGAAACCAGCTGCGGAGAAACCCAAGGCAAAGAAAGTCACCAAGGCAAAGAAGAGCCCCAAGAAGGCAGCCAAGCCAAAGAAGGCCGCTAAATCTCCAGCCAAAAAGGCAGCTAAGCCGAAGGCCGCAAAGCCAAAGAAGGCCAAGACACCAAAGAAGGCCGCCAAGAAGCCAGCAGCCAAAAAAGCATAAATGCTTCCAACTTACAACTGCTAACCAAGCAGCAAACGGCCCTTTTCAGGGCCAACCAAATTATCTTAAAGATAAACTCTTCGAAAATGCTTACCATAAGCCCCCCCCCCCCATGTGCATGTTTTAGGGGCACAATAAAAGATGGATGCCCCATCCTATTATCACCTGAAATAAATCAATATTTCGAAAGAAAATGTTATATTGTGCATATTCCAATCAACGTTATTCGTATATTATAGCAAAGTAAAAACTTACACGGACAATTAAAATATTACGATGCTCCAGAACAAATACGTGAATATAATTATATAAATAAGAGCGTTTTTCATTGACAACCGATATTGGGTAAGAAAATCATAAACGCTCTTTATAATAGGTTATGTATCTAACTTTTTTGGCAAAACAAAATATAAGTCTTGCAAAACATGAAAATAAACTGAAAGTCGGTTTCTTATCTTACCAGCGAAATCTATGGATGGGTAGGTTCGATATCATAGTCGACCATATTTATAGAAAAAGTAGAAGTAATTATATGGTGTCAAAAACAGTGGGTCAACTTTAATGTGAAGTTATTAAAATTCATAAAGATCGGTGATTCCAATCTGAAAGAATGTTAAACTCATGTGGATCAGTGTGGATGCGCAAAATGTGAGAGGAATAGTTACTGAAATAGATGGAAATTCGCATTAATTTGTACAAAAATCTAAACTTTTTGAGAAGACTTAGTTTTGAGAAAAGAAAACATTTAAATATTTTTAACAAATACAAATAAAAATGCGGATTTTTTTTCCAGGCGCCAACTCGATAACGAAATCAAATTTCGACTTAGATACTGGTGAAAATTTTTGATCTGGGGTGGCTAAGCTTAGTTTTTTTTATTGTGGGGGGGGGGGCGTGTCTCCATGTTCACTCAGAGTACCACTACATGAGTAATGTCTGGACCAATCAGTATGTGATAAGCCCTAATCGATTTACTTCGTCCATTGATCGCAAATTCCGCGACGTATTTATACAGAAGTGGTGGGAATCTATCTCGAAATCAAGCAAGTTTGCATTTTATAGAATTATTAAGACATATTTCCAAAGAGAACACTACATATATCTCTGGACAACAACAGATTTGTACACAGCCTTATGATGTTCCGAACAAGAAATTACAAACTACCCGTTGAACAGGGCTCATGGTACAATGTTGAATACTCGGAACGGCAATGTACCCTCTGTAATTTAGAACTGGGCGATGAATACCACATTATACTTAAGTGCTCACAAATTCACGTGTTGAGACTGAGATATATTCGCCCTTATTATTTTCGAAGACCAAACTCACATAAGTTACTGCAGTTATTTAACTCCCGAAATGGAAAAACCGCAAGGAACCTGTCGATTTTTGTCGGAAAGGTCTTAGACTTGTTTAAGTCCTCTTGAGGCTAAGTAGCATCCATAACACAAACCCCCTAACTGGACCACATTGATCAAATCTATTATTATTATTATTATTATTATTATTACCATCTAAAAGCAACAAGCATAAACATTACCATATTTTCGTATATATGTGCTCTATATATTATAACGCATGTGCATGCATATACATTATGTATCTGATTATGTAATTCAAAACATCTGTAATATCACTATATGATGACCAGAATAAATAAATTGAATTGAATCTCTAAATTTAATTCACCATTAATGGTTCGACCTAACTCGTAGCTCTTAGATATAGAAAGAGTTTAGATATAGTGCTGATGGTAAACTTAGAAATATCAAATAACAAAAAACAGTTTAACAAAGTTTATTTACCAGAAGATGACAGCATTTTTCTATCCAAAAATGACATGAACCAAATCGATGGGTGCGAGGAGGATCGAACTTCGCTGACAATCCACGCGGATCACGATTCAGAGTTATCTGCTACCGACCGCTGTCAAGTAACCAATGAGAGATCGCCTTAGCAGCCAATCGTCGACGCACCTCGCGAACCAATGGACAGCTCAGATACGAGACAAGAAAGCCAATCGGAGTGCAGCTTGTCGACCTATTTAGAATCGACTTTGAAATTTTTTGCTTCATATCGTCAAATTCTTTTACAGAAGACGAAGATTCATCGTTCAAAATGGCAAGAACAAAGCAGACCGCACGAAAATCTACTGGTGGCAAGGCCCCACGAAAACAGTTGGCTACCAAGGCCGCCCGAAAGAGCGCCCCAGCCACCGGTGGTGTCAAGAAACCACACAGATACAGGCCAGGAACAGTAGCCCTGAGAGAAATCCGTAGATACCAGAAGAGCACCGAGCTTCTCATCAGGAAACTGCCATTCCAGCGTCTGGTCCGTGAAATCGCCCAGGACTTCAAAACCGATCTGCGATTCCAGAGCTCAGCCGTCATGGCTCTGCAGGAAGCTAGCGAGGCTTACCTCGTCGGCCTATTTGAAGACACCAACTTGTGCGCCATCCACGCCAAGCGAGTCACCATTATGCCCAAGGACATCCAGCTGGCCCGCAGAATCCGTGGCGAACGTGCCTAAACTCTGATCCATTTATCAGAAACTCAACGGCCCTTTTCAGGGCCACCAAATTATATTAAAGTGAAACTTTTACATTGCTATTCCCCATAATGCGCGTAGAATTAACTTGGGATATTATACACCCATGCACCCACCATTAAAATTAATGACATTCGTGGGCCAAATAGGTCGATGAATATACGTGTTGTACATACAAATAAAAACGGCATTTGCATTCATTACAAAACGACAAGAGTGAGTTGAATGGTTTAAAATATTCGCACAGTTCTAAGGGATAGACGCGCTTCCTTATTGAATGATGCATAAGAAAGTGGACCCAGACTCGCTTCAAAAATAATTTCTGGTGTTCAATTACTACGTATGGGCATATATCTTATTAATCGACCAATTGTGTCCCCAACATACGAAAAAAATGTGCAGTTACAATATCCTTTATTTGAGGCTTATATGTAGCTTTAAGTGTGTAAACCTAGGCAAAATTTAACGAAATTTCCACAAACATATATATCTAAAATATTGTATATGATGTCACTCAGGAGTACTCGCCAAATTCTTAAAGACATATTATGGACTTGTTCGGGTGCGTTAAACTGTTAAGTTAGTATTCAGGCAGTATGCCAACTGGAGGAATGTAGCACTCTACTATATCGCCGAAAATCTCTAGCAAATCGACCGTAGCACTCCATAGAAAACGTCGTCTGAACTACGCTCAATTGTAAATATTTACATCTCAATTCGGGACGCAACGATCGGCGATAAAGTTACGAAAACGATTTCGCCATCGAGAGTCACTGAATTTAGTTAATATATAATAATGGCGGTTTGTATTGTCAGATTGGATTTAAGATTTGTAAAAATAACTACTTTGAGCAAGATTATCTTCCATTTCTATTTGATCACCATATGGAGTGTTTCATATCACTTTAAATCATAATCTTCATTAGAAATATAATCAGAAAAATAAAATGATTTTGATGACAATAAATCATCAAGAGTTTATAGTTTAGATGTGTGATCAAGAGTGGCGTTCTATTTTATTTGTAATTAAATAGTTTGGTCATATGTTCAGTACATCGGTGACTCAGACCAGGGACTCCATAGACGCTCTTTATTAAAACTCGTGTGTTCCATATGCTATATTCAGTGTAGATTTATACTTTCTAAATATATAGATAATCATGAGGCGAAAGGGGAAATTACACATGGACGTCGCACCCGAATCGCATTCAATGTGATTAGAAACGGTTGAAAATTATATAGCTTATATACAGGGTTCACGTTGTAGGTGCATGGCCAAACCAATGTCCATTTGGGGGGAGGGGTGGCCAAGGAGAACTTCATTTGGCCAAACTTTTTTCAAGCATTATTAAACAATCGCCTCTCGAATTATTATAATATCTCGATGAAACCCTTAATCCGTTATCAGCAGTTGCTCGCCTGTGCATGAATAACAATTTATATAAAGTCACACGTACTTATCAAAACAATGATGATCTAAAATCACAAATACTTAGTTATCAAAATAATGATGATCTAAAGTCACGCTTACTTAGTTATCAAAACAATGATGACTAAATTATAGAATGATGTACTTTCTTAATCTAGTGTCAATAATACTGCTTTGATAGATAAAAGTTGCCGACTATAGAGATTATCCAATATTTTGGTTTCCAATCAGGCGAAAGTTTCTGAAAAATGGCCAAAACAAATTCAGAAATGGTAAAAAAAAATGCCAAGCCATTGTGTGAACTTATATATGTTTTTGCCTAATATAGAGTTAATTTGTGTAGCGATAGACATATATTATATATTTACCTGCAGATTGTCCACCCAAGTGCGGATTTTGACCACATGGTTTGCTTATCATCGAGTAAGTATATGTATATGGGTGCCTGAAAAACCCCAACATAATATTAAGGTTGGAGCACATACAGTTGGTGGTGGTGGGGGGGGGGGGTAAATAATAGTAAGTGTTACATCATGGGAAAGGGGGGGGGTCGCCCCTGGTGCACTTCTGCAAATTTGGCGACTAGCTGTTCAAGTGACACAAGTCTAGTTGTAAAATAAATAACCATGCCATGTAAACATCATTGATATTTGCTACGACAACGCTGTTGATATTATATGGACTGTGGATTGGGGGGGGGGGGGTAATACAACGTAAGAAGGATATTGTACCAGTGCACTGCGCATATATAGCCTCCGGTTTGTTATTTTCTTCTCTCCATCTGTGACCACATGTGAATCATATGTTCGAGTCTGTCACCCGGCGGTTCATTACAATCAAGTATTACCAATTGAATTTAGACCACATCACCTCGACAGTGTGAGGGTTAGCCCTTTTTTGTCATATGGTGGACGCAATGCCAGTTATAAATGTCCTAGTGTATGATATATTGCTACATGTCATGTTCGAAACTGTGCTGTCAAATTACTGAAAAAAGGGCTGTTTTGATTCACCGAATATAGTATTTCGTTGTGAAGGCATTCGAACCACTTGGCGTCAGGTCGACGATTTTCGGTGTTTCTACCCGGTGTATTATACCCCAGAATGCGGATTTCTGAGACATCCTTGTGGAAATTTTTCGTCATTTATACGTCAATGGAATATAAAACTCGAATCGCAAAGGTATTCTGTCTCGGAATTTCCATTATTATTATTTTTAATCTAATTATTCAAAAAAGTTGCGACTGTGAATTTTGTACATTGTCGCGAATGACGATAAATATCTCCGCCGATGTACAACATTCGAGAAAGAAAGTTCGCGAAAATAAACTTCAAGATATCCTCTAAGAGATGCGATAGTCAATTTCTTCCATTTTCGGCCCCTTTGTAACAAACTAAGTTGAAAATCGGTTAATACTGTTTCGACTTGACAGGAATCGCCGTTTCCGCGAGTAAAATGGTTTTTTATTTGTTAGATCTGGATGCTGTATACAGTGAACTATTCGAGACTATGACCTCTGGAAGATACGCCCGTTTATTTCCAAATATGGTCGAATGTATTAAAACAGGTACCTTTAATAGACCGCGTGATATTATGGTGTATATATATATATAGGGTGTATTCGAATTATAATGCACATCCATTGTCGTGCATTATCCGGACAGTTTACGCTTTTCAGACCTCCCAACCCTCCTCTGTGCATTCATGTCTGCAATGTCACTGTGTTAGAGGAGTCTTTAAAATTACTATATCGAACTCGTTGGTCGCATAAAATTGGTTCAAGATTTATAGTATGCACGTTTATCATGCATGTTGAAATATCATGTATGTTGAAAGATAGGAATCTCGGACTGTACTATTTTTATTGGAAGATATACTGCGCTGCGCCGAGCACGACTTGGCGCGGTTTACCATATTTATCTAAATTTTCAGAATCACAAAATTTATTATATCAGAGGATGTCGATGATATATGGTCAGACATGAGGGTGTCACCTCACCTCTCTCCCCTCTGAATCATGAATGCCAGTTAATTTTGAGGGGTGAGTACTGAATGTCAGTTAACAGAGGGGTTTAAAACAAGTGACGAACAACACTTCTGTGTGTATATGTCTGCATGTATGTATGTCTGTCTCTCTGCCTCTCTGTTTCTCCGTCTGCCTGTCTGTCTGTCTGTTATGGACTCGAAAACTGCACGACTGATCCGACTCAAATTTGGTATGTATAGGGCCACTTTGATACGGGCAACGACATGGGCGGGTCCAATTTCACGTGCGACCGTGTCCTTGACCTTGACATCGCTCATATACGCTCATAAATGCATCTTTCTTGACCTCGACCGACCGACTCGAGTTTTGTACGTAGGTCCAATTTCACGTGCGACCGTGTTTTATGACCTTGACCTCGCTCATAGACCCCGAAGCCACGACAAATAGTTTTCATGGCTGGTTTGCTGACTGAGCCGGCTCAGTCGCGACGTTCGTGACTGACGTATATCACTGCAATGTATAATATTGGCCTATATCAGATGTATTGAGGCATGAGCTCAGTATATGAGTAGGCCTATTGATAAATTGCTGTCTGCATGAGATATATCCCTCAATTGCAACTCAGATCACAGGGGCCTGTAACGCGCCCCGTTGTCCGCCCCCATTTTGCGCTGCCCATATACGCCGCTTCTATATACGCGCCTGCTTCACGTTAATGGTAGGATAATAGGACCATTAACGCGAAGCAGGCGCTTATATAGAAGCGGCGTATGGGCAGCGCAAAAGGGGGCGGACAACGGAGCGCGTTACATGCCCCTAGCTAGCTGTGCTCAGATCAAGCTTGAAAATCGGTCCCGAGTTTCGCCCATGTCGGGGTAGGAACCGATGTCTTTGTCTCGTCTATATATAGCCCAGTGTGGGATGATCTTATCCACGACATAACCGCATCGGCTACGGAAAAATAAGCCATTTCATCGAGAGTTGAGAATCGTATGAGTGTGAACATGGGTTCGAATATTGACACAGCACGATGTACCATTATTTTGGAACAGCACAATGAACTTCCTCCGAAATTGAATCAGTGACCATGCATATACGATTACTACTGGTACTGCTGTTACCGCAAGATTTTAACTTTTGCATGAGAATTTCCAACTTATCACCTCTATATGGTTAGCACATTTCCAAATCTCTTTCGAAATATTCCAATATATTCTTACAATTCCCCACCACCAAAAAAAAACAAAACAACAACAACAACAACAAAAGTGGAATGGTAGTAACATGACCACAAGCAAGATTATAAATGGCAAAACAAAAACCGTGCCAATAAATTTAACACCGGTAGCCGACTAGCTGCCTCCAATTGTATTGCTTAATATAGTGATCGTAAAATATGTTTATATACAGTAGCTGCTCATCAATGCAATACAGGAAGCATTCAATGGACACTGGGTAGTGCGCAAGTGATGACCTGATTGCTTAGGCGTGGGTGAACATCTTAATTAAAAGACAATTTTTTTTGTAACCACTAGCCATGGCTGGCTGATGTAAAAAGCTTAGAACAATTGTTATAATTTGATATTGTTCACACCCGGTTGTCACCCGGTTGTCACATTTTATCATTCTAATGTTGTTTTGTGTGCACATGTATCATGTTATTTTCCTCGAACCTCACCACCCACCAATCTATGGAGCCCCGGAGGTGACATCCGAATTTTTTATTTTAAGTCGTGGCCACGAGAATAATGTCGTGGCCACGAGAATATGAAGTCGTGGCCACGAGCATATGAAGTCGTGGCCACGAGAATATGAGGTCGTGGCCACGAGACTACGAAGTCGTGGGCACGAGAATAAAGTCGTGGCCACGAGAATAAAGTCGTGGCCACGAGCATAAAGTCGTGGCCACGAGAATATGAAGTCGTGGCCACGAGAATATGGTCGTGCCCACGAGAATATAGTCGTGGCCACGAGAATATGAAGTCGTGGCCACGAGACTACGAAGTCGTGGCCACGAGAATAAAGTCGTGGGCACGAGAACAAAGTCGTGGCCACGAGAATAATTATTCTCGTGGCCACGACTTTATTCTCGTGGCCACGACCTCACATTCTCGTGGCCACGACTTCATATGCTCGTGGCCACGACTTCATATTCTCGTGGCCACGACTTAAAAAAAAAATTCGGATGTCACCTCCGGGGCTCCATACTGACCACACCTTTCATTTGGTCAGGTTTATTAACTCAGGCAAAATATCGCTTAGTTTCACGTGACATGAAACAACCACAACAATGTCCCAATCATTCCGCTGGCAGGAATCCGTGTCATTCACACGAGCAGCCACACGAGCAGACGAATGATCACCAGTTAGCTGAGTCCGTCGAGCTCAGTTTCGCGCAGCACAGACAATGATTATTACGCGTCACGAAGTCGATGAGCCGTGCCCGTTCAGTGCAGTTGAGATCACGGACAATCGAACGGTCGCATATTTCGTTTCTTTTATCGGCCCCATCACAGCCTGGTGCCTGCTGCAGTTTGCAGAAGATGTACTGACAGTAACAGTATTCATTCATTCTTTCATTCGTAAGGGTATGTGGTAATTATTATTATAATTTATAGTATATCTCGTTCTTTCGTTTCGCGATGTTCTGATTCACGTTTCAGTGAATTTCACGCCATTACGATTTTATAGCAGGGAATTTAACACGCGTGAATCGATGATTCAGAAATTATGAGAACGGAAAGTCTGTTATATTATCGGGTGGGTCGGAAAGTCTGTTATATTATCGGAAACTGGCTGAATCGTTTTCGTTGGGTGGGGATGTGGGGTGTTGTGTCCAACTCTTGAAATTTCGGTATATCATTCATGTAAGAATATTCGAAACCACACACCCCCTCTACCAAATTTCCCACTGAACTGACTTTTTCACCCCCCCCCCCCCCCCCCCCAGACCAAGACCAAACAAAATTTCGCGAAATTGCATTTCATTTGTAAAAACCTGGGTTGGAATTTTCCAACTGTTCACGGGGCGGTCAAGTGACCAATTTTGAATGGGGGGGGGGGGGGGGGGAGGGGGAGGGGTGTTCTATGCAAATCTGCAAAGCAAAAGTTAAGAGTTGCAGTACTTGCACATACCTCTGAGTGTGACCTGATGTGGTACTGGAAACCACAGGTATTTGTCTGGTGGGTCCGCTTGGAACTTGTTTCATTATAATGTTGGTGTATTTATTTTTGAATTTTATATTGAATTTTCAAATGTAGGTCATGTAATGCGATTCCAGAAAAAAGTTCTCAAAAACTTCATTTATTGGAATTTTTTTATAATTTACCTAGTGCACCTGCCAGTTAAATGTTATGACTGTTCAATGATATTCCCACTTTGGTTCCTGAACAACTACTTCATACATAACTTTTGCTCTGGAGATTTGCACGGAAATCCCCATTCAAAATTGGTCACTTGACCTCTCTCTAAACCTCTTCCCTGCTATGACATCCAATACTATTACCTGTATAGACCTACTTCAGCACATTAGCTGTAGGCCATTATTCATAACTGGAACTCGGAGATAGGTGCATCGGAATAACTGTATATCAAAGTTTCAAACAGTCAGAGTGTATGATGTTCTACGATTGTGAACGATAATAACCTTTCAACTCAGTATTATGGTTCTTGTGATATTTCTGGTATATTTAATCAACTGGAAAATGCCATAACGTCAACAGCCCAGCACATGACATAACGTCATTTAGCAGCGGAGAGGTTATGGGCTTTGCTAACCCATTTTCAACCAAAATTTGATGGAGTCAAAATAATGGATTGTATTCACTTTTATTCGTAATTGCAGCAACCAAATGCATGAATGCAGAATTTTAACAGTATAAGTCATGGTGGATTATCTTAGAAATACAAAATGTCAACTTTATAGAAGTTTTAAAAAATATTTTGTTGGAACTCAAATCCAACATACAAAATCTATACCCAAGAACAAAATATGGAAATGTGTACTGAATACTGTGAAGAATGATTAACCCTTTGAACCCTGATGCCCCACAGTGATCGACACCCTGACCCGGAGCTCCCAGTGGTATGTCCGCTTAAATTTGACAGTGTCTAGTAGCATGGTGTTGATTATGTTCAAATTGCGACACCGGTCTGAAACTTTACAGGTTTGTCCCCCATGGATCAGCGATCATTATAAGATCGCGAGACTTTGCCTCGCGGCAACACCTTGGTAACGGTTGCTAGGCAACTACCCGGAATTGACTGGAAAATGTAAATATAGCTTATAGCGTCGTAATTCAACCTCAGTGATTGTTTTTTTTTATGCAGGTACTACCCTAACATGAAATTTGATATATACCCGACCAGAATAGTGAACCAAATATCCCATTTAAGGGTAGCAACGGTTGCTAAGCAAATACCACAACTGATCGAATGACATAATTGCACTAACCATTCAGTGGTATGTTTTGCCTTAATTTAGACAGTGTCTAGTCGCATGGTGTTGGTTATGTTGAAAGGGGACACCTACCTGAAACTGTGCAGGCATGATATATGCATGCACGGACCACTGATCATTGTAAGATCGGGAGACTTTGCCACCCGATCTTGCCTTAGAAACGGTTACTAGGCAACTACCCGAAATTTGCAGGACCAACGAATTCTAGCTTATAACGTTGTAATTATACATCAGCGAATTGCGTTTCGATGCAACCAATATCCTAATGTGAAATTAAGATATACCTGACCATGCGCGAGTAAGTCAACTTGATATGCGATAGACTTTTTGCTGCATGTGGCACAACAGAGACTGATATTACAGAGACCAGAAACAACGTAATTTCCCGTAACATATCGTGGCCCCATTGTTCAAGTAAGCTGTCTAGATTGTGTCAAATGTACTAACATGTGAAACATGCAACAAAATGTCATATATAGCGCCACATTTCACTTAAACGCATTTTTTTAAATGAATTATAGCCTGCGCCCATGCGCATATTTCCTAGCCGTTTCTAGCGGGCAGCCAATCCATATAGACACCTTTGCCAGCGCTGACTTCAATAGGCCAATTTAAATATATATATTAGTGGGTATGTCGTGTATAAGTACGTTATAAACCATTTATTTGTCATTGCGCTGGTCTGCGCATGCGCGAATAAATCAACTTGATATGCGATAGACCCTTCCCCATATGTAGCAGAACACTGATTAATATACGCGATGGTAATTTAAACTGAAATTTTGTGTCTAAATTATGTCTGTTCTGTACACACACGGGGAACACGAAATTATATGCCGTAAATATAGCGGCACAGTTCACTTAAAATATCGTATGTTTTTGTAGATTATATGCTATGCGCATATATTTCTACCCGATACTAGCGGTCAACCATTCCATACGCACCATGGGCGCCGCTGACATATGTGGGGGCAATTTAAATATAAATCAGTGGGTCTGATGCTCGTTATACTATATATAAATTTGCTACCGAATCATGTCGTCGCTGCACCGAAATATTGGCGTTACGGGATATAGTCACGGTTCGTTTGCACCTAAATATCGGTGTTACGGGTTCAAAGGGTTAACAATAAAAATATATTCATATTTACAAAGTGTTCTTTGAAAAATTTACTTAGAACCAGCTGGTAGAAATTGGTTAACTATTGAGTGGTGAGTTGATAAAATAGTTTCTTAAGCTTCAATTTATCACACCACCCTGTAACCACTAAATAGGTCACCAATCATGGAATAATCCCTTATGGTCCAGTGGCACAGGCTGGCACACGGCTGATAACAATCCCAGCAACACTGGGCACAAGGTGACCCATAATCCACCCATCAGGTGTCATCTTCTGGACAGCATTACTGAGAAAGTAAAGCAACCAAAAAAAGTGATTCTGAGACTCTGAGTAAAATTTTCGAAGAACGCTTTGTAAATATCAATATATTTTTATTGTTCATCATTCAGTGTTCAGCACACATTTCTATATTTTTTGATATAAATGGGCTCTGTCCGTCTGTCAGTCTGTCCGTTTGTCCATCCATCAGTCACTTTTGAGTACCTTCATGGTGTAATCATCTCCCCCTACTAGTACAGATTTCATCCCAGAGATTTGAAACTTCAGAATATTGTTGCCCATATATTGAAGATTTGCAACATGTATAGAAGACTGATAAATTAATTTGACAGTTATTAACCCTTTCCTGTATGAGGGTACCTTCATGGTGTAATGAACTCCTCCTACAGTTTTGATTGTAGATATAGGTCGATTGTTTGATTGATTGATTTATTGATTTATTTATTTATTGATTTAATCATACATGTAAATGGCACATACTGTAGGCGTACATGTATTGACATGAAATATGCTCGTGAATGATGGGTGTTACTTTTGAACTCAATACATTTGGAGAAAACAATTTAAAACTCTTTCTGGTAAAACATTGTAATTGTTTTCGGGGAACACTGTGGTCGGCTGACCTTTTATTTTCTTAGATATGGACTTTGGGTTAGAAAAAAATAATTTTAAAACCTCGATAAAGTTCACGTTTTTGTTTTTCTAAGATAATCCATCATTAATCATACTCTTAAAATGGTGCATCTATTGGCTTGGTTACTTTCATTACTAATATAAATGAACAGAATCTGTTAGTTTTACTCCATCAAATATTGGGGAAACTGGGTTGACAAAGACCATTAAGGGGTACTCTACACTAAAACCGGCCATTTATGGGACCATCCCCTTTTATACTCAACAGAATATATGCAACAAATGAATGAGTTTGGGCCAAGGATGATTGCAAATACACTCAGGTTATCTATGAAAGATGCAAACAACATGGTAATTATAATGAAACTGAATTTATGGCTTGAGTCATAAATTCATTTTCATTATGATTACCATGTTTTGTATCATTCAAATGGTAAATGAGTGTATTTCGCACTCACCCATGGCTCAAATTCATTCATTTGTTGCATATATTCTGTTGAGAAAAAATGAGATGGTCCTAAAAATGGCCAGATTTGGTGTACAGTACCCCTTTAAATGTTGGAAAATGTTCAACCTGTGTGACGCTCATCTAAGTTTGACACAAATGTTTTCCAGTCATGTCGCCATGTGCTTATGTGTCTGGGGGTAGGGTGGATGTCAAAGTTAACATATTCACCCCTTCCCTGGATCATGCCATCATGAATATGCCTGCTCTGATTTCTGCATAACTTTTGCTCTGAAAATCCCCATTCAAAATTTTTCACTTGACCTCCCCCGTAATAGTATATTGCACTGCAGCTGAATTTCAAAAATTATAATAGGGTATTTCCATGTTAATCTCCACACCCACGTATATGTGGTATCGCCAAACCCGAGAATTGAGATTTTGATTAATGAACATATCTTCCCTCAGATGAAGCTATATATCTCAGTTAAATTGTGATATCCACTATTTAAAACAAAATTTCACAAAGCAGAATGTTCTAGTGTTGAAACGATTAGCGATTTTAAGGAATCTACTAGTCGCCAGAGGTAATCGACTACTAGTCGACTAGTCGGACCCCTTCTAAGAGTTCCCGTTTCTATGCCCACATGACATATAAAATGGGCCATGTGGCATCGCAGTTTTGAATATCCAACTCTTCGTTTCAGAACTTTCAAACGGAAAGCATGTGAACTATATAATCTCCCGTTTTGCCCGTGAGTCTCCCAATTTGATGTCTTAAACCCGGCTCTCCTGCAACCTCCATATAATCTCACCGTTTGGTGAATGCAGGTAATAAAAACATTTTATTTAAGCAAAATTGTCGCCGGTAACCAGGAAATAAATAGGCAGTATGCTGATTTGTGGATATATGCATAACTATTTATCTTTTCTTGCGATGTTTTGTATAAAAATTATCATTGCAAATTGCTCGCTTTATTTGCACCATGTGCTAATGTATACATTTTTCTGTTGAATGCTTTGACCGAGGTTGAGAGATGCCCCCAACAAAAACTAATTCTGTCCATGATGACAAATGCATTTACAATGAATGACACGTTATACTCATCAGGTCTCGTGTTCGTTTTGCACGAGTGGACCGAAAATCACAATTATCTCTGAACAAAGGAAAAACAGCAACTCCGCATGCAATCAGCAGGCGCGGAAGGATTAATTATATTATAATTAATCCCTTAATCAGTCCCTTCAACCGGTCCCTAACCCTTTTTAGTATTTAGTGTGTAAATGGTTTTCAGACAAAACCCTGCATATTTAGATAATATAAATAATTACGGCCAAATTTGTGAACTGAAATGGTCAGATGAAAAAAAATCTAAACATGGGGGTTGTCATATCCAACAGTTGGAAGAACCCGTTGTAAACTCGATGAAAACTCAAACCTAAAATGGGTTGCAAACAAGTTACTGGAAGGGGGTGCATTAAGAAACTCTAGGCGAACACCCCCAACAGGGACCCTCTAGGTTGGGGTGCTCTACAGCAATAGTTATATATGAAGCAGTTGTCTGAGAACTAAAGCAGCCATATTATTAAACAGACATGCAGTAATGCCCTAAATAATCAACTCCTTAACCACGGCACAATTATGGGTAATTTTTCAGGATTTAGTTGGAAATATGGCTTGTTGCTATTCATTGGAAAGCTCTCAATGAGAGCTTTCCGATGAATAGCAACAAGATATATTTCCGTCTAAATCCTGAAAAATTACCCGTAATTCTGCTGTGGTTAAGTAGTCAATTATTTAGGGAATTACTGTAGCATTTAACTGGGGCTGGGCTTGGTAAATTGTAAATTTTTGCTATAAATTAACTTTTGAGTCATTTTTTCTGGAATTAAAACGTGATCTACTTTTGAAAAATCTATATAAAATTCAAAAGAAATATACCAACCTTCTAAAGGAACAGATTGCAAGCCAACCTGCCAGATAAATATGTATTGTATTAAATACCGCAGTCACACCCAGAAATATTTGCAACTCTATACTGTTTAGATAATCAATGCTTTATTCTCTCATCCAAGTTAATACATGTATAACATAAGGATATTGAGATATAGAATTATATAAACAATAGATATATAGAAATATTATACAATAGATATGTACATATGGTTCCGGGTCGATGGTATGTTGAAATTCGATGAATGTATTCCGAGTTTTATTCTGACATCGCTACTATAGCTTATTTTCGCCAAGAGTAATGGCGGCGCAATCTCGTGTGAAACCTTGTTGGTTGGAGTTTGCTACTGAGATTTGCATGTAAATGCCCATTCAAAATTGGACACTTGACATCCTCCTTAATTCAATGTTTATTGCGATATCGGCTCACAAAAGTCACAAAAAATATGCATTCTCGAGCTGGGACCACCTAATGTTAAGTAGATTATTGAGGAACAAGTATTAATGATATATATTCCATGCCTTGTTGGTTCAGTGTTGTAAAATTTGCTGTCAGAACAGGTCACGACTTAAAAAAGTTCCCATGTTTTGTACTGGTGGAATATCTCTACTGACCCTCACCCACTCCCCCCCCCTTATTGAACCAGACCCCCATTCCCATATTCAAGAAATTTCATTTGCACACCTCCCCAATTCTTTGGGTTGGAATTTTCCAACAGATCACTCAAGCTTTCAAACAGTTCTAAATTTCTAACCTGACATCTTAATTTTGTTGGAAATATTCCTGCTGAGGCCAAAAAAGATACTATGTTTCCGCACATCGACCGATCCTAAAAATAACCGCGGATCCTAAACTATTTATTGATATTTTGAGAAAAAGCCAAAAATATTTTTTTTAATTTTATTTTTTTTATATAATGTTGTTACCACCAATGCTTATAAATATTGATGACTATTAGGGTGCAAAAACATGGCTTCTAACATACATATCCATGTGTAAAGTGTGTAAAGTGACCGCTGTCTCATTAGTTAAATCCCCAGGTGTTGTGATCGGCATGTTTGCAATTTTTATTTCCTGAGTGTGGATCTCGGGCCAGCTTCATGCCTTGTTTGAGACATATGTAACATAGGAATACATGTACTATCGACGGATATGGTGGGTATGTCTATATACATAGAGGTTATCACCACACATGGTAGGGGTGTAGCTACTGTTTCCAAAAACAATGCATGCTATGTTGGGTATACATATACTGGCTATGAGATGTAGTCATCACAATTCAAGTACCGGTATAATGGTAGTATTATGGGTAACATTCTTATAAAACATTAGTGACATCAATTTCGTACCAAGTTTATAGCCAAAATCATGAAAATGGGTTACGTGAATAATATCCCTTATCGAAAAAACATGTTTGCCGCAAACATTTGCTGCAAATGTGCGGCAAACCCTTCTGCAAATTTGCAGCAAACCTACCAGCTGCGAACTTTTATCATGCAAATGAGGTTTGCGGCAAACTTTCCGCAAGTTTGCTGCAAAGGTTACCGCGACCTAATTTGCATGGTAAAAGATTGCAGCAAACTTTTACCATGCAAATTAGGTCGCGGCAAACTGTGCAGCAAATTTGCGGAACATTTGCCGCAAACTAATTTGCATGATAAACGTTTTCGCAGCAGATAATTGTTTGCGGAAAGCGTGCAACAAATTACTCAGCTTCCTGCATACTCACTGCAACCAACTCTTGAGCTAATTAAGGTGAATTTCAAACAAATGTACAAAACAAGAATTTAAGACCAAAGAAAAATAAAGGTTTGGGTCAAGTTACATGTCAGAAAAATTGGGGCCAGTATGGTATAGGCAAGCTTGAAATATAATTTATTTTATATAATTTTGACATTCTTATGATTTTTCGTCTCTTAATGCATGATTTTCTTTGTATATAAAGTGGTAATAAACACAATATGCTTTGACAGATACTAAACAGTCCATTCTGAATATACAAATGTATGAGAAATTAAAATTATTTTTCAACAAAATTCTTGACACCATGAAAATCTGGGGTTGGTGTGTTTAGAATACATGTAGGCTGGGCTGGAATACTAGTAGGGAAACATGAACCACAATTTTTTTTGGGTATATGTTACCGTTAGCATTTTAATGTCATACTAGGAAGAATGTGTGCGGGTCAACATATGGCCTGTAAATTTATGCCCAGGATAACTGTGGATAACAGCTATAGATAAAAGAAATAACGAGGCACAATTTAAATAATAATTATATTGATCTAAATTTAATTCAATTGCAATATTGTTCTACGTAAATAATGTGCACACACACCTGTACCGGTACATAGATCATGTCATGAAACTCTACTTTGGCTATGCCCGTACATAGAGATCGTATTCCATCATTTGACATATGGGAACTTTTTGATGTTCTGTTGGGGGAACTTCATATGCGTAAAACATGAACATGTACCTAGACAAACATCTACTAGTACTAGAACTTGGATTATGAACTTTCTGAAGCAGCATGTGGATCAGCAATCTGCGAAGGCGGTCACATATAATTGAATTTGACATATTGTACCATCGTTTCATTCGTTTGTCCATGTACTAGCAGTAGTAGCTAGTACGTACATATGCAAAGTCGTTTCATTGTATGACTACTAGTACTCAGTACCGGTACTAAGGTCGATGGGGTCATTGTCACAAGGCTCCGGTCACATTCGTAACGGTTTATAGCCAGCTTTTTAAATCGATCACAAATGTAGCCAGCTTTTCACCGGCGATCACATTCGTAGCCAGCTTTTCTAATCGCATGCTTTATATGGCGCGAAATACCGGTATGACGTCATCGTGTTTGTGACTAAAATGTCGACATCATGCTCCAAAACTGACTTTGTTTATCAACTTAAATTACATTAATGGCATATAATTCGAGCATTCTAACGACATTGATCGGAAACCTCTCAGGTTATTAGACAGAAATATAAATATCAATTTAAAAGTAAAGTTGTTTTTCATCCACCAATTCAGAAAAATTACCGTAGATTATTTATAACCTAATCGTGTTCACCGATGCTCGCATGAATATGAAAAGCTGGCTATAAATGTGATCACCATAGAAAAGCTGGGAACATTTCTTACATTTGTGATCAATTTAAAAATCTGGCCACGATTGTGATCAATGCCTTGTGACAATGACCCCATCAGCGGTACTAACTTGAACTTGACACAGGATTTGTAAGATGAACAATTTTAAAAGAATGTTCCTTGAAGTTTATGACCTTAATCTTCATCAACTTCCATGCATGATCCCTGGGGAAAATCAATTCAAGTTCAACTTATTCAACTTCAAGGGCAGCCACCTGCACTGCAGACAGTGTCAGTACTGTTACCTGCACTGTGCACAGTGGCAACGCCATTAGAACTTCAGTAGGAAAACGACTCATGGCAGTGTCGGCTTGGGCTGGCCTAGATCCTAACAGCCTAATATACTTGAATGTATATATTATATGGAACATCACTGGAATTTCATGGTTGATCAACTGAATCCGAATTTCATGATCATTGAATTTTCCTATCCAGTCTCCACTGTGAAACTCATCCCATTCAAAATTGGCGAGCTCGCCGGTTTCCGTGTCAACACACCATTTCACTTCGAAGTTTGAGTTGAAATTTGGATGTAATTGTAAACATAGTTCAGTCATGAACGTACATGTAGTGCGTACGTATACATCCTTCTGGGAGCATCAATCTGCGAAAGCGGTCATGACTCATTTTGACCTATTGTAAACAGTACTATTTCCTTCAAGTTCACATAATATAATAATGATCAAGAATGATTACGGTATTCCAATTTATTTGTTTCACGATGTGCATACACTGTCATAATAATCATATTCCATATAATTAATTAATTATATTCCTCAATGTTCCATCAACTTCAACAGATCCACTGAATCATCGCAGCGGCAGTTTTTAATTTCAAAAATTTTGCGCTCAAATTTCGCCTGTTTGAAAAGGCAGCTTGCAGAAAGAAACGGATCATTGAGGTTGTTTAATGGGTATTTTGCTTCATCTGGATTATTTCTACACAAAGTATATACAAACAATGATTTACAATGATTATGATTAATAACTGATATATCTAAAACGGCACACATTTTGTATGACTCAATTCCATATTCCAGTTCCCGTTTCAATTTTTAATTTTATAACTTTCGATTTCAAAGGGCACATCCGCCTTGATATATTTGTTTTGTTTTCATGATAACAAACCCAGGATCATGACAATAAAGCTATCCGACAATAGAACTGTTAAAGCCACATGGGGTATTGAACCTTTTAAAAACATTATATGGAATTTTGTTGTCCATAAATTGCATAATCCATCGCTTGTTAGATCGGAATTTAAAAAAAAAAAATCAGCCCCCGAAATTAGGAAAAATGTCCCCATGGCAAATTTAATCAAGCTGAATATAGATATCACAATAATCACATGTTACCACGGTGTTTCACACAGCATTGCTTTATTTTGCTGTGGGTTATGTTGAAATCAATGATGCAAATTATCAAACCCAAATTTTAAACAAATATATGGTGAAAAATAAATTGAAATATTCCAAGTTTAAAACGCACATAAACAAAGATTCACAATGCACTAACTACGAACTTGAAACTAATACAAAATTCACTGTGAACTTATCGCAAACTTTTCCATCCAATCTAAATTTACTGCAAAAAAATATACATGAAATATTTGTGGATTGCTAAAATAAAAACACTCGGCCAAGGATTGATGCCTTAATTAATTTAATGTTTCAAATGATCAAATCCAAACTTTAAATAAATATTTAGTGAAAAACAAAATGAAATTCCAAGTTTGAAAAGCACTTGCAGCGAACAAATATTCCAAACCAAGATTCCAGCACACTTACCGCAAACTTGAAACTAATCTAAAATTTACTGTGAACTTATCGGAAATGGTTTGCTTTGAATTTAAATTTTCTGCAAAGTTGCAGCAAACAAACTAAATTTACTGCAAAGTTGCAGCAAACAAAAAGTTTGCGGCAAAGATCTGCGAATATGTGCAATTGACTTTCTGCAAACAAACCATTTGCTGCAAACATGCCGCATATTTGCCGCTAACTTGCAGCAAACAACCATTATAACACACACTTAAGCATAAAGCAAGTTTGATCTTTTATTCAGTCTTAATGTTTATCTCCATTGTATACAAGTAATACTTTCCACACAACACAAGTTTTTTCACTCCTTTAGCAGAAAGATACAATCTTTTTTATTGCCTGATGAAAAAAAATTGGGTCCTGCAATATTTCATGGTAATTACATGTTGGAAAATGAAACTATCGGAACAGTTTCAACCTATTTTTGTTCTGAAATTTCTCATTTATTATCCTTGTACAGTTTGTAAGACCCTCAAAGAGCTAGGTTATTTTCTGAACAGAAGGAATCGACTTTCAGATGGGCCAGTCTAAAAATTAAATTCTGCATAATTGTGAGTATGTTATGTTCATTGTATATCCAGAACTTAAAAAGTATCTATGTTCTTAAGGAATCGGAGACAGTGTTGCTTTGGCAGTCATGAGTGGAAATAGGGTCAAATTCAGTACTCAACATTTTGACTAGTTGAATTGAATAAATAATAAACAATGTATAAATATTGTAAACACAAACACAATTTTGAATGTATTTTTAAAAGTTTTTACTGGAAATGTTCTGTTCAAAATGTGGGCTTAAATTAGGGGCTAGTTTACTAGTATATATTGGCAGTTGGCTGCATGCACATGCGATACATAATACCACACCTCCTGGTAGCAGCCCTGGGGAACCCTCGGGGGGGGGGGGGGGGGGATTGGATGGGAACTGGATCAATTGCAGAATTTACCTTCTAAATCGATTAAATGTCCATATATTTGATCCTTGGGTATTAGACAGCTGAAATGTCAGATTCTGATTACATCATATTAATTATTCATCCTCTGCCCATTGAATCGGCAGCATAATCATGTCAATCATAGAATAGCTACCAGAATGTCACATCGGCCCATATATAACAACATGTAATGGTACGGAGCGCAGAGAAAACGTCACGCAGTGAGAAGTCGGACAGACAAGACCAGAAAAATAACAGAATACATGACAGATATAAGAGAAATATAAACACTTTAACAAATTGCTACAGAAGAGAACTGCAACTCTCACAAATTTCTGAATAAAGAGTCATAACTTTTATAAAAATTGCTAACTCGCATGATGTACTCAGAAGATCAACAGACACAGTTCAATCCTAACTCACCATTACAAGTTGTTACAGAATAAGTTAACATGGACCGAAATTATCGTCTGGTGACTATTGATTGAATGACATGATTGTGCTGTGGAACTGGGCAGAGGATGGACATTTAATATTGTGTAATCAAGACATTCCAGCTGACCGACAAAAAAAAACAAGTTCACACAGGTCAAAGATCAGACATGAACTCCGATCACACAGGTCAAAGATAACAGAATGATACAGATTTGAATGACATAGAAACAATGACAGAGGACTCAGGATCTGCACATCCATTGTTTATAATTCCATCATCATTCCTAAACGATCGGCGAGTAATCTGTTATTCGCTTGTATATTTGGCTCGGTCTCAATTTAAGGCGTTTAAATCTTTTACTAATCATTAATTTAAATATCGATTAACTTTCATTTTTCAACTTAATCCAAATTAGTTGGCCTACTATGGCCTATATTATTTATAATGGCAGACATACGTACTTGTGGTCATGTGCTGATTAATCCTGTAATTTCATACAGCATATTTGTTTTGGATAATTTTTCTGAGAATGGTTTAGGAATTTGTTTTGGATAATTCAATGTGAAAATTGATACTTGGAGGATGTAGAATAAAATTTGACTTCGCTGCATGTAGGTGAAGAATGTTTCTGTGAATAATCTCCATCTTTCAGGGATTCTGGTAACTAGACGGAAATTTAAAATATGCTCTATTAATTTTTGCAACTACTTCATCAGTAGTAGTCCTGGGGAACCTCTGGGACTAAGATACACATGCATATTTTACCTACTATTAAATGTCCATATATTTTATCCTTAGGTATTTGGTCAGCTGGCTGGAATGTCTTTATTACACCATATTAATTATTCATCTTCTGCCCAGTTCCATAGCAGACTAACGGCATAATCATGTCATTCATACAATAGCCACCAGACGATCACATGAGCTCATGTTAACCTATTATGTAACAACTTGTAATGGTACAAGAGTAGAGAACACGTGACAAGGTGAGAAGTCAGACTGACAAGACAAGAAAAAAAAAGAAACTAACAGTGACAGAATGGCTGACAGATAGAGATACATGTATATAAACCCTAACAAATTGCTACAGAAGAGAACTGCAACTCTCATAAATTGCTGAATAAAGAGTCATAACTTTTATAAATTGCTAACTCGCATGATGTACTCAGAAGATCAACAGACACAGTTCAATCCTAACTCACCATTACAAGTTGTTACAGAATAAGTTAACATGGACCGAAATTATCGTCTGGTGACTATTGATTGAATGACATGATTGTGCTGTGGAACTGGGCAGAGGATGGACATTTAATATTGTGTATCAAGACATTCCAGCTGACCGACAGAAAAAGAAACAAGTTCACACAGGTCAAAGATCAGACATGAACTCCGATCACACAGGTCAAAGATAACAGAATGATACAGATTTGAATGACATAGAAACAATGACAGAGGACTCAGGATCTGCACATCCATTGTTGTCCCCCGACGTTTCCGTCGGAGGACTATAGTAATGACCCTCGTCCGTCCGTGCGTCCGTGCGTCCGTGCGTCCGTGTGTCCGTGCGTCCGAGATTGGGTACCTTCATGGTGTAATCAACTCCTCCTACAGTTTTAAACGTAGAGATTTGAAACTCTGGGATATTGTTCCTAACATGTTGGTGATTTGCAACATCTATATAGCTAATCAAAAATATAAATTTTTCCATATTTTTGGGGGGGTTTTCGACTTAGAAAATTTGGAACATTTTTGCCTTTTGGATGAGATTGGGTACCTTCATGGTGTAATCAACTCCTCCTACAGTTTTAAATGTAGAGATTTGAAACTCTGGGATATTGTTCCTAACATGTTGGTGATTTGCAACATCTATATAGCTAATCAAAAATATCATTTTTTCCATATTTTTGGGGGGGGTTTTCCACTTAGAAAATTTGGAACATTTTTGCCTTTTGGATGAGATTGGGTACCTTCATGGTGTAATCAACTCCTCCTACAGTTTTAAATGTAGAGATTTGAAACTCTGGGATATTGTTCCTAACATGTTGGTGATTTGCAACATCTATATAGCTAATCAAAAATATCATTTTTTCCATATTGTTGGGGGGTTTTCGACTTAGAAAATTTGGAACATTTTTGCCTTTTGGATGAGATTGGGTACCTTCATGGTGTAATCAACTCCACCTACAGTTTTAAATGTAGAGATTTGAAACTTTGGGATATTGTTCCTAACATGTTGGTGATATGCAACATCTATATAGCTAATACAAAAATATCATTTTTTCGCGTTTGCATGCGTTTGTTCATCGGGTTGTTTTGTCCAAGAAATTTTGCGGTGGTTTGCAACATCTATATACTGTATAACATTGTTGCAAATAGTATCCTTCTAACAATTCCAATCATGAAGTTTACCACTCGAGTCGGGGGACATGTGGTCTGCGACCTTTTATTTATAATTCCATCATCATTCCTAAACGATCGGCGAGTAATCTGTTATTCGCTTGTATATTTGGCTCGGTCTCAATTTAAGGCATTTAAATCTTTTACTCATCATTAATTTAAATATCGATTAACTTTCATTTTTCAACTTAATCCAAATTAGTTGGCCTACTATGGCCTATATTATTTATAATGGCAGACATACGTACTTGTGGTCATGTGCTGATTAATCCTGTAAATTCATACAGAATATTTGTTTTGGATAATTTTTCTGACAATGGTTTAGGAATTTGTTTTGGATAATTCAATGTGAAAATTTATACTTGGAGGATGTAGAATAAAATTTGACTTCGCTGCATGTAGGTGAAGAATGTTTCTGTGAATAATCTATCTTTCAGGGATTCTGGTAACTAGACGGAAATTTAAAATAGGCTCTAATAATTTTTGCAACTACTTCATCCTGGGGAACCTCTGGGACTAAGATACACATGCATATTTTACCTACTAAATGTCCATATATTTTATCCTTGGGTATTTGGTCAGCTGGCTGGAATGTCTTTATTACACCATATTAATTATTCATCTTCTGCCCAGTTCCATAGCAGACTAACGGCATAATCATGTCATTCATACAATAGCCACCAGACGATCACATGAGCTCATGTTAACCTATTATGTAACAACTTGTAATGGTACAAGAGCAGAGAACACGTGACAAGGTGAGAAGTCGGACTGACAAGACAAGAAAAAAAAGAAACTAACAGTGACAGAATGGCTGACAGAGATACATGTATATAAACTCTAACAAATTGCTACAGAAGAGAACTGTAACTCTCATAAATTGCTGAATAAAGAGTCCTAACTTTTATAAATTGCTAACTCGCATGATGTACTCAGAAGATCAACAGACACAGTTCAATCCTAACTTACCATTACAAGTTGTTACAGAATAAGTTAACATGGGCTGAATGTTATTGTCTGGTGGCTATTATATGAATGACATGATTATGTGGTTATGCTGCTGTGGAACTGAACGGAGGATGAATAATTAATATTGTGTGATCAGATCAAGACATTCCAGCTGAGAGACGGGGGGGAAAAGAAATGGATCACACAGTTCAAAGATCAGACGGAAACAGACAGATCTCACAGGCCAAAGAACACCGAAACATGATACAGACTCAAATGATAAAGAAACGATGACTGAGGATGCCGGATCTGCACGTCCATTGTTTATCTGCTCTTAATTCCATCACCAATCTGTATTTCCATTTCCATTCTGCAACAATTAGTGAGTAATCTGTTACATAATAGGTAGAGCTGGGCGTTTTTTTTTTTCAGGCTCGGTTTTCAATTTCGGTTTTTTACTAAGAAAAACCTCGGTTCGGTTTCGATTTCGGTAATTTTCCTAACAAGGCTTGAACAAATGGGAATTGATAACTGTTTTCATAAAATAATTAAATTTATTCAAAATCATGTAAAAATAAAGCAAACAGAACTAAAAATATGATTCTGTAATAACAACAAAAAATAAACTTAAACTTAAAACAAATTAAAATATATTGTAACACTGTTTAACTGCAGTTCATTAACTTAAAGTCTTAAACTAAATGAATATTTTCATTTGGGTCGCATAATTCACATTGATATCATGATGAATGATGATTCAAGTTCATTCAACAAATTGACAACAATAGCAGCTTGAAGGCTTGAAGCCTATTGAGTATTGAAGCCTATTGATGCAGAAATGCTTGTATTCCAATTTCCAAATGGAACAACATCTCAAATTATGATTTAGGAATACAAGCATTTCTGCGTGAATAGGCTTCAAGCTGCATCTTCTGTCTGACAGAACTAAGCCTGATTTACTAAAAATCCTTTCACTGGGAACAGATGTTCCAGGAATGAACAACAGAGACCTGGCAAAGTCTGCAAGATGTTTGTATTGTCTTTTATTGTTCTGCCACCAACTGAACGGGCAATCTGTTGGTTCAATGGGATCTTCTTCAAGGTAATGGTCAGTTTCAAACAGTAGCACTGCTCTAAGTTCATCTTCATCTCCTTTCGTTGGCTCCTTTTTCTTCGCCACTTTTTTTTTTAACGTAGCCCATAAATCATGCTTAGGAACTGTCTCCTCTTTACCCTTTTCTGATACTGAGACTGTGGAGGAAGTAGATGGAGTAGCATGAGTTATTTGAACTTCCTCAACAGAGTCAACATTTTCCTCTGATTCTGAACATGTCTCTTTATCTTTGGTCACAAGTTTGGTGTCTTTGTTACAGTGTGAAAACAGTTGGTCTAACAACATTTGTCTGGCAGTACATTTCAGATTGTCACATGAAAAGGCATGTAGTTTAAATCTGGGATCAATACATGTTGAAACAGCATATAGTGCATTTTTCTCATAGTCAGGCCACCTGCTATTGATGTTACTTGTTACAGTTTTGCCAAAGTCATTCAATACAGAACAGGACAGTTCATCTACGACAGTGTTCAGAACTGGTATGATCATGGATGTGGTGGCAAACTTTGCAGACGAGAGCATTGTTGTTGCATTTTCCAGAGGTTTCAATGCCTTGACATATTCAGCTGCCGTTTTCCATTAAAATGCATTAAGATTTGGCAATTTAGCGATGGATGCAATTACTGCAGACAGAGGTTCTTTTTCTTGTACTAATCTTTCCATCATATAGTACGTCGAGTTCCATCGGGTTTCACACTCTGTTTTTAGCTTATGTTCCTTCAACCCCATTGTTCTTTGCATTTCTTTGAGTTTATGTGTGGCTTGAGAACTATGATGATAATATGTCACAATAGTTTTACACTTCGCTATTATTTTCTGAGTGGCAGGAAACTTTTTAAGACTGTCTTTAATTACAAGTTGGAGGGTATGTGCGAAACGGCGCAGAGTTGTGAAATGAGATGGCAATAATTTTGCAGCAGCGACCATATTGGAAGCATTATCCGAAACCACATACACTTTGCATTTTTTCCCTTTGTCCCTTATCCAGTTTTCAACACAATTTGTTAAATCCGTCGATATATTAACAGCTGTATGTGAGTCTGGGGTATGAGTAATGGCGAGACAATAATCCTTCAGTTCAAAATCAGAATTGAGAAAATTGCATGTTATGGCCATATATGCGTCATTCGCTCTGGAAGTCCAATGGTCAGTAGTTAATCCAAAGAATTCTGCTTGCTTTAGCTCCTCGAGAATTTCTGCTTTTTTTGTTTGGTACATTCCTGGGATGAGAACTGATCGCAATTCACGTCTTGTTGGTGGCTTATAACATGGCTGAAGATAATTTATAAGCTTGAGGAATCCTTCATCTTCTACGATTGACATAGGTTGATAATCTAGACAAATCATTTGTACTATGAGATTGTCTGATTGCAATCTTCTGGCATCTTTCTTATCCCAAATACCATGTGATCCCAAATATCCAGTTATTCTTCCTTGTTTCGTTTCTCTACTATCAGTTACAACAGATTCAGATTTCCGTTTTCTACATATAAGCCCAGAAGAAGTGGCGGTCTTTTCAACTTGAAGCTGACTCTCGCTTTCAATTTCAGTTTGTATCTCAACGAATTCTTTTTTGTGTTTTCTTTGGATATGTGACCGCAAGTTTGACGTGTTTCCGTGCTCCGCCGATATTTCTTTGATACATAATTTACAAGATGAAAGTTTATTATTTTTTTTATTGAAAAATCGTAGCCATTTGCTTTTCGTACTCAACATTATGAGAATTATGACATCGTTGTCGAGACGAGTTGATTTTTTCGAGTCACCTATCTCCCTTGAAAACGGAAGTCGATTAATAACTTCCGGCGGACCGGCGAGTATAATTTCCGACCGCCCCGCTGACCGGTGAAATACGGTCAGTAGTCAACCAAGAAAGATCGCCGATGACGGTTTTCTTCTAAATGTTCGGTTCGGTTTTTAGTGGTGGAGGAAACACCGAACTTACGGTAAAAACCGCAAAACCGCCCAGCTCTAATAATAGGTCAACATAGGGGGGAAAATATACATTTGTAATTTACCTATTAAATATCCATCTATTTTATTCTTGCATATTTGGTCAGCTGGAATGTCTTGATTACACAATATTAATTATCGATAATCTTCTGCCCAGTTCCATAGCAGACTAATGGTATAATCATGTCCGTCATATAATAGCCACCAGCTTATCACATCGGCCCATGCTAACCTATTATGCAACAACTTGTAATGGTACATAGAGTTAACCGGAAACATAAATTAGTTTATAGCATGTGAAAACGTGGTCAACAATGTACTGCATAGCCATATATGTATAGTATGTGGAGTTCACACACTTTAAAGATACGGATGGCCTTCGCTATGGGGTATATTGCTGTTAAAATGGTAACATCAGTTAATTTCGCCATAAATAGAAAGAGTATTAAAATATAGACAAGCATTGCTCTTATCCCAATCATAAATAACACGTAAATAGTATGTTATTGTCAAATTTGTATGCTGTACGTGTTATGTAAATAAAAGCAAAAAATGTTATAGAAACTTTGTGTATAAACAAACAGTCGGAACTTGCCGTAGCCCGATGAAGATTTTACACTTTCCCTGCATTGTTTATAGGGGGCATTGTGGAGGCAGAGACCAAATCTTGGCCGCATATGTACAGCAATCTCATTCAATGCACAAGTGTCATTTTAATCGACCCATAGTACGCGTTGTCGGTGCAAAATACAGCTAATATATGTTAATTCTTGATTCGGTAATGAAATTTCTCATTGTATTTTATTTTCCTTGTAGTTTTTTGAAGACCATCAAAGAGTTAAAGATCATTTTCTGAACAGAAAGAATCGCCAAACTTTCAGAAGATGGGCCAGTCTAAAAATTAAATTCTGCATAATTGTGAGCATGTTATGGTTCTTATTTAAGGAATCGCCAACAGTATTGCTTTGGGTGGAAATAGGTGAATTTCAGTGCTAGTCATTTTGACAAGGCTGGCTATAGTGCACTGTTGTATTGTATAAATGATAAAAATGTATAAATATAAATATTGTTCCATGAAAACAATTTGGAATGTATTTTTTAAAGTTTTTACCGTACATGTTCAGAATGTTGGCTTAAATTAGGGGCTAATTTACTAATCCATATTGGCATGTCTTTTCATGTATGTGATGCATAATGCCACACCTACCGGTAGCAGTCCTGGGGAACGCACGGGGGAGAACTTGATACACATGCAAAATTTACGTTCTAAATTTCCTCAGGTATTCGGTCAGTTGGAATGTCTTGATTACACCATATTAATTATTCATCCTCTGCCCAGTTCCACAGCAGCATAATAGCATTATGTCGTTCATATTATATCCACCAGACGAACACATCGGTCCATGTTAACCTATTCTGTAACAACTTGTAATGGTACCAAGAGCAGAGAAGACATCACCCAGCGAGAAGTCAGACAGACAAGAACAAAAAGAAACCCAACAGTGACAGAATGGCTGACAGATAGAGATACATGTATAAACTCGTTAACAATTTGCTACAGAAGAGAACTGTAACTCTCACAAATTGCTGAATAAAGAGTCATAACTTTTATAAATTGCTAACTCGCATGATGTACTCAGAAGATCAACAGACACAGTTCAATCCTAAGTCACCATTACAAGTTGTTACAGAATAAGTTAACATGGACCGAAATGATCGTCTTGTGACTATTGATTGAATGACATGATATGCCGTTATGCTGCTGTGGAACTTGGCAGAGGATGAATAATTAATATGGTGTAATCAAGACATTCAAGCTGACAGACAAGAAAAGAAACGCATCACACAGTTGAAAGATCAAATACAAGAACAGACACAGATCTCACAGGCCAAAGAGCACAGAACTTGAATGATACAGACTTGAATGACAAAGAAACGATGACCGAGGATGCCAGATATGCACGTCCATTGTTTATAAACTGTAATTCCATCACGATTCTGTAACAATTGGTGAGTAATCTGTTATTTGCTTGTACATTTGGCTCCGTCTCAATTTAAGGCATTCCTTTTACTCAATGCTTTAAATCTCGTAACTTTTCTTTTTTAACTGAATCCAAATTAGTCGTCCTACTCTTTATTATTTATGATGGCAGACGTATTTGTACCTATAACACCTATGTGTGGTCATGCATTAATTAATCCTGTAATTTTAAACAGCATATACATCTTCACTTAATTTCAACAATAATATACAAACAAAATTTAATTCGTTGAAAAATATTGCAGAATATTTTAATCAATTTCATCTTCGGTGTCTGTCCAAACTGTTTTTAGACCACAATAAACAAGTTACACAAATCGCGCCACAACTTATTCATAACTCAAAGTAACCATTTTCCATCGTGAATTTGTTGTCCTGACAATAATAGACACCCGACACAAACAGCAGTCAGTTGTTGAATTATAACTCACCTTACCAGACACATTTTGAAAAGTCTTATATTGCAGTCATATGTACGATTAATCAATAATCGTGGCAGCTCTACTTTTAACAGTGGATTACATTTATTTGGGTCGTGGATTAGATTATTAGAAAGTTATGCATGTTTAATAACTGAAGACTCAAAATTGTGAAATTAGCTTTACAAACTACAGAAAATTAAGTTTCCTATTTCATTTAAAGGAACATTTAGTCAAGTCAAATAACGATTCAAGACATTTGAATTGGGTCCACCTCAAAGCTAAATTTAAAGCAAGATTGTGATATCCAGACCCAAATTCTTGCAACATTTATCAATAGTTTAGCCAACCCAAACCTTTAAATTCCTCTTATGCGAACAAATCCTAAATCCATTGATGAAGCAGTTAATTTTGCACTTGAAAAATATTAGAGCTTATTTAAATTTTTTTAATTTCCTCAAATATTCTTCACCTACAGGTAGCAAAGTCAAATACTACTTCATCCCATGTACCAATTGCCACACAGGAATTATCCAAAACAGATTCCTAACCATTGGTCAGAAAAACAAACCTCATATGTGAGGCATAAAGATCATTTTGTACGAAACAAGTACAATGCACCACAGCACATTATTCACATGGCAGATATACCAAACTTTCTTCTGAACATATTCGATGACAAACCTCAAATTCTAACTGAAAATTGCAACAAATTCATAATTGGGCATGAATTCATGCAGAAATATAACATTGATAGCTATTATAATTTAGTTATTTAGAATAAAGGACACAATGTTCTAATTAATCTCCAACATTCATGTATCAAGTTTAGCAAGACTCAAAAGTGCTTGCGTTTTAGCACCAAAATCATTCATGTATACATCTGATAAAATTGCCCGTGGTTCCAAAATGTTAAATTCCGATACCTATGTCTAATGTGGACTCTGATTTTAGTCCCTTCAATGCAATCAAGCCCAGTAGCTGTCCTGGTGTACACCCATGGATTGAAACGCACACAAAATTTACCCAACCAAATGTCCATATATTTGGTCCTTGGGTATTTCATCAGCTGGAATGTTTGATCACACAATATTAATTATTCATCCATTGCCCAGGCAAGATCCACAGCAGCATATAAAAATAATTGTGGGAAAAGAAACCGTATTCTGAAACTCAAGAGCTTCAGACACATTCCAACACCCAAGACAAAACCTTGTGACTCAAGAACACTGGGCCATTCAGAGATTTAGGAACGAGAGATCAGAAGCTGCATTGGGGCAATCGCTATTCATAGTTTAGATGGGGTTTTACAGTGAGATTTCCCTCGTAATGTAGTTCTCAACTTTACTTATGTCCATCTGTGTTCCAATTGTTGCGGTCATTGAATGGTTGATGTTGCTACATCACAATTAAAGTAATCTACACAAGTTCTACAAACTCATCACATTCGTACAATGGCCACCAGACGATGACATTGGCCCACATTGTTGACCCGTTATATAACATATGGACAGTTATTTCCCGCCACCAACATCGGCAATAGGGTTCCCATTTCTCCCAATCCCAATTCACATTTCAAGGAATGAAGAAAATAGTCTTCTTGCTGCCATTTTCTTTGACAGCAAATGATCAGCTTGCATGATGGTAATTTATTTGTTAATTTGATGATGCAATTATTGTATTTTTTTGTACTTTTAGAATTGAAGTCTAAGAATCAACAATTGCTTTAACACTTCCCCAGCCAGCAATCAACAAGAGGAGAAATCGACGAATGTCTTTGTAGCAGGAACTTCAACAAATCAAGATAATCCTATCAGAAGAAGACCCACTCATGTATGGCAAGCCAAACCGCTATTTAATATTAATTTTACTTAAGTAAAATAAAATTACACTTTATTTTACTTAAGTGAAATAAAATGTCATTTTATTTCACTTGAGTGAAATAACGGTCATTTCTTATTTTACTTAAGAAAAAAAGAAGTAAAATTAACCATGTTTTAACTTAAGTAGAATTCTTTTTTACTTAAGTAAAATAAAAAATGACCTTTATTTTACTTAAGTAAAAAAGAATTCTACTTAAGTAAAATAATGCGTTAATTTTACTTAAGTAAAATAAATGACATCTATCGATGACCGGTAGATGGCGTTTATTTCACTTAAGTGAAATAAAGTGAAATAAAGCGCCCACTATGGGAGTCATCTTGCAAACTAATAATTGCTCCCTTGGCACGTGCGCCTGGAGTGCTGTTCATGTTCGTGAGAAAGTTGTGTATTACTACAGTTGTAGCCGGCTAGGCATGCGCAGTGGAAAGCTACAGAAAGCCAAACTATGGAGTTTGACAAAAAGCTGCAGCCGGCCACAGCTGGTGGTCATTAACTATTGTACCGCAACTCCGAACTTGGAATGTCGGCATAATGTTTGCATTATGTTGCTATATCAATTCACCAATGGTCTCGCTCGCTGCAGCAAGCACATTTGAAGCAATTAACACTCGTACTAAGTCCATGCCTCCATAAATCTGATATTTAAAAGAGTATGATAAGTGATTATATCTCGTTCTCAGCACAATAAGCATCACACACAAATGCATCACACATTTTAGCAGGGGGTGTGGAATGTTCTCAATTTTATTGCATGAGGTTGGTGCTAATCTCATTCTGTCATCTATAATATCATAAAACACTCGCTGTCCTTATAACAAGGTCACATGTGGTTTGGTGGGATTTGGCGTTGGTCTCTAAACTGATTGGGGGGGGGAAATCATTAATAACTCTTAACACCTGGTTGCATTTTATTTTACTTAAGTAAAATAAATGACATCTATCGATGACCGGTAGATGGCGTTTATTTCACTTAAGTGAAATAAACCCAAATGTTCATTTATTTTACTTAAGTAAAAAAGAATATTACTTAAGTTAAATAAAAACTGTTTTATTTCACTTAAGTAAAATTCTTTTTTACTTAAGTAAAATAAAAAAGGGCGTAACATAATGGTAATTTTATTTCACTTAAGTAAAATTAGTGTGCGTTTTAATTTTACTTAAGTAAAATAAAATGTCATTTTATTTTACTTAAGTAAAATAAAGTGTCATTTTATTTTACTTAAGTAAAATAAAACCATGTAGATGGCGCTTTATTTCACTTAAGTAAAATAAAATGTCATTTTATTTCACTTAAGTGAAATAAAGTGTCATTTTATTTTACTTAAGTAAAATTAATATTAAATAGCGGTTTGGCTTGCCATACTCATGTACATGGTGAGTATGTTTTATGTATATAGGGCTTGATTAGTTTAGAAATGTCCTGCCTTGTCCTGCTGTTGGTTAGCCCGTTATCTGAACATTACATAGCTTGAGAATTCAAATGGATATTCATGTTGACTTTTAATGTTAGTGTGTCTCTTTATAAGAAACTTTAACAACCAGTGACCAGATTTCCATATTGTTCTAGATGTATACATAAAGCATACACTTAGAACAACATGGAAATCGGGTTGCAAAATTTACTGACGTGCTACATATTATGAAATCAAATATTGCGTTTTTACAAACTAAGAACTAGTGACTGGTGGACACAACATTTCAAGCCCTGTTAATATTGACAGAATTTCAGTCGCCAATGAAGATCACGAGCAGACTAAATTAATGTACACTGTCAGATTATACATGACTTTGTGCAGATGCCAGACTTACCTTGGTATTAAATGATAGCGACAGGAAAGAACGAAAGAATCTCGGAAATTTGGTATGGTTTATTATTATTATTATTAGCTTAACTTGTGAAGTTAGAGCTAATCTCTTGCTGCAATCAATCTGTTCCATAGAGAGGCTTAGCAAACTCACAATTCACAAGTACAAATAAGAGTTCCCCATTGAATGCTTAAAGATTGAATGTAGTCACCTTTTTTATTCAATTATTAGCTGTTTTCTATTAATGTAACCATTCAATCTGCCGTTTCTGCAGCCATCCATATGAAAAATTAGCAAAATTGCATACATTATGTCTCATTATTTTACGAAATCTAGAATATATCTTGTAGTTTGCCATCATAATGAATAGACCATGTTTAAAGACTAATATCTAACTATTCTGGTGCATAGGACTCTTAGTATAGTGCAAACTGTATACCTAATTGTAATGTTGCTAAACGTCTGTATTGGCCCATAACTGAGCTAGTGAATGGAGCTATTGTCATGGATGTTTTGTTTTCTAAATGATGTGCAAATCACCATTTCGTCTAATTTGGCAAGTGTGACATATCCTTCCCATCATCGCCCAACAAATCAGTATTAAGCAAATGGCGTTAAATTTAAAAATTGCTTTATACCAAACTCATAAATATATTGAGGTGGGCTTAAATATGTCCAGGTCATACACTCCTGGCAGAATTAGTGTTGATGTGAATTATTGAATTATAATTTAACTTCTATTTTCGAGAATATTTAAATGTAGACTATTATTGAGCATTTTGAATGTTATCTGCTTTCAAAGATGGAAATAAGCAGCAAATTTATTATCATTTGGAATGTTCTAGGAATTAATGAACAAACACAATTTCTTTCACTGTTGCAAAAAAGTTGAATATTATCAACCTGACTGGTAAAACATTAATCTCACCTGCCAATGACGGACTCGCATGCAATTCAAGAACAATTTTCAGCCGCTAACCAAGATAGGGGAGAGAGAAATAAGCATGAGACCAGATTTTACTTGGGCTCATGCCGACTCATGCCAATCAGCATCAGACTATACATGACTGCTGATTTGGGCCCAATATCTACAAAAGATAATGACAGGATTGTAGAATTTTAATGAGCATTATTTTTCATAGCTTTATTAGTTTTAAAGTGAAAAGTTTGTGTAATCATTTATCAACTCGGCTTGGCAAAGCTAAATAGAGTTTTTGCCACGTCGTTTTGTCCAAGAACTGTTATTAATGTTTTAATTTTCGATTAAAGTTGACAATTTCATGGTTCAGAAGCTCAGAAAGTTACCAATTACTAGTATTCAACTGTCCTTTTGGGTTGAAAGTGCACTTGCCTGATAGTTTTTCTGAATTATTTAGAATGTTGACATACGGTAATGTGCATTATTTAGGGCATATTGTGGGGGGGATATGAAAGTTTGAATAGTATTTTAATCTCAAGGTCATTTGTGTACTTGCAGTGTTAGTCTTTAAGATCTGACATAAATTTTATCTCTGCAAAGTAATGAACACATGATGATCATTGATAGTGATATCCAAGCCTGGTAATAATGTCTTTTATTTGCATAATGTCCCCAGAGGTAAATTTAGTGATATCCCGCACAGTGGGCTAGCATCACCCTTTGGCAACTTCATTCTTATGAGGTCTCAACTGCTATGGGAGATCTAGGATCAGATTGGAGTTCTGCAGTTGGAGTTTGTGATGTTCACTCATTAGTCACCTCTATTATGCATTTTATCTTCTGCAAATTAGTGGATATAAAATCTGAACCGAATAGAAGGGAAAAATTTACTAAAAGCAAAGTAAATTTGAGACTATAATAGATACTTACTTGGAAGTATGAGGCCTATGCAGAATAAGGTTCCCTGAAGGTGAATTTAGTGATGCTAACCTGCTGTGTGGGGTAGCATAACTAAATTCACCCTCATTCAACAAATAATGGGCACACTATTGCCAAGACATGATCAATAAAAATTACCATTAGCAACTATTTTACTGTTTATCATACATACTCCCAAAATGTCATTCCTGTTTTCTCATTTGACATCTATATTGGGGAACATCTATATTGGGAACATTTATCAAATAAGTCTTGATACTAATTTCTACTGTTAAAATTTAGGGGTGCCACGATTAATCGTATAATCGATGAACCGTTGATGAGTTTAATCTACAACCGAAGGGTTAACACCTTTGATTGCATATCAAAGATTCCGACAACATGAATACTTATAACTTATGGTGCAAACAGTCAGCAGTTCATTTGATGATGCGACATGGTTACTCATCGGGTCATTCTACAAATTGGTGGCACTGCAGCTTTGAACTTGTGGCGACATTATTGTACATTTATACTTGAAAGGTGGCACTGTCTTTGAAATATGCCACAGTGTTCAATGAACTGAATGCACTCACCCTTGAATCTGACTGGACCAATGGGGAGTTGATTGAAATTCTCTGGAAACCAATTGAACCTACAGCATTTTAATCGGCAATGTTCTCCACGATGTCATTTGCTACTATACCTTGTTTGCATATTAAAGTATACTTAGATGTTACTAGTACAGGCTGTTGCATATAAAGCGGTGAATGAAACTCGATATTATCAAATACTTGTTATCAGTCCTGCAATTTGCAGATGGGGGCACACCTTTTTGATTGTTATCCACATTCTGGAAGTTTGATGAAACTTAGTTTCCTTTTTTTTAGGAACCCCGGCCATCTGTTGTGCATTCCTACTTTTATGTTGTTCGTATGTTTGGCTATTAATAACACTGAAATTAATCGCTACGTTTGTTCTATTGAACTCGCAAATATTATAACCATACCATCGCAAAGAACTGTGCTGGTATTCAATACATTGTGTTCATTGGTCATCAAGAGTGGTTTAGGATGCTCTTTATTAACATAAAAATTACATTGGCCAATGCCTCAAACCAGCGGCAGTGCTGTTAACCAGCACCCCGCCAATAGGCCATATTACGGAATACTTCCACTGATGTTATTCGGTTAGATTATAGTCTATTTGACGACCGATTATCAATTATCATAATCAATTATCCTGGCACCTATTTAAAATGTACAATGATCTCTGAAAAGTATGGAAAACTGACAACATTCAGTCCAAGCAATTTCTTTCGCTCCGGTTTTCCCCCCAAATGCATTTTCTGTTAAATCGTAGCGAAGCGATATGGGATATTTGAAAAACAAATTGATGCTTATTTCATTGATTATTTAATAGTTTAATAATTAAACTGGCGTGAATTATACACTTGTACTAAAAGTTTCAAATTGTACACACACACGGAAATTGCCACGTAGCATTGTTGACATAAATGTAGGTTGAGGTTCGAAAAGAAAGAAAAAATAGGGCCTATACTGCCAGATGCTTAACTGGCACAAAATGCGACATTAATCCTGGCTTGGCTTTCAATGGAAAAGTTTTTGGCACAGGAAGGTGACATGTTGGCTTTGTTGACATGGCTTGAGGCTCAAATTGAGGACAGTGGAAATTATACCATCGAATATTTATACATGACATAAATACCAGTAAAATTGTTTTCCCCAAGAATGGAGATGCTGATATGTCCGGGCCCCGATTCCATGCTAGACATCGGCACCTGGATGACCAGTCCTGGTGCAGCTTGTCACGCTGCTCCTTGCTGATTAGCCCGAGCAATCCTCCCAACTGCATAACCATTTTGAACGGGTCCTTGTTCAAGCCTTGAAATAGCATGCCTGTCATTTGCAGAATGAGGTCCCCAGAGGGTGAATTTAGTGTTGCTATCCCGCATAGTGGGCTAGCATCACCAAATTCACCCTCTGGGGACCTCATTCTGCTTACACCTCGGCAGAATTACGTCCCCAGAGGATTAATTTAGGGATGCTATCCCGCTTTGGGACCTCATTCTGCAAATGACAGGCACGCTATTTCAAGGCTTGTCGACGATCCTTGTCAGTCAGGTTCTTGAGGAGCACCCATCATTTTCTCATTTTCTGATTCAGTGACCAGATCAGTGGGTTTCATCCACCGGGGCGTGTAACGCGCTCCACTGTCCGCCCCCCTTTTGCGCTGCCCATATACGCCGCTTCTATATACGCGCCTGCTTCACATTAATGGTAATATAATAGGACAATAGGACAAGGGTAACTGTAGAAATTCACCTTTTTAACATCGCTCAGCGATCGATCAAATTTAGCCCATTCACACCAGTAATGCCACAGATATAACCACGGATGTATCGGCGAAGAATTCATCTTTCAATCAATACCATAAACTCCCATCAAAACCATTCATATGCATAGCATTTGATAAATTTTTAACCACCGAATATTGTCTCCGAAGACCGTAAATTTTCGGATTGATCCGGCTCAAAATACAATGGACGATATCTTCCTCTAACATCACCCCAGCGCGGCTTACTATAATTAAAAATCAGCCAAACGATCAACTAAATGTTTAGCGCTCAGGGATTTCTTGTCGGCTAATAATTTACTTACTCATACAAATCAACAGATCGTCAGTAAACAATTTCTATAGAGGAGAAATCTGTCGATAATTCCAACTTTAAATTTTTTTTTGTTAAGTCACACAGTTCCTAATTTTAATATTCATTTTGACCTGACCTTTCCATGATTGACATAGTAGAAACAGCCAATCACCGCTCAGTGTTAGAAACGAGGTCAGGTCATAATGAATATTAAAATGAGGATTGGTATTTATTGCTTATTTATATGGTGTCCTTTTTGAAGTTCGTGTCATGGAACATTATAAGGCCCATTGTTACTTCGGTTTTATAGTATTTGTTGACAGTTTTACTGACCAGTTGTGTAATATCGCTTTGTGCGCTTTCCATGTTTTTGTGCCGTATTTTGTGGGATTCGAACAGACATGTGACAAGTGTATTGGCAAGTCGGAGCGCGTCGGTAGTTTCGGCCGTTTTTTTTTGCAATAGTCTCATACGATAATTTCCTGCTTTCGGCACCTTTGATCGCGAGAAGGTATTTGGGGCAGCTTTTGAATGTGGTGGCGTGGTTTCCATTGCAATTTGAACATTAATTGCTGTTCATTGATTTGGCAGTCTGGCTCACCCGCGTTTGCATACTTCCTCTTCTTTTACACAGTATTTTGAAGTATGGTTAAATGACTGGCATTTAAAACACTGCATTATGTGCGGTTGTGGTTTATAGTCAATGACCATTGATTTGGTTTTGTTGCTACCAAGGGTCACTCCTTTGAGAAGTTTAATTTTAGAGTCCTTGTCTGGGCACTGAATTTTAATTTTATAAGTTGGCTTGTTATCGTGTTTAGCTGATAACATTCTTTTGGCGGTGATGTCTGCGTTTATACCACAGATGACGACGAAAAGATTTTCATTAGAATGTTGTGTTTGGCCGCGTGTTGGGCGAAATTTAACATTTGCATCTTTGATGGCTTTGATTTCGGTGTGAGCTTTGTTTAGGAGGAATATTCTTGTTTCCTCGTTTGATGGGTAGATTAGAATGTTACTGCGTTTTGTGGTGCCGGTTTTTATTGGGTATATTTATTACCCAGCATTTCTTGGAGTGCGTATGGATTATTTAACATTTGTGGTGTTGGATTCTCCATGAAGAGAGTTGCCGGTCGTTTGTCCTTGTTTTTGTTAGCGTCGGATTTTGTTTTAGTCCGAGTCGTTTTGTTGCTCGTTTTTTCCCATATTGCGTGTTCGTGTGGATTTGCTGTCGTCCAGTTTCCTTCTGGCAGTCAGCGGCCTTTGAAGTAATGGAATCAGGGGAGTTGTTGTTGCGCCAACGTTTTCTATTGTGGACCATTTGGAAGCTCCCGTTAATTGAATCCATGCTTTGATCCTTAACTGGTGTCACAAAGTTTTCTATGACTGAAAAAGACTGGATCACTGATGACATGTCAGAAATTTCCTGTGTGTCTGAACGGTGAATTTCGATGGGATTTTAAGATTTGGAAGGTTTGATTGGTTAATAGCAACTGGTATTTTGAAATTGATTTCGGGTTTGTTCGGTGAAGCCGTTTCATTTGCGGGGATGATGATTGTCGGGTTTGGTTTAGATTTGGTCTCAGGTTTGTCGGATTCGCGGTTTGTTTTAAGTGAGGCTATTTCTTTTAAGATCTTTAATGGTCTCGTCTAGTTTTCAGCTTTTTCGGATCTGGCATCTGCTTTTTTTATCATACTTTTGAGGTATTCGGAGTCTGATTGAGCCTTGGCTGTAGCCGTGGCTGCGGCCTTAGCGGCTTCTCTTTTGTCGGCTTCGCGCTCTTTTGTTGCTTTTTTAGCTTCTGCTTTAAGGGTATCAATGATTTTATCAAAAGATGCTTTTTGTTCTATAACTTGTGCTTCCATTTGTGCCTTCATTTGTGCTTGCATTTGTGCTTGCACTTGCCTGTCGGTTTCATCAGCGTCCATTTTAATGACTGGGTAAGCCGTCTAGGTAGCCTGAACAAAGTATGCACAGTAATTATAATTAGTGTGGCATGGCGGACCAACTGAGTGTGAAAGCCTTAATAGCTGTTAATTGCTCGGAATTAAAAGTTGTACTTAGCTTAATTTCGGTCGAGGTGTTGAATGTCGTCAGGTTGTCGTGAGCTGGAAACAATGAGACTACCTCTTCTGGCGAGCAAGCAGTGAATGAATATGACGAATGAATGATGATAGTGAAAAACAAAATACACTCCATTTTATGAGATAACAAGGATCACACCACTAAAATAACTGACCTAAATAAATGAATACAAATGTGACTACATGATTTCACCTATGCCTGTGCCCTAGGGAAATACAGAGATAGAGGTTAAGAAAACTACAAGCCAATAAACACATGGCCCCGACATGAAGGCCCCACCCTAAATATTAGCATTTTACAAAAGATGTCGTCACCCCTACCCTCATCCCTGTAGACATGACTCATAAATTATGATAGTTAAAAACAAAATACACTCCATTTTATGAGATAACAAGGATCACCCCACTAAAATAACTGACCTAAATAAATGAATACAAATGTGACTACATGATTTCACCTACGCCTGTGCCCTCGGGGAAATACAGAGATCGAGGTTAAGACAACTACACAACTACAAGCCAATAAACACTAAAACCCACTAAAAATGGGGAAACAACACATACACAGAGCGTGATTTCAATTACGCCCGTGCCCCACGGAACCCTGAAATTAGGAAACATAGTCGACACACAGCCCGACATGCCATAGTCCATGGCACGAACACAAGCATTTTACAAAGCTATCATTAATTATTTTGTTAGGCCCTGAAAAGGGCCATAGAACTATCCATGTTTAACACAAACATGCTAACCAAACGTAGCACAGGTGTAATCTCGAAGATGCCTAAGCTTCAACTCAATCACCTTAAAATACGTTCTTATAGGCGGTCGTTCACAATTCCCCGTCGGGTAAGTGGCTATATGTACGTGATCCTCGTCATATTGTCCCGGAAACTTGATGTCTTTGAAAATAACAAATCGGTCAAGTTGCCAAAGTTTAGCCTTGATTTCATCATTGCAAAACTTTCACACCTCATTGTACCGTTCAACCGTAAGATCAGGATCAAATCTAAATCGTGAACGAGGCAAAATCTCACCAAAGAACACTGCAATACCACGGTTGTGGAATTCCTCGATGAATTCGCACAAAGTGCGAGCTAGCCAACCCTCGATCACGACAGAATCGATGTCATTCCCCCCAAACTGTATAAAAACAGCATGGGGGTGCCAATCTATACAGTCCCAGAACAGCCCAGAACAATTTGCTAAATTCAAGCCACCACGGGCAAAGAAGCGAACCTCTTTGTCCGGGAGATAAAACCAAGAACGGCGCCCATTCAGCCACTTGTGAAGACGAGAAAGGTGACTACTGCCAAACAAAGCAACGCGCACTGTGTTAGACATGTCTAAAAAGCGGATGACCTCCAGCACTTTAGAGTCCCTTTTATGCAGATCGGACGGATCGCAAACACACTCACACCACAAAGCATGCACAACACGAAATCCCCGCTTTGATCGCGAGAAGGTATTTGGGGCAGCCTTTGAATGTGGTGGCGTGGTTTCCGTTGCAATTTGAACATTTTAATTGCTGTTCATTGATTTGGCAGTCGTTTGCATACTTCCTCTTCTTTTACACAGTATTTTGAAGTATGGTTAAATGACTGGCATTTAAAACACTGCATTATGTGCGGTTGTGGTTTATATTTTATGAGATAACAAGGATCACACCACTAAAATAACTGACCTAAATAAATGAATACAAATGTGACTACATGATTTCACCTACGCCTGTGCCCTAGGGAAATACAGAGATCGAGGTTAAGAAAACTACAAGCCAATAAACACATGGCCCCGACATGAAGGGCCCACCCTAACTATTAGCATTTTACAAAAGATGTCGTTTCCCCCCCAGTTGGGACTTTTCAGTAGGAGGAGCAATGTCATTCCCTCCTAGCTGGATATAAACGACATCCGGTAACCAAGCATCCAACTTGTACTGCCTATTCTCTAGGGTCATTCCGCTCTTCACAAAATATCCAGCCTCCATCGGTACTTCAAATCTCCTGTGTACCTTCTTCAACCAGCGCTTCATGTGTAATCAGTGACTACTCCCAAACAGAGCTAATCTCATCCCGGTAGACATGATGACTCATATGATAGCGAAAAACAAAATACACTCGATTTTATGAGATAACAAGGATCACCCCACTAAAATAACTGACATAAATAAAGAAATGAGTACAAATGTGACTACATGATTTCACCTACGCCTGTGCCCTAGGGAAACACAGAGATCGAGGTTCGGACAACTACAAGCCAATAAACACATGGCCCGATATGAAGGGCCCACCCTAACTATTAGAATTTTACAAAAGCTATCTTTCATTTATTTGTTGCGGACGCACATAATACCGAAGATGCCTAAGCTTCAACCGGATTACCATAAAGTACGTCTGCATTGGTGCACGCATCAAATTCCCCACCGGATAACTGGCCATATGAACTGCATTTGGATAATGCCCCGGAAATTTTATGTCCTTAAAGATAACAAACCGGTTCAGTTGCCAAATCTTAGCCGCAATATCTCTATTGCAGTGCTCTCTCACAAATCTGTATCTCTCAACTGTTAGATCTTCATCAAACTTAAACCATGAGCGAGGCAGGATTTCACTGAAGTACACAGTTATACAGTGTCTGTGAAACGCTTCGATAAAATCACACAACTGGCCCGAAAGTCTCTCACGGTAGAAGTGATGTCCTTCCCCCCCCCCAAGCTGTATAAATACAGCATGAGGTTTCCAATCTACACACGAGTAAAACAGATCCGAACAGTTTGCCAAGTTTAAGCCACCATGGACAAAGAAGCGAACTTCCTTGTCGGGGGAAATCAAACCAGATGCCATTCGAATTTAGCCAATCATAATGTCGACTAAGATGGCTACTGCCGAACATAGCGATGCGTACCGTGTTAGACATGACTAGAATGAGGATGACCTCCAGCAGAGTTTGGAGTTTGGGTTTGGGAAGATCCCCCCGGGAAGATTTGAAAGTGCTGTAAGCCCTCTCCTACAACCCATGTTTGAGTGATATAGTGCCGCTGAAGAGCGTTTGTTGAGTTTGGTTGTGAGTGTTTTCTAGTCATTGGATGCTTGCCTGTGCAGTATGGGTTACATGTCACCCTAGTAGGAAGCAAAGCCCCCCCCCCCCCCTATTCCAAAAGCGGACCAGCGAGAAGACTTGCCTTGTTTGTAATACGAGTTCTGTGTATTTAACTTAGTTGATATCTTTTTATTTAGTGGTTTGTTGTGAACTAGTGTCCATGTTAGTGCATGCATGAACTCCGTTGCCTTAGTCTGTTGTATTCAGGGCTTATACTACAGGCTAAACTCTAGGAAGGGTGTGCAATGCCGGCCGGTTGACTTGAGGTCGGTCGGGGCTCCCCAACTCTCTGTGGTGCAATGCCCGCCTTACACTCCTGCGAGTCTCAGAACCCGTTGACCTGGTTGTGTTGTGATGCGCAGATGAGGAAGCAGCTGAGGCCAGACTGTTGGTGGTATGTCTCTGAAGGTTGGTTGGGTACCGAGTGTTATCGCTAGTTGTTATGTCTTCATGTACGCACGGGTGTGGTTGAAAGCATGTGTTTAAATTTGTGTCTGTGATTGTGAGTCAGTTTGAGGGAGATTATTATTGATAGCTTATACTGCGGCCACACAGGCAAACAACAAACAATGTGTAAAGGCAAGCTCCGTTATTACTTGCGCCCATCCGTACAAATTGTATTTGGTGTGTGGGATACTTTTATAAGTTTTTTTATAAGGTTAGCGGGTTAGTCATTGATTGTTTGAAAGAGATAATTACTCAATGGCTTATACTACGGCCACCAAAAGGGTATCTATGCCGCCCGAGGACATTCATCAGCGCCCAAGGAGCCATCTAGGGCCTGAGCCCGCTACCCTACGTTTTAATATTGGGTTAGTCTTTTTAGACGGTCGATATTGTGGATGTTGCATAAATGGGTTAGTACATACACAATAGATTGTTTATGCTGAGTTTCAACAATGGGTTTTATTTAGGGCTTGCTTTACTGCAGAGAGGGCGTGGCCAATTCACTGTGATATCCTGTCGATGAGCAGTACTTCTCATCGAGCCCTTTTAAAACATAATTCATAATTACCTGTCCTCTTGGTGGGGATGACTGAGTAATGTGCTATATACTTGTATACTTACTTTCCTTGTGACTGAGCTGTGTTAGTAACCTGATCGACCTCGCGTTTTTATGAGTTTTGTGAGATAAGTCTATTTAGTTGTGTTGATTGGGAAGTGTTTGTTGAATTGGGGAAGTGATGGCATGACCATTGAGGGGTTTATTCCGGTGAACCAGAACCAACTTCGCCTCGCCGGCCAGCTATTTATGTTTTGTCTTTGGTAAGTAATGTTTTCCTAAGTTCTAGTTCTTCGACTAAGATGCTGCCTTGTAGTCTCATAAGACTGTTTGCGGCTAGTGTTTGTAATCTAACGCGAAATGTTGGTATATCGGCTGTGTCGTGTAACGTCCTGATGGGGGTACGTATGTTTTCCTGGAGTGCCATTCTTAATGTTTTATTTTCTATAACTTGGGAGTTTATTGAGTGTGGATTTGGGAAGGTCAGCTAATATGATGCCCCCATATTCCATGATTGGTCGTATAAATTGCTTATAAAGTTTAATCAGGGTTTCTGGATTGAGTCCCCATGAGGTGCCCCTGAGCATCCTTAATAGCCCATATTCTTTGGTAGGCCCTGGTCGAAATGTTTTCAATATGGCGGTGAAAAGATAGTCTGTGGTCGAGGGTTATGCCCAGTAGAGTTGCTTCCTGGGTTTGTTCGAAAGTTTCCCCAAAGATGGATAAATTAAGTTTACATTTGGTATGTTTTCTGCTAAATACGATTAACTGGGTTTTTTTGGCGTTAAGTTTGATGCGCCATTTGGAACACCATACTTCCAGGTCGTTAAGTTGTTTTTGTAGTCTTAATTCCAACATTTTGGGGTCCCCCCCTGTGGTCCAAAGGCCCAAATCGTCGGCAAATTGTGATATTTGTATGTTGTGGATTGTGGGGGATGTCGTTGACGTATATTAGAAAAAGTAGCGGGCTTTGGACCGACCCTTGGGGCGTACCGGCTTTAAGATCTACACTATCTGAGATTTCTTCACCCACCCTTACCTTGATAGATCTTTGCATGAGAAATGAGGAGATGAGTCGTAACATTTTTGTGGGGATGTCGGTGGTTGTTTTTAGTTTGTAGCGAAGGCCGTGGTGCCACACTGAGTCGAATGCCTTCTCTACATCCAAGAAAATAGCGGCCCCCTCCCAATCTCGACCCAATGCTATGCGCATGTCTTCAACTATTCTATAGATATGTTCGGTTCCATCTTTGCCTTTACGATATGCTCGTTGAAATTTATTAAAAAAGTTTTGGTTCTCTAAGTGAGATAGTATTCTAGTGCTGATGATTCGTTTTCCCAGACACTGAAGTAGGCTGATTGGTCTAAAGTTGGTAGCTATTTTGTGATCTTTGCCCGGTTTTGGAATCATCTCCCCAATAGCGGATTTCCAGGATTTAGGAAAGTAGCAGTGTTGTAAGCATTTGTTGTATATTAGTTCTAATCTCTCGAACAGTGAATTGGGGCCCTGTTTGATTATTCCAAAAGTTAATTCTTCATCCCCTGGGGCTTTGTATGGTTTTGCACGCTTGAGGCAGTCTTGAATTTCTAGGAAGGTGATGGGAGTTGATAATATATGCTTGTCATCTGCCTCTGGTATGGGATATTTTAAAGGTCTGTACGTTTGTTTGTTTTGTCTTACATGTTCAATTACATTTTTCCTGAATTTTTCATCAAATTGGTCCCCATGGTGGGTTATGTGGATGTTTTGTAATGACGTCGCAAAAATTTGGCTTTGTCTTTGTCTTTCGTCGGCCTCGTTTTTGAGCGGTTTGTCATTATTGAGGTGGCTTGGCTAGTTAAAATTTTGAATGTTTTCCAGAATTTCCCATCTAGTTGTCTTTCCCCAAGTTCGGTGGTAACCCTTTCCCAAGATTCCCTTTTTTCCCGTTTAACTGCTTTATTTACTTGTCTGGTTAGGTTATTGTACATGGTTCTGTACTCGGTATCTTTGGGGTGTTTTTGCATTAGACTGCATGTTTTGCGTTTGAGGTGAATTAAATCTAATGTTTCCCTCGATATCCTCCAAGTGTTTTGCTTAATTTTCTTTTTTGGGCATGCTATGTCAATGGCATCATTAATAATATCAGATATTGTTTTGGCTGCCATCTCAATGTCATTTGGAGATTTAATTTCTGTCTTGTCGATGTTTGCGTTGATTAATTCCCTAAATTTGTCCCGATTTGCATTTCTGAGGTTTCTTTTGACAATAACTTTATTGTGTTGTGGTATAGCATTTGTTATATAGAGTTCGACTGGGTAGTGGTCACTCCCTATATCAAATCCTATTTTGCATTTATGTATAGTTTTTGCAATTGATGGCGTGGCAAGAGCATAATCTAACATATCCCATGATCTGGTCGCTATGTGGTAGTGGGTTGCGATGCCCTTGTTATTGAGTAACACTAGTTCTCGGTCTTCGATTATGTCGAAAAGTGCGTCCCCGTAGGGATTAGTTTTGCTGCATTAGTAAACAATGTGTTTTGCGTTAAGGTCTCCCAGAAAGATAGTTTTTGAATTTATTGGTAAAAAATTTGAATGTTGAGAGTTGAGGGGGGGGGGGGGGGGTTTGCAAGGGTGTACGTATAGTGAAACTATAGCTGTTTTCCTATTACTGATTGTAGTTTCGATTGCGATGACTTCGTCCGTAAGTTGTGATGTGTTGATAATGGTATATTTTATGTGGTGCCGTACTAGAATTGCGACCCCACCCCCCGCGGAGGATCTGTCCTTCCTATGTGTATTAAAGCCTGGGAATGAAAATTTAGTGTCCTTGAGTATGTCTTTTATTTTCTTCTACATATTCGACTTGTTCCTGTTTGCGGGCCCTAATGCTGTTGGCGTTGATGTGTGCTATATTAAGGTTGCTCTGTACCGCGTATGGAGGATAATTGGTTGTAGAGGTTATTTTACACGTTCGTGTTTCACTGTCTACTTACTTTGCTTATCTATGTTCATGTTGTGAAATTGCATTATTTCTGTTATGTTTGTTTTGAAATATTTGTTTACATTGTTTTGAATTGTTTGCATTATTTTGTTGTCTGCTTGGTCGGCGTTCTGGTACCTAAGTTTGTGTGATTCAAAAAGGCACGCATATAGTGTATTGGCCAATCTGAGTGCATCTGACGGTTCGGCTGGTTTTTGTGTGATAGTTGCATAGGATAATTTTTTGTATTCTGCATTTTTAACTGCCGTTATGTATTTGGGGCGCCCCTTGTATGTGGTTGGATGGTTCCCCGTACAATTTGCGCATTTAGCGTCGTCTACTTCAATTTGACATTCTTTATGATCGTGAGGGCCCGCGCAGCGTTTGCATGTATCGAATTCCTTGTCGCAAAATTTAGCAGTATGATGGAACGATTGGCATTTGAAACATTGGGTAACGTGGGCCTGTGGTTTATAATCTAAAACTAATGACTTGGCTTTGTTACTACCTAAGTATACCCCCTTCAGAAGTTTGTCTTTAGCTTGTTTCGAAGGGCATTTGACTTTTATTTTGAAAGTGGGTTGGTCTCCATGTTTTGATGAGATAAGTCGTTTTGCATTAAATTCTGTGCCGATGCTTTGGATTATCTGGTCCTCTGATATGTCGGGGTGGACTCCACAGATGACCACAAACAAGTTTTCGTTATTTGGTTGAATTTGACCTTTGGTTGGTCTAAATATAACATTTGCCTCTTTAAGGGCTCGAATTTCAAGATGGGCCTTTGTTATGAGATATAATCTAGTTGCTTCATTAGACGGATAAACTAGCATATTCTGACGTGTAGTGGTTTGTATTTTCACAGGGTATTTTGACCCTAGTATGCCGTGCAGTGCCCAGGGATTGTTTAGCATTTGACGTGTTGGGTTCTCAACGAATAGTTGCCGGTCTTTTATTGTTGCTGTTGTTGTTTTGCGCATTGTTAGTTACGTTAGGTTTAGCTGTTTGATTTTGAGGTAAGGTCGGGAGGGTCGTCGGATGGGATGTGTTGAACTGTTTCCGTTTGTTTTCCCTGGGTGTTGCATGATGATGACGAGCCTGAAGGGCTGGGTGTTTCCCTATTGCGTTTCTTCTTGTTTGTGACTATTTCGAACCCTTCATCATCAGATTGCATGTCTGGGTCTTTAATGGGAGTGATTGGTTCATCTGTGATAGAGAATCTTGCGATTCCCGACATTTCAGGATCGTCGTATCTGTGGTGTATATCTGCATTGATGATGGTGGTGGTTGGTTTGAGCTTGTTTGCGGTTGGTGTGGTTATTGAAGTGGGTGGTTTGGGTGGTGATTTGATTAGATTCTTTTTGGCTTTGCTTGATTTTGTGGATTTGAGTTTTTTCTTTTGTTCCTGTGGTCGTGTGGTTTCGGATGGTTGTGAGTTGCGTTGTAATTCGAATAACTGTTGTGTTAAGCTGTTAGCTCGTTCGTTTGCTTTTCTTTGGTTTCTTGCCTTTGTTGTTTAAGTTCTTGTTGAAGTATGAGTGTGCTCTCCTTGTGATCAGCTCGGAGTTGTGCCATTTCATCTTGAACCGATTTGATAATCTCGTGTAGGCCATCATTTTGTGTTTTTGGATTCATGTTGTGATGAATTGAAATTAGAGTGAAAAGTGGTGATAGAATGCCGAAGAATTGAAAACAAATCGAAAAGGTTGAAAATTGAAGCGAAAGTGGAAAAGTCGAAAAAGTGGAAATTTGTCGCTGAAAAATCGGTGTTGGCAGACTTCTTCTCCTCAAGCACAAGCTGACTCTTTATACGCCGGGGGTATTGTCATATGGTACCGAGATTGCCGTACAACCAGCTATCCTACCTATGTTCAATGCAAAATAACCTATCTACAGAATTCTAACTAGTGGGTGCGTAGCCAGAGTGTCACAATATGTCCAACAGATAAGCCAAAATAACAGTGCGAAGTGCGAAGATTAAATTGTACTCAACAGCAGGTGTCCGAATAGCATAGGTATCCAGGTGCTGTATCTAAGCGAGTCGCGCAGTCGTTGATTGCTCTATTGTCCATATGACGGTAGAGATGGTGTCGAGTGAGCGATCTGTAATCAGCCAGGTGTCGGTGAATCGAGAATGCTTTGTTAGCAGTATCGGTTGTCGAGAGCTGAGAAATAGCGACCTCCAGCACTTTTTAAGGCCCTTATATGCAGACATGGAAGGATCACAAAAACACTCGCATCACGAGAACATGCTCAGCACGGAATACCTGCACGAGAAGTTCTCACAAACAAGCTCCCACCGGCGCCCGCGCCAGCCACCACATAGCCTCAAAATGACCCATTTCAGAATACCCAAAATAAATAATATTAAATATACTCCAAACCATCCAACATCAACTACTAATCGAGATGACTTCTCTTACAGAATGAGCGCTTGTGTTTAACACATTCCACTCACCCAGCCAACACCCAAGCGGGACCCGGCTTAAAAACCGACCCAGCACTAGCTTGGGGGGGGTGGGTGCAAGGAAACTTCAGACCCATAAGTGGTCATCCTAGCTCATCGAGTTTAGGTCGGGCATATACCTACATTTGTACGGCCCGCTTGCAACTCTGCGTTTTCTTCGGGAGGCTAGGAACAGCCCATCAAGAACACATTGTAAATATCAATCTGTTCATACATCATTTTACCTAATTAAAATTAAAATAACCAAAAAAAATCATATAAAGCAAAAAAATATATTTACTGTATAACATTTATATATATATATCCTACCTTGTACATTTCACATTACTGGTGTATAATTGTCTCTACAGGCGTAGCCAGTGTAGAGATTCACTCGGTATTGACAGCATGTTCAATATATTGACACATGCTGGCCTTTGTATTGTGTGGGTCTCTTTGTTCGTCAGATAGGGCGCTGACTATGGTGGATGTTATGACGGCTGCAAGCTTGAGATTGTCAGCGGATTTGCTTGAAGCTGCTGCATATGTGAGTTTTCGTGTTTCTTTTGTTGACACTTCTGTTTTGTATGCTGTGCATCCCTTGTATGCTGAGGGGTGGTCACTGTCGTAGTTTGCGCATCTTTTGACATTTCTGACATTTATAGCACTGTTACGTGGGGCTGTTCTTTGTAATTGATGACTTTGTATCTGTTCATATTGGAGCGGAGTCTGACGCCGTTCATTATGTTGTTTTGCTTCTTTGTCGTAGCAGGTTACTTTGACTCTGGTTGTTGCTGTTCGGATGTGGTTGCTTGTCGTGATTACTCTATGCAGGAAGTATGGGCTGTTTCATTTTGTTGGTTAGGTTCTCGGCTATTATGATGTCTCTTCGTTTGTAAGCGTTGTTTGGTTTGTTACTGGAGTGGTTGGCCATTGGTCGTTCGGGTTCTTTTGTCGGGTTAGGCTGTTGTTTATGTTCATTTTGCGTGCGTATATTTTTGGCTGGTGTGCTGATTGGACTGATAGGGTCTGGAATCATGCTGCCTTTTCGTCATTTGTTTTTGAAGACGATGGCGAATTCTTCGTCGGAGATGTCCGCTTCTGCGTCGGTCATAACAACTTCGATGTGGTCGTTGTTTGGAGATTGGTTTTCGTGGATGGGTGCTTTTTTCTGTTCGGAGTGTGCTGGAGTTGCTGGTAGTTTTGCCGAGAAATCTGGTACTGTCGTTGGAGCTGGTGTTTTTCTCGGGTTTCTATTTGTTCTTTTTCTGTCGTGTGTTGATTTTCGGGTGGCGTGTTTTGCTGTTCGAGTAAGCGCTCGGCTATCTATTCGATAGAAGCTCTGCACTTAGCAAGTTCTGTCTGTAGTCCTTCGATCTGCTTCTTGAGGGATTTGTTCTCTGTTGTTAGGAAGTCAATCAACTTATCTGAATCGGCGCCTTGAGAAGGGCACTGCGAAACTGTTGTTTCTTGAGTGGCCATATCTAACGTTAGCAATTTTGTAAGTTTTACACTTTGTTTAGCAATTTTATAAAAGTTTGCTCTTTACTTTAAGTAAGCAATTTTACTCTTAGAGTGGCAATTTTATAGGTTTACTCCTTAACCCTTTACCCAACAGAACGGCCCTGTGCCAATGCATTCTCTTATATATGCGAGGCGACCTATGGTCGACTCGCATATATAAGAGAATGCATTGGCACAGGGCATAACTGTAACCATCACAATGTGGTCAAGGAGCCGGTTCCAATGATATCCATATTTGTATGGTTTTATTGAGACAGACCAAAGATATTTTAGGCTGTTGAAGCTTTATTTGGCCGGTTTGTTGGGTAAAGGGTTAAGGAGGAAGATTGTCTGATGTGAGTGCTGCTGACTCGATCTGTGATGTGTGTGAAAGGAAAAACTAAGATTTATTTGATAAAAACTGAGGAGTTTGGAGTTTGGGATGATATCCGGGAAGATTTGAAAGGGCTATCGGCCCTCTCCTACAACCCACTTTTGTATGCCATGATTCCGCTGAAGAGCGTTTGTAGGGTTTGTGAGATTGATATGGGCTCATGCACAGTAGGTGTTTGCCTATCGTGCATGAGGTGGATGCCACCAAAGCAAAGCCCCACCCCCATTCCGAACCGGGACTGGCGGAGAAGACTTGCCTGGATTTGTCCGTGTGAGATGTGTGCGTTGATAAGTAAATATATTGTTTAGAGTTGTGAATAGTTGTACATGTTTAGTGCTTGCATGGACTCCAGTTGCCGTAGTCTGTTGTATTCTGGGCTTGTAAAATGTACGCTGTCAAAACAAAGGATGTCCCGACTGTGCTCTATAAATAATATGAATATTCATTGTTATACTCTATGCATAATCATAATTCTACTCGAATAATTTTCTTCATACCAGTGCTCAAACTATCGCATTCTCATTCCTAAACATGCCCCTCACTATGATTTCTGACTATGACCCTATACCACTAAATATGCATATAAACATTACATATATGTAATACTGTTAATTTGAATATCCCAACACCTCGCTCAACAAAAGACTTTCCAGCGATATCTATATATATAAAACCCGTCGTCTGTGTGTGTGTGTGTCTGTGTGTGTGTGTATAACTCGGTCACGATTTTGGCACGTTTCTAACTTTTCAACCATGCATCCAATGTGACCCAAATTTGTACCACGGCCTATAATGTGTCGTAAAAGGTGACTCAACAAATTTCACACCGATTGGTCAAAGCAAACATGAGATCTAACCTGGTCCCAAATGCAGTATTTGCACTCAGGTAGACACTATTTCTTATGACGTTTGTCAAAATGTATTGTATTGACAAAATTTCCATGCGCTCTACCAAAGTGTTGTTGAAAATGGGCGCTATAAACTAATTGTCAGATTGTGTGAATATTATAAGTAATGCATGTTGGCTTTGTCGCGGAAGTGCATGTAGTGTCGAGACTAGAACGTTCTATACCATCGTTAGAAATGGGTGCTAAATGTTCTTATAATATGCCACTTCAGTGTGAATATAAGTAATGGATTGTGTCTTTGCTATGAAAGTTCTGCATTATGTGTGGAATCGAAGGAGTACATATACGGAATATACCAAATTGATCAATAACGTTTTATACAATATAACAATGTGCGCGAAGTGCACAAATGGGCCGCAGTGCAAGGGCCTGTGGCCCTAGGCCTATATACGCTGAATAAAAGCTCCCAAAGGGAGCCTGTTGAAGATCATTATGCTGCTCGCCGCTCCTAAGTACGAAAAACCGGAAGAAAATGGGTGTTTTGCTCACAAGACAGAAATTTTGAAAAAAACTCAATTGCTTACCTTTTTCCAGAAAAATTCCTATTGAAAAGCGCTAAATACATTCAAATGCATTCTCGTAGTTAAAATTGAAATGGGTTTTGATAACAGAGGCCTTTTTTCGCATAAATTCCTTGGGACTTTGACAATTTAAACACTAACCTACAGCTAGAACGCATGCAGCTATGTCCCTTTATGGCGACAAGACACATCATTCACATAGAGCCGTGTTAAGCGCCCATTAGATAATTGGCTTTTGAATCGATGCACGGATCCAACGTGTGCTGTCAGTTAACTGTGATTACAGGCATGTCGCACTAAATTAAAGATGGTCTGTCTCGTGGCGGGTGATAGCCACATTGAGGTCCCCACTATATACTAACCCCCCATGTAATGATAACAAGCCATAAAAGAGGTAACCCCCATGTAATGATAACAAGCCATAAAAGAAGTAACCCCCATGTAATGATAACAAGCCATAAAAGAGGTAACCCCCATGTAATGATAACAAGCCATAAAAGAGGTAACCCCCATGTAATGATAACAAGCCATAAAAGAGCTAACCCCCATGTAATGATAACAAGCCATAAAAGAAGTAACCCCCATGTAATGATAACAAGCCATAAAAGAGCTAACCCCCATGTAATGATAACAAGCCATAAAAGAGCTAACCCCCATGTAATGATAACAAGCCATAAAAGAAGTAACCCCCATGTAATGATAACAAGCCATAAAATAAGTAACCCCCCATGTAATGATAACAAGCCATAACAGAGGTAACCCCCATGTAATGATAACAAGCCATAAAAGAGGTAACCCCCATGTAATGATAGCAAGCCATAACAGAGGTAACCCCCATGTAATGATAACAAGCCATAAAAGAAGTAACCCCCATGTAATGATAACAAGCCATAAAAGAGGTAACCCCCATGTAATGACAGCAAGCCATAAAAGAGGTAACCCCCATGTAATGATGGCAAGCCATAAAAGAAGTAACCCCCATGTAATGATAACAAGCCATAAAAGAGCTAACCCCCATGTAATGATAACAAGCCATAAAAGAGGTAACCCCCATGTAATGATAACAAGCCATAAAAGAGGTAACCCCCATGTAATGATGGCAAGCCATAAAAGAGGTAACCCCCATGTAATGATAGCAAGCCATAAAAGAGCTAACCCCCATGTAATGATAACAAGCCATAAAAGAGCTAACCCCCATGTAATGATAACAAGCCATAAAAGAGGTAACCCCCATGTAATGATGGCAAGCCATAAAAGAGGTAACCCCCATGTAATGATAGCAAGCCATAAAAGAGCTAACCCCCATGTAATGATAACAAGCCATAAAAGAGGTAACCCCCATGTAATGATAACAAGCCATAAAAGAGGTAACCCCCATGTAATGATAGCAAGCCATAAAAGAGCTAACCCCCATGTAATGATAACAAGCCATAAAAGAGGTAACCCCCATGTAATGATAACAAGCCATAAAAGAGGTAACCCCCATGTAATGATAACAAGCCATAAAAGAGGTAACCCCCATGTAATGATAACAAGCCATAAAAGAGCTAACCCCCATGTAATGATAACAAGCCATAAAAGAGCTAACCCCCATGTAATGATAACAAGCCATAAAAGAGCTAACCCCCATGTAATGATAACAAGCCATAAAAGAGGTAACCCCCATGTAATGATGGCAAGCCATAAAAGAGGTAACCCCCATGTAATGATAGCAAGCCATAAAAGAGCTAACCCCCATGTAATGATAACAAGCCATAAAAGAGGTAACCCCCATGTAATGATAACAAGCCATAAAAGAGGTAACCCCCATGTAATGATAGCAAGCCATAAAAGAGCTAACCCCCATGTAATGATAACAAGCCATAAAAGAGGTAACCCCCATGTAATGATAACAAGCCATAAAAGAGGTAACCCCCATGTAATGATAACAAGCCATAAAAGAGCTAACCCCCATGTAATGATAACAAGCCATAAAAGAGCTAACCCCCATGTAATGATAACAAGCCATAAAAGAGGTAACCCCCATGTAATGATAACAAGCCATAAAAGAGGTAACCCCCATGTAATGATAACAAGCCATAAAAGAGCTAACCCCCATGTAATGATAACAAGCCATAAAAGAGGTAACCCCCATGTAATGATAACAAGCCATAAAAGAGCTAACCCCCATGTAATGATAACAAGCCATAAAAGAGGTAACCCCCATGTAATGATAGCAAGCCATAAAAGAGCTAACCCCCATGTAATGATAACAAGCCATAAAAGAGCTAACCCCCATGTAATGATAACAAGCCATAAAAGAGGTAACCCCCATGTAATGATAACAAGCCATAAAAGAGGTAACCCCCATGTAATGATAGCAAGCCATAAAAGAGCTAACCCCCATGTAATGATAACAAGCCATAAAAGAGGTAACCCCCATGTAATGATGGCAAGCCATAAAAGAGGTAACCCCCATGTAATGATAGCAAGCCATAAAAGAGCTAACCCCCATGTAATGATAACAAGCCATAAAAGAGCTAACCCCCATGTAATGATAACAAGCCATAAAAGAGGTAACCCCCATGTAATGATAGCAAGCCATAAAAGAAGTAACCCCCATGTAATGATAACAAGCCATAAAAGAGCTAACCCCCATGTAATGATAACAAGCCATAAAAGAGGTAACCCCCATGTAATGATGGCAAGCCATAAAAGAAGTAACCCCCATGTAATGATAACAAGCCATAAAAGAAGTAACCCCCATGTAATGATAACAAGCCATAAAAGAAGTAACCCCCATGTAATGATAACAAGCCATAAAAGAGGTAACCCCCATGTAATGATAGCAAGCCATAACAGAGGTAACCCCCATGTAATGATAACAAGCCATAAAAGAAGTAACCCCCATGTAATGATAACAAGCCATAAAAGAGGTAACCCCCATGTAATGATAGCAAGCCATAAAAGAGGTAACCCCCATGTAATGATGGCAAGCCATAAAAGAAGTAACCCCCATGTAATGATAACAAGCCATAAAAGAGCTAACCCCCATGTAATGATAACAAGCCATAAAAGAGGTAACCCCCATGTAATGATAACAAGCCATAAAAGAGGTAACCCCCATGTAATGATAACAAGCCATAAAAGAGGTAACCCCCATGTAATGATGGCAAGCCATAAAAGAAGTAACCCCCATGTAATGATAACAAGCCATAAAAGAGCTAACCCCCATGTAATGATAACAAGCCATAAAAGAGCTAACCCCCATGTAATGATAACAAGCCATAAAAGAGGTAACCCCCATGTAATGATGGCAAGCCATAAAAGAAGTAACCCCCATGTAATGATAACAAGCCATAAAAGAAGTAACCCCCATGTAATGATAACAAGCCATAAAAGAAGTAACCCCCATGTAATGATAACAAGCCATAAAAGAGGTAACCCCCATGTAATGATAGCAAGCCATAAAAGAGCTAACCCCCATGTAATGATAACAAGCCATAAAAGAAGTAACCCCCATGTAATGATAACAAGCCATAAAAGAGCTAACCCCCATGTAATGATAACAAGCCATAAAAGAGGTAACCCCCATGTAATGATAACAAGCCATAAAAGAAGTAACCCCCATGTAATGATAACAAGCCATAAAAGAAGTAACCCCCATGTAATGATAACAAGCCATAAAAGAGCTAACCCCCATGTAATGATAACAAGCCATAAAAGAGGTAACCCCCATGTAATGATAACAAGCCATAAAAGAAGTAACCCCCATGTAATGATAACAAGCCATAAAAGAGGTAACCCCCATGTAATGATAACAAGCCATAAAAGAAGTAACCCCCATGTAATGATAACAAGCCATAAAAGAAGTAACCCCCCATGTAATGATAACAAGCCATAAAAGAAGTAACCCCCATGTAATGATAACAAGCCATAAAAGAAGTAACCCCCATGTAATGATAACAAGCCATAAAAGAGGTAACCCCCATGTAATGATAACAAGCAACTTTAAAAAACAGTCATATGATTTGCTCTTTGTAAAATCAATGTCAAAAACCCTTTTACATCCGAAACACGCAATTTCACCAAAAAATAACAAATTTTGAAAATTTCATTCATTTCCAAATTTAAAAAAATCCCATTTTTTTTTTTAATTTTAAAACTTTCATATCATTTTATCTTTGTCAAACCAATGTCAAACCCACTGTGTATGAACTGTTACATCGGAAGTCATTCTATCGTCGGTTTGTGATGGTTCTTGCTGATCGAAATTATACATTTTCACGACTTTTTGACAGTTAAAACGCAATTTTGAGGCATCTAGGTGATAATTCGATTAGTTATTTTCGATCCCATCACAATCTGTCACTGTGGCACTGAGTGTGTTAATTACGAAACTTTCATTGTGCGAGTCATAACGACAAAAAACGCGAATTTTTATAATTGTTTGGGTTCTCTCCTTGTCGAGTCGGTTCTCTCCCCATTTTATCGTTCTATACGGGTAAAACTATGGCTAATATTTGCCATGGTACATGGTTCAAACTGCCAATTTTGTGAAAGTATACAAAGATAAACACAACAAACTATGCATTAAGTTGAAATTTGCACCACTTGTCATTAATTTCGATGAATTACACTGCCTTCCTATGCTTATCCAATAAGCTGTGTTACGCTTATCAAAATTCACAAAGTCGCCAGCTAGTTTGAAAAATAACGCGTTTTGCAGGCCCGACATTTCCATGAGTCAACAGCTGGTTAACAATAGTGAAATTTCATTGCGCTGGACTTCGTAAAGCGTGAGCGTAGACGGAATATATAGAGTTATCTGTCTTGTATTTTATCTATTATATATTTTGGAACTTCTGTATGTATGTATTTGTTTTATAGACTCGAAAAACTGCTCGACCGATCCGACTCAAATTTGGTGTGTAGGCCTACTTTGATCCGGGGAACAATATGGGCGGGTCCAATTTCACGTGCGTCAGTGTCCTTGAACTCGCTCAAATACGCTCATATAGGCATGTTTATGGGCCTCGACCGATCCCACTCAAATTTGGTAGCTGGTTCTACTTTGATCACGGGAACAATATGGGTGGGTCCAATTTCACTTGCGACTTTATCCTTGAACTTGACCTCATTCATATACGCTCATATAGGCATGTTTCTGGACCTCGACCGATCCGACTCAAATTTGGTATAATGTAGGCCTACTTTGATCCCGGGAACAATATGGGTGGGTCCAATTTCACGTGCGACCATGTCCTTGACCATATTCGCTCATATAGGCATGTTTCCGGGCCGATCGAACAATAATTTGCCCAGGCGGATACGATCACCAAAATATCCCTAAATAGCCCGGACGAAGAGGGGGCACATCGGCTAGTCTTGTCTATTTTCGTAGACGTATTTTACTCAACAAAAAGCCAAAAATAAGACGTTAACAGTTATTTGACACCCATACAATGCTCTGATTACGCAGTTTATGAAGTTTATGTCGGGCATCCGCTTGCTGGATGCTGATTATCTAGGTTAAATTCTAGAATTCTAGAATATGCCGCTATTAAAGCATATACAAGCACGATAATCTTCCATTCAATCATATTTTAGATTGACTGGGGATATCTTATTTTTTCATAGAAGATATAAAAAGGCAAAGAATCCTACAGTTACAAATATTATATGGATGTTAATTCTTTGGCGACTAAATGTGCTATAATGAGCAGCTACTTGAATCCTATTGATTCATTTGTAGGAATGCTCAGCTATTAAATTCAACATGCAGTAACAGATTGTTTGAATATCATTAAAAATTAGTGCCATGGGTGTCTGAACCTGGCTATTATAAGGCACATTATTATTCCTCGCTACTAACGTGTCAAATGAGCAGGGACGTGGGCTGGAGGGTATCCAATGTTGGGGCGTCCACCTTGGAATTTCCAACCGCACCATCCCCTTGAAACAGACCAAACTCATGCACAAGGCCTGGGCTTTGGTTTTCCCCAACTGCATGACACATTATAGCTCTAGATTGTATACCATTATGAAGTGAATTGATCAGTAGCCTTTGATTGGCCACCGTGCAAACCGGGGGAGAAACTCGGGATACATGGGCCCAGTGTGAAAATGTGGATATCTGAACCTGAAAATTGCAAAAAACATCTAGACTGGCTTCAAGATTCCCAAGTGTTGGAAGTTACCAACCTGGCGCCCCCACCCCCACAAGATTGGAAATGTTCCCAACAGATGGAGAGCGAGAGAGAGAGATGATTTATTTTGCAAAAGAGCATACATTATTTAATACAAAGCATACTAATTAAATGGAATTAGATTACTTGTCCATTAAACAAGTTTCTTGCCAATTGGGGGGGGGGGGGGGGGGGGGGGGTAAATGTGATATAGAAAACTAGATCACACCTGCTCCCTACTTCATGTCCACCCATCATGAGTTTTGGATCAACTCTAAAGAATATGTCCATTTGTATATGTCAAATATGGTTGATTACATGTTTAAAGTGTAGGAAAGTATGCAAATGTTAGTCTAAAAACGACAAAATCCCCACTATTAAATTGTTGTCAATCAAATTAAGCGAAAAATTTCAACATATTGTTGGTGTTAAATATCAAACCAATCTATTGTTAGATAAGAAATTTGTAACTGTTGAACATTTTGATCAAAGTTGGGGATAGACACCAATTAAGCATCCCCTCCCCAAGTCTCCCCACCACCCCAATCACGTCATAACCTATCAATGATTCAGTTGAACGTGATTTCATAAGTATTATTCATGTCTGGGCGACAAACTTGTGTAAATGTCCCTCAGGCGGATTTCAGAGGAGGAAATATGATGGCGCTGGCATTGAAATATTGTCACACCTGGATCTTTCAATAATGCCCAGATTAAGTAAATGAATATAACATATCATATTCTCCTGAGAGGCTGAGAGTAGATTTATATTACCATTGGTCATTTATATAGGCGGGCATGATTATGATACTATACTCATCGGGACTTTCAATATTTTATTTCTGCCTATTAATGTCACTTAATCTCCCGTATTATGTATTTATTGTGTTATTTATTAATATACCTGTTCTATTATACAAATTACATAAGCTAAAGTCATTATCTGGTTTAAAATGTCAGATACACAAGACTATTTTCTGACCCAAGTGCAGAAATCGTTCGAATAAATCTCATGGACAGAACCGTCACAGCCATGATCGGTTTGAAATAGAACCGTAACACGCACCCGTGTTGATTAAGAGGTCACAGCTCCCAATGATCAACCCCTATCGGGATACTTTCTCAGCTATTTTACAAAGAATAGCACGGGTACACTTTATAGTCAGCGTTTGTCTTCAGAATGCGTTTCATATTTTATACGCCACGAAAAACAAAGAAATTGCGTCCACGTGGCTTGATTTTCAGTGGTAACATGTTGATATTTACGCGTTAACTCGCTAATACTGAGTTAATTGTGGTCTAGAGTTCAGGTTTCGATAACACGGCACATCTGCAGCCTCTGTTCATTCAGGAAAGTTTAATATATTCAAGATATCTATAATTATGCGTGATTTTGTCACAAAAATGATTATTTTCAATCATCAGGAACCGTATCAAATCAGGCAAGAACCATCACAATACCGGCGATAGAACGACTTCCGATGTAACAGTTCCTACACAGTGGTCAAACCCTTTTACATCCAAAAAATGCAATTTCACCAAAAAATAACAAATTTCGAAAATTCCTATTTTTTTTTTACATTTCTTGGCATGCAGGTCAGTATATAAATCAAGGTGGGAAAATAAATCTACATGTCTAGTAAACACTATCTACATGCTACAGAAATGGTTGTTCATGCAGGTCCGTATATAAACCAAGGTTGAAAATAAATCTACATGTCTAGTTACACTATCTACATGCTACAGAAATGGTTGTACATGCAGGTCGGTATATAAATCAAGGTGGGGAAAATAAATCTACATGTCTAGTAAACATCAATTTTTGATTTGAATTTTTTTTTTTTTAATTTAATTCAAACAAATTTAGAACATCAAACTACTGATGTAGCAAGTCTTACAAATGTCTACTTTTACAAGTCATGTCAAAACATGATATATGGGTAATTTGCTGGCTATATTGGCCTAATTAATTTAGTGAGGTTGGGACCCCGACATTCTTCTATAATCCGGGGTATACAGTTTAAAGCAGATGCACACGTAATGTACATGTAAACAATGCGGATAATAAACAAAGTTAATTTCTAATTTACCGGCCATAACAACGCTTTTTAATGTCGTGAACTGGGAACAGATATATCCTGATGCTCGCTATATTGATGCACGTAGCAGAACAATCCGTAGTTACATGCTTACTGTAGCGCACCTATATATCTTACTTACATGAAGTTTTCTACCCCCATTTATACAACAGTGATATAATGCGAAAATGTCACATAATAATGATTTAAAGCAATTTTAAAAAGTGGGTCGGATCCTGATCCGGAAGAAAGCACTTTCGGCCAAATTCGTATCCTGATCCGGATCCGGAATCCGGACTAAACTTAAAGTTAGTCCCGTCTGTGCCTCCATAACTCTGATGTATCGGAAATGGATAACGCTTGAACCATAGATGTGTCTTACAATTTATTTATATTTCAGATAATATGAACATGCATACATAAACGTTTCATTCCAAGTTGGTCAACAAATATATACAACACTATATATTTACAGAACCAAATACAAATTAGTTTTAAAAGAATACTATCTGGAAATATACTGTGCCAGAAGAATAAGAGTAAGTGATTTCGCATTTACGACTAACGATGAATCCAGGTTGTGGGCTTAAACAAATTTCCAAAATTTAAAAGTTATTCCAACCAGTTCCAACTGAGTTATTTAAAACATAACATGGCTTATATACAATAAACTATGTGTGTTTGAAGTTGAACAAGGCGATCAATATGCGAGAGAAGAAAGTTAAACATGCCAGATATGTCGGATTGGTAATGATAATTGAATATTGTAGCAATTCGTGTAATGTTGAAATCCCGGAAACATGGACCTACTCGACATAAAAACTCGAGTAAAAACCCTCGTCTCTGGTGGTAAGTTGGACGAGAGTCGGTCAGCCCACATGACCAGGAGGCCAACACTACACGAATATTCACAATATTATGATGCACACATGTAAACACGTATACTCGAAAAAAACATGATGCATAAATATACTTCACAGGAATATTACAAGATATGACATTTAATAAGTTAAAACGAACTAGAATGCACCAAAAGAAGCACTATATATATATGGGGAGCGGTCACTTGTACATTCAAGTTCATGGGTCATTTTATATTGTATCAATTCGTGTACTGTTGGAATCCCGGAAACATGGACCTACTCGACATAGAGTAAAAACCCCAGTCTCTGGTGGAACGTTGCCCACGTGACAAGGAGGCCAACACTACACGAATATTCACAATATTATGATGCATTGATGCATTTATATCTATCTAGATTGAAATGATTTACGGATAAGAGATCATTAACAATTCACATTTAATACATTAAGCGATTCTATCATTTAGCGATAAATATCGTGGATCGGCGATCTTATTGTAATTATCTCTTGATTTTCACTGCTCGTTCCAGGCAGCTAGACGAGTTTTGTACTCCACGTCTAGTGCCATCCATTGAACCCGTATGTTTTCCCGACTTTCATTTGAAATACTTTGAAATTCGTCATAGTGTTTTAACATTTCAACAGTTTTACTAAATGGCTGCGGAGGTGGAGATTTGAGGGCTTCACTACGTTTGGTTATTGCATAATGATTAGCAGGACTATGACCATGTAATCGCTTTGGCTTTGTTGGTGCTTTAATGACATTGCGACGTTTTTTTATTGCGGGCAGACTTGAAAATGCTCGTGCCGTTTTTCACATTATATTTGGATGCAACTGTTCGACACTCTCTAACATCAAAATCTCTGAAAACTGTATACTTTCCCCCGCTGAGATACAATCGAAAACTAGTCTGTATGGATCCATTGGTATACTTTCCCCCGCTGAGATACAATCTTCAATATATCGATACGAAAGTATGTGGTGTCCATACCGCTTGGCATTCTTAATATCTATGGGCGGATTTTTGCTTTACGTCATCGAATCTTGGGCTAGCACAATATACTTTTTTGTTGAATTTGATGTTAGTGGAACTTTAGGAGACACCCGACCTCAGTGTTTTATTAAATCAATAGCAGTGACATGTGTCATTTTTTTGCCCAGAATTTTTGGCACAGATCCGCACAAAACGAATTTACCTAACAAAGTAGACTGAGGTTCGGCGGAAGTTGCACATGGAAGTCTATATGCCGATATAGATCTTAAATATGCATCCTTTCTCAGAGGATCCTTCAATTGGTGTCGAACCACGAACGAATGCTTTTATTTTAGTTGCACCGACGTGTTCTCTACAATACACTGCAAATGCATCATTTACACTCTCCATGCCACCTATTTTGAAACATATATTTTTCCAGCAATGAAAAATTATCTGATATCTTGTGTCATGTTTCTTCATGACGGCTCTACCCCCCACCCCTAGTAGTGTGGTGGTGAAAGTAGTTTGCATGCTCCCCACCTTCGGTCTGGAATCTAGATATTGGAACCGGATGTGTTTCCATCAGTACAGGGGCAAAATCAATTAATTTAATCATGTATGGTGTGAAATTAGATAGTTTGTATCTCAAACGGAACAACTGGTAGAATAATTCGGTATGATGCAGATATTGTTTCACATCATTTTCTTGCAAACCCCACTGAGTCTGAGGGATGTAGTGACGCTTCGTGGCGCCCTTCGATTAAGTTTGGTTGGGGCTCAGTTTTTATTATCACCATCATTGAATAAAAATTATGCCATATTGCGGAGACTAATTCCAGATCACTATATTCATTTGGTAGCGTATACTCGGTTCGTACTTTATGATCAATGGTGTTTAAATTTATTGGCTCTTCTGAAAGAACGCCTTTCATAGGATGCGGATATTTCTCGTTGTCACCATTTGGTGAGGGGGCAATGATAACAAATGCACGGTCTTTGTTCAGCTTGACTGGTTTTAATTTATCATGGGAATCATATTTTATCCTGAATCCGCCCTGACCACCCCATCGTTAATGTTATCCTCCAATTTTGTTAGTCGGTCTGATTGGTAGGCCTTTTTCTCGGGGCCATTCTTTTTCGACGCTACTACATTTGCGGCTTCCATAATCCTAGCAATTTTTAAATTAATTAATTTTCGACGATCTGTACCATTGAATGCAAGAGGCAGAGTACTACCCTGTTTGTTGGAATAGATTTGATTAGTGAAGTTTCATGTATTCTTGTGATTGTTTGTTTCAAGGATGTTCGCTTGCCAGTTGATTCACTAATTATTTTGATTGTCGAACGATCACATTTATGATAAATATTCCACCCCAGCTGTTGTTGGCCCTAATGTTCCCTCACCATCTAACATAGCCTGCAAGAACATTTCATCACCAGAAAGATAAAACTTTATATTTAGATTACTTTGAGACAACTTGTTAATTTGGTTACATAATAAAATGAGATTTTCCTCAAGATTGTCCCTGTTATCAGACTCTTTGAACGAGGCCAATGGAAATACTAATCTGGGATCTTGAAACTTGAAGCCATGCAGGGCCAACTCATTATTAATTGGGGTTAAAGCAAAAAATGTACATTTCTCCCCACCAATTTCCCGAGCATCAACGTAAAGCCGTTAATAACATGAAGGGAATCAGATTTTTTCAAAAACGGAAAGAAAAACATTAATGTGTCTATCAAACGACCGGGATCAATTTTCCACCCTGTGGGGATTCGTTTTGGCGATAAAACCGACCTAAACATTGATTCATATGTTTTTTTCATGTCCGATTCTTCACGTCGTGAAGGTATCGAACCTGGAAATAACTTGCGAAGCCTCTCTGAAAGCTTGTGTCCAGAATAATTTTCTTCTAAATCGACTAAGGCTTGACTTGACATTTTGAAGTACTTCGGGCCATGCTCTCTGGAAATATCCTTAAGAAGTGAATCCCCTTGCCTCGACGTTTTGATTGAACACAACATATCCACTATATCTTTTTTGACAACAAATTTATCGCGATTTCCTTGTTTTGGTACGGACTTTCTAAACTTATCTTTAATGATATTTACTGCCTGAATTACTGACGGTTCTTGTGGAATTTCATTGCTAACAATTGGAAGTGACTGACTCTCGTTGGATAACTTGCATTCAGCCATTTTAAAGTTTGCAAAATTATCAAACATATTTTTAAATTTGCAAATAGCAGCTATAGCATCGAATGATATGAACGGTCTCTTTTTTCCAGTAATTTCGAAACAACAAGATGGTTCTAAAGCATTTTTCACGAGTGAGCAATCAAGATATTTATACCCTTCACTGATTATGTGTGCCAGAAGATCTAGAATGTCAAGTGCTGCCTTAGTCTCCATGTACAAACTATTTATATATTTGTATTTAACAATTTTACCAGATATCACTACCTCCCCAGATGGGCTGGGTGTATTTATTGTGGCTTGTACCATAGATTCATTATGTGGCGTGAATGATTCAGGTGGGGTTTGTTGATGAGATTCAAGTTGGGAGGGAGCCGTTGGTGGATCTGATGGACCTTGTGCAGTGGTACCATCATGGGAAGTGACTAAAAAGTTATCAACAGAATCTATAAAATTTTGAATGTTTTCACTATGGGGATTGTTCTGTTGCTGTTTTCGAGAAATAACAAGAGCGGCATCTAGACGAATTGAGGATCTCCGTTTACATTTATGTATATGCCCGTCATCAAATGCAGTTTGTATACCACTTTCGGCAAGCCAAGGATCAATAAAATGTGAATAACCCCTCTTCTTAACCCTATCTTTCAAATTTATGAACTGTAACAAATCTTAACATGGAATTGAGAAACCATTTGGTGCTTGGATAATAGAAATGTTTTCCCGCCTAATACCAACTCAGACATTTTAGTTTTTATTGCAAGTGGGTTTGGGTGTTGGATTGAGGTGTTATATCTGGTAAACTTGATGAATACAATGAAAATATAACATATTATGGATCAACACGTATAACTCAAAAACGATTAATATACTCATGAATTACCTGTCTGTAGTTATCTGGTGTGATGGTTTCTCTGCTACCCGGGTACACCGCTGTGCGCACGTTTATATTCACGGAAAAGTCTTTATTCACTCCGGCTGTTATTGACGTCGCAAAAGAAATCTGCTCGTCGGAATCACTGATTAACAAGTCCCACATCGGTCCTAATGAGTTATCTAAAAGGTGGATGTTAGCCTTCGCATAACTGAATGAAACTCGCGTAGTAGTAGTTGAAATTCCGGGGAAAATTGTCGGGTCGATTGCCGCGTTGAATATTCCTGCGCTGTATGTCTGCTGTCGTCCCTTTTTCAACGCACGTTGAACCTCCTTTCTCACATTATATTTCAGTATTTCTTGACGCGTCTCGCATGGCTTAGCGGCCAACAGTCCTGTGAATTCCTTGTTTATTGTAGATGCGAATGGATCCTTGATGGGCTGGGAAGTTTCGAGGTAGTCCGGTTCTGTTATTATCTTTACTTTCTTATTGACACTTCCATCGGTATCAATCATATACCCACTAACGCGATCTTTGTTGATGTCGGTCACTAGGATGTTGACGTCTTCCCGTCTACAGGAGAGGCTGCTTGTGTGTCCAATTCGGATAAGGGAGTCCCTTCCATTGAACACTAAAGGTGAACCGGTTGAGGATTGAAGTGGTGGATCAGCACTGGTGGGTCTGGGTCTCAGGCGGTGAAGTTGCTGGCGCTGCTTTTCTTTTTTGTCTTTTCGGTGGTTCTGCTAAGTCGGTAGCTAAAGCGATATGTGAATGTCAAGATTTTCGCCAGATAGATCCAGAGAAATTATTTATTGAAAGGTTTTATTCAAAAAGAGCTTCTCCGTTTAGCCACAGCTTGATACCCACCATTGAAAACAGCCTAGCGGCACAGGAGTGGAATGATTATATATGAATATTTGGCACCATGCACAGCAAGTATGAGGACAAGCCTAGTGATGCATTGTACTATCGATATACAGTGGTTAGCATTAATATTTTGTAAGTAATCGATAACCGAAACGTAGAAATGTTATTATAGTTGTTGTTGTTGCTATAATCCGATGATACCGGGACCACCGAATCGGATTGTGTAAGTACATTTAATCAATTTAACTGTTGATTGGGTATTAGCAGCATGACCAATAATTTCGACAAAGTTAAATTGAATCGGAATTTGCAAATATATGAGGTAATCATTATGTACGGGTACGACATACCACATGCACATAGTATTTGTGTACGTTCAGACGACCACGATACAATCGTAAGTGGAGGAATCGGGCCCGATGAGATAGTGGATAGTTTGTTCAGACGATTGTGATGTCACATGCATTGTGATATCGTAGGTTGTTCTAAAGCATGCGATTGACTATCCTACGGTCATTTCCAACTACGATTTTTACGTACACGCGACTGCGATTACATATTGTATCGTGGTCGTCTGACAAACATGGCTGATGTTAGCATTATATACTCACGATTGATGACGTCCGAGAAACTGATTTTCTCTGTTGAATCATTCTGGGTGACAGTTATCTCTTTCAGAAATTTGTCAACAGTCTGAACGACAGCAGTAGACGTTTCATTGTCGGTGGAGAATGTGACTTCATCGCCCCTGGTCAGTTGGTTGCAAATCAAAGGCGTAGGTCTGCGTTTTCCAGTAGATCACGTAGGTGGTAGGCCTAAAACAAAAATGTTGTCGTTATATTAGTTTACAAAAAGTAACTTTCATCAAACATTTTTATCAATTTAGCATATATTTGCAGCGTACTGTTTTATACTGACATCATTTCTATCCGAATTGCAAATGACGTTAGTTCACAATGAATGTGTTTCAGATTTACCTAGTGTTCATTATATAGCTTTACATTAAAAGCTTGCCGATTACATATAAAATGCATGGCAGTTTAATCAAATGAAAAAATATTTTCGGATAGTTTGCCATTCAGAATACAATTTCAACACGCCGGGAACGATGGACATTGGGGACCGACGAAAAGCGATCAAAATAGCATGAGGTGGATAGATGGTCTGAAATTGCTTTGGTATTTGGTGTTGAGCATTATTCCGTTTTTCAGAATCTCTATAATCTCGTAGTTTATTCTATCTTTTTGACTGCGTGGATAGTCGAAGATAATGGTATGCTCGCCATTGTAAGCATATTTAATGTCTGCACTTTTCGCATTTTACATTCTAATAGAATCACCCATTGCAACTATATAGCGACTTAGCATAGTTTTCCCTATGCCTCCTACAGGGTCCCAAAACCATTGCACCTTTCGCTCATCCGGTGGTGCCTCCAATCCTGTCAGAATGTTCAGTTGCCAGCGTTTCCACACAGTAGGAGATAGTCTTCGATAAATCTCAACTCGGTTTGTATCGAATTTGAACATTTGACTACAGCTTTCCATAGCCGTATAGCCGCTAGAGTACATCGCACTTGTGCAGGGGTCCGCCATGAGATGGTATACGGGGCATCCATTCCTCCTTCACACAAAGGCTCGAGCCGATTGTGCTGAACGATTATCCATAAGAACGCTTTTAGGTCAGGCAAAAAACTTGACCAGGCCATCTTTGATGGGCAACCCTTGTTTATCTATTGTATCCAATACAGGTTTCATGCATGCCTTGTGCTTGATCAAATGCTGCTTCAGCGTGTCATAATATATCTTCATGGGTGCTTTCATCATCCCCTCATCTGCTTCTGAGACATGCACACCATCCAAAAAATGCTTCATAATATGCCAGCGTTAAAATCATAGTTCTAAAGTAGGTTCTCAGCAGAATCTCTCCAAAGAATACGTACGACAAGCTGTTGTAAACTTGTTTATCAGCACGTATACAGCACCCAATACAGTTAGAAATCGTCGTATCTGCAGCAATGTCATTCACTCCTTTGCATACCAAGCTTGATACGCGTGTTCATAATATATTTTTGGTTGTGTGGAATTATATTTAACACGTTGATTATTACTCGCCATGGGTTTATTCACATATGATACTCGCAAACGTTTTGCCAATTCTTGATTATTGTCAAAAAATGTCAAACAATCATTGAAATCTGCATGTGTTGCTATTAGATATTTCTCGTGATCCCTTACCTTCTTCAAAATATTGCCATATAACCCACATTGGTCCATAGACCCAAACATATAAACAACAGTCTTGGATGCAGTGACGAAATAGGTCATGAGAGTTGGCAACATGGACATCAGTCCAATGAAATTAAGATAAGAGACAGTTGCTCCATTATGATGCAGAGAATGATACATTTGTTTGTGGTGCTTTTATTTTGAGGAAATTCCTTTCAGAAATGCCAAGGGCACAGCATTCCTCTGGATTAACCAACATTCTGGGTTAAAAGCTCAAATGTAGCCTCGTCATAAGCTTGCAATTCTGCTGCTATGCCAAACATGAGCCTATCAAAGTCTGTCAGAGTCTTCCATCCTTTATTGCATCTAACAGTTGATCAACCAGTTGCATAAAACATTGGGTACACATAGATAATATTATCAAAACATTCATTAATCCAGAATTGCATGAAAGACAGGACCCATCATTTAGTCCATACTATAACTTAATTGGCCTTAAAGTCTGGTCGATCGATGCCATGATCTCGGACACAAACTAAATGTTGAGTTTTTCATGTAATGGTACATTACGACCAATGCAATTCAGATGTAGGTTTAAGACTTTGTGTATAGAGTGTCTGCTAGTAACAATCAGGCTGGGTTAACTCCCTTAATCTGCCTGTGGACGACACATACTTCAGTCTTATTTAAAAACCATGCTGGATTATTTCCCTTAATCTGTATGATGGGATGGATTCTATCCAAATAAAGCCACATATCTGGACAAGCCTGAATTTACTATGTGAAATTCAGAGTTGGTCTATAAAACTAATTATAAACTGTTATATTTCATAATTTTTGTGTGAATTTTTAACATATTGAAGACATTATTATGTTCCTTTCAGAATTAAAAAAAACTTTCAGTTGCGGTTATCTTATTTTTATTAATTTTGTGCCACAAAATAGTCACAAAATGCTGAAAACTGTGCTACCTCCTCAATATTTTGTAGTGTTAGAAAACGCCTGGTGTTCTATTGGAAATATATTCACCAACGTCATGTATGAATCTTGTTTATTATACTCATGCGTGTATCCATGGCATATACTCAATCAGTGCACCTGCTAAGTATATGGTGTATATTGTATCATTATGAATGTAGCCACGGCTGACCTTGATTACGGTCTGGCTAAGGTGATTGTTTGGTGCCATCATTAGCTGACCTTGGATGTTAGATCGGCATTGAGATTAACAGTTGTATTGCAGAGTAAACCAAACTCACAAATTTGTGTATATCCACCCCCCCAACTTTTACAGATATGATTTAGTTTGTCTATTCTTGAGGTTTAACTTCATCTAAATTTATTTTGTTATGAAGAAAAAAAAATATCCCGAGTTGTGACTGTCAAATACCCCACATTATCGTATGGTGAATATTTAATTATGTTTTATGTTACAATAATTAATATGAATCGCAAACAAAATGTAAGTGTAATAGGAACTGGAAACAGAACGAAAGGTTGAACTCAATCAAGAGGGAACATTTGATGCTCACTATCCACAAATATATTGTTGCTTTTGTCCAGTGAAATATATTGTAAGCTCATGAAGAGAAATAGTTTATTTTGTCCTTAAAATGTAAGAATCGATGAAAGAAATCAGATTTACGGAACATTTTGTTTCGGAATTTAATGAATTTGCCTTTAACATAACCAATTGTTGCAGCGTGATTTTTTCGGAGAATGTGGGGTAAACAGTCCTATCGTGATATCTTACAAAATTACCCTGTGTTGGGACTAATTAACCCTTAGATAGCCAAAACCACAGACTACGAATTCGCTCTTCGCACCTTGGCGTTGTCGGCATTAAACATGTCTGTTTAATATCCCCTTTTCATGTCAAAAGTCCATGGAGACCCCATTTAGAAAGTGAATGGATAAATTATGATACTCAGACTTAATTCACCTAAATCCATAGCTATAAACACATGTTTTGATAACAGCTTATGAGACCCCAACTGCTGCACACGTGTCAATCAACATAATCAAAGTTGTTGGGCAATATGGCTCCCAAAAATATGTAGGTAATCTGAGGTAATGACAATTTCTTCGCATCAAAATTTTTATTATTTTAATGGCAGTGAACACAAAGGATTAAAAAAATCAGGCTGTTGTCTGGTTGATCACAATATTGATAATATATTCATCAGAATTTCTTGATATATGGTACATGGTTTGCATTTGAGAAGACGCAGGCCAAGTTCGAATTTGGTCACGGCCTGATTTGCTGGAGTTATGTACCTTTCAGCTTAGAAATGGCTGTTTTCATGTTGTCCACATGGAAACTTGAGCAATTCATGCTACCCTCATCCAAAAGTGGTACACGATTCAGAGCATTCTCATTTGTTATCGTTTTACTCATTTTCAATGTAAAACTGATGTTCGATGGTTTTGTTGAGGTTTGCGATGCCTGTGTCGTAGACATGCTAGTTATTTGACTTCGTATTTTACTTTTTTATTTGCTTGGTTCATAAACTGAGCATCATTGATAACTGCCAGTTTTGACAAATTTGATGTTAAATTTGGGAAGTGAATCTTTATAGTTATAAAGATTTAGCTAAGGAATGGTCACTACATATATCTTGGTGAACCATATGCATGCCCAGTGCCTTGATGAGCACCGTCTGATATATTCGCCAGAACTTTGTCTCAAATAAATTGTTATCAAAACAGATTGATGGCTGCAGAAATAAGCGGATTTAGTGTGATATAATTTATCCATGCACTTGACACAACCGGTTGCTATCACCATTCCATACAAAAAAGGGGATATTTAAACAAATGTTTCATTTTTGTCAGACACGCCGACTAAGCTGGAGGAGGGAATTAATTAATGGGGTTAATTATTCCCAACACACCTGAACACACTGTAATTCTTTACGATGTTCCGATATGACTATGTTTACTCTATATTCTTTGAAAATTTGATGTACATAATTTACAATAGAACAATTTTTATCAAACATCTTCTTACATGCAAAATGTTTGAGTTGTTGGCGCAGTTTTCTATTTGTGTCATAAAATCAATAAAAACATGATGAGGTACTGGAAATGTTATTTAACATTCTGGATGAAGTATTTGTCCCGGATATATTTAAAAAAATTTACCAAAAAAAAAACTATGTAATATAGCAAAGTTATAATTGTCGATACAGAGTTTCAGCCTAGAGCGGTTATAAACAAACCTTTCCATGACACTGAGTTGGGCGTTGTCATTTTCAGTATACTATTCTGAACATTTGCTACTAGTGTTTTTTCTGGACATCTCCTAATATTGACAGCGATTCTTGTTGTATGGCTGCCTCTCAGGCGTTTTAATTGATAAAACAAGTATATTCCGAATCAGTATATCACTGGGAACATGTCTATATTGAAAATATGGGTGGTCAAGCCGTATTGGCGAATGAACATGCCCTAACTATTGGTTATGCCTCCATATGTCAATTTATTTCACTCATTTTGCAGGATACAAACTCCAAATTTGAACATTGTTATAGGGGAAATTACATAATTCAATCTTATCCAGGGTCCACACTGAACCGAAATTTACTTTTGCCAAATAATTTGCCAAATGATATTTATTTTTGCCAAATTCTTTTAGAATTTGCCAAATGCTATCCCTGATAGTATAATTTTCTGCAACCTTGAGTTTTATGTTTAGACACTCATCGTTTGAGCTACTTTTGATATTGATAGGAAAGCAGTTAGTTTAATAATTATACTCGCATCTCTTTTGTGGTTCATCATACAGTAAACCAATCACCGAACTATAACATGATAGAAGGGTTTCTTCATCAGAAAGGCGCATCACAAGAGGTAACACCACCATGACACTAAATAGGGGTAATCCATCGATCCACACATTTATACTAATGCTATCAGATTATCTTCATCTTAACAGAGGTGTGTGTTGACTGTTCCTAAACCATATAAAACACCACTAATCTAATTATATTGTACATGTTAGAAGAACACAAAGCTTATGCATATTCTCTCTAGTACAAAATCGCTCGTCTATTTCAAAACTCAAACTCTACCGAATACTATATAAATATTTCCACCTACGAATGAATACGAAATGAATATCCTCTCGTGTTCCAATTCCATTATTGTTATCGCCATACATAGTATTTACAAATTGTCAATACAGGCTTCCACTTGCACCCATGCCTAGTTTAAGGACATGCTTAGTTTAAATGCACCAGTGCGACATCCTTTACTGTAGCATTATAAAAGTTCTCTAATAGTCCAGGCACATTAGGCGAGAATGGGGAAAAGTAAGGAAATAAATGTGGGAAAGCTGATTTTTTTTTATATTATTTAGGCCATAACATCGCGGATGCGTAACGAAAAGTCCCCTAAAATCAGAGTTGAGCTTTCGGAGTTAACAAAGTTTTTCCATAAAAAAAAAAACTTTTATAATTTTCACAATCATAGGAATAATGGGATGATATAACAATTTTTCAGCGGAAACATACCAATATGTACTCAATATTGTTCAATACACAATTCTCGAACCAGAAATACTAATTAAACTGGGGGATTTGAATGAATTTCGCAGATATGGATATAAAATAACATAATGACCACAAAAATGACAATTTTTTCAGACAAACTGTCCTATTCGATGTCAAATTTCTCGGGCTATCCATTACGTAGGCACAAGCAATTTGTTTTAAAAACTGCACAGATATCACTCCTGCAATATAATACGCGGGATTAGCAACTATACCCATGATAAGTGGTCAATACTAACCCTACCCCCTAAACTGGCTCTCATCACATTTTGCTCTTCAGCTAGTCCAAGTGCTTGTTGTAGAAAACACACCAACTGTGAAAAGGTGATAAAAGCATGAAACTTGGCACATGTTCCTTATACGCTACTGCTCATTTTCACCTGTGGCGACATTTGCGACAGACTCTTCTTAGCAACGGTTGCTAGGCAACTACCAGGCAGCAGATTAATGCATATGACTGATATTATATGTGTTCTAACAAACTAATCCACGTCTTGTAGCATTTTTATGGTGAAAATAATTGTCAGTTTTGACCTGACTGACAAATTACCATATTACTTACTTTCAAGGGGGTGACGGTTGCTAGGGACATACACACAATCTAAAAATGCACATATGACTGATATTATGGTAGCTTTAACAAACTAAACTACACTTAATAGCACTTTTATGTTGAAAACAATTAGAATAGTTGTTGTTAGTGTTGAGCTGGTAGAAAAAAAATACCATATAATTCTTATGAGTGGTAACTGTTGCCAGGGTCGTGCCTGAAATAAAAAAATGCACATATGACTGATATTATGGTAGTATTAACGTTTTTATGTTGAAAACAATTATAAATGTTGTTAGTGTGAACCTGACCAGAATGTGCTACAAATTTAGTTTTCATGTGGGTAAAATAATAATTATCCGTTATGCTCCATCAGTTCAGATATCGGGAATTCAAAGTGAGAGTTGAAAAGTTGTTGCTTATATTTAATGAGGCATGACCATAATAGTTGCTAGATGTATAATTTAAGTCGTGGACCCACTCTACTATATATAAGAACATAGGGTCAGCCACCAATATGTTAGCCATGGGCCTAGCCTAAAATAGGTAGGTTAGGACCCAGGCACATATATAGTCACAGGACCCATGTCCATACACATAAACTATGGATGTAGGATATGTATAGTCCATGAACCAGACCGCTTCATATAAGCCATTTTATATTGGCATACACCATTTAACCGCGATGCTAGGCTGGTTATACCTGGTCAGAGGCCACAATGGAGCGATGCCGTGTTATAGAAATACAATAGTATACTCGATGGCGATGGACCCAGCCCATTATACATGTATGGTATCTATGACCATGACACTGTTACATGGTGCAAATACCCAGGTGCCCACAGATTTTGTTTGTTTATAAGTTTATTCAGAAAATAATATATAGAATACAAAAGTAAACGCTGACATATAGTCAAAAATCAGTTAAAAGTGTATGTAGAAATAAATTACTGAAAGGGCGGAAAGCGTTTGAAATTAAATGACGGGGACGCCGGCAATGGCACGGACGTCTATGAAACAAGCGAATGGAACTTAAAAGGTGAAATGAATAGAATCATCGCTATCGTTCAGTTGGCAAATGCCTGTGGTCTATAACCACAGATTTTCAAATACATGATGGGGCAGTCGGTGGTGATCTAGGAGCACGTGAGTGCGGATTCGAGAAAGGAATGATAAAATAGGGATGTGATCAGGTTGTGAAGCCGTGGGGCGGGGGTTCATACATTTTGGAGCATGGTGAATGCGGTTTCGGAAATACCAAATGGTCGCCACGGCTTCCGAAATGAGAATGAGAGCTAAAGCTTGATTATTTGGATTGTCAGCGCAGACCAGAAGGAAGCGAATGAAGCCAAGATGAGTGAAAATATTCGCGTAGTGCAAGGGGGGTAATCCAACCACGGACTAGATTCCATAAAGGCTGGACGACGGAGCAATCGACAAACAGATGCAGTACCGTTGCGAGAAGGGAATTACAAAGGGGACAATTTTTGTGGACCCGGGGGGCGTAAAAATTTGGCCATTCTGTCCCGGGTCGGGAGGACTCCATATATTAATCGATAAAGAATCCCACGAATCTGGGGATCAATGGCTGAGTTGTGTAAATTAGCCCAAACAATATGAAGGGGCATTTTGGGGTAAATCAGACTTGAGTTTAGGGGCGGAAAGGACGTCGGGTAAAAGTCGAGTGTAAAACTCGTTGGAAGTAAGTTGTGCCAGCGGGAGGGATGAGTGTTTTTCGAAGGTTTTGATGGACGCTAAACAACGGCGATAGAATAAGGGAATATGTTGGGGGTCACAATGTGCCGTGTTGTGGGAATCGAATAGGGGCTGGTACTGGCGAATTGAAAGACCGATCCAGTAAATGGCAAACACAGACCATCGCACATCTGGGCTGGTAAGCAACCTCTGAACATGACTGAGATAATAAGAATGAAACTTAGTCGGTAGATGGACAATATCAGTGCCCCCTAATTTTTTGGGGGCGTACAAGAGACTGCGGGGGAGGGGTTCCGATTTGGTGGCCCAGAAAAACTGGGACGTTCGTTGGACGAGCGTAATATAATGAGGGGTCATGGGGATTATTGAGGAATAATACCAGAGCTTGCTTAAGACGTAAACATTAAGATAAGAAGCCCTGGTGAATGAGGGGAGGTGGACAAACCTGCCAAATTGAAGAGATTTGGAAAAAAATTGAAACAAATTGTGAAACTGGTAGTCAGTGGCGACCTGAGATCCAAATTGAATACCGAGAATTTTGTGGGATTTGACCCACTTTAGGCCATTGGGGCTGTCGGTACGTCGGCTCCATGAGCCCAAAGAGAGACAGATGGATTTGTTCAAATTTATCTTGGAGCCTGAGACGTGCCCAAAAGTATCAATAATGGACAGGGCAGCGTTAATAGAGGCGTCAGTCGTCACAAAAAGGGTGACGTCGTCGGGCATATGCCGTTAATTTGAAAGGCGTGGGCGCTCCCGTACCATAAGGCCGGGGACGGCCGGATCGGAGCGAATTTTGATTAAAAGGGGCTCCAAGCAAAGAATATATAAAAGGGCAGATAAGCTACAGCCTTGTCGAACTGAGCGAGTGACGGGGAAGGGGGTGGAAATGTGCTGATTGATATATACACTGGAAAATATGTTCGTATAAAGGAGGCGAACCCACGAAATAAAAGTGGGACCGAACCCAAAAGCTGAAAGGACATGGAATATATATTCATGGTCAACTCGATCAAAGGCTTTTTGTTGATAGAGACTTAAAAATGCACAGGGGATATTTTTTTGAGCGCAATAATCTTGAATATTACGCATGAGGTGGCAATTGTCCAAAATGGTGCGGCCTGGCACACCGCATGTTTGATCGCCAGAAATGACGTTGTGAATAACAACCTTCAGGCGGTTGCATAATGTTTTAGAAAGTATTTTGTAATCCACGTTTAATAAACTGATGGGGCGATAATTGGAGGGGACCTCAGGGTGGTCCAAATCTTTGGGTAGGAGAGTGATAAGGGACGTCCTTTGAGAAAGGGGTAATGTATGGGATAGACATTTGTTGTATAGGACTAGAAGGATGGTGACCAGAAGGTGGAATAAAATTCCACACCCAAACCATCTAATCCGGGTGCCCGGCCACTGGATATACCTTTAATGGCATCAGTTAAGTCCAGGGCAGTTAAAGGGCTGTCACATAAGGTGACGTCAGAAGGGGGAACCTGTGGTAAATCTCGCAAAAATGTGGGACGGACTTCGGGGTCAGTTACGCCCCGAGTGAAAAGAGAGGACCAAAATTCTCGAAAAGCGGTCATAATGCCGTCTTGGGATGTATGGGTGATCCCGTCATAGACAGCAGAGGTAATTAATTTCCGTGAACTGCGAGTGTGTTCCAACAAACGAATGTAATCCGACGAAACGTCGTTGGAATTGAGAATTTTAGACCTGGACCGAATATAGGCCCCTTGAGTGGTATTGATCAAGCGATTTTGAATGCTTTCCTTTAGGGGAACAATATGATCAGTGTATGTACCGGGGGAGAAGCGTTCAGCACGTAAAAGGGCATGATATTGTCTCTCCATACGACGAAGTTGAATTCGTTCAGACGAAGCTGAATCTTGTAGAATCTTGTAGAAAGCTCTTTATGGAATCTTTAAGTTGATCCCACCATTCCGGCGTGAGAATAAAGCACTGTTAACCTTCCAATACCCAGGCCCTAAGGAAATATTAGGGGAATTTTTGAAATGAATGGCGATCGTGTCGTGATCGGAGTAAGGAAATGTTTGTTGTGAAAATTGGGGAGGGGATGACATGAGGGATTTCGAAATGTAGAATCGATCCAATCTGGAGTGGATATCACCAGTATGGCAGGTGGTTTGAACTTGTCTAGGGTGTAAAGAGCGGTAGACGTCGACCAGCCCATAAGTAGTCATCGTGCGAATCCACTCCTTGGCAAAAGGGGAGGGGCGGTAATCCCCACCGATCTTGTCAAGGGATGGATTTAGGATGAAATTGAAATCGCCACCTAAAATAATGGGCCGACTAGTGTTGAAATGGGGCAGTAAAGTTTAATAAACTAGGTTCTTATTCGGGTCGTTTTTTTGTGGCCCGTAAAAGGAGATTAGCCGGAGGGGAATTCCGGAGATGTCAGCATCGACACCCACGAAACGCCCATCCAGCTCTGAAAAAGTGCGGTGAACAGTGAAATTCAACGAATGTTTGAGCAAGACTGCTGTCCCACAACGCACATAATTCTATACAAAACACAACAAAGAATGGATAATTGAAATGACAGCGACCAGCGCGGGCGGCGATGAAGCCATGTCAATGAAAGGAAATCTAAAAATACAATATGAAACACTACTCAGACAGCTGGACACTGCGTGTCAAGCTTTGGTTGTAAGAAATGGGCGATCTCGCAGTCCAGGGTCGTAGCCAGGGTCGCTTGCCGGAAAGGAAAGGAAGAATATACCATAATCGGGGACATGTCCAGGTCGAAATTAAATTTGGAAAGTACATAATACATGTAGGTCACATCCGACCCTTCTACATCTATTTCGGAATCCGAGCCGGAACTGTCTGAGATGATCTCCGCGGGGGTGGGAATGACCTTACGGCGGCCCGTGTCGTCATCACCCTCTCCGTCGTGTGCACGCTTCCGTGTGGCTGAGGATGGGGCCGTTTCCATCCCCTCGGGAGAAACAGGAGTTTCCGGTATAACAGAAATAACAGAACACTCCCCCCCCCCCCCCCCCCCCCCCCCCCCCCCCCCCCCCCCCCCCCCCGTGGGAGCGCCACAGTCTATCTGCTCTGCCATACTCACAGGGGGGGTCACATTCACATCCAACACATTCTCCACGCTAGCAGGAATCCCGACCTCCGGGGTGGGGGGCACCACATCCTCCTCCAGGGGAGCAGATCCTTTTAAATCCGGAATACGCGGTCCTTCGTTCTTTGTGGTATCAACTTGAGAAATATCACCTGGTGAATCCTTGGTACGAGTTCTCCGCGTGCCACGGTGGTCGTTAGTTACGGAATCACGAGCGGCCGCCTGGGCGTAGGATCCGGGTGCTCCATATGGGCACTGAGCCCGAACGTGGCCTCTTTCAATATACCGTAGGCAAATGGGCGGACGGCTTACTATGGTGACCAGGCACTTATGGCCGTCTATCTGAATAAAGTCCGGAAATTCGCGGAAGTCTACAACGGACATCTCCATTTTCACAATCCTCTTCCCAGTAGCGATAGTCATGTTGTCTTTTGAAAACGTGTCATATTCAATGAAAGTAACTGTTCCGTAATCCGTTAGGCGGGATACCACGGTCAGGTGTGGGATGTGATACGGAACCCAATTAACTCTGACAGTCCGGGGACGTTTCGTCAGCCCGGTCTGTCCAATCTACAGGTCATCATCAAATGGGCGAGATTCCTGTAGATTATAGTAACGGTGAACTGATGGAAAAGTATGTCAACGCTATCAACCGAGAAAAGGTATTTCAACGCCTGCATCGTCTGAGCATTTCTCAGTCCTCGAGCATTCAAGGAAGCTATAAATAACCCGTCCATGATAGTAGTGGGAGGGGAAGAACTGAATGAACGCACATAATTCTATACAAAACACAACAAAGGATAATTGAAATGACCTCAGAGCAGACCGCGACCAGCACGGGCGGCGATGAAACCATTTCGATGAAAAGAAATCTAAAAGTACATTACTAAACACTACTCAGACAGCTGGACACTGCGTGTCAAGCTTAGGTTGTAAGAAGTGGGCGATCTCGCAGTCCAGGGTCGTATCCAAGGTCGCTTGCCGGAAAAGAAGAATATACCATAATCGGGGACAAAAGTAAATTAGGAAAGTACATAAAAGGTCACATGGTAAAAGTTAACCGGGGTCGACATCTGACCCTTCGACATCGACTTCGGAATCCGAGGCGTCTGAGGAGCAGTTACTGTCCGAGATGACCTCCTCGGGGGTGGGAATAACCTTTCGGCAGCCCGTGTTGTCATCTCCCTCCCCGTCGTGCGCACGCTTCTGTGTGACTGAGGATGGGGTTGTTTCCATCCCCTCTGGAGAAGCAGGAGTTTCCGGTATAACAGAACACTCGCCCCCTGTGGGAGCGCCTGAGTCTATCTGCTCTGCCATACTCACAGGGGGGGTCTCATTCACATCCAAATTTAACACATTTCCAACACTAGAAGAAATCCCGACATCCGGGGTGGGGGGCACCACATCCTCCTCAAGGGGAGCAGATCCTTTGAAAGCCGGAATACTCGGTCCATCTTTATTTGTGGGAACAACTGGAGAAATATCTCCTGGCGAATCCTGGTTACGAGCTCCCCACGTGCCACGGTGATTGGTTGTTAAGGAATCGCGAGCGGCTGCCTGAGTGTAAGAACTGAGCCCGAACATGACCTCGTTCCATGCACCGGAGGCAAATGGGCGGACGGCCCACTATGGTAACAAGGCATTTGTGGCCGTCGATCTGGATGAAGTCCGGAAACTCACGGAAATCTTCTACTGACATCTCCATTTTAACTAACCTCTTTCCTGTGGCGATGGTCATGGTGTCTTTAGAAAAGGTGTCGTACTCAATGAAGGTAACGGCTCCATATTCCGTAAGGCGAGACACCACGGTCAGGTGTGGGATGTGGAAAGGTTCCCAATTAACCCGGACAGTCCGGGGACATTTAGTCAGCCCGGTCTGCCCAATGTACAAGTCATCCTCGAACGGGCGGGATTCCTGCAGGTTGTAATAACGGCGGACTTCCTCCTCCGATTCGAACACTATATTCCAGTCTAGAATGTTCTGTCCTCGATATAGGGAGGCGTCTGGCATCGATCCCTGCAGCTGTCAGCTCATCAACCAGCTTCTCCTATTCTTGAAATAGCTTTGTCTTCTCTGTAAGTGGAGCAATATCATTTCCTCCTAGCTTGATGAATACAACATCAGGCACCCAAGCCTTCATGCTATCCAACTTGATCTGCATATTATCCAAAGTCATCCCGCTCCTCGCAAAAACATTTGTCTCCATCGGCACACCAAACCCTTTATGCTTTTTCGTCAACCAGACCTTCAAGTGGTTTAGATGACTGCTCCCGAACAAGGCTAATCTATTACCAGCAGGCATAATTGATTGAATAATATACAGTATAATACACGCCTTCTTATACAATAACCAGGATCACTTAGCTAAAATACTAAAGCGCTTTCACTCACCAGACCAACTCAGTTCACCAGCGAACTCCCGCCTTCACTACAATACTCAAACAGGCAGTCACAACACTCAATGATTCAAGCTTCTATTCAATTAATTAACGCACTCAAACAAACGACATGCAAGCCATGCGTAAAGGAACTCAGCACACAATGGCCACATATACCCACATAAGCACAATCTATTATATCTATCTCTATCACTCACCCACACAGACGTTGAACTCAATTAACCGGCAGTAGTGCAAGCCCTCAAATAAATACCACAAACCAAGTCAAGCTATCTCCAACCACTAACAAAACTGGACATACCGTAAACATTGACCAACGCGAATATACATCGGCACGATCCGCCGAAAACTGTCTAAAATATGACCACTCTCTTTCAGGAACTAATCGACTAACCAACCATGATCACATCATAAACAGCGCTCGTGTTCAACACATTCCACTCACCCAATACATACCAAGCGGGATCCGGCATAATAACCAACCCAGCACTGGCTTGGAATGGGGTGCAAGGAATCTTCAGACCCATAAGTGGTCACGCTAGCTCTCATAGAGTTCAGGACTGACATTTACCTACAAATGTACAGCCCGCTTGCGGCTCTGCGATTTTCTTCGGGAGGCCAGGAACGGCCCATCAAGAACACATTGTAATTATCAATTTGTACACATCATTTTACCTAATAAAATAAAATAAACAAAAAAATCATATAAACAATAAAAAACATGTTCACTGTACAATAATTATATATATAGATGTATATCATGTCCTGTTCTTTATCGTTCAAAATTACTTCAGCGAATAAAAATCTGAATTAACACTGTATATGATTGTTAAAAATATGCTTACACCTACACCCGTGCAATGATATGGGGAAGAAGGGTGGGATAGAATAAATGCATCAACACTTCCTGGTAACTCGCCAAACTCCAAATCTCCTCACCTCTCTCTCTATATCACATCGATCATCTCGGGGTGTTCGCGCCCTTCTACTCTTCTGCTCAACATCACATGCCATTCAATACAACAGTGTTCAAACATGCTATTGGAATTAAAATCTCTTTCAGTGCAATACAATAGAGAGTATATCATGTCTTGTTCATTGTCATTCAGATTTATTTCAGCGAATAAAAATCTCAATTAACACTATATGAAATTGTCAAATTACGCTTTCACCTACGCCCGTGCAATATGGGCCCGTGCAATATGGGGGAGATAGGGCGGGTCAGAAAAATGCAATAACATGCGACAGCTATGCAAACTATAAGTGAAATTGCTGGGCCCAATCTACATGCAATTCTCCCTATGTCTCGCTCTCGCTCTCCACGTACCGCATCCGTCTGGTCCCTTGTCTTCATGCTTGCGTTTGCTCGAGTTTATACATATGCATACTTTTAAATAACTAACAAAACTAATCAATTTTATCATTACATTACGGGCCCCGTTCTTCATTCCAGCGCACCATATGACTCGCTCTGCAACTACAAAATCATTAAAGGGACACCTCGGGACTCCACCACCATACCCCATATTAAAGCTCGTGGGCCCTTCCCCGCACAACATTCAATTTAATTCAACTCAACCTTTGCCGTGTTCAGACATGACGATTTTCTATGTACAATATCTCCAATAACAACAAACCGTGGGGTGAAGGAGAAGATCATTCGTTCTTTTCGACCATCCCACGCCCATCTACTCTTCTCGTAATTATTTCTTCCTACAAACGCAATTTATCATGTCTATCTCTTTAACAAGCAGCGCTCACGTCAAACACATTCCACTCATCCGACAACACCCACCAAGCGGGAACCGGGGTAAAAAACATTGTCTCTATCAAATATGTACATACACTATTTTACTTAAAATAAAAGTAAAAAAAAAACATAAATAACAATGTACATAAATCTTGTCAATGCATGGTGCACCATTATCAGCATTATGCCAAAGCTCTCTTTAATGAAATGTGTTGGGGCCCTGAAAAGGGCCATTACTGATCTGTGTTAACAGATAATACAGAGCAAAATAATTCCGCCTAAGCCTCAACCAGATGATAGTAAAATACGTCCGCATCACCGCTCGCATCAGGTTTCCAACCGGATAACTGGCAATATGAACTCCATCTGGATAGTGACCTGGAAATTTGACGTCTTTAAAAATCACAAATATATTTATGTGCTCAATTTTTTGCTCAATAAATAAATTGCAATGCTTTCGCAAAACTTTGTAGCTTTCAACTGTGAGATCTGTATCAAACCTAAACCTTGAGAGAGGCAGAATCTCACCGAAGCATAAACTATACCTAGACGGTGAAACTCTTCGATCAGATAATTAAGCTAATCCGAGAGCCAGTCCTCGCTTACTGTAGAGGCGATGTTGTTCACCACAAGCTGTACAAATACAGCGTGTGGGTTCCAATCTGCACAGTTGTAGTACAAACTAGAGCAGTTTGCCAAAGTCAGGCCACGTCGTGCAAAGAAACGGAACTCTGCATCTTGGACATTAAACCAGATGCCATTCAAATTAAGCCAATCATTCAGCCTGACCAGATGACTACTTCCGAACATAGCGACGCATACTATGTCAGACATGAATAAGGATGAGCACAATTTTTTAATTATTTATTGGGAATTTGGGAGTGAACCCGGGAACATTTGGAAGAGCAGAACCCCTCCCCTACAACCCACTTAGAACATTTTGGAGGGGTCATGGGCATGGTTTTACATGACCCATGAGATGGTGATGGTGAAAATGATTTATTTTTAGTGAGTTAAATTTTTTTTTTTTTTTTGGTTTACCTGATGTTGATATTGTTTGGGATGTGGCCTCCTGGTGTCATTGTTCATGATTGCTTCTGCTTCTGTCTTCTTCAAGGGAGTTTGGACTTTAGGATGATCTCCGTGAAGATTTGAAAGGGCTGTCAGCCCTCTCCTACAACCCACTTTTGTATGTTATAATGCCGCTGAAGAGCGTATGTTTGGTTTGAGTTTGTGAGTGTTTTACTATTAGCCCACACACATTGGGTGTTCGCCTACTGTTTATGGGGTGCATGCCACCGTAACAAGAAGCAAAGCCCACCCCATACCGAACCTGGACCGGCAATGAAGACTTACCTTGTTTAACTCTTTCAACACCGCAGCCCGATTTAGTGGGCACGACGTAATTTACGTATAAACACTGCTGCCCGCGGGCAGTGAATAACAGGCAATCATATCACGTTTGCGGAGATATACTAATGATTTTATTGACTGGCAACTTAGATATCATTTGGGTGATATTCTGTATCAATACTAATTATACCCCCACTTTTGAAGAAAATAGGGGGGTATACTGGATTGACTACATCCGTCCGTCCATCACGCTTTCTCCCTCCGTGTGTCCGTCCGTCCGTCCGACCTCATAACTCGAACAACTATGAACAGATTTCAATAATTTTTGGTATACATGCTTCTCACAATACCCTCTCCACATGATGCAGCTAGGGATTGGCTCAGACTGTTTTTCGTAATATAGCACTTCATTTTCAACTTATTTTGACTTAGAAAATTCTGTCCGACTTAATATGAACCAATTTGAATAATTTTTTTCTGTACAAGCTTCTTGCGACACCATATCGATATAATTAGTCCGAATTTTTCTTTAAAGTTAAAAATCTTTTTTGTTGGGTTTATAGATAATGCGGGTTGAATTTGGTGGATGACTCTAGTAGACACATGGTATTGTGACGTTCTTTGAGATAAATGAAGTGGGTTCCTGATGTACCAAATCATTGGCAATAGCTTCCGTAATTAAAATAAGCGCTAGAGCACGATGTAGAGGATTGCGTGCTCTGACGATAAGAAAGCGAATATGGCCTAAATGGGTGCGGCATTTGTTTCCTGGTATTAGATTATGGATCCAAGCAAACGCCATATCCCATAAGGGTATAACATCAGTCTACAAAGAGATGTTGTAAATCTTCAGATACTTTATGGCATAGGGGACAATTAACATATATCCTACGATGTAAAAATCACTGAGCACGTGTTCTTGTGAACAATACACAATGAATTAGGCGATATATTAGGCCATGAATTTACTGATGAACACGTAGACCTGACAAATATGGCCACAATGAGATGTTCCCGACCTAAATATATAGAGTTGTACGACGTCACAATTACTATTGTGGGATTTCCCCAAAAAATGCTGATGAAACAATGCCGACAGATGTGTTTTTTTAAATCATATACACATGTACCGATTGATTAAGTTTGTTATTGTTTGACATTGCGATAACACATGTTTATGAAATAAAGAAGATTGTTGCCCTTTCTAACGACTTAAAACCATACAAAATGTCAGTACGGCTGCTCCAAGAGCCTAAAAATAGACCGATGGATGTTTGGAGATTTAATTTGGCGCCGGAACCAAATTGATTAATGGTATGTAAAGCAGCCGCTATAGAGTTATCTTGAGTTACAATAAATGTAACATCGTCGGCAGAAGCGGTTAATTTGAAGGGAATAGAGGCACCAGGGACCGTTAAGCCCACAATCGCCGGTGTTTCACAAAATTTACACAAGGGGCTCTAGACAGGATATATAAGAAGGGAAAGGCTACAGCCTTGTCGCACAGAGCGAGTAACAGCAAAGGGTACAGATATGTGTTGATTAATGTATAAACAGGAAAAAATGTCCGTATAAAGGAGTTTAACCCAAGAAATAAAAAGGTCACCAAATCCAAAAGAAGAACCTGAAAGAGATAATCATGTTCAACTCAATTGAAGGCTTTTTGTTCGAGGCTAAGAAAGGCACACTGAATATTTTTGTGTGCACAGTAGTCTTGGATGTTATGAAGAAGATGACAATTGTCTAATAATATAGTGTGTCCTGGGACTGACTGACCCAATTACCAATTTGAGACGGTTACATAGTGTTTTAGATAAAATTTTATAAACATTAAGCAAGCTAATTGGCTGATAATTCGAAGGAATTTCGGGATGGGCAGGATCTTTTGGCAAGAGCGTAATCACTAAAGTGCTTAATGATGGGGGCAATTTGGGAAGAAAATACAAGGCTAATAATTTGGGTATTAATAGGTGGGAGAAGGTGGAATAAGATTCCACCCCCAAACCATCCAGACCCGGCGCATGGCCACGAGTCATACTCGAAATGGCCTCAAAATTCAGTGGCAGTAATGGGGGCGTCGCACAAGGCAATATCTGAAGGTTGAAACTGGGGTATATTTTCCAAAAAAGGGGCACTGGGAGCTGGCTGGGTTGACTCATGCATAAATAAATTGGCCCAAAAGTCATAAGAAGCCATAATACCAGTTTGAGTGTTATGGGTAACTCCGTTGAATTAATAACTTTCTTTGCACCTCGCCTGTGTTCAAGTTGGCGAATATTATCCACGGAAACGTCCCGAGCATTTAATATGTTGGCCCGAGATCGAACAAAGGCACCCCGCGCGTCGTTAATCATTTGTGACTGAACGGTCTCTTTAAGAGGAATGATTTTATCCTTGTAACGACCTGGATATAATTTCTCCGCCCTTAATAAACTGATTGTTTTTCTAAACTACGTCATTGTGAACGTTCAGAAGCTGCATGGTCACGGGAGTAATCTTTTAGAAACTCCTTAACCCTTTGGTGAGTAGAACGACATATATGTCGTCTATCCGCAGCAAAGGCCTCTCTAAATTCTAGATCGTTGAATAATACACTGTTGGCTTTCCAATAGCCAGGCCCAGGAGAAATTTGAGGTGAATTTTTAAAAGTAATCGAAATGACATGGTCAGAATGAGGAAAAGAGTGTTGAGAAAATATCGGTGGGGACATCATAAACGTTTTAGAGACGTAAAAGCGATCTAGTCGCATGCGAGTTTTTGAAGAATGCCATGTAGTTTGTTCTCCTCGAGGGTTTAATTTACGAAAGACATCTATCAGATTATGATTAGTAATGAGGGTAGCCCAAGTTTTGGCATAAGGGGAAGCCCCAAGCGCTCCCCCAAATTAGTCAAGTTGTGGGTTCATAATCAAATTTAAATCACCCCCTAAAAATATGAAACGACTAGTAACAAAGTGGATTCGTAAAGAGCGATAAAATATTATTAAATGGTATCTTTCTGTGGGTCATCCTTTTGAGTACCATAAAAAGAGATCAGCCGGAGGGGCACTCCTGCGATGTCTAAATCGACACCGATGAAGTACCCACCCAACTCAGAAAATGTACGATTAACAGTGTAATTCAAAGATTGCTTGACAAGGATTGCAGTCCCGCTAGATTTGAACTTACCAGGTGCCCAGAAACCAGTGCACTCTAAGGTCTGTGATAAATATTCGCCATACTGATAGTCGTCGACTTACGTTTCCTGAAGGAAAAGCACGTTGACGCCATCAGCATTGAACAAATGTCTCAATCCGCACATCGTGTCGTCATTCTTCAGCCCACAAGCATTCAGGGAAGATATTTTAATCCCGTCCATGGTAGGGTGAATAAGGGAAGAACTGAACAAAAACAACACTAAACATATCATAGATAAGGAAAATGTGAGAAAAATAAATAAAGTAAAATTGACCTAAATAAATAACAATAAGCACGTGCGTGAACAAGACCCTATGAAAACTAAATAAAAAGAAACGATACTACAGTTACCTGAATGACTGCCAGACTTATAAAAGTCTGGCATAAATACTAAGGAGTAGGCAAGTTCATTAGTCGTGAACAGTTCCGCAGTCGAATGCCAGAAAAGAAGAAACGCCATAGTCCTTGGGCGATTCCTGGTCGTTGTAGAAATAGTAAATTTTGTAAGCATAAATGTTATATGAAATTAAGTGTGTCCGACAGGCAATCAGAATCTTAGACCACGCCCTCTCCGAGCGAACTCTCATCCTACGTGATGGTGCCGGGGTCCGACGAGGAACCAGTTCCACCACAACAGATGGTGTCTTCGGAGGCGGTGAGGTCCTGTTTGACAACCAACTTCTTATTGTCTGTTGGTCGTCGTCCGAATGTTCGAGAGGACGTTTACGAGAATCACTTGGCCGGGGGGCGTAAGTGTCCCATCCCATAATATTGAGGTTTACCTTGAGGGCAGGTGGCCCTAACATGGCCCCTCCCCCGACATCGCAAGCACAGAGCGGGGCGTCCAACTACGGTGACTAATCCTGTGTGACCTTCCACTTCTATGAAGTCGGGAAAAGCCTGGAAATCCTCCACGACAGCTTGGCCTATAAAATCCTCACACCATTTGCGATTTTATTGCCTTGTTTATAGAACGAGTCGTACCCCATAAAGGTAATTTCACCGAAACCACATAATTTTTTGTAAATATTCCCGTGATGCACGTGGAATGGTAGCCAGTTCATACGCACGATGGTGGTGAGCCGTTGTCGGGAGCCTGACCACCCCACAAAGATCATCTCCGTAAGGTTGGAACTCTTGAAGGCTGACAAATTTTTCAACTTCCTCGTTTCCAAACACAATTTTCCAGTCTTGGATGGACCGCCCATGATAAATTGCGGTGATAGTGGAACCAGGCATCTCCACCAGAACTTTATCTGCTAACATAGCCGCCATGATCCGACTCTGGTTGAACCCACGAATGTTGGCGCTGACTGCGTTAGAGGAGATCCCCGCGAACGTCATCGGGAATTTTTCGATTGTCAGGAAGATACAAATCTTTGTATGGGTCTACGGGATCTAAACTTTCAATTAGAACAGTTGGAACATTTCCCGCGACATCGTCGGAACTCAACGGTGGTGGGGCATGGTATGAGCTTCCACTTAAAGTGACGTTAACTACATGTAGCTGCTATATAAGTACTTTCCTTGGTTGAAACCTTGGATATGGTCAATTCATGGCTATCACCTATGCAGCCATTGAAATAATTTCCGAGTGATGGGCATTAGTTCGCAATAATAATTTAATGGGTATTAAATGTGGTCATTTGATGGCCACTACATGTGCAGCCATTGAAATCATGGCCATTAATATTTAAACAGTTGTGAGTGATGGGCATTAATTTGCAATAATAATGTAATGGGCATTAAATGTGGTTAGTTGATGGCCATTACCTATGAGGCCATCAAGATCATGGGCATTAATTTCATGACAATTGTACTTGGCATTAAAAGTATACCAAATCATTGCCATTAAATTCAGTCAATACAAATTTTAATGGGCATTATAAAAAATAGAATTTGTGTTTAATGGCCAATTCAATGTTTACAATGGTGAACTGGCCATTAAATCTTTAAAATTAATGGTGTTTTAATGGGTTCAGTGGAGCCCCATTAAAATTGTTGTTACAAGAATTAATGGTATACACTAATGGTTTTGGCCAATTTAATGGTATTTTAATTGGATTTTCATGGCATTTTAATGGAATGAATGTACAGTAGTGTTAATTTATTAGATGCAGTAGAAATTTGATAAGGAGAATTTGTCAAATAATAAGTATAATTGGATCAGTATGGATGATATATTAGTACATTTTTTTTGTATTAATCCGTTAGCGTTGAGAGAGCCCCAGAGCACCCTGCCGCGCAACGTCAGAAGGGTCCTCATAAAAGCCGAACATAACCAAACACAAATCCAAATAATGGGAAATATAACAAATAAAGTTCATAGGCATATGTATTCATGTTCACACTATTACTGTACAGAGTTTGGGCCAATAATAAGTGTTTTGTTCGATATTTTGTAAAACACGTTTTGTGTTCGGCATAGAAAAGCCGAACACGAACTTATGTTCGGCACTCAGTCACCGGTAATTAACACATAGATCTGGCGTTGGCTGGCGTTTGAGATATATAAATCTATATACAGTCTACTAAATATACGACCACCTCGTAAAGTTCATAGGCATACGTATTCACGTTCAATCTATTTTAATACTATACAAAGTTTGGTGGAGTTTGGTTCAATTATGGTGTTTTGTTAGATGTTTTGTATAACGCGTTTGTGTTCGGAATAGAAAAGCCGAACACAAATTTCTGTCGTGGGTTAGTTTATCCACTGATAGGTGATAATTAATATTTGCCAGTGGGATTTGGCAGGCTTTATTTGCTAGAAAAACGTGTTTTGTTAGCCGTTTTCGTCTGCATTCTCACTAAAATATTATTTTTTTCCCTCTAATTATTACAAGTCCATTCATACAATAGGGTAGTTTAGATGGATCATACTGGGCAAATGCGAACCTCTCACCACGCCCCGGACCTCTAAGAAGTAGTAAATCGGTTGTTGAGTTAAGATACTCATGCGGAAATGGTTCGGAGAGTGATACTAACCACAAAACAAATAATTTTCAAATAGTTTATTGTAATCATAAGTAAACATGTAAAATGATAAATATGCAAAACATAGATCTGTGTTACTGCCCTCTTCTCTATTCATGATAACCAACAAAACTAGCTCTTTTGTTTTCACCGATCACCATCTCGTATGTACACATTCAACATTCCCGTTTTTCGGATTTACAGTGGTTATTCATGACATGTCGACATGTCCTGGTTCATAGATATAATGATTAACATGCTGCAGCAATTTCTGATAGCTGTAGGATGACAGTGATATTTGTTTTAGTCAGGCATGTTTATATACCGACAGACTTATTTGGTTCTTCGTTGTGACATCAGGACATGTATGTGTCTGGCCAACATCCAATCAGGCGAAATCTTCATATATGTTTGTTATCTGGCGATTCTACATCGTTTTTAATCTTGTCGACATAACATCTCTTGATTATGGTATTCTGTTCTCGTAACAGGATATATATATATATATATACATACTTTATAGAATCGAAAACGGCTGGTCAGATCGAGCTCTAAGGGTCAAAACCAACAGTAATTTGATTTGATTTTTAGAGAATTGCTAGCGTAACAAAGGCGAGCGAGGTGTGAAAGTGCGAGGTGCGAACATTTGAGACATTGCTATACAATACCGGTGCAGTGTAGAGCTGTTGAATGTCGGTAGACGTTATATTAATTACTGTGGCTAAGAGTGGTGTCAAAATGAGACCGTCCTCTTCGGCTGTCGATGAGAATGAAATGCCAAATAATATCATACCACATTCTTATATAGAACTTCTCGGATATTACACCATCAATTCACTTTCTTGTCACTCAACTATTGTTTTTACAATCTTTGTCTTTCATTTTGTAGGTGGGTTGGTCCCAGTGTTTGGAAGATATGAGTCTCTTTGCCTCAAATTCTGCTCCTATGTTGTCGATTATTGTGCTTCGGTGATGTCTGGATGTACTCCGCAAATTACCACGTAATGATTTTCGTTGTTTATTGTGTGACCCTTGGTGGGGCGGAATGAAATGTTAGCTGATTTGATGGCTGGTATTTCTTTGTGTGCTTTGTTGAGTAGATATAGGCAGGTTTCTTAGTTGGATGTAGTGCTGTGTGTTGGATCCGATAATCCGGATCCGATCCGAATCTGATCGGATTCGGATCGTATTTACAATGTTTAAAAAATCGGATTCGGATTCAGATCCGGATCGGATTCAGAATAGTCGTCTGATTCGGAGTCGGAATTTCAAAAATGCTGTCTGATTCGGATTCAGATCGTCTGGATCGGACCGTACAATCCGATCTCCACCATGTTACATTTATGGGGTGGATAACTTGGATTCTAAGTTTCTAACTCAGTCTCAGAGTCTTAGATTAAACGTAGGGCCTATATAACAAATAAACAAAACAAAACAATGTATTTTCGCATCGTGGTACAGCAATCGGCACATCCGGGTAACAAACAAATTACAAAGTACAAAGTTCAATCATCTGGAAATTCCGATTCATAACTTCATAAGTTCATATAATCGTAGTTAATTATGTACTGTCAAATACCGTACATTGCGTACAATGCGTAAAACTACAATTCCGATGGTCCTTGTTTAGTTATGTTTGCTGTTTGTTAAATTGTTATTAGTACATTAGTAAATTCAGTATGATCAGGATTCAGTACTAGACATAATATAATATGAATATGAATATGTGGCCACATATATAGTAGGCCTATATACTATATAATATGTGGCCAGATATTCATATCATATTCATAATATTGCCAGGTTCCAACTTCCAAGGGAAAAGTTTGGTATAATTTAATAGCGTGTTTTGATGGGTCATTTTAAATTTAAACAGAACTAGAGTTTTAATAGTGGTAAATGTAGGCTACTCTTACTGCCATCTTAGTGTGTCAAGGTCAGACGAAATTTCTAGGAAATCTGACGTCACGATTCCGCGAAAACACATTTTCTCAGAACTGAACAATCAGACCGACGACATTTTAATTTTCTAGGAAATTACGTGACGTCCGTCACATAATTTCCCAGAAAACTCATTTTCTCGGAACTGATAAATGATGTTTATTTGAAGGGAGTCAAGGTTGCGGATACGGGTCGGATTTCGGATTGGATTTCCGGATCGGATTTAGCGATACACATCGGATTCGGGTTCGGATTCCAAATAGCCATCGGATTCGGATTTTCAAAAAAGCCGTCCGATCGGATTTTGGGTTCATGTCGGATCCGACGCACAGCACAAGTTGGATGGCCATACCAGAAGGTTTTGTCGCTTGGTGGTACGAGTTTTAATGGGATATTTGGATCCCAAGATGCCATGAAGTTCGAAGGATTGTTTATCATGTTAGAGGTTGGGTTTTCTACAAAAAAGGTGGAAGGTCATTTGTTATTGAAGTTACTATGGTTGTTGGTCTGGCTGTTGGTGTTTTTGTTTGTTGCGGTTGGTTTGGCAGTTTGCTTTTGATATCTAATTGGATGGGGTATATCTTTGTTTTGTTTTCCCTAGGTGTTGATAATGACGAGTCTGAGGGACTCGGTGTTTCCCTATTTCATGACAGTCTCGAAGCCCTCATCATTCAATAACATATATGTGTCCTTTATGGGAGTAATCAGATCGTTGGTGATTGAGAACCGTGCGATTCCAGAGATGTCTGGTTCGTCAGTTCTATGTATTTTGGCGTTGATTGTGGTGATTGGTTTAAGCTTCTTAGATATTGGTGTTTCAGAGTTTGGTGGTATAGTTGGTGACTTGATTGGAGTCTGCTTTGTTTTGTTTGTTTTTGTTGGTTTAAGTTTCTTTTTCTTCTGTTCCTGTGGTCGTATTGTTTCGGATGTTTGTGTCTTAAGTTTGGTCATTTCAAGTAGTTGTGTAAGGGTGTCAGCTCTGTTATTTGCACTGATGAGTTCTTGTCGTTCAAGTTTTTGTTCGAGTTTTTGTGTTGTGTGCAAAGTCAGCTTTGAGGTCTGTTACTGTGGCCCGTAGCTTTGTGATGAGTGCCGCTAGAGAATCTTTGATTGTAATTTGGGATTCATGTTGAGTTTAAAAAAGTGTCAAAATGTGGGAAGATTTTGAAGAAAGTTAGAAAAATTATGAAAGTTAAAAAAAAATTGAAAAAGTTGGTGAAATTTCGATAAAAATCGGGAATGTATGTGAAAATAGGTATAATCAGACTTCTTCTCTTCAGGCACAAGCGGTCACTTTAATCATATAGTACCAAGGTTCGTCATACACCAAGCTATCCTACTTAATTTGCGGTAAATGCCTTAACTATCGGTGCAGTGATCTAACGAGAAAATAAATGCAGAAAACCCGAGCCAAAAGTATGTCTTAAACTTGTCGAGAAAGATTACAGGGCAAAGGTGCGATAATTAGTCTACTCAGCTTCGCTGGCCGATAACACGGTCTCCATGTTCGGTAACGAACGTCTCGCCGCAGTGAGCTAATTGCCTACTGTTCGCTTTGATGTGTCCAAGCGGATTAAATCATCCAGGTGTGCAATGGATTAGGAATGCTTTGTTTGCTGGTTCGCAAGTTGGGAGCTGTGGATAAACAACGTCTTGCTGAGGTCAGAGCTGAGGTCTGAATGAGAAATGACATTGTATTACATTAGTTACTTTTATTGTCCTCCGAAAAATTTATTATCGGGGGGGGGGGGACTGTAGAAACGGGGTCCGTCCGTCCGTTCGTCAGCACGTTCGTACGTCCGTTCGTCCGTCCGTCCGTCCGTTCGTCCGTCCGTCACACTTTTGAGTACCTTCATGGTGTAATCATCTCCTACAGATTTCATCCCAGAGATTTGAAACTTCAGAATATTGTTGCCCATATATTGAAGATATGCAACATGTATATAGATGACAGAAAAATTATTTTTTGACAGTTATTAACCCTTTTCGACTTTTCAGTATGAGGGTACCTTCATGGTGTAATCAACTCCTCCCACAGTTTTCATCCTAGAGATTTGAAACTTCAGATTATTGTTATCCACATATTGGAGATGTGCAACATGTATATAGAGGACGGAAAAATTATTCTGCATAGCAGTTCTTGATGTCTGTTTCTGTGTAGCAGTTCTTGAGGTCTATTTCTGTGTAGCAGTTCTTGAGGTCTGTGTTTCTGTGTAGCAGTTCTTGAGGTCTGTTTCTGTAGTCTAGGGCAGACTCTTCTTTTATTATTTTTAAAACTAAATACAACTTTCAAACTATGTACAATACTATAAAACTATATACATATGCCATACTCAACTATACACAATGCTCTAAAGCTATACAATCATTTGGTAAATATGTGAATAAATAAACAAATAAATAATGATATCAATCGCTTGTTCAAGAATATGGGGCATCGTTCCTCTATTTATTACATATTTAGTGATATCAATAATTCTATTTAATGATATCATAAAATGATTTAATGATATCATCAAATGATTTAATGATATCACAAAATCGATTTTGTGATATCATACATCCATTTAGTATTTTGATATTATAAAATGAATTATTGATATTAACAAAACGGGTAATAAATAGAAGAACGTCGGCCCATACAACAACACATGTTTGTCTATAATGTCTTAAGCATTCCATACATGTGCACAGATAAGAAAAACCAGAATAAATAAACCAATAAATTATGGCACTCACTTGAATAATCAAGAGCACGTGTTTGTATAAGAGGTTTAACGGATGACCTTCGCGGTGAGTATCGCTGTTAAAATAGTCATAAACAGAAAGAATATTTAATAAAATAGATATTTTTTTGTTCTAAAACCAAACATAGATATCGCTTTTGTCAAGTTTGTATGCGTTATTATGTAAGTCATGCATAACAGGCCAAAACAGTTACAGAACCTGTCTGTTGTTTGCATAACATATATATATATGACGTCCACCACCTTACATTAATCGAGACAATAGTTTATGCTAAAGCGAACGTTCAGATAATCCACCAATGGAAATATCAATAAATACAGATGGAGGCAGAAAATCCACCGCCAACAAATGAAAAATCTCCCTAACTTAGTTGCGAAATTTCAAGTGGTGTCTGTGGAGTTCTGCAATCCACATGCAGTTGAAGAGACAATGTCGAAAGGCATTTTAAGATAGAGAATAAATGTCAGCACTCACTTCAATGTTCAAGAACACTTGTTTGTCTATGCACTACATACCTGTGCTCAGATGCGAAAACAGATAAACGGAATATGGTGTCGAAGAGCTTCAATACTTAGAGACAAATACCAGTCAAATAGTTTATGCTAAAAATGAAGATTCAGATAAACCACCAATTGAAATAGGATTATTAAATACAGATGGAAGTGAAGGAAAATATAAATATATAATAAGATGGAGGCAGATAATCTACAGCCAGCAAATGAAAATTCTCCCTAACTTTTAGTTGCAAACTTTTAAGTGATATGGGAAGTCTTGAGTCCATGGCAAGAAATCTTGTGGATATATATTTCGTGTTCAATGTTTTTTTGGACAGGGAACATATCCAAGTTCCTCTGGTAGCGCGTTTGCTGATGTTTTGGCAGTATATGTGGTACCAATTCATACAATCAGAACACTGTCATGTTGTCATGACAATCCGGCATTGCACAACCCTGATGGTTACAATTCTTCTCGATATAAAATAACGTGTATTTGGGCATTGTGCCAATGCATAAGAAATTCTTCAGATAAGGAGTGAAATGTCCCTTCTGGAGACATGCAAGTAAATGCTGTCGCATTCCATTGGGTCTGAACCTGCAGTAATCATTACTACCAAAAGAAGGCTCGTGGCAAAACTCGACAAGGTTCGCCAAATCGAATGCGCCAGTCATCCGAATTTGTTTGCCGTTGGGTGTGTGGTATCTGCACGCTCAATTTGCCTATTTTTGATCCATGACCATACATTGTCCACAATTGGATCATTGTGGATGTTGACAATGGGTCAGATTCATTTAGAAGCGAATCAAAAAAGTAGACAGAAGTGTCATAATAACTTGGGACATACGTCGAAGCAATCCAATGGCTATGACCGGTGTTGTGCACTTGAGCAACTGGTTGAGCCGGTCCAAAACCGGTGAAGTGGCTGAAGGGATTATAAAGCCCTGTCATGCCTTCAATGATAAGTGCAAAGATGGTGTCCAGGGGAATTGATTTTCAAGAATGGACTGAGATTCTCTGACAATCGAATCGCACAACCACTTACCGGTTGTGATCATCTGAACCTTAGTAGGAGTTATGGTTTTACCAGTTTAACTTTTTTTGCTGATCGGAGAATGCAGCTGGTTTGATTTTGATTTGGCTACATGTGCAGATGGAGAGGGTTGAGATGGAGAACATGCCGGTGATTTAGGTTTAAGGGTTCGATGCGGCCCAGTTGACAGAACAGGGAGAACGAGGGTTTTGTCAGGTGAAGACTGAACAGGTGAAGCGGGAGGGGAAGGTGAGAGCATGAAATCGATCGCTGCAGTTGAGTCAGAAATAATATGTTTTGAAGACGAATTAGGTGGTACAATGACTGAGGAATGTTCCTGGAATTCTATCGTGGATTTTGGCGATGCCACAGGTGATGAGTCCGAAGGAGACAAACGTAGAGCAAGCGGTGAGGATATACAATGCGTGGTGAGTCGACAGGATGGGGTGACACCGACGCAGAATGTGAAGGCGATGCGGCCTGTGTGATACAATCAATTGTCGGCGTCATCACCGATGGATGAGAGATTGGAGAACATGAGAGATTGAAAGTGATGTTGTTTGCAGATGAATTTTTCAAGTATGAATTTGGACGAATTGGTGTAGAAGATGTCGTGGAACATGGTGAAAAAGCGGTAGGGGATATAACTAGAGAAGCAGCTGCAGAATCAGTTGCGGGTGTGACTAGACAGTCATTTTTTATACGCCCTTTTGAAAAAAAGGCCGTATTCTAGTATTGGTCTGTCCGTCCGGGCTGGCGTCCGTTAACCTGTTGTCCGGATGATAACTTTAGTTAGAGTGAACCAAAATTATAAAAATTTGGTATGTGGGTTTATTAGCCGAAAAGTAAGTTCAAGTTCGAATTTGGGTTCCGCCCGCCAATTTTCACCGGAGTTATGCCCCTTATTTAACGTTTTTTTACTTAGAAAATCCTTGAAATTTGTTGTCCGGATGATAACTTTAGTATAGTTTATCGGAATGAATCCAAATTTGGTATATTACTTTCTCCCACCAAAACACAGGTCAAGTTTGAACTTGGGTTCGGTCCGACCATTTTTGGCAGAGTTATGCCCCTTTTTCGACTCAGAAAATTCAGTTTTTTTTATGTTTTTTGGTTTCCGGATGATAACTCAATTTTGGAATGTTTATACGCAAAACCGGTTTTTTCGTGGATTACATATATCGAAATACAGCTCAAGTCCGAATTTCGTTTTAATCCGATAATGTTTGCAAGAGTTATGGCCCCTTTTTTTATGTAATTTGACTTAGAAAATCCCTGAAATTTGTTGTCCGGATGATAACTTTAGTTAGAATGAACCGATTTCAATCAAATTTGGTATGTGGGTTTATTAGGAGAAAAGACAGCTCAAGTTCGAATTTGGGTTCCGTCCGCCAATTTTCACCGGAGTTATGCCCTTTATTTGACGTAATTTGACTTGGAAAATCCCTGAAATTTGTTGTCCGGATGATAACTTTACTAGAGCTTATCGGATTCAATGATAATTTGGTATATTACTTTCTCCCACCAAAACACAGGTCAAGTTCAAATTTGAGTTCCGTCCGCCAATTTTTACCAGAGTTATGCCCCTTTTTTACCAGTTTCCGCCGACCCAAGAGAGGGCGTATATTGCACGCCTAGCGTAGCTCTTGTTATAAATTAATAATAATCTGCAGTGTGTTCCATTAACCAATAACAAGTAATTGAAGATCACACCGACACAATACATGTATTAAAGACCTGTCACCGAGTCGCGACCATGTTGGATCCATCCAGCTTCCGTTCCGCAGTATTTTAGGTCAAAGTTCTGGAGGTGCATTCCATGTATGAAGTTTTGAATATTCACGAATTCCATATATCAAATGCACCTCCAGAACTTTGACCTGCAGCACTTAAACCGCGCTCAGATTTGGGTGTTTTTTATTTGTATATATTTTGTTTCATTTTAGTCTCATTCACTGTCATTTCTCATCATAGTTGATTCACTCAATTTTGATAATCTTCTCGTCATGATATGGCTTTGTTGCTAAAATGACGTTAAACCCCAATCAATCAATCAACCTGGGGCGTACCAGCTTTAAGGTTGACACTATCTGAAATTTCTTCCCCGACCCTTACTTTGATAGATCTTTACATGAGAAATAAACAGATAAGTTAACATTTTGGTGGGGATGTCGGTTGTTTTTAAATTGTATCGAAGGCCATGGTGACATATTGAATAGAAGTCCTTTTCTACATCCAAGAATATGGCAGCCCCCTCCCAGCCCCGGCCCATTGCTGTGCGCAAATCTTCTACTATTCTATATATATGTTTGGTTCCCTCTTTGCCTTTACGATATGCACGTTGGAATTTATTGAAAAAGTGTTGGTTCTCGAGGTGGGTTAATATTTTAATGCTGATGATTCATTCGAAAAGTTTTCCCAAACATTGAAGTAAGCTAATGGCTCTAAAATTGGTAGCTATTTTATGGTCTTGGCCTGATTTTGGAATCATAACCCCTATAGCGGATTTCCACGATTTGGGGAAGTAGCCGTGTTGTATATAAGTTCTAGTCTGTCGAACATTGATTTTGGATGCTGTTTGATTATTCCAAATGTTAATTTGTCATCACCCGGGGCTTTGTTTGGTTTGGCTCGCTTAAGGCAGTCCCCTGTGTGGGTTTTGTGTATATTTTGTAGTGATGTAGCAAAAAAATTTGCTTTGTCTGTTTGTGAATGATTCGTTTTTTCGTCTTTAAGTGGTTTGTCGCTTTTGTTTGAGGTAGCTTGGCTGCATGGTTAAAACTTTTAATATTTTCTAGAATTTCCCATCTAATTGCCTTCGCCCGAGTTCAGTGGTTACCCAAGTGTAGCCTCATCCTTCTTTTCCACAGGATATAAAACCATGCAGTCTGAGAGTATATTAGAGAATGCCAAATATCCACACTTTCCTACTCCGGTCAACTCCACGGCGGTACTTTCTAGCCCGCCCGAATAAACTTTTGTCTATCTGAACTAGGCCAGTGAATTTCCAATTTGTCATGTTTTGGTGGAGTTACTCAATATAAATCCTATGAACATATGAGCTCAAATCACTGGCTGTGCTGTGATAAGAAATCTTACATGCCATTGCCGCATTTGCTATTGATCAGTACGTAACGTAAGTCCGGACGAAATTCAGAATGTCCTGCATTGTTAGTTTGCTGTCCGCAAAGAACGATAAGTGTCTGACACTATATTCGTGTGCAGGGTATTTACAGCATCTCCATACAATTCCGTCTATCACTCGAGATCTTTTCCCTAGTATATCACATTTTTAACATTTCATTGTTTGTTTTAACAAACCATGTTTTTGCAGAAATTTACCATGGCTACATGCTGAATGAAAGCAATTGGGGTGTTTAATTATATTAAAGGTGTTGACACATCATGGCTTGGCCAGGACTCTTATTAATTGAAAACGCCAAATAATTATGAGTAAACACTAATTATACAGGTTAATAGAAATTTGACCAATTCTGGTCATGACCTGACTCACCTATATACATATTCTCTTTGTTCTATCAGTTCTGTGAGTCCCATCTATAAACTCCAATCTTCCCTGTACAATACTATATGCGTAATTTCTTGTAGGCAGGGTCCATCACATTCAGTTTTCCAAATAAATAGTTTATGGTTTTCTGCATTGCGATCCCTACATAAGTGGGCAATCTGGCACCACTCTTTTGCAAACGTTTCTTGTAATCCATTGACATAGCAAAATGCTACAAATCGGAGTCTCTGGAAATTGCTGATATTTCTTGTCCAGAAAATTCTGTTTATTTTGTGGCAGACTATTCAGGACTTGATTGGAGCAGCTGATAAATGGCCAACGGAAATCAGTCGGCTTTTTGGAGGCATATTCGACCTAAAAGATATCAAAACTGAACGCTAGGACAGTAATGTTTAAGTACAGTGGTTGGGCTGTTACTATAAATAGATAACGATATTAGCTGCATGTGAGTACTAATCACTGTATCTAATTCTATACCAGATGAGACGGGTGTGTTATAATAATATCACCTAATTCTATGTTTTTATGTAGCTCAGAATTTATAATATATAGGATGTCGAAAATAAATACCACCAAGGTGATTGGCAGTATGGTCACATAACAGTGTCGCTGCTCTGGGAGAAGATTTGGTTCGTCTGATGAAAGAGTTTGTTCGATAGTGTCTAAATCATATGACAATCACGTAGCACCACGGGGCAGTGCAGACCTGCGAGAAAGTGTGGAGCTCTGGTCCCCCAAGAGCCAGGATTTTGTTTTCGATCTATGAGAGAAGCATTGAAAATATCATCGTTGAATGAAACGTCAATGCCAGGATTTGCAACCTGCAACCTGTACTTAAGATCCTCCGAGAGGTTTTCTCTGAATTGGAGCCACAATTCAAGTGGATTAGCAATACCACATATTTGCAAGAGAGACGCAAACAAACTACGCAATCTCCAAGGAGACTTTGACATGGCTGCCTCTGTCATCGTTGCCTCCCATTGGTGGTCGTCTTCCAATAGTCCCCTTTTGAAGCACTCTTCTCTGTAGCCAACGCATAATTGGCCGTCGTAAGGAGTTAAACGATGTTGCAGCAGCATTCTCAAGAAAAAACATTCCTGTTGTGTGGGATGAACAGTGTAGACCCTACCGAGTGCATAGTCTTTGAACACGCCCATGACTCCTTCGATGGGTTCACCATGCTTGCGGCGGACCCATGGATTATTGACAAAGGTGAAATAAGATGGGAGGTCACAGTTCAAAATTGTCTTGGCAAAATCTTCTTGGCAAAGTTTGAAAAAGGCAGTGAGTGTCGTCTCTTTTGGTGCTGATACAACTTGTGCTGCTGTTTGTTCGGTGAAGTACATTCTCTGTCCATTTTCTAAATGCCCACCAAGTCGAAGGACAGCTGGGTGTCTATCGTGGATGGGGAAGTCAAAAATGCGCCAAAACATTGGTACCTACCCATTTGGAATTGACTCAACTCGTTCTTTGTTCTCATGTCTCGTATGGTGAACATCGCCGCATCTGATCCCTTATTGATGTATTTGCATACATACTTTATAGCTTTTACAGAGTTGCAAAACTCAACGTTGATGTGTGCGTTGAAGATTTTTGATAACATGGGACAATATGGAACAACCCACCTATTGTCTGCAACAAAATCTGAAAATGTGCGATTTCTTCAAAAGGTTCATGAGTTTCGTCAATTTCAGACGGAACACTCTAGCCATGCCTGTCTTTAGAAACCTGGCCCTCGAACAATTCAACCTTCAACTTCTGCCATGCAGGGTTGCACTTGAATGTGGTGAAAAGGTCCGGACAACCGAGGTGCCTGACAAATGTCATAGCATCCTGCGTCTTCTCCTGCATATATCGCGGTCTACCTGTGAATGTCGACTGGAGGATTACCAGTTGGCCGACTCCGGCTCTTTCCTGATCATTATTTATGCTATCACAGAGGTGTATATATGAATCTGCACAGAGTTTCTTTTGTTTGTTCCGAATATAGAGGAGTCTTTCACCCTCCACTTTAGCGTACACATCTACAGCAAACTGACTGAACAGGCTTCGGTGCAAGTGGTTGAAGGACCCATCACGAACCATGAAATGATAAGAATAAAAGTCCTTACATGACACATTCTTGTTGCCGATTGAGTGTGGTATACCGAACTTATATCCGTCTTCACCGAAGACACAGAGGAGGGGATATTGGAGAGGGTCGTACGATCTATGTGTCTCGCAAATTCGAAGTATAGAGTTGTCACGACGCTTTAAAACAATATCACGCTTACCATGTTCTGCGCCTGCTAAAACGACCACGATCTCATTGGACGCAGGTTCATTAAATCGACCACTGTGTTGATTGAGTGGTGTTGTGGGTTTCTAGAGCATATTTAAAACTGGACACATGAGAGTTGTTGATGGATCATTTGCTGGAGAGTATATATAACTTAAGGTCTGGTGCCATCAGACAAAGCGGAACTGAGTTCTACCTCTCTATTGAAATCGCCAACAAAGTATATCTGCATGTATTGGGGTTGTGCATCATTGGGTTGTAGAGGGCCGATGCGATGGTAAACCTGACCTTGAACTTTGAACGTTGGCATATACACTCCTTCAGTTATGATATTTGCCCCGAAAGATGTCATTTGGAATGCGGCATTATATTTCTGGATGTTCTTGAGAAAATGTTTAGATTCTGAGGTTGAACATTGAAGCAGGTCTTGGAGAGGTTCAGGTGGATCAGCATGTTGTTCAAGCATAACTTTGGCATTCAAGCAGCACATCCCTGGTGGTTCACCTTGCCATTTGAAAGCGCGACAATGTTGACACAATTCGGTCATTCGGGCAATCTGCAAAATTCGATGTGACTTGTAGTCAATGTGAGGGTCATAAACGAAAGCAGAGTTTTGCCACTCCCTGAACGCGTGTGCATGTCGCTGCCGACGATCAGCCTCATGGTGGTGCTGCCCATCGGTTTCAACGGCTCGAGGCATGAACAGCCCTCTCCCGGAGATCTAAAAGGCGCTGCTCCCCAGTTTCAGCTTTCGTGATGATGGCTGATGATTCAGAACCAGGAACAGATTTGTGATTGTGGTCATGTTGTCCAAGTTTGTTCTCAGTGTGTTTGTTGTAGATTAGTCGCGGGACATCGGTTACCATTTTTACAGTCGGCACACCACCAATATATACGATTGTCATTCTTTGACTGTAACAGAGAAAAGGGAGTTGCATATCGGACCAATGCATGCCGATAAAACTGCATAAACTTCTTCGAAGAAGAGAAAACTCTCTTTAAAGTTTGGTTTTTCAGTTCTCCGTTATTTAGGTAATAAATAGGAAGTGTTTTTAATGTTTATAAATTTGTTTAATTACAGAACATCTCCGTTATTTCGTCAATATCACTGTTGTGTTTTAGATAACTTAATGGTGGGCTAGATTGGCATATACAGTGCTCAATTAAGTATAAAATGACCGTCATTATACATATGTATATCTCATAAAGCAATGAGGATCGGATGGCACATACGTGCATATAAGGGTAACATGGAACTATTTTAATCTTGTGAATGAGCAATAACAGACCAAATACCTTTATGACACAGTTGTAACCATCAAGAGTCGTATATCTTTGGCTTCCCCCTCTTTGATCCATCCTCGATGACATTGAATGTTAATGGTGGTTGTGGTGCTGTTTGAGTTGTTGAAGGGTTCGGTGATGGTTGTGCTGGAGCAGTCGGTGACTGTTCACGGGTTGTTCACGGCTAGTTCACGGGTTGACGAGGAAAATGATGTGGTTGGCGACGAAGAATATGACGTGGTTGGCGACGAAGAACGTGATGTGGTTGGCGATGAAGAATGTGATGTGGTTGGCGATGAAGAATCTGATGTGGTTGGCGATGAAAATCTGATGTGGTCGACGACGAAGAATCTGATGTGGTTGGCGATGAATGATGTGATAATGCTGGCATGAATGGCTCTGGAGAGATAGAAGGGTGCTCAAATCTGGTGGTGGGAGACACCCAGTGCGGTGTTGGTGGTGTATGCGCCGAATATGTGTAGGCGTTGAGAGTGGACTGTCGATGGTTGGTGTGGTTGACCATGGCAGAGCTGTCATTGTTGATGGTGGAGCTGTCGCTGTTCGTGATGGAGAAGCTGTTGGTGATGGCGGAGGTGTCATTGTTGGGGATGGCGGAGGTGTCGTTGTTTGTGTGTTTGTTGGTGTCCCTCTGAAGTGCCGCTGTTTCCGAACCTGGCGTGTTGGTCTGTCGTCCGACAGGATAGAAAATACCCATTTATAAGTATTCACATATAGTTGAAAAAAATCATGGCACATAAGATGCTTATGGTTTATGGTTTAAAAGAATTAACAAATAATTTCATGTTTTTGAAATCAGTACACACACACACACACACACACGCACAGACATATATCTACTGATTTCAATATTTATATTTTATACATATGAAATACATGTATATCTACTGATTTCAATAACATGAAATATATAATACTAGCCGATGAGCCCGACATTGTCCGGGCTATTCAAAAACCATATTTCAAGTCGATAGCTCTACCCGTTTCCGAGATCTGGTCTGCGCATGCGCGAAGTTGGCGTCGCACAGGCTCGGCGACCCGATAAAATTCGTATCCGGGGCAAGATACATTCATAGCAAATTTCAAGTCGATAGCTCGACCCGTTTCCGAGATCTCGTCTGCGCATGCGCGAAGCTGGCGTCGCACATACTCGGCGACCCGATAAAATTCGTATCCGGGGCAAGATACATTCACATACCAAATTTCAAGTCGATACCTCCACCCATTTCCGAGATCTCGTCTGCGCATGCACGAAGCTGGCGTCGCACGGGCTCGGCGACCCGATAAAATTCGCATCCGGGGCAAGATACATTCACATAGCAAATTTCAAGTCGATAGCTCCACCCGTTTCAGAGATCTCGTCTGCGCATGCCCGAAGCGGGCGCCGCACGGGCTCGCCAATACGACAACGTCCACCGCCTGGTCAAACTACACACACGTACCAAGTTTCGTCCCGATCGGTCGAGAATCGTAGATTTGTATCAATGACAGACAGACAAACATACATACAGACAAACAGAGGTCTTCCAAAGTATATATGAGATATAATATATAAAAATATAAAATATTTGGTTGGTTTAAATTTGTTGGTTCTTAAGTCAGTATATATACGTGGTTAAGCGAGAATAAAAATATCTCAATCTTTTTATGTTTACTAAACCCATAAATAACTTGCTTCTAATATGATATGTTAAACCTATCAAGCTACATAATTAGTCTACAAATATGGAAGGAGGTATAAAATAAGTTGACAAATGCAAAAAATATTGAAATACCGACCCCATATGCTCTGAACAATACTGCATGTCCATGTGACCACAGCCCTTTTCAAGCTGTTTTCAATTGTTCGCACATATATGAAACAAACGATCTTTATCCTACCATATCAGTGCCACATCAGTAGTTGACTAAAACGGAATGCTCTTTTCTGTTCCATTCCGTGCACATGGCCTGTTTTTTGTTTGTGGACCAACATCGTGTTCAAAGTTGTATTTTATGATGCCAACGCGTCTTTCTGGAACATATAATGCTCATAGAAAGTATCGTTTAAGTATTTATCAACCTATATATTTCGATGCCTTTCGAAAACTTCAAAAACGAATATATTATTACAAGCGCAAACCGCCAAGTACATGGCTTTAGTTCAAGGGATGATCGATGACAACAGGTCGACAGATATACGAACTAGACTGTATGTCGGCTGCATGCATGTATTACAAGTTGTATAGTAGGGCGCAAAGCACCCAGTATGATCGTAAAGATCGAGAGATCTTCTCCTTCACCCTATATGCATGCATTTATTATGCATCCATATTCTATATAAGTCAAGAGATGTGAAAAACACTGATCCAGTAGAACACTTACACATAAAGAGCGTTTCTCATTAGCCATAATATTTTGGTAAAAAGCTAACCATTTTGTATCACTTCTGTGCTGACTATTATGACCAATACCATCTGGTTGGTATTGGGTTTATTTTGAGGCTACAAGATTGGTTTACACAATGCTTCATTTCTTCCCAAATATATATATATACATATCCGTAGATAGTGTACATATATACATAATGGGTGATCGAGATCGAGCAATAGAAGTCAAGATAGATCATGCGAGAGGATAAAAAAACGAACAGATATGACAATAACCATTTGTAAGCCACGTGGCGGTTTCCGCGGCAAAATACACTTAATAAATATTAAATTTCTTAGTGTGTGCTCTCTCTCTCTTCAATAAGTTACATAGAGGATTCCAATAATCGATGGATTTCAATTTGAAATTGTCCTCAAACTATACGAATAATTTTAATATTAATCGACGTTATATGCATGTAACAATCATTCAAAAAATTAACTGACGCACGTATATATCGTTCCCAGATGTTTTCATGGTGGGCGGTGTTAACACATTTGGGCGTGGTTTGTAGCTGTCGCAGTCTGCGCATGTACAAAAGCATCCAATCGCTGATGCGGAGTTGCATAGATTTTTCGCGCTGGAAATATTATCGGATACAAACTTTTAGTTCTTGTTAGACTTTCACGGCATACATATCGTAAAAATATATCATAATTTTATTATAAAAATTAATGCATTGCATAAAAATTCCTGTAAATATGACAATAAGATGTTGAAGCAAACAAACAAGTCGTTGATACCATATACGAAGTGATACCCTAATTTAGTAATTGATGCATGGCATAAATTAAATTAAGCCACTTGAACTATTTATAGGGTGCAGGACAAGTGATACCCAAACCAACTGATACTCTCGGAAAAAAAGTCAAGTGATACCTATATAAGAAAGCAGCGCTCGGGATTCTAATCGGTGATACTTAGTTAGTAATTGTGGTACCGTACTCAAACGTTTGCTGCTTATTGTTTAATAAAGTTTGGGAATTTGGTCGATGTTTCTAAAAACTGGTCAACCACCAACTGAACTAATTAACGAATTGTCAGTGTTATTTCGTTCACAATATTTATTTCATAATTTTATGTGTGCACTGCGTACTGTTTTACATTCTGGACACCACTGATCACCTGGACTGCAGATCGCATGTTCTGCGACAGCCGGGGAAAACTGTGAGTAACATGTTTTTGTTTGCAAAGTGATACTCTAATTGGTCAAATGATACCCAAAATGACCGTGTCATTGGTTCAGGTCTTTTTTGGGTCAAATGTATCTAAATCAACGTTTTTAGCTCAACTTTACTTTGTAAAGTTTGAGCTATTGCCATGGCTTGGTATCCGTCATGCGTGTGTGTGTGTGCGTGTGTCAACAATTTCCTTTAGCTCGGGCTACAGTTCGTACCTTTGGTCCGATTATTAAGAAATTTGTCACGGATATTGACATGTAGATGGGAACGAGTCATTTTGGGGTCATTCGGAAAAAAAACATGGCCACTAGCAGCCATCTTGGATTTCAAAATTCAATCCATTAGCACGGGCTACAGGCCGTACTGTTCATCTTATTGTCATGAATTTGTCATGGATGTTAATATTGACATGTAGATGGGAACAAGTAATTTTGGGGTCATTCGGCCAAAAAAGATGGTCGCCGGCAGCCATCTTAGATTTTACTCTTTGCATGACTAAATCCTTTGACACGGGCTACAGGTCGTACCTTTGGTCACATCATCATAAAATGTGGCATGGATGTTAACAATGACATGAAGATGGGAACGAGTAATTTTTGGGTCATTCGGGCAAAAAACATGGCCGCCAGCAGCCATCTTGGATTTTACTCTTTGTATGACTAAATCCTTTAGCACGGGCTACAGGTCATACCTTTAGTCTGATCATCATGAAATTTGTCATGGCTGTTGAAATCGGAATGTAGATGGGAACGAGTCATTTTGGGGTCATTTGGACAAAAAACATGGCCGCCATCTTTGATTTCAAAATTTAATCAATTAGCACGGGCCACAGGTCGTACTGTTCGTCTGATCATCATGAAATTTGTCATGGATGTTAATATTGACATGTAGATGGGACCGAGTAATTTTGGGGTCATTCTGCCAAAAAACATGGCGCCAGCAGCCATCTTGGATTTTACTCTTTGTATGACTAAATTCTTTAGCTCGGGCTACAGGTCGTACCTTTAGTCTGATCATCATAAAATTTGTCATGGAAGTTAACAATGACATGTTGATGGGAACGAGTCATTTCGGGGTCATTCGGCCGAAAAACATGGCCGCCAGCAGCCATCTTGGATTTTACTCTTTGTATGACTAAATCCTTTAGCACGGGCTACAGGTTGTACCTTTAGTCTGATCATCATAAAATTTGTCATGAATGTTAATAATGACATGTAGATGGGAACGAGTCATTTTGGGGTCATTTTCCAAAAAACATGGCCACCAGCAGCCATTTTGGATTTTACTCTTTGTATGACTAAATGCTTTAGCACGGACTACAGGTCGTACCTTGAGTCTGATCATCATGAAATTTTTCATGGCTGTTGAAATTGGAATGTAGATGGGAACGAGTCATTTTGGGGTCATTCGGACAAAAAACATGGCCACCAGTGGCCATCTTTGATTTCAAAATTCAATCCATTAGCATGGGCTACAGGTCTTACTGTTCATCATGAAATCTGTCATGGATGTTAATATTAACATGTAAATGGGAACGATTAATTTTGGGGTCCTTTGGCCCAAAAACATGGCTGCAGCAGCCATCTTTGAATTTACTCTTTGTATGACTAAATCCTTTAGCACGGGCTACAGGTCGTAACTTTAGTCTGACCATCATAAAATTTGTCATGGATGTTAACAATGACATGCAGATGTGAACGAGTCATTTTGGGGTCATTTGGCCGAAAAACATGGCAGCCAGCAGCCATCTTTGATTTCAAAATTCAATCCGTTAGTACGGTCTATAGGTCGTACTGTTCGTCTTATCATCATGAAATTTGTCAGGGATGTTAATATTGACATGTAGATGGGAACGAGTCATTTTGGGGTCATTCGGCCATAAAACATGGCCACCAGCAACCATATTTGATTTCAAAATTCAATCCGTTAGCACGGTCTATGTCGTACTGTTTGTCTAATCATCTTGAAATTTGTCATGGATGTTAATATTAACATGTAGATGGGAATGAGTGATTTTGGGGTCGATCGGCCAAAAAACATGGCCGCCAGCAGCCATCTTGGATTTTACTCTTTGCATGACTAAATCCTTTGGCGCGGGCTACAGGTCGTTGCGTTGGTCGGAAGTTAATGAAATTTGTCATGGATGTTAACAATGACATGTAGATGGGAACGAGTCATTTTGGGGTCGTTCGGCCGAAAAACATGGCCGCCAGCAGCCATCTTTGATTTTACTCTTTGCATGACTAAATCCTTTGGCGCGGGGTACAGGTCGTACCTTTAGTCTGATCTTTCTGAAATTTGTCATGAATGTTGAAATTGACAGATGGGAACGAGTCATTTTGGGGTTATTTGGCCAAAAATTATGGCTGCTGGTGGCCATCTTGGATTTCAAAATTCAATCCATTGGCGCAGGCTACAGGTTGTACTGCTGGTCTGATCATTATGAAATTTGTCATGGATGTTAATATTGACATGTAGATGGGAACGAGTCATTCTGGGGTAGTTCGGCCAAAAATCATGGCCGTCAGCAGCCATCTTGTATTGTACTCTTTGCATGACTAAATCCTTTGGCGCCGGCTACAAGTCGTAGCTTTGGTCAGATCTTCATGAAATTTGTCATGGATGTTAACAATGACATGTAGATGGGAACGAGTCGTTTTGGGGTCATTCGGCCAAAAAACATGGTCGTCAGCAGCCATATTGGATTTTACTCTTTGCTTGACTAAATCATTTGGCGCGGGCTACAAGTCGTAGCTTTGGTCAGATCTTCATGAAATTTGTCATGGATGTTAACGATGACATGTAGATGGGAACGAGTCGTCATGGGGTCATTCGGCCAAAAAACATGGCCGCCAGCAGCCATCTTGGATTTTACTCTTTGCTTGACTAAATCCTTTGGCGCGGGCTACAAGTCGTAGCTTTGGTCAGATCTTCATGAAATTTTTCATGGATGTTAACGATGACATGTAGATGGGAACGAGTCGTCATGGGGTCATTCGGCCAAAAAACATGGCCGCCAGCAGCCATCTTGGAATTTACTTATTGCATGACTAAATTCTTTGGCGCGGACTTCAGGTCGTACCTTTGGTGTGATCTTTATGAAATTTGTCAGCAATGTTGACATTGACATTTAGATGGGAACGAGTCATTTTTGGGTCATTCGGCATAAAAACATTGCTGCCAGTGGCCATCTTGGATTTCAAAATTCAATTCATTGGCGAGGGCTACAGATTGTACTGCTTGTCTGATCATCATGAAATTTTGCATGGATGTTAATATTGACATGTAGATGGGAACGAGTCATTCTGGGGTAGTTCGGCCAAAAAACATGGCCACCAGCAGCCATCTTGGATTTTACTCTTTGCATGACTAAATCCTTTGGCGCGGGCTACAGGTCGTGGCTTTGGTCAGATCTTCATGAAATTTATCATGGATTTTAACAATGACATGTAGATGGGAACGAGTCGTTTTGGGGTCATTCGGCCAAAAAACATGGCTGCCAGCAGCCATCTTGGATTTTATTCTTTGCATGACTAAATCCTTTGGCACAGGTTAGACATTTCAATTAGCACCTTTCCTATTCCTCCATTGACTGTCAACCATTAAATTATTCCCCTACATAAGTTGAGCTACAGTGTCATTGACACTTTCATTAATAAAAGGTACCACTTGACTCCAAAGGGTATCAGATGACTCTGCCATATTGGGTATCAGTTGACCAATTTGGGTATCACTTTGTATGGTATCACTTGACTCGGGTATCACTTGACTGTAAGCCCTCGCCTCATGGTCGCTTAGACGCCTTATGCTTCAGCAAAAGGAACTTCACAGTATCATATTCCCTTGATTGGCACCTTCGACACATGCACACCATCAACATCGTGATCAGGCTTCAATCATCTGAACTCTATAAATTGCTGATCAGGTAACCGCCGCTTCAGGAACTCATTGCAGTAGCCTCGCACCGCATTGTAGTGACCCAGGGTTAAACTCCGATCTCTAAAGTAAATCCTCAGCAAAATCTCCTTAAAATACACCACAATCTTGGCAGCATCAAACTTTCTATTCTGGTTCTTCAGCCCCCAATAAAGCCGGAAATCTACCATGTCAACCGATATGTTGTTTCCTCCCAACTGCACAAAAAATCATATCAGATGCCCAAGTGATCACCACATCAAACTTCATCTTCATATTCTTCAATGTCATGCCCCTCTGAGCAAAGTGCTCCACCTCCATCGGTACCTCAAAAGACCGGGACTCGCTGGCCAACCACTCCTGTAAATGTAGTAAGATGGTTGCTCCCCAAAAGTGTCAAGCACATTCCAGACGACGTAACTAAGCTAATAAGAGAAACAACAAAAAGCCATAGGATTTCCTAATAGTTGAGTTGCAGCTTTTATAATTGTGTTAATTGTTCTGAGCATTTTTTGCAAACGTCAGTGTCCCAAGGTGCATCCAACTACTTTGTGTTGGTAACCGAAGCACTTCAGACATTGAGTGATATATGTAGGGGGTTGGTATTCTACTACCTTATTCCTGTTTCTGAAGGAGCCGATCCCCTTTAGCATCTGTTCTTTACTGTGTATATCTGGGCATTTGACTTTAATTTTTGTTGTTTGGGGTCTGATGCCCCGTTGGATCTCTTCAATTGTGGTCTCTGTGTTCACCCCACATACATGCCCCTTGTTGGACGAAATGTCAGAAAACAAACTGATTGTTTTTCATGTCTGAAGTTGCATTTTCGGTGAATAAAGTCAACTTCTGAATGGGTTCACCTGTTGGTAGAGATAGCCTTTGAATTTGATTACTGGGCTGGTTGTCATTGAAATGCGCTTCTTTTTGCTATTACCGTCAAAATGATTGTCTAATTTCCTTTTGGTTCTAATCTCTTCGTTTTTGATTGGGGGTCTACCCACTGATTTGTGTTTGAATTTTCAAACTCCTTGTATCTTGGTTTGTTGTATTGTTGCCAATGTTTACAAACAATTCAGAAGTTTGTTGCCTTAATGAATCGGTGCTTAGGTTAGCTTTGTGCGATGAAGTTCTGCCTATTGGAGATTGGGGAGATGTTCTGTGAGTTTTTGAAGATTGGGGTGGCTGGTGTGAGGGTGATATCGCTTGTTGAAAGGAGAAAGTTTGGGAGGGGGTTGGGGTTTTGTGCTGTGCATTTAATTATTTTTTACCTATTTTTCCTCCTTGCATGAGGGTGAAAATCGTGTCATTCAGTTACTTAATCTCAGCATCCTTTTCCTTTACTAGTGTTGTTTAGTCGTCAAGCTTTTGTAGTATTGCCATATTTGAATGAGTATTTGTCGGTCATGATTTTTGTTCTAGGTGTATTGTTCAAATTTCGATGAAACAAGTGTACAGAAAATTGGTTTGAGCTTCTGATGTCTACTCATTGGACAAAGACCCTACTGGTACAGTGCTAATTAAATCGAGCTGCTGTGTGCTGGCCAATAGAAAGCCAATTAATCACAGAGTTGAGATCTTTTATCGGACATGGATACAATGCAGGTTATTGTATGTTTTAAAGACGAGTTTGTCTGTTAACCAGTGAGAATATATCAATAAATCACTGGAAGTTCGCTTATCAAACAGAAATCATTTGCAGGTTAATGATTATCTGAAAAAACGAAACAGTGAGAAATTAATAATAACACCGTAAGAGAGTAGATGGGCGCCCAGGATGGTCGAAAAGATCGAGTGATCTTCTCCTTCACCCCACGGTTTGTTGTTATTGGAGATATTGTACATAGAAAATCGTCATGTCTGAACACGGCAAAGGTTGAGTTGAATTGAATTGAATGTTGTGTGAGAATTGCATGTAGATTGGGCCCAGCAATTGCACTTAGAGTTTGCATAGCTGTCGCATGTTGTTGCATTTACCTCCCCCATATTGCACGGGCGTAGGTGAAAGCGTATTTTGACAATTTCATATAGTGTTAATTAAGATTTTTATTTATTTGCTGAAATAAATCTGAATGACAACGAACAAGACATGATATACTCTCTATATATATGTATGACTATTGTATTGCACTGAAAGAGATTTTAATTCCAATAGCATGTTTGAACACTGTTTTATTGAATGGCATGTGATGTTGAGCAGAAGAGTAGAAGGGCGCGAACACCCGAGATGATCGATGTGATATTGAGAGAGAGGTGAGGAGATTGGATTTTGGCGAGTTACCCGGAAGTGTTGATGCATTGTTCTATCCCACCCTTCTTCCCCATATCATGCAAGGGCGTAGGTGAAAGCATATTTTTAACAATCATATACAGATTTAATTCAGATTTTTATTCGCTGAAGTAATTTTGAACGATAATGAACAGGACATGATATACATCTATATATATAATTATTGTACAGTGAACATATTTTTTTTGGTTTATATGATTTTTTTGGTTATTTTATTTTTATGTACCAATTGATAATTACAATGTGTTCTTGATGGGCCGTTCCTGGCCTCCCGAAGAAAATCGCAGAGCAGCAAGCGGCCAAACATATGTAGGTATATGTCCGGCCTTAACTCGAGAGCTTTGATGACCACTTATGGGTCTGAAGTTTCCTTGCACCCCACCTCAAGCTTTGTGCTGGGTCTGTTTTTAGGCCGGGTCCCGCTCGATAGGTGTTGTCGGGTGAGTGGAATGTGTTGGACACGAGCGCTAATTTCTGTAAATGTTACAAGATAGGCAGGTAGTTAGTTGGTTTGGAGGAGATAATTATTTGATGGCTTATACTACGGTCACCAAAAGGGTATCTACACCGCCCGAGGACATTCATCAGCGCCCAAGGAACCATCTAGGGCCGGAGCCCGCTAACCTATGTTTTAATTTTGGTGTTAGTTAATTTGTAATAATGACTGGCGGATCGAGCCGGTGTATAGTCGCGTTTGGTCGATTGTTTTCGGTATGTCCAGTTTTGTTAGTAGTTTGAGATAGCTTGCCTTGGTTTGTGATATTTATTTGAGGGCTTGCACTACTGCAGAGAGGGCGTGGCCAATTCACTGTGATATCCTGTCGATGAGCAGTACGTCTCATAGAGCCCTTTAAAAACATAATTCATAATTACCTGATGGGGCGCTGAAACGTGCTTACTGTTACTTACTAGTGGTCTGGGTCTTTTAGTCACAGCAATTGTCTGTATTCCCACGAGTACTTTACGCACAAGAGCCGCCGAGTACTACTGCGAAACAACTTCCGGTCAGTCCGGTCAGATATCCTTTTGCCGTGCACGGCCGGTCATATTAACACTCCACTCTCTCTGTCTTTTTATACGAAAACTATACATACACATGTAGTCCAACAACACGCACAATTGAGAATATTTTACATTATTTACACATTAAGTCCATTGGCATTTACTCAAACTTTCCATCCTCCATGAGCAAACTCAAAGGGGACGCACCCTTCTTCGTTAGGCAGTCCGCTAACTGATCTTTAGATGGACTCCATTTGATGTCAGAAATCTGTTTTGTTTGTAGAAGCTCTCGTAAGCCTGCTATGTCTATTCTGAGCCGTTTCTCACATGTCATGTTGTTTGTATGAACATTATCATACAAGGAATGATTATCTGTTATACATTCAATGTTCAGTACATTAGGACATGATTTGCCATATATCAACTCGGTGTATAGTTGCGCCAGATAAACACCACAATCCACAGCCTCCGACATGGCTAAAGTCTCAGAAGTTAAAGTACTTCGAGCAACTCTTCTAAGTCTTTTGGACTGCCATGATATGATTGAAGCTTTGCCATTTTCACCTTTCAGCAAAATTAGATAACCACCTTGACTTTTACCATCCGATAAATTGCCAAGCGATGCATCACTAAACACAACCATTTTTACAGACTTCTCTGCACCAAGATGCCAAAACTTAACCCTGACCAACTCTGCTTTAACTTTCTTTAAAATCTTATTAAATTCAAGCAAACTCTCAACTTTGGCATTACAAATAGATGAGACCAGACAACAAGCATCAAACATTATATCAGGTCGAGATTGTCCAGCAAGCCATAGGAGCTGTCCTGCCTTGGATCTTAATGACTGTACTTCGTTACTGTCCAACAACGATTCCTTTTGCATAGATCTCTCCTTTCCAATTCTTATAGGTTGTAAATGATTAGAATATTCTATCTGATCAAGAGAAATATGACTATCTTCAAGACCAATGTGCAAACCAACATACTTGAATGAATCAGATTCCTCTCTGCCGATATGCAAGCTTTTCCTAATTACTTCTACAACCTTATCCTCAAATCCACAATCCCCTGCCCAAACAAAATCATCCACGTGACAAGCTAACACACCAAATACTTGTTGACCACAAATCCAATAAAAAACTGCTGGATCAATGGCTGAAATAGAAGCTCCAGTGCTCAACATAACCGATTTGACCTTGTTGTACCAAAATAGTGAAGCCTCACAAAGCCCATAAATACATTTGTTTAGATGCCACAGAATGTCTTTTCAATTGGGAACTTCTCTCGGCGGACGCAGATAAATATCTCTGGAAACATTCGATCCCTGCAGGAAGGCTTTTTTAACATCCATCGATTTTGGTGTCCAGGACTTCTGAGCCATTACCGCTAACATTACCCTCAGTGATTCTTTTGAACAGGTGGGTGAGTCTTTCTCTACTGAATCTTTCTCCAAATCCTCAAACCCTCTTGCTACGAGGCGGGCTTTCTTTATTTGTCCTTCAGGTGTATCTTTCAGACTACATACCCATCTGGTTGAAATACATTTCTGACCATTGTTTGGAACCTCTTCGTAGACAGCATACTTTTTCCATTCAGACATTTCATCATCTTTTGCTTGCTGAAAGTCAATATCTTCAAGCACCATAACAATCTCTTCATCATGCTGTGCATTTCCATCGTCTGACTGTACAATCTGTGGATCTTCTAACGTTGCAAAATCCATGGAACACTTCGTACCAACTTTGTTAACAGGATCGGTAAACTCAACATTGAACCAATTCTTGTTCTTTCCAGTAGCTTTTCCAGCTCTCGATAAAACCTTCACAGTCGTTGAAATATCGCCAACATTGAACTTAATATGCTGACCTACTTCAGGCGTACATGCATTTCTAGGTTGAGCCTGACTCTGAACTGTCACGTCTATAGGAGGAACCTCCAACTCATCAGTTGTGCCAATTCATCATCTGAATCCTGTTGATAAACATTTTCATTCACCGGTAAAGAGTAGTCACTCATCGAATTTCCATTGTCATCACCCAGCTCTGGCACAGGAGGATAGATATTTTGAATGCTAGACCTACTGGGCGCTTTTGACAGCCTACATTTATGAACCCTCACATAGGTACCTCCATGTCTGACGAATACGACCATCCCATCTTCGCCAATCACCACACCAGGTCCTCTCCATTTATCATCATGCAAACGTTTATAATATACAAGGTCACCTGTAGCAAAATGATCGTAGTTCCTTGTTTGTTTACGAAGAGCTCTTCTGATTCTCTCTGAGGTTTCATTCTCCATAAATGCTCTTCTTGATGCATGTAGTGACGACAAATGCCTAGCAACATGCTCACTCATAGTTGTTGCTTCCAAAGCGGGTAATTCATCTGTTAGGATAGAAGGTAGTATACAGTTCTCGCCATAAACAAGCTGGTATGGACTAAACCCATGAGTATTCGCTAAAGAGTTCTTAGCATTTAACGCCCAAGCCAAAGCTGTCTCCAAATCAGTGCATGGTAACATCACATAATACCTTGTTGAGAATTCCTGTTAGCACACCATTATGTCTCTCAACAATCCCATTGATCCAAGCACTTTCTGCTGCAGTGGTTCTGACTGTTATGTTCAAATTTTCTGCCATATCGTGGAACTCCGTCGAAACAAATTCACCGCCATTGTCAGTGAGGCAGAAAGTCGGTGGTCCATGGAGACTGACCCAATGTTGTAGAAACTTCTGCACAATAACACCTGTCTTTTTAGTTTTGATAATACATGCAGCACTATATCTGGAAAATAAATCGATCATGTGAAGATACCAAATGCCCTTTTTTAGTTCATGTAGGTCCATGGCAACCATCTGATTGAATGTTTGTGCCAGCGGTAAGCAAACAGCTGGTTTTGGTTGAGGTCGCCTGTACTTGGCACATGTGTCACATTTGTTGACAACATCCTTCATTCTCTGATGAACATCCTTATCTGTAATCCCAGCCTTCTTGAGAAGCGATAAAAGTCTATCAATGGATGCATGTCCAAACTGTTTATGAAGTTTTATCATTTCTTCTTCACTATCTATAGACACTGCTAAGACTTCATTAGTTTCACATTCTTGTTTACTACCGGTAGCTGACTTGGGCAGTAGATCAACACAGTAATGACCACTTGATGTAAATTCTAGTTTAACATCTTTTCCGAACATCCAAGCTTTATCACAACTGAGATCAAGTTTTGTCTGGGCCCGCTTTAGAGACTCTTTACTTAAAAGCAGAGGAATATTACAATCAACAACTTCACTTGATATGTAGCAATTTGTCGAACCTACTACAGCTGGGAAGACAACATTCTCCTTAGAAACGACACGCACACCATCACCAAATCTGAACTCTTGATGACTATCGGACCGTGATACACTGCTCTGATCACTTGAAGACAAGTGTTTCAAATAATTGCAAAGCCAATCAGTTCCACACACTGTTTTAGTGCATGCCGTATCAATAACTGCAGCACAGAAAGATTCAGCCACAAAAATCTCATTTGGTTCAAACTTCTGACAATCATTACTGAAGAGAGTTATATTAACAGACTCAAACTGTTCTGAACCGACGTCCATCGTAGCATTAACAGACTCAGACGAATGATCCTTGCGATGAGGACAGGCCTTGTACCAATGAAACAAAGAATCACAGCATGTGCAGCGAGATCTCTTACCAAATCTATTTAGTGGATTAGTACCCTTTAGGTTGGAATTATTTGAAGCATGACTGTAAGAATTTGCATCACTACTAGCATGGGACTGATAGCCACAACCACGACTGTAAGAATTTGCATCACTACTAGCATGGGACTGATGGCCACGACCACGATACTTGTTTGAAAAGGCACCTCTTCTCTCAGCATAACAAACACTTTGAGACTCCAACTTGATTCCAGAAACATCACATTTTGAATCCAAAGTCCCATCACCTGCCGAGTCACCAAAAATACGTTTCAGTGCAGATTTCATCGATTTGAATGTGACATCACTGCAAGCTGTTAACACTAACTGTCTCTCTTTTGTTTCAAGGTTAGCATTGTCCAACAGACGAAAAGCTAAAACTGCATCCGATAGAACTAAATCATGTTCTTTGTATCTTTTGTAGAGGAGTTCGTACTCAGTGATGTAATCATGCATCTTACTATTTTCTGTCCTTTTGAAAGTTTCAAAATCACGAGATGCTTTGTAAGCTTCATCCTTTGCATCACCTTTGTAAACTTCATCTAACGCTGTCAATAATGTAGCTAAACCAGTGTCCTTAGCTAAATCCGCGGCAGGTACACCAAGAGCAACTTCGCGTGCTTTACCTGTGAGAGACGGGGCTACTACCGGGCCAATTTTTTTTGCTTCTAAATCCGTAACTAATTTCCAGATTGCAAGTTCGTTTTTCCATTTCTCATACGGCAAATCTGTCGTGAACCTCGGCGGTTGTTTGTAGTTATTCATGTTCGATGCCATTATCGAACAACCTCGCTCTGCTACCACTGTTACTTACTAGTGGTCTGGGTCTTTTAGTCACAGCAATTGTCTGTATTCCCACGAGTACTTTACGCACAAGAGCCGCCTCACTTTCGGTTTTACCGAGTACTACTGCGAAACAACTTCCGGTCAGTCCGGTCAGATATCCTTTTGCCGTGCACGGCCGGTCATATTAACACTTACGATTACTGGAACAGGTTTATCTGAAATGTGCTTTTGTTAGTTAGCGTATAGCCTGATCGACCTCGCGTAAAAAGAGATTTAGCATTTGCTGAGGAGTAGTTTCCTCAGATTAAGTTCGGTTATGAGACTGGAATCACTAATTCTGGCTAAAGCTGGGTCAGCGAGTTCTTGGAGCCTCTGTTTTATGTATGGGATGTCCGCAGTTAAATGTAGGGCCCGAATGGGGGTTTGGCGAATTTCAGATAGGGCTTTTCTAATTTAAGCGCTGCATTTTGTACCTGCTGCATTTTAAGTAAGTTCGTTTGATTGCAGTTTGCAGTGATAATTTCCCCATATTCCATGACTGGGCGAATGAATTGTTTGTATAATTTAATTAGGGTGGTTGGGTCGACCCCCCCCCCCCCACCCTGTACCCCGTAGCCTCGTTATGAGTGCAGTTCTTTGAAAAGATTTCGTCGATATGTTCTGTATATGTTTGTTGAGTGTGAAGTGTTCGTCTAATGTGAATCCTAGTAGAGTTGCTTCTTTGTTTTGTTTTATTGGTTCGTTAAATAGAGTAAGTTTAGGTTTTGAGCTGTATGTTAGGTTTCCAAAAACCACCAATTGTGTTTTACTTGCATTTAGTTTAATTCTCCATTTGGAGCACCATTTCTCAAGTTCTGTAAGTTGTTTCTGTAGTCAATTAATTTATTTCCTTTTGCTAGTGTCCATATTCCGATGTCGTCTGCGAATTGTGATGCTTGTACACTGTGTGTAGGATCTATGGGAATGTCGTTTACGTAAATTAAAAATAGTAGAGGGCTTAAGCTTTAAGATTTACTGTTTCGGAGATTTCATCATTTATCTTTACTGCTATGTTTCTGTGTGTTAAGAACGATGAGAGAAGTCTAACTATTTGTTGTGGTAGTTCAGTGCGTGTTCTGAGTTTGTATCTAAGTCCGTTGTGCCATACCGAGTCGAAAGCTTTTTCTACATCGAGAAATATGGCCCCAGTTTCCCAGCCCTTGCTTATTGCCATTCTAATATCTTCTGTAAATCGATATACGTGTTCTATACCCTCTTTTCCACTTCTATAAGCCCGTTGATATTTGTTGAAAAAAGTAATGTTCTCTAAGTGAGTCTTTATATGGGTGCTAATGATCCTTTCAAAAAGTTTACCAGTGCATTTCAATAAACTGATGGGCCTATAGTTGGTTGGAATTGTATGGTCCTTGCCGGGTTTAGGAATCATTGTCCCGATTGCAGTCTTCCATGTTTTGGGGAAGTAACCCAGTCTCAGGCATTTATTATATAGGTTAGTAAGACGAATAAATAGCTCGTTCGGTGCTTGTCTAATTACGCCGTACGTGATATCGTCGTCGCCGGGTGCTTTGTTAGGTTTTCCCCAGTTCAGATTCCTTCTCACCTCTTCTAAATCGATTTTGGCCATTAGGAGATCGTTGTCGCCCGGTTCGACTTTGTCTTTTAGCAGTGGTGCGAAGATTTCTGAGTTGTCATCGATATAATCGTTGACGTAATGTTTAAAACGTTTGTTAAATATATCGCCTTCATGTGTGATGTGGATTTTGCGAAGACTCTCTGTGAAGATTTGAGCTTTTTCTTGGTCATTTTCAGATTTTTTCCCATTTTGATCAGTCACTGCTTTAGAGTTATCTGATGATCTGATGTTGCGTTATTCCCTTGGCCTGTAAGCATTTTGAATGTTTGCCAGAATGTTCTATCCATGTTTTGGTCATTTAGACTGGCTGTTATTTTTTTCCAGGACTCATTTATTTCCGCTTTGATTTTTTGTTTTACTTGTCTATTGAGGTTATTATACAGTGTTTTATATTCATTGTCATAGGGGTTCTTCGCCGAGAGTCTCCGTATTTTCCTTTTGAACCTAATAAGATTCAATGTGTCCCTGGACACCCTCCACGTATGAGATTTTACCTCCTTTTTGGGGCATGCTAAGTTTAATGCATTATTAAGTGTTTCTGATATATTTATTGCAGCTAGCTCTAGAGTTTTGGGTGAATTAAGTTCAGAGTTTGACAGATTTGAAATTATTTCTTGCTTGAATATTTGCCAGTCGGCTTTGCCTATGTTTCTTCTTAATTTAACTTTTGCTTTACTGATTTTAAATTTTGTTATTTTAAGTTCGAGCCGGAGTTGGTCTCTTCCAACATCAGCCCCTATGGTGGTTTCGATGCCGAGTTTGGCAGCTTCCTCCGTAGTGAACGCGTGGTCTATTACATCCCATACCCTTGTATTAGTTGCACAATGGGTTGGTTCACCAGAATCGTTTAAGTGAATAAGTTCTAATTCTTCTTTGATGTCAAATAGGATGTCTCCATGTTTGTTTGTTGTTTTGCTATTGAAAATTTGATGTTTGGCGTTGAAGTCGCCTAGAAATATACATTGTTTATTTCTTTCTAGTAGGGGCATCATCATGTTTAGCGGAGTACATACGTCACGTCTAGCATCGTATTGGGGTCCGATGTCCATTTGTATTTCTTCTATAGGGGTCTCAGGGTCGACTCCACATATTACTACGTGGCGATTGTTAGGTGGGTCCCTTTTACCTCTTGTTGGACGGAACAAAACCTTTGAGAGAATGGGGTGGTCCTTTGAAGCTTCATTCATTAAGTATAGTTTAGTTTTCAGATCGCTTGTGTTTCAAAGTTTTGCTCCTTTATGATTTTTTCAGAAAAAATGGGTTATTCTTCATGTCGGATGTAGCGTTTACGGCAAATAGAGTTAGTTTTTGGATGGGTTGTCCTGTTGTAAGAGATAATCTTTGATTTTGACTGTGCTGGTTGTTGTTAAATCGAGGGTTTTTGCTATTGCGTTCAAATTCATTGTCCAATTTCCTCTTTGTTCGTTTATTTTGTTGATTCCATGGGTTAGGGTTGGGATCGTTCCTACCCATAGTAATGATGGCAAAAGAATTGGAGGCTATTTGACCTGTTGAAACCATGCTCCTATTATCTTTGGGAGATGAAGTTCTACTTGTAGGCGTTTGCAAAGGGGACAAATTTTCAGAATTGAAGGTTGGAGTGGCTGGTGTGAAAGCAATGTCGCTCGTGGAAGGTTGAAAAACCGGGAGAGTGCTGGGTTTGGTGCAAGTGCGTTTTGATTTAAGCTTACCGCTGCTTTTGTTGGTCGATATCTTCATTGAACCTCCGGATTTGTTTGGAGCCTTTTCTTCTCTAAGAATCCTCAGTTCTTCGTCTTTTGCTGCGAGTCAGTCGCCTAGTTTGGCAATTTGTATATTCTGATCGGCGACCTGCTTGCTCATATTGTCTATTGTGGTTTGCATAGTGATTTGCATAGTTTCTAATTTAGCTAACAGAATTTCCTGGTTTTCGGATGATTTTGGTTGCTTGATTTTTATTTTGGTAGTGACTGTACTGGTACAATTTAAGTGACAATTTTGCCAAAGATCCAACTTTGGGGGAAGGATCAATTAGTTTCCGAAGTCTAACAAAGAGCTTTAATTTGCAATACAATGGAGAGCGCGCTAGGTGTGAAAAAATGCCAGGTGCGGACTGCGAGGTGCGAAAATGAAAACATTGTGATACGATACCGGTGTAGTTGTGAGATATAGATTGCTGTTGGCTGGAGAGAGAATATTATGCGACCATCCTCACTGAGTGTCAGTAGCTAATTGAGTCCAATTGATAATAACACCATTGTCCACGTGTTGGATAAATACCCATGTTCTTTTGTTTTACTTAATCCACCCCAATTATCATCAGGTGGTTTCACACATTATCAGGTAATTCGACCGATTGTATTTTGGGACCTACCCACTAGGCCCTGTTGCATTCCCATTGTCTACTCTCAGATTATGACAGAAGCACCACTGGCTTCATTAAGTAATATAAACCTAATTTTGTCAAGACTGCCTCAAATAGGGTGAGGACTTGCGCAATGCAGTCCAAGCATCCTACCTGGCCTTTGGCCAGAAACCACTCAAATGTCTTAAACTGTGAACCCATTATTTCCTGATTAGTTCGTTCAGGAATTTGTGTCCTCCTTCTGTGGCCAAATGTTATATATGCACATATATAGTACTTATATATATTTCAGACTGAACCAGAAAGCAGCTCAGATGTCATCGGCACCAGGCAGCTCTTGATAGCTTTCTCAAACTTATTGCTCAGGACACATCTATTCAATTTAAAAAGCCAACGATTCTTCTTCTGAGACTGCAGCCATCATGACAGGCATCAATCTAACAGCTGACAAATTCAAAAGCGTCTCACTTTTGCTCATTGTCTGGGGCATTTAGGCTTAATTAAGGTTCAGTCTAACATTTCCCTTAAATTAACTGTACCTACAACAGTAATTCCCTAAGTAATCGACTCCTTAACCACAGCAGAATTATGGGTAACTTTTCAGGATTTAGTCGGAAATATGGCTTTTTGCCATTCATCGGAAAGCTCTCGGGGATTGCTCCTTTTTTTTTATCAGTAATTTGGATTAAGTAATTATAAAAAAAGCATGTGTCTGGTAATTGAGCCGTGATTTTTGCAACATGTACTCAACTTTTAATGATTATTTACATACCAATTTGAAGAGTATTTACTAATACTATGAATGAGTGAAGTTTAGTTAAGAAATAGTTCTTGTTTTGATTTTGCAACTATAACCAAAAACTTGGAAGATAAATTCTATAACACGCGTAGCACAGTTATAGAATTTTTTTTATCAAACTTTTTGGTTATAACTCATAACCTTAATGGAAACAAGAAACAAGAATTATTTCTTATAATTTAATCTGTCATTTCACAAGAGAACCATCCAAAGTAGAAGTTGGAAGTATAACGAGCGTACAACATTCAGACATTTCCAACGAAAAAGATGCGTGAAGTTGAAAGACACCTGTCACTCAAAACTTGTGCTTATTGATTGATCACGTCGGGTTTGAAATTCAGCGTTTTAGTCGAGTTTTTCAACAAAAACTTATGGTTTGACGAGTGGCGGGCTTGTGGGCGGCGGGCCGACCTAAAGAATGCCTTATAATTTTGACATTTGTGAACGGATTCAAAACAATTTTGGTATGCGAGTTGCTCCCAATGACTATTTACTGCCTGTAGAAAATGAGTCGCATCCGAACTTTTTGACAAGAGTTATCCATCTTTGATGACTTTTTTTTTAGTTTTTCACAGTTAGCGCGATAACTCACGCAAATATTAACCAATTTCAACAATATTTGGTATATGAGTCTCCTGCAACAATATCTCGGACGAGTTCGATAAACCAGGTTTGTCCGAATTTTTTTTGCAGAGTTATGGGTCTAGTTTGTCGATTTTTAGCAATTTTATCAACGTTAGCGCGATAACTTAATGAAATATTGACCGATTTAAACAATATTTGGTATATGAGTCTCTTGAAACAATATCTCGCAACAATATCTCGGGACGAGTTTGAAAACCTGGTATGTCCGAAATTTTTTCCAGAGTTATGGGTCATAGTTTGTCTATTTTAATAACAATTTTATCAGAGTTAGTGTGATAACTCAATGAAATATTAATGGATTCAATTGATATTTGGTATATAGGTCTATTGCAATAATATACCACTGTCCGACTTTTTTTCCCCGAGTTGTGCACCTTATTGGCAGAAGTCTGGTTCGACTGCCAAAAAACTCGACAAAATATCTCAGATGCGTACCCATTGTTATTGGCTTGTTGCAACTGATTATGCATCATGTGGCACAAGACAGATGTAGTTGCACATGGGATTGATATTTGACCACGGTGACACAAACCTTTGTTAGTTTTAATTTCCGTATTTCATTTATTTGTAAATCTTGTTGATTTGTCTGGTTACTTGTGCACTGAATATCAGCATCTAGTATGGTTATTTGTCAATACAGTCATACCTGAAGGAATTATGATGCCGAAATTTCATGTTAAACGGTAGGAAGTATCAAACAGTTTCCATGTACATTTTTTAGGCAGGCTATATAGGCATTGTCACTCGGCGCTGCTGTCATCTTTGTAGCGGGGGTGGGGGGGGGTAGTAATCAAGAAATTTAGGTTATCGAGAAATAACCTAAATGGCAAAGTGTTTGTGAGCCAATTGTTTTACAGTATTCCTTTGAATGACAGCTTATGATTAAATAATTTTAATTTAATCGCCAATTTTAATTCTTCACTGGCAATACCAAGTTGGTATTAAAAGTTAGACCTAAATTTGTTGCGGTTTTGTCCAATTCCAGTCTCAAAATGATCTGTGACTGGCATATCGGATCATAACCACTGTCATTAGTGACATATTTCCTATGATGATATTGGGGGGGGGGGGGGGGGGTGGGGGTCGGTTATGGCATCCAAGCCTTGAAATAGGGTGTCTGTCATTTGCAGAATGAGGTCCCCAGAGGGTGAATTTGGTGATGCTAGCCCGCTATCCGGGGTAGCATCACTAAATTCACCCTCTGGGAACCTCATTCTGCAAATGACAGACACCCTATTTCAAGGCTTGATGGCATCAATATTCTTCTTGCAAAAGAATGAGGTCCCATTTATGGTTTTAAAATTATGAATTCTTCGATCAGAGAAGGCAGCGAAAAAACCCTTCACGACGATGAGCACCATCCACCGACGTGATTTGACCTTGTAGGAGTTTTACAAATTATCTTCTACAATCTGAATTTGGTATTGGTTATAAATAAGTCTTGACTCTATAATATAGTTTTATCTTGAAATGAAATTGCGCTTTTGACCATCCTTTGTCCAGATAATTAAACTGAAATTTACTAGATATGTGTGACATAGGCCAGCTATTATAATTACTTGCCTATGGTATTACACCTTTCACCCAAGCAAACAAGTCTTAGATTTTAGTTAAATATGAATATAAATTGGAATTATAAATATGGTTTTCTATTTCATAAAACGCTAATTTTATTTTACGTATCTAAACTGCCCTAACCGCAATCTAAGTATATATTTCCATACCACTTGCTGTTTATAATATTTTGGGAATGAGTTTTCTAACGCGAATGTTATGTTGCAGGTCCATCTGCGCCACGCCTGAGAAATGAAACAATAGACATAGACGACAACGACAACCAACCCACAGAAGCACAAAGATCCACAGAACAAGACAGTAAGTTGCTGCCGATTGATTTTTCGCATAACTGAAAAAATTGGTTTAATTTGGTCACATTGAAAAACAAAGATTTAGTGGTAATTGGAATCGTAAATGAAAATTCAAGTGTGACTGTTAGAGGGTATTTGGTAGAGAATGATAAGATCGATCGAGATTTGACCATTTCAGGATGCTTAACACATTTTATTTCTCGTAATCCCAAGCCAAAGTTCGCATTAAAGGAAGACTTTAAATTTGCAAAACTTCTTGAATTGCAAATTCATCATCTGTATTTCGAATCCCCACTCGAAATTCGCACTTCACTTTTGGCAAATCTTTTAATTATCGAAATTTTGCAAGCTTTGAAGAATATTTGTGGTAAGCAAAAGTTTAATTTGGATTATTTAATCCACAATCAGACTCAAGAATGAAAAAGTTAGATTTTTCAAATTGGGCATGCAACTTTGGATGAAAGAATGGAACTAACTCCTTGTCCCCCATTGATTGGATGTCAGGGCCATCTTGGGATTAAACACAGAATGAAACATTGTACAATTTCTTTGCAAATTTGTCATTGAAAATCTGACAATTCAAGCAGCCATCTATAGGGGTTGTTGATCCATTAGTTTCTGGCCAACATAGAATGCAAATAAAGTGGTTTTGACCAACATTAGATTCTCATCATGGAAGTTTCAACCAACTCAATAACCACTCCTCCCGAAAATTAGAAATCAATAGCTCTCAATGGGCAGCAGATTAATATGCATACATGTGGCGGACGCCTTTTTCCACCATGTGCAGAAATAATTACCACATTGGGTAATCAGCACATACTAAAGCACAGATATAAATACATAAATGAAAATCTCAATGCGTCATTAGTTTTTAAAGGTAAATCTCGTACTCATGTTGAAATAGTCTCCTTTGTCAATGACCTTCCCCTTCAAGGGGTAGTGTTCTTCTGTCACCTTTCACGCCTTTGCTTACGGTCATTGTTCTGGTGAATAGTGGTCACTGCTTTTACGTTGTTAACAGGATGTTGGATTTTTGTTTAGTTTATTATTGTACCAGTGCATGAGGTGCACTTAATTTGCAGGGTTTGCCGAGTGATATTTTATGAGTTCCATATTCGTTTTTGTTTGTTTTATTTTCTATTTTATAGTTTTATAGTCATCTGGAATGTCCTTGGCCGTATTCGGCAGCAGTCACTTGCTGCATCTAAAGGAGTAACTAGATTGTGAAGCACGGTCATTCAAAGTTCATATTCATGTGGAGTATTTTGTCCAGAGGGGTATGACTTTAAAGAACCATGAGATGAGGTAAGATGCGGTTATGGCATGGGCACTATTAGAAATACAAGTTTATGTTGGTGCATTATGAAGTGGTCAGAGTTCTGAGATATATGTTAAGCGTTGCCATTGGGTATTGCTTTTAAAATGGTCACATCCCATTAAAACCGTCATAAACAGAAAGAACATATTACAGACCAATTGTTTTCTTATACCAATCATAAATATTGCGTAAATTGCATGTTCTTGTTGTGTTATGTGAACAAATGCAATGTTATGTAAATAAATAGTACGTAAATTATTGTAGGGTTATGATGGGGGTTGTAGCCCATTAGTGTTGGTGTTAGTATAACAGTGATATTCGGTATATATACATGCGCCATGGTCGTGTTACCAGATGACCATGAAGTTGGTATAGTCAAATAAGCATGCTGTTTGTATGATTTTAATGCTATTTTTGCCTTTTGAGGTTTCCTCCAATAAGGCGTTACTCTATACCACCCTGAGGGCGTTGTTTTTCGATTGAGATGATGCGGTAATGAGCCGAGGGCATTCCTTTAATGTACAGTTAATTGTAATCGACAGGAGGTTTACTCTTCATTTTGGTTTGTACTGGATCGGTGCGCTATTGTTCAAATTATTGCTTTTTGACATTTCAGGACTGGTGTTGAAGCGATTGGTGGTGTGGACGGGGTGCATGGTGCAGGCCTTTACTGCGGCCCTTTTCCGGGCCTTAAACTATTTCTCATGTGTTGTTTTAAATCTATATCCCTCCCCTATTTTGAAATGTATCGTGCAAAGCGAAACCAGGCTGTATTAGGATGCTGTTTCGCATGGACGTCTGTGAGCAAGGATTTACACAATCTTATGTACATTCATTTATTGCAGAAATAACTTTGAATTGTGCTTTACAGGTAGTAATATACAATATATACATATATTAATTTACAATTTGTTTTAATTTATTTATATTTTTATAAAATATATAAATTACAGTGTGTGCTTAACACTTTGAACCCTGACATCCCACAGTGACCGACACCCTGACCCGGGGCTCCCAGTGGTATTTCCGTTTAAATTAGACAGTGTCCAGTCGCATGGTGCTGGTTATGTTCAAATTGTGGCACAGGTCTGAAACTTTACAGGTTTGTCCCCCATGGATCAGCGATCATTATAAGATCGCGAGACTTTGCCTCGCGGCAACTCCTTGGTAACGGTTGCTAGGCAACTACCCGGAATTGACTGGAAAATGTAAATACAGCTTATAGCGTCGTAATTCAACCCCAGTGATTGCGTTTTTTTTTATGCAGGTAATACCCTAACTTGAAATTTGAGATATACCCGACCAGAATAGTGAACCAAATATCCCATTTAAGGGTAGCAACGGTTGCTAAGCAAATACCACAAATGATCGAATGACATCATTGCACAAACCATTCAGTGGTATGTTTTGCCTTAATTTAGAAAGCGTCTATTCACATGGTGTTGGTTATGTTCAAAGGGGACACCTACCTAAAACTGTGCAGGCATGCTATGCATGGACCACTTATCGTGGTAAGATCGGGAGACCTTTAAAAAAAAAAAATCATAAAATTTGCAAAAAAATCAGACTTTTTAATGCTTCATGAACTAATTGTGTATAGAATGATGAATTTAGTGGCATACAAAGCGACATACAAAGAAGGATATTGAGACCTTCTTAAAATCCAAAGGTAATATATGCTGACTAGATAAGAACATTAGTTTAAACAAAATTATATTTGTGTATAGAGTCCCACCAAAGCTCTCTGAGAATTAGGATAGGTAGGTACTCTCGGGCTCCAAATAAAAGTGCAGGCCAAAATAATAGTGCAGGGGGGAAATTCCATTGAAAGTTAATAAAAGTGCAGACCCAAATAATAGTGCAGGGGGGGGGGGGGGCATTAACTGTGATTAAACCAATTATTTGTATATTATATGTATCAACATAATATGTGTCATGTGGTGTTTTATTCAAATGTTCACATGTATTTTATTATTATACCCCCTTTAAAAAAAAAAAGGGGGGTATACTGTTTTGCACCTGTCCGTCCGTCCGTCCGTCTGTCCGTGCGTCGAGCCGTCCGTCCGTGCGTGCGTCCGTGAGTCCGTACGTCCGTCCGATGTCTGTTCGTGTCATAACTTGAACAGTAGTGCTCGGATCTCAATGAAATTAGGTATGGATGTTCACTATTATGAGGACATTTAATAGAGGGTTCCATCGTTTTGTTTGGATTTTCCATTCTAGAGTTATTCATCTTTGTTTATCTGGAAATAGTGGCTTTTTGGTACGTCTGGTGTCTGTTCATGTCGTAACTTCAACAGTTGTGCTGGGATCTCAACCAAATTTGGTGTGGATGTTCACATCTATGAGGACATTAAATAGAGGGTTCCATCGTTTTGTTCCGATTTTCCATTCTAGAGTTATTCATCTTTGTTTATCTTGAAATGTTGGAGTTTTGGTCCATCTGGTGTCTGTTCATGTCATAACCTGAACAGTAGTGCTCGGATCTCAATGAAATTTTGTATGGATGTTCACTACTATGAGGGCATTCAATAGAGGGTTCCATCGTTTTGTTCGGATTTTCCATTCTAGAGTTATACATCTTTGTTCATCTGGAAATGTTGGCTTTTTGGTTCGTCTGGTGTCTGTTCATATTGTAACTTCGACAGTTGTACTGGGATCTCAATGGGATTTGGTATGGATGTTCACTACTATGAGGACATTAAAAAGAGGGTTCCATCGTTTTGTTCCGCTTTTCCATTCTAGAGTTACTCATCTTTGTTCATCTGGAAATAAATGTTGGCTTTTTGGTCCGTCTGGTGTCTTCATGTCGTAACTTCAACAGTTGTGCTGGGATCTCAATGGAATTTGGTATAGATGTTCACTGCTATGAGGACATTCAATAGGGGGTTCCATTGTTCTGTTCTGCTTTTCCATTCTAGAGTAATTCATCTTTGTTTATCTGGAAATGTTGGCTGTTTGATCCATCCGATGTCTGTTCAGCTCATAACTTGAGCAGTAATGCTCGGATCTCAATGAAATTTTGTATGGATGTTCACCACTATGAGGACAGTTAATGGCACATTCAAATGTTTGTTTTGGTTTTTTGTTCTATAGTTATTCATCTTTGTTTATATGAAAATGCTGATTTCTGGGTCCATATGTCTGAGTATAGCCATCATAAGTTATAGATGTGCCCACACTAGGCGGTATGCCATGAGGGGGTATGCACCGGACGACAGTCCATCTCTTGTTTGAATAGGAACATGCAAAAAGTTATAAGCTCATCATTTTGCTATCAGAATCATTTAAGAAATGGATGTTGATTTGCTTGCGTTCCATAGAGTATGGATGCAAGTTGGTCTGACATTTTGTGTGGAAAGCGAAAGCGTTCCACACATGAAAATGTCAGATCAACATGCGTCCATACTCTATGGAATGCAACAAAATCAACATTCATCTATATCTATATTTGCGACTGTCTGTCAGTCTGTGTTCTATAGAAATTCACAGGGGACCACCTAGGTGGCACAAAAAGGGTCTTTGTGTTTATGTTTATGTTTCATGTTATAACGTCTAAAGTATACGCATTTGTAAATAAATAACTACCTCTTTATTGGTGGGGCGAATTAAACTCAATGAAGATGATATCGCTCCGACCTGACAAGGTGAGCCACCACCTATGAGAATCATGTTTTGTGATGCCATTTGGATATACAATTTATGAGCACACTTGTAACACTTTGAGAGCAAGGGTATTCTCTATTACCACCAAATATCCAGAGAGGGTTTCACATCACTTTAACCTGGGCAACACCGGGTAACCCTTCTAGTTACTTATATTTACACTCAAATGAGTCAACTGGCAGATTAAAAGAGTTTTAAGCGTCCATTTCCAACGTTATTATCGTGCCTTGGAGCAAGTTGCGTCTACACAAAAATGGATGCAAGTTGGGGTCAGCGCGCGACATCATGTGACGTAATTTCGACCAACCAACTTTCTGCATTCATGTTTCACAACGCGAATGCATGTGTGAGTGTAAATAATAGAAATCTTGAGTTTGTTCCGATTTAATAAACATGCAAACCCAAATAAGCACTGTGCAGGGGGAAATTTCCCCCCAAAAATAATAAACATGCTTGGAGCCAAAGAGTACTAGTAGATTATTAATAAATTTTTATTTTTCTGAAAAAACTTGGACATTGAACATTGTATTCGATCTCAAAGTACTTAGGGTGATAACATTTTATGTGTGTCAATGTAAAGTTCAGGTATATATGCTATGTATAAGGAGTCGATTAATTAGAGCATTACTGTATATACTACTGCTAGTACGGTATGTGTTATCCATACATCAATATTGTTTTGTTTTTGCAGTGCAATATGGACTGGTCAAGGAAGTGGAATTTGATAAGGTATGTACTCTCAATTGCATTGTGAAATTTTCTCACCCATCTATCTGTGAGACTTTCATATAGTAGAAACATCAATGATACTGTAGCTTAACTTGGGATGGAGTTAATATTTGCTGTGCCGGTGGCCATGTTTTTCATGGAAAATTGTTCAAATTTGATAGCTCCCAAAAACGTAGTCGAATTACAAAAAAAATAAAAACACTGCGCATTGCTGTGTATAGTAGAATTTGACCTCAGCAAACATCTGGATTGATGCATTAGTCCGAAAAGTTTGGGTATAAATACTGATGAGAACCATTTCCTTTCAGGAGTTACAGAGCGTTTTGGATGTCATTTACTCCTCCGAAGATGAGGAGAATGAAAATATTGATGATCAAAGTGATCATGTTGTTCCTGTGAGTATTGTTTTTTAATTTATTACACGCTTGTTCCTAGAAGTACAGTGTTATTGCTGTTCCATATTAACAAATCCGTAAGGAACGTACGTTCCATACACATCTCGTTGACGTACATGACGTTCGCTTCAACCATGAAACTGGAACTATTTAAATAAAAGAATCATCACACATGACAAACATGCCATGTGTGAGCCTAAATAAACATTCTGATCCTGTATATTTAATGTACGGATTCTAGGACACGAAGCGTGTAATAAAACTCGTTCTGTCGCGGAAGGATATAACTCGAAGCGCAAGCGCCTCTCGTTCTATCCTTCCGCGACAGCACTCGTGCCGTATCGACAAACCCATTTACACATCGTGTCGTTCTGTGTATATATTTTGTCAGTTGTGAGGAGATGGTATTTTTAATGAATATTATTTCCTGATCAATTTGGACAATTTTGATACATTTTTTTGTAGCCTACTATATAACAGAGTCTAAGGGTATTTATTCATGTAAATTAGATATTAATAAAAGGTCAGCAGACCACAGTGTCCCCCGAAAATGTGGCAAGTCGATGCCGCTTTGTTAAAGAAATTAAAAAAATGTTGAAATTTTCTAAGTCGAAAGGGTTAATAACTCCATTTTTTCCGTCATCTCTATACATCTTGCACATCTCCAATATGTTGGTAACAATAGTCTGATGTTTCAAATATCTATGATCAAAACTGTAGGAGGAGTTGATTACACCATGAGTGTACCCTCATACAGAAAATTATAAAAAATGTTGAAATTTCATAGGTCGAAAAGGGTTAATAACTTTGTCAAAAATAATTTTTCCGTCATATATATACATGTTGCACATCTTCAATATATGGACGGACGGATACAGCCCATTTCTATAGTCCCCCCAAAATTAATTTTTCGGGGGACAAAAATGTAAGGAATTGAAGAACATTTATTATTTGTTTCAGTTGCCTTCTAACCATTAAATCTAATCAAGTCACTCAGTTGATAAGAATTCAATAACCATTTAATCATGTGTTATAATATGCCATATCATATGGTGATTCATAAAAAAAATTAATAGTAGTTAATATACGGTATCTTGATATAAAACCACCCAAGAAGGCAAACAATTCATTTATTCTGACTCTTATAACTATAACTTCCCTTTGAAATTCAACATTTCTGTTCAAATCCATCAATGCTTAATGTAATAACTGATACATGTATATTTTCAGGACGAATCTATGTTTCCAGTGAGCAGACCAACAATGTCCCATTGCATGACTTGTGACATTTAAAGAAAAAAGAATAGTGAACTAGAGCGGCAGTTGAAACTCAAATTAAGCATGATTAATGCTCTTGAATCTCGTACCAAGTATTTAGAAGGAAAAGGTAAGTTTTTATGGTTCACAACCAAACACATTCTTAATGAATAGAGAATACCTACAATATCATAATATCTCATGAGTGTCTGGAAAGAAATATTGAATTTTTACGAGCTGCTGCACAATTCAACCTTTTGCTATAAACAAAAAAAGAGAGATGTTTCAGGTACCTTACTCGTATTTAAATTCGCGCATTACTATTTTACATGCGCCAATCAGTGCTAATTCTATGTTAATTAATTTCAAAGAGGCAAGTGGTTAAATTTTTTTTCAAATTGAATCTTTCAGAGATGGGCAAAAACAAATTATAGACAGTTGTAATATATCCAAGTTTCAATTTCTGCTGATATGGTTGACACTTCTGGAGAATTGCCCATAATAACAACTAATAAATAAACTGCTTGCACTAAGCTGTTGGTGACATCTGTACATAGTATTTTGTTTTCTTTTAAAGTGATTGCCGCATAAGTTATTGATACAAACCAAAGACCACAGCCTGGCATTGTAGACCAGAAATTGGCTTCAGATAACAAGGTAAGTTAGGTAATTAGTCACGCTTCTGCCTTCTGGAGAAACTGATGAGCTAGTGTTCAGGTTCCATGCCAACTGGAGGAATGTAAGTTAACATTCTACCAACATCACCGAAAATCTGAAGCAAATCGACCATACCACTCCATAGATATGCTCAATTGCAAATGCATATTACTCAATTTGCATCTATCGGCGATAAACTAACGAAACCCATTTTGTCATTGATAGTTGCTGCAATTAATTAATATTATAAGTTATTGTGGTGGATTGACGGTAACATGGTGTGACGACGAGGTTGAACATGCGCTCCAAGCCGTCAATATCACACCATGTTAACAACATGGTTTCTTACTGGAGGCGGAACATGTAAGAATGACAGTGTGTATTGTCAATTTGGATATGTTATTAGTAAAAAATAACTACTTTAAGCAATATTTTTCTCAGTTTCTATTTGATCACCCTACCCGAGTGTTTCACATCATTTTAAGAAATGTTTTTTTTTTTTAATTTAGCAATGGGTTTAAAAAAAAATAACAAAATAAAAAGAGAATTTTTTTAAAAAGGGGAAAACACATATTCGAACTTGATCTGTATTTTGGGGTGAGAAATTTCATAGACACACCTGACAATAATCAGATAAAGGAGGCTGATCGGATTGGCATCATCACCTGCCAAGAACAACTTATGTTAATTTCTGTATTCTTTTGCAGATGGTAGAACTCTTGCCAGGGAGGCAAGTGTATCTTTACAATGAGGATATACTATGTGTTGGCAAGAGGGCCTTGAAGGCAAAAAATGCAGGCCAGGCATTATTCTTCAACAAGCATCAACTCTTACAAGGAGTTATTGGCCCTGTGGGTGATTCAGGGTTTTCAACCCTGAATCCACTCATCATTCAGGCAATAATTGGTATGTTGTTACTTATGATTGTAAGACAAGTTGAATTATGATCAAGGTGTAGTGTTGCAGACTTTAGTTTTGGATTCACCAACTGATGATCGGTTAGTCTTTTGGCATTAAAAATCTTTGTGCCATGCATTCTCTTATATATTTGCGTCTTCGTTGGGGAGCCTCGCATTTATAAGAGAATGCTCTGGCTTGCAAGGTCATGGAATAAATAGATAATCTCACATGAGTTTCTATTTTATATGGAATTTATCAACCGAGTTCACTAAAAACATTTTAAGCTACTTCAAACAATTCATATAATTTCATTTAAAAGGCACATATATTAATATATGTTATTAACTGGTTGTTTCCATATTGGCCGAGTTATGAGGCTGAGGTCTGTCGTATTGGCCTGAGGCTAATACGACAGACCAAGTGTTTTATTAATTAGCAACAAAGGATGAATATATTAACATAGATATAACAATTATTCCAGCAATTATCATTCTTGTGAATTTTGTGAAGAACTTGCAATGATATCACAGTACTGTCAGTTACCACTTGGAATGATATTGATAAGGATACATGTAGTTCATCCACATACAGTAATGCCCTAAGTAATCGACTCTTTAACTACAGCAGAATTATGGGTAACTTTTCAGGATTTAGTCGGAAATATGGCTTGTTGCCATTCATCGGAAAGCTCTCGGGGGAGAGCTTTCCGATGAATGGCAACAAGCCATATTTCCGACTAAATCCTGAAAAGTTACCCATAATTCTGCTGTAGTTAAAGAGTCGATTACTTAGGGAATAATTGTACATGTATATTTACTCCCAAAAACAGTGACTGTCTATAATTCATAATCTATCTTCCGTTGAGTCTGACTCGACCCAATATGCCGATCGAGCTAATTACATACCACGTCATTTACGTCATCTTGACTTATTGACCACGTTTTCTACTTATTGTCCAACTTTTTGTTAATTATTGGCCATAATTTCTACTTATTGGCGGACTTTTTGTTTCTTATGACACGGGCAACGTTCTACTTATTGCATGTGGCCGATAATCTGTAGCTAGTTAATAATTGATATTATGGCCTTCATTCCACCCTCAATACTAATATGCAATCAAACAATCACTGACATATTGCATAGTCCATTAGGATTCCATATGGTGTTCATTGGCCAGCAAACTAAAGATGGAAACCGTATACTTAATGCATATCTTTTTATATTCACTAAAAATATTTCAATTTTGGCAAAACGGTAGGAAGCAGATACCTATGGGAACTGTTTATATGATTTTGGTTCCATTCATGCTAATACTATTCCAATGTTTTGGGTTTAACAATATGTTGGAATATGTCAACTATTTATGATGGGAGGAACGGGGAGACTCACATATATAACAGAATGCATTGGCACAGGGTTTTCGCAGAATTTAAATTAGCTCCACTCATGGAAGGGTCATTGGAAAATGTAATATGAGTTTAAGAGAATAAACTAATTGGTTAAATAGTAATTGCCAGAAAGAACCAGGCTGATATAATTCTGTTTCATATTATCAATTATTTAATAATGCCACTATTTTGGCATAATCAACGACAAGACATTCATTATTTATTATATTATATCGAACATTTTTGCCAATTCTCACACAATTTCTTAGTCTGATTTTGTCACGTTTTTATTTACCTTAAATTTTGGAAATCGGTCTCAGATTTTACAATTTACGGCAATATTTTGACGATGGCAGGGGAGCATAACTATGTTATTACTTACATCTAACATGATTCATGATTCATACAATCATTTATATAAATACGTCATTAGCAAAGACATTATGGCGAAATTTTAGAATTAACTTTGCAAAATTATGACTGGCCGCTTGCCAACTAAACGTACAAGCTATTAAATACATTGGCTTGATATCATTGTACATTTGTAAGATCATTGCAATTCATCAATAAATCTAATGCTATGCCGATATTACAACAAATATCACACAAGGTATAGTTTAAAATTGGCCGTATCTTCAGGCGGCAGCCCGATTTCGGGCAATGAGTTTGTTACTCAGAATAGTTAAAGAATAGTAGGCATGTTGGAATCCTACTGCCAGGGTACTATCGTAAAATGGTTTAGCAGTAGGCAGCCAATCAGAATGTGAGAAAGTCACGTGAGATATAATATACAATAATATAGGCATGCTACTGGACCGATCGAACAATAGTTTGTCCTCATGCTGTATATTATGCCCAGACAGAGGCAATTGCAAAGATATCCCCAAATAGCTGGATGGAGTCAAGCACATCGGCTAGTTCTAATTTATTTACTTGTGGTCTTTATATTCTATATAAAAGTCAGATCCATGCAAACCCTGACCCACCATAGGAAACGCTGGCTACTTTTTCAGAACATGTCGCCATTTACAAAATGCAAAACCTGGTATAATGCAAAACATGCTTGTGATATTTCAAATTATTATTTTATCTTTTATTATCTTCTCAGATTATTGTGCATCACGATTCGGGGAATCTAAAGGACGGATCAGATCGGCTATGTGGTCCAAGTTGACGGCAGCACGGGCAATTAGAAAAAGAGCTTCAAGAAAGTGAAAACATATAAATATTAATTATATATGACATCAACAAAATTTGTCAATTGAACTATGAGTATGTAGATGTCATAGTGGGCGAACAACATAATTAGTATAATTCCACCTCGTGGAATTATACAGTATGTTGTTTGCCCACTGATACATCTATATACTCATAGTTCAATCAAAAACCTACAACTGAATCAGAATGTTTTCTCCTTATCTTCTGCATTCTAGAGAAAAGTTTTTATCATGATTTTTCAGAAATACAAATTTATTATAGAAGAAAATGCTAACAGATAATAATCGTTATCCACCATTGGCAGTGAAGATATAGAAAAATACACTTTTATTGTAGTTTTAACATTAGTGATGTCTGACATATCTGAATTCCTTGAATAACTACACATACCATCAAATTGTGAAATGTTAACCATAGTAGAATTACTAGTAGTATAATTCTATTATGAATTATTAGATTTTATGGGTATATGCAGAGCATGTGTAAAATAGATATTTGTCTAGGTCACTCATGAGATAAATTTTGGTATCCACTAAAAACACTAGATATCCTCTATCTATTACTGCATTCAAAAGCCTGCTGACTCAGAAATGATGACAATTTTCATCAATGATTTGTTTCATTGTAGAATTCATATTTTTTTGTGACTACCATATCGATTGGCCATGCAAGAAATAGTTTGCAAAACCTATTGTGCAAATTACCAACCTGATATGCACTTTAAAAATCTGACTTGCAGATCCAAACAATCTTTTATTATTTGGCTTGAGATGTCTTTGGCTTGTAATGACACAATTGCTAGTTGTTCCTGATCAGATTAATTTTATTTACATTCAATTCGATCTTGACTTGAGTGGCCTTGAACATCTTTTACCGCACATTTTTCTGTTGGCAAAATCAGAAAATAAAATTTCAAACTGGATACTCGACTAACAAAAATTGTGATTGTTTGCAACAGAGATTTGAGATGTATTTTTTTATATGTTGAAATTAACGTTCTGGGACGTAATAATAAGCCATTCGCAAATGTATACGGTATCTTGACCACCTACAATTTTCTAAGCCCAAAAATGGAACAAAAAATATGTTGAGATTGCATATGTTGCCACAACATCGTGTTTTGCTGTGAAGAACTTCCTACACTTAAGGTTTACTTCTACCCTAATAATACATATATTTTTTTTTTGGAACCCAAAGGTGAAATAGAAAATAATGTTGAAGTCATTAAATTTAATTGTTTATTTGTTTGTTAAATATATTTATATATTATTGAAGTATGTGCCATATGAGTCTGTGTTTAATAATAAATGGGAATAAAATAAAGTAACACCATTTAAGACTCATTTGAGTTTTTAAAAAACAAGAGCTTTCGGCTATCTAGTAGCCTTTAAAAGTATGAAGTGAACAAACAGTGAAAGTCGTTGACGTTGAAAGTGTCCATCACAATGACGTTCATAACAAGAGTGACGGAAAGCAACTACGTCGCGGCTGGTGCCGAGTTCCCCGGAAATTGTTTGAGAGCAAGTAGAGTTGAAATTAATAACCTACATGGACACCATCCGGAAAGGGTTCAACAGGAACTATGGTTTTCTTTCACATTACGCTGTACTGCATAATTTCCGGGAACTCGGGAGCAGCCATGACGCAGTTGCTTTCCATCACTCTTGTTATGAACGCCATCATGATGGACACTTTCAACGTCAACGACTTTCACTGTTTGTTCACTTCATACTCAATAAAGGCTACTAGATAGCTGAAAGCTCGTGTTTAAAAAAAACTCAAATGAGTCTTAAATGGTGTTACTTTATTTTATTCCCATATATTTATGTTATTGTTATTTCTAATTAAAAATTGTTAATCTATACATATGTCTTCATCTTTAAGCTCACAATGAGTGCCAACAAAGAAAAAATGTTCATAAAGTCCTAATTAATATAGGCAAGAAATCAGATCTTGAAGGTAGCCATATATTAGTTATATTCCAGCTACAATGTGGACTTGAGGGTCTTTGCAGATGGAATGCATAAACTGGTAAAAATTGTTAGTCCAATGTATCTCTTATATATGCATGATTCCCTATGGGAGTCTCACAATTATATTAGAATGCACAGGTACAGGGTTTTTCCCCAAATTTCAGGAAGTTCCAGTCATGGAAGGTTTACATTGGAACCTCAATGTAAACCGTTTCTAGGGCCAGGAAAACAGCTAAAAGTCCTTTACAGCTACAAAGCTCCCATGATTCCAATATGCTGTATCATAGGGTCCTGATTACAGCTACAATACAACCATGATTCATGTATGCTATATATAGTATGGGGTCCTAATTATAGCTATAAAGCAGCTACAGTTACAAAACAGCCATGAATGGCCCATGAACCCTATATAGCATATATATATATATGGTCCACGTTACAGCTATAAAGCAGCTACTGTACAGCTACAAAACGGCCATTTATATGCTTTGGAGGGCCCTGATACAGCTATAACGAAGCTACTTTACAGCTACAAAACAGCCATGATTCCTATATGCTATATATATATAAACAGCCATGATTACAGCTACAAAACAGCTATGATTCCTATGTTATATCAAAGGGTCCTGATTTATATATACAGCTATAAAACAGCTACATATATAATATGAATCATAGCTGCTATCAAAGGGGTCATAATTACAGCTATGAAGAAGCTACAAAACAGCCATGATTGATGCAATATATCAAATGGTCCTGATTACAGCTACAAAACAGCTACTTTTCAGCTACAAAACAGTCATGATTTTCATTAAAATATAGATTTTAACGAACACTGCTCATTAAAAACTCATTTGCATAATATTTTGAAAACACCCACTATTTTGAAAACACCCACAAAACAGTTATCTTACAGCTAAAATGCAGCTACAAAACAGCCATAAATTATAAGCTTGGTATTCGTGACTTTCTGAATACAGCTATAAAACAGCTACATTACAGCTATGAAACAGCTATTAGTTCAAGAAAATAGTCATTTGCATATTCATGAGATTTGACAGAGCTCATTAATAATATTTGAAACGACTGTAAATTGACTGTAATATAGATGGAATTTTGGTTGCTAATTATATTCATATCAATTGTGGCAGTTTTGTATTGAAAGGTATCTTAACTTATTACAGCTAAGAAACAGTTTAGCTGTAACATGGCTGAAAAAATTTCCAGACAAAAAACACAAGAAACTAATTCCTAACTGTAATGTAGCTGTATTTTGGCAGGGGTGTGGCTGAACCTGGCTATTAATACCACAAATTATTTACATGAAGTAATAAAATTCAACTCAAAACACTGATGCAAATGATTTAATGAAAACGTGCTTTATCTCATGTTGAGTAGCAAAGATCAACAAATATTTTAATCAACAACTGCTAATGTTTTAAGGGCCAGACACAACATTCCAAATTGTTCTGGTGTTTCAAAATGGATTTTCTCAATCCATCTGAAATTACTTTTTGATATTTCCTATTGCCCATCAACCCATTGTAAACCACATTTACTTTACGGCATGAAAAATATTTTAAAATGTCAGTTTTGGGTGCCAAGAACTTAAATCTAGAACACGTAAGCATGACATCTGTTTTATACACAAAATAAAGATCACACTGAAGGCAAGTGGTGGATGATAAACGATGCCATGCTTATACATGTATATAAACATATTTTATTACATGATCCTACCCTTATTCCATTCAATAAACTCATTCTATAAATTGCGATATTAAACTTTCGTTTAATAACAGGAAATAATGCCAGGTGACCTTCGACTGCCAGTTTGTCGTCTGTTTACATTCCGTAACCTACGTCTCAAAACGCTATGGCTTCCCATATTTTCCATCAAAACTATAATAAATGAGTTTGAAAAGTTATCTCATTAATTATACGACATTAATCACAACAAAGTCTTTATTTATCTGGGACTATTTCTTTGCGCGGGCAAACAATGCAGTTACGTTAAATGTCATCACATGCCTTATAGAAGCCAATGTTTATAGTTTCGCATCCCCATCTGTTGATTTAGGTATGTTTTGTCGAGGTTTTGGATAATTTAATAAATAGAATCTACAACTCGTCCCCCAGTTAATAGCGGAATTTACAAAACTCGGCCAGTAAATTAAATCTAGACCTTGCCAAAGGCTTGGTCCAGACCCAATTTATTTGACTCGTTTGTATATTCTGCTGTAAATTGGGGACTCGTTGTAGATCCTCTCTCTTTATATAACACCTAATCAACTCTGAACAAGAGCACGCCGCCGGGGCGTGGCATAATACACCCGTTTCTGGAGTAGAGTGGGGCATGTAGACAACCCATATTTGAACTTTATCTGTATACCAAATTTGGTTCAGTTCACTCGATTCAATCTAAAGTTTTCATCTGGAAACCGCATATCGAGTGAAATCCGAGTCGAAAAAGGGGCATAACTCAGTAAACATGCGGACGAAACCTATATTTGAACTTGATCTGTATTTTGGGGTGGTAAACTATTCTACCAAGTTTGGTTCAGTTCACTTGATTCAATCTAATGTTATCATCCTGAAACCAAAAGCGGACGGACCAACAACCCATTTACATAATACTACCATTTTTTCAAACAGGCATATAAAAATCAAATCAGTGATGAGTTTCTATTCCCAATTGAGTCTTATTGTTGTGGTGACTAAAACAGTGCTTTTAAGATTTCAACCACCGGATAATGCCGAGGATTGCACCGCATGAGTATAAAGTTCAGTTTCAACAAGGAAATTTGCGTGTATCCACTTCAATGTAGCTAATAACAAATATAACTGACAATCTAACTGCTGATCCAACTGAAGTTTTCTATTAATATTAAAAATTCTTCTGAAGAGACGTTTTCTTTTGCGCATCATTTCTGATTATCCAATTTATATACAGTAATGCCCTAAATAATCGACCTTTATAAATACAGCAGAATTATGGGTAATTTTTTGGGATTTTGTCGGAAATATGGCTTTTTGCTATTCATTGGAAAGCTGTCACTGAGAGCTTTCCAATGAATGGCAACAAGCTCTGTGAGAGCTTTCCGATGAATGGCAACATGCCAAATTTCCGACTAAATCCTGAATAATTACCCATAATTATGTTGTGGTTCAAGGAGTCGATTAGGGCATTACTGTAAGTACCACAAGACGGCCACCCATAAATAATTTTCTATATTTGAGAATGTTCATGTCCATTGATAAAAAAAAAAAGAAAGAGCAACACAAGGACTTGGCAAAATACGCCCGTGGTTATTCCAACAAAAGGCCATAGTATCTTTTGGCGATTTCTGAAATTTTTAGGCCATTTTTTCAGAAACTTAGGCCAAATTTGAAAAATCTAAATATGGGATCATCGAGAAGTCTGAAATAAAAATATCAAGAAACGGACACTAACAGAAAACTGGACAATGGTATGTGCTACACGGATGGGAACCACAAAAATTATATTGTTAAGTCAAAAACATTTATCTATCAAAGTAGTATTGTTACTTGATTAAGAAAAGTAAATCGAAGTAAGCGTGATAAACTGACTAAGGGTTTTGTCGATATTTAATGATAATTAGAGAGGCTCGATTGTTGAATATAGCCTTGAAACTGTCAATTTTTGTTTGGCCATTTCCCATACCCCCCCCCCCCCCAAAAATGGTAATTGACCACTAACAGTATGAATCCTTTTAGCACTTGTTGGCCCCGTTAACTGAAGGGTAAAATATTTTAAACATCTCAAATATATTAAAATTCATTGTTTTGGCCTTTAATTCTATTTCAATGAAGATGAGCATATGTGGAATTCAATTCTTTTCACTGTATAGATCCAGATAAATTGTTCCGTTGAAAATGACCTACAGGTATTATGTATTTATGAAAAATGTGCATCTGCCCCATAATTTAAAGATAGACCTTCAACAAATACACTTTAGTTTATTAATCTTCAACTTGGAGTAAAAAAAATAGCAGATTGAGAGAAATACTATTGAAATGAGCTGCCTGTTCAGTATCACATGCCTTATAGAAGCCAATGTTTATAGTTTCGCATCCCCATCTGTTGATTTAGGTATGTTTTGTCGAGGTTTTGGATAATTTAATAAATAGAATCTACAACTCGTCCCCCAGTTAATAGCGGAATTTACAAAACTCGGCCAGTAAATTAAATCTAGACCTTGCCAAAGGCTTGGTCCAGACCCAATTTATTTGACTCGTTTGTATATTCTGCTGTAAATTGGGGACTCGTTGTAGATCCTCTCTCTTTATATAACACCTAATCAACTCTGAACAAGAGCACGCCGCCGGGGCGTGGCATAATACACCCGTTTCTGGAGTAGAGTGGGGCATGTAGACAACCCATATTTGAACTTTATCTGTATACCAAATTTGGTTCAGTTCACTCGATTCAATCTAAAGTTTTCATCTGGAAACCGCATATCGAGTGAAATCCGAGTCGAAAAAGGGGCATAACTCAGTAAACATGCGGACGAAACCTATATTTGAACTTGATCTGTATTTTGGGGTGGTAAACTATTCTACCAAGTTTGGTTCAGTTCACTTGATTCAATCTAATGTTATCATCCTGAAACCAAAAGCGGACGGACCAACAACCCATTTACATAATACTACCATTTTTTCAAACAGGCATATAAAAATCAAATCAGTGATGAGTTTCTATTCCCAATTGAGTCTTATTGTTGTGGTGACTAAAACAGTGCTTTTAAGATTTCAACCACCGGATAATGCCGAGGATTGCACCGCATGAGTATAAAGTTCAGTTTCAACAAGGAAATTTGCGTGTATCCACTTCAATGTAGCTAATAACAAATATAACTGACAATCTAACTGCTGATCCAACTGAAGTTTTCTATTAATATTAAAAATTCTTCTGAAGAGACGTTTTCTTTTGCGCATCATTTCTGATTATCCAATTTATATACAGTAATGCCCTAAATAATCGACCTTTATAAATACAGCAGAATTATGGGTAATTTTTTGGGATTTTGTCGGAAATATGGCTTTTTGCTATTCATTGGAAAGCTGTCACTGAGAGCTTTCCAATGAATGGCAACAAGCTCTGTGAGAGCTTTCCGATGAATGGCAACATGCCAAATTTCCGACTAAATCCTGAATAATTACCCATAATTATGTTGTGGTTCAAGGAGTCGATTAGGGCATTACTGTAAGTACCACAAGACGGCCACCCATAAATAATTTTCTATATTTGAGAATGTTCATGTCCATTGATAAAAAAAAAAAGAAAGAGCAACACAAGGACTTGGCAAAATACGCCCGTGGTTATTCCAACAAAAGGCCATAGTATCTTTTGGCGATTTCTGAAATTTTTAGGCCATTTTTTCAGAAACTTAGGCCAAATTTGAAAAATCTAAATATGGGATCATCGAGAAGTCTGAAATAAAAATATCAAGAAACGGACACTAACAGAAAACTGGACAATGGTATGTGCTACACGGATGGGAACCACAAAAATTATATTGTTAAGTCAAAAACATTTATCTATCAAAGTAGTATTGTTACTTGATTAAGAAAAGTAAATCGAAGTAAGCGTGATAAACTGACTAAGGGTTTTGTCGATATTTAATGATAATTAGAGAGGCTCGATTGTTGAATATAGCCTTGAAACTGTCAATTTTTGTTTGGCCATTTCCCATACCCCCCCCCCCCCCAAAAATGGTAATTGACCACTAACAGTATGAATCCTTTTAGCACTTGTTGGCCCCGTTAACTGAAGGGTAAATATTTTAAACATCTCAAATATATTAAAATTCATTGTTTTGGCCTTTAATTCTATTTCAATGAAGATGAGCATATGTGGAATTCAATTCTTTTCACTGTATAGATCCAGATAAATTGTTCCGTTGAAAATGACCTACAGGTATTATGTATTTATGAAAAATGTGCATCTGCCCCATAATTTAAAGATAGACCTTCAACAAATACACTTTAGTTTATTAATCTTCAACTTGGAGTAAAAAAAATAGCAGATTGAGAGAAATACTATTGAAATGAGCTGCCTGTTCAGTATGGTCGTTCCGGAATAAATTGGTAAAGAAGCCGTTTTTGGTTTCAAAATGTGCAGGCTGGTTTGCTGAACAACATTTACAAATCGGCTTTAGGGAAAATTCCCAATTTAACATGGCATCCAAAATTGCAGTTGGTATCGGAAAATGCTGAATTTTTGCCGCATGTGCAACAATTAATGCCAAATTTTTGTAATAAATTGAGATATACACTATCAATGCTTAGTCATAAAGCATATTTGTAGAATGTCTGTCCCAATATGGCTGCCAAAATGAACAAAATCTAATGAAATTTGTGCAAATTTGAATAGCTAGCCATATAAGAGTGAACAAACACTCAAATTAGGAGAGGAATAATGATCACAGAGTATAAAAGAAACTTTTAATCATAGATGTACGAATCGCATGGTCTCCTACAACAGTTAAATCTGGATGCCCAGAAATCATGTGATATATATGTAATTAAACAGTTAAATGGCATTTAATAGGGATGTATTTAGTCTGTTTAGAAGCAGAGATATATGTACTCAGCGCAGTCGCACATTGTTACTGATCATCATTTATTTTGATATCTACAACTCCAAACTTTTCAAAATTCACTGCTATAGAACAGTTTGAGAGATATTCATAAAAAACTGGGTAATTAAGTTAGATCCTACTGTCCATGTCTCAAAATAGTTGTCATCGTGGATTCCGATCAAGTGATGAATCACAAGAATGCATTGTGGTATACTATGAACGCAATTTACCAAAGACAAAGGAGTACCATATAGGATATAAAATAAATTTAAACTTTACCAAAATTGCCTACATACTCTGTGGCAGAGACTGTTTATATCTAGAAATTATATTCAAGGTCACATATATGGGGAAACTTCCTACATTTTCTGCAACTGCATAATCACATTTAGCTCTTCTACATTTGTAATACACATCTGCTGCACACAAACAACATTGAGTGAATGATTAACACTGAAATAACAGGTTGATAACCTGATATTTATATCAAGTTTGTGGGTGGTGTTGGCAGGATATTTTCAAACAACACAATACTAAAAACTAATATTGTGCATTGCATGATAGCATATTCCACTGAATAGCATATTGAATGAAGTAATTTGAATTTTTTTTTTTTACTAAGAAACCGATTTTGTAGCAACATGAAAGTTAGCTCTTTCCATCAATGGATCACATTATTATAATCGATAAATTTGAAAAAATGATCAAGGAAATATGGCTTGATACAAAAATCGGACTTGGCACTGAAAGGGTTAAACAAAATTTAAGAAATACCATCTCTTTGATCTGGGGTGTTATTCTGTTGAAGAGATGAGTTTAATAGTATAATAAGCATTACATGGTTTATTATCAGAGTGTTGAAAAATTCGGAAATGTAGCTAGTTTTTACACTGCAAGCGTATGCACTTCAGTTTCTGGCTTACATTCAATAACCTAATCATCACTCTGAATGAAAGTACCAAGCACTGTGTGGCGAAACATTACTTTTTGTGTGTTGCGTGCCCAAAATTATTACTTTTGGCCCTACTGTATTCTAAACAGAAAACCCGAACTTTAAATAAGTAAATCATTGTTTTGCAGTGACTGTTAAAACAGATGCATATGAAGGATTCATCAATCGGTGCACCATTAAAGATATCTAACAACAGACTTTTATATTACCAATACCTATTTTCACTTCTATGTGATTGTCCAATATGTTGCTTTCGTCGTGGCATGGCATGGCTTGGTGTTGCAGCCATTTTGACAGCCATTTCATGTTCGCGATTGTATTATTTTCTGTCCGTGTCAGTCTATTCACGTATGTACTCTGATGTCACACAAACTGACATAACTGCATAATTCCTATGCCACAATATATCATATATTGACTTATTTCGAGAACTGATGTAATATAGACAGCCATGTTGGATGCCATCTTGGATAACAAAGTTTCCCAAAAGCGGATTTTAGATATGGTATACTGAGGACTCGCCTGCGTCTTTTGACACCAAAAACGCTTCTTTACCAATTTATTCCGGGTTAACCCATCATTTTGCGTACCATGACCATACTGTTAAATTTTTTCATCAGTAATTCCCCTTTAAGCGAAACAAGTTTATTTATTACATGCACATGGTAATGACAAAATAAATGATAAACTGTAATTGTAGAACACATGTAACTGGTATCATTGCTTACTAGTAAATTTATGTCCATGAGGGTGATATGGTAATCTGTAGGATGAGGCCCTGCCAAGATTGTTAGATAAAAACTGATTAACACTGAAGCAAGAACATTTGAAGCAATAGACACTCACACCCAGTCTGCCTCCATAAATCTGATATACTTTTACTCATGTTCTGGGGATGACTTTTAGCTAGCCCGTCACATGGCGTAATCGATCCGAGGAGTATTTGATGTGATGCCAGAGAGGTTTTGGGCATTTTTGTGCATATTTTTGCTATTAAAATGTGGTAATTCATAGATAGAGGTTAACCGCTTGATAATAAAGAAGTATTTGCTAACATTTGGTCATTTGCCCAGTGGGGATCCCCTTTTCACACATGTATAGGCCATTGAATGAGTGTGGATGGCTCCGGGTATGTAGATATCGTGTGCACCAAATAAAACCCTCAATAACTTCAATTAAATAGCCACAATTTTGTGTTATCTAAGACATGCGCATATACTCAGATATCTTGCTATAAACTCACACTGTGATTTTCAGCTCATAACTCATTGGAATAGCCGATATAATGTAGGAGAAGTGAGGCAGGGTGTAAACACAAATGTCAATGCGGATTGTTGTGATTGTCAATGGGGATTCACTATGCAGACATTACAACAAATATACACGTATGCATTACACTGTGGCCTGTTGAGGCCTCATGAAGGGCACTGGAGCTGCCAGCGAGTTTTAACCGTTGACCATGGGTTGACGTGTGTGTGTGGAAAACAAAACAAAAGATCACTGCGCTAAGGCGAAGATCAGTTTTAGCCAAGTATACTATGCTATGTTTCGCCCTGAAATTATTTTAATTGTGGTTAAGATCAACTCAACTTTAATATGTTAAGTGGGTATTATTTGAGGAATCCTCGAAACATTGGGATTAGGAGCAGTTTCAATCGTGACTGCCTCCAACATATAACAAGCTAGAAACGACAATATTATCACATAGTTCATGCCTTGGGGTAGAATAGCAAGATTTTTCATGATGTGGTGTCTTTTGAACAGCAAGCAGGACTATTCGTACCAGAATTGGGACAATTTTGGCATCACTTAAATATCTGGCCAGATTGTGACATCAGTAGGCGAGTAATCATTTAATATAAAAGACTATAGTGTGCATGCCGGGTAATGGTCAACTACTCTGATGCGATTCATCCAATAAAAGGATAATATGAGTGTATACATTGAGTTAAGAGTGTCATAATATGACCCTCTGTGAACTCTGAGTCTAAGTATATGATCATTCTCGCTATTTCACCCCAAGGCAGTCAGTATGTATACTATAATACTATTCCATGTATATTCATTGGGGGTGTTTTGTTTTCCACTTGTTTTAAAAACTCACAGACAGCTCCAGTGCCCTTCACGAAATGCCAATGGGCATCCGTGGTATATTTGTTGCAATGTCTGCATAGCGAATCTTCGTGGACACAATCACAACACCTCCGCATTGACATTGTGTTTACACTCCACCTCACTTCTCCTTAATTATATCGGATTCTCCAACGAGATATGAGCTGGAAATCACCAAGCGAGTTGACAAGATAGCCGCCTATATGCTCATTTCTTAGGCAATGCAAAACATTGACAATTTAGTTGGAACTACTGAGTGTTTTATTAAGTGCACCGATTCTTTCGTTGATATTACCTGACTAGCGAACAGGATATTTACATACCCGGTGCCATCTACACCCATTCAACGGCCTATACATGTATGATAAGGGGCAATCAACCAAAAGTTAGCAATCATTTACATGTTTATTATCAAGCAGTGAATCTTTGTATGAGTTTCCACATTTTAATAAAAAAAAATATGAGAGGCTGATCATGATTGCCAGATGCTTTGTAAACCCATACCTTCAACCATACCGACTCATAATCAGCGGTCTAGAACTTAAGATAAACCTGTACACTGGAGATGATTGGAAAAATAAAATGTGGGGGAGAGGGATTTCCATCATTTACTTGGATAGGTATAAATAGACTGATCAGATAAGTATTGCTTTGGATAGCATGCATTCATGTCATATGTTTAACCCTTTCAGTGCCAAGTCCGATTTTTGTATCGACCCATATTTCCTTGATAATTTTTTTAATTTATTGATTATAATAATGTGATACATTGATGGAAAGTGCTCTTAGAGCACTTTCCATCAATGTATCACATTATTATAATCAATAAAAAATTTTAAATTATCAAGGAAATATGGGTTGATACACAAATCGGACTTGGCACTGAAAGGGTTAAAGATAGGGTTAATATTTCAAAACTAATCAATCAATACCAAAATGTATACAGGTGAAGAATTTGTCATGATTAAACTGGATGTGATTAAAAGAGTGATCGGTTGAAATATATTTCAGTTATCACATTGTGTCAATGGAATTGATGGATGAGTTTCATATTTTTAAGCAAATAAACCAAATACTTGTAACCCTCACTATGCAGGTGAGGGGTGTGTTATAAACTGCACCAAGAAATACATGTATAAACACAATCAATGACAAATATTTGAGTTATCAAATAAGATTGTAAGGGGTTAATCTTACTACAAACGTAATGAACTTATCAACACAAAATAGTCCATAAAAAGCATGTCATTTGATTTAGAAAGCCATAAAATAAGTAAGTCTCAACGAGTACTAGCACCGACTATTATCCTGCAGCCAGAGATACTTTGCTGCAGCCCAAAGGCAATTGAGGGAATTTCAAAATAAGACATTTCCTATAATGATATCAACCTGGAGATAGAATGATCAAATGAAAAATATCACAATACCATATGATGTGTGCACAGGGTTAATCATTTTCAATGAGATCATGTTTGCTACTTAATTTAATACCCAGGTTTGCTACTTAATTTAATGGGTATTAGTATCAACAATAACATTTTAAAGGTTTTACACAGCAGAGCTCAATTAATTCTCTGCATTTGGCACTAGAGCAGATTATTTGGCTCTGGGTAGTCCAAGTCTTCTCGTACTAAAACCAGCTGAGATATTGGGATGGCGAGATGCTGGTGTTTAGTCCGAGTTCGCCGCCATAGGCTTCTTATATAACACGAGTTACGCCCAGGGTTTGTGGTGGGAATTTGTGGTGTATTTTACTCGATTTACCTCACAAATCAATACATGGTGCTATATACATCGGAAAGAGTGACATCTTATGGTCATAATGGTGTATAATAATCTAACTTTCATGTTAAATTACACATGAATATTCCGGTTGATTGCCACTAACATCGCTTTTTTTTATATATTTGTTTACGTTTTAACTGAAAGTCGAAGTGTTCCGAAGAACTTCGGCATAGTCCGGAGTTTGTTTTGGCAGAGACGAATTTCGATACAAACAAGATGGCAGCCGCCATATTTATTCTAATGCTCGTTGTGTTTACACTGTTTTAAACTGTGAGAGGGTTGTAATTTATTTAATGTATTACATTTATATCTTCAATGTTTACTTAATCTATTTATTTATTTATTGACACACATAATTACGATTACAATGGAGAATTCATCGCCATGTGCGTGGTTAGTCGAAAATCTACAGAATATTTTCACCGGAAAATGCCGAACACAGTTCACGAGGTCAACTGAGTTCGCATACTTTTAAAAATATGTGAACACTGCGGTAAATGTCTCTTTTCACATTAAATTACCGCTTTCAATTCATAACTGATGTGGGTTTCAGATCAAATATCATGTCTTCTGCGGAAAAAATCTGTTTATTGTCGCAATTGTGATATTTTATTTCATATAATTGTGGTTTTATTTGAGCGAGTCACTAACGCTTAACTCGTGTTATAAGAAGCCTATGGGCGGCGAACTCGGACTAAACACCAGCATCTCTCCATCCCAATATCTCAGCTGGTTTTTTAGTACGAGAAGACTTGGACTAGGCTCTGGGTAGAGATCTGGAGGCCAGGTGTATATGGCTTTATACTGATAATTTATTATATCTGTAGCTCCAGCCAGTAAACATTATGTAGAATTATTCCCCTTTGATCATATGGATAAGTGCATACACCCTTTGGAATGAAGAAAAGTGTTAATGTTTTCTAAACCAGTCAACCGATAGATAAAAAAATCTATACAGGTGAGGGGGTGTTCAGGGTTGATTTTTTTTTTGCCAAATTTATTTGAAGGAATATAATTGGGGAAAATGAAGGAAATTCTAATTTTGTTATTGTTGTTATAAAATGTAATACATAACCACCTATACAGGTAAAATGAGCTAGCGAAACAAGCTAGTAATATTAATATACATCAAAATAACAATAAATATCTAAGTGACACCAGAAATATTGTTTACTGTTGCTAAGACAGTTATCTGTCATCACAGCAATCATTGCATACATATTATTTCGTCCTGCGTCTTAGTTGATATCTCTTGATATTTGTGTGCGGTCAGGTGTTGTTCACCTTTGAGAACATGTATTTCATCGTCAAGTTGGAGTCATATTTAAATTTGACTTCTTTGTTCTTAAAAAACAAAAGCCAAGTCCCAAAAAGCCACCTCGTTCGTTTTGGGGTGATGTGGGGTCCTTTTTTTATTAGTCTCCAGAATAAATAAATTCTAAAGTCTAAGTTGACAAGGACCGTAACTCAGATAAAAATGGGCAAACCACATTCATATACCAAATTTGAAAACAATCCATTAACTATAATTAATGTTATCCTGAAACCAAAATAATCTGTAAATTCTAAGTTGACAAGGGCCATAACTCCGGTAGAAATGAGCAGGGAGTGCCCACATTTGAATTTTACCTGTAATTTCATGCGAGTAATCCACATAAAACATTTGAAAAAGATCTGAAAACCAATGTTATCAGCCGGAAACCAAAATAGTCTGAAAGTTCTATGTCTGCAAGGATCATAATTCTGGTAATATCAACAGTAAAAGTGGGTACCTCACCCATATTCAAACTTGACCTGTGCCCCTAACTAATAAGCTCATATACATATTTATTATCCATCCCTTAACTAACACCTTTTCTGATTGGGCAAAAGCCGCTACGTGATAATCCGGGAAAAAGTCATATTGGACTCCCGAATGTCATATTGGACTCCCAAGTGTGCAATATCACTTTTTTATCGGGACTCTGTGACGTCACGAATTAACTCTATTGCAAAATGAATCGGTGAAATTGTGATGCGCGTGCAACACTGGTGGATTTAGCAGAAGTTTCATTTCCGCATTAGTTTTTTTTCACTTCCGTATTTACTTCGAAATCATGCTTTCTGATGATCAAAATGCAGGCTTTTATAGAGAATTAAGTGCGGACAAATACCAAAAATAACCACAAAAGTTTTATTCCCAAAATTTGGATAAACATACAGATGGATAATAAAAATGTCATTATACAATTGTTGTGTACACAACATTGTATAATAACTTTATATTATTACATGATCCTACCCTTATTCCATTCAATAAACCCATTCTATAAATTGTGATATTAAACATTTGTTTAATAACAGGAAATACATGTAGTGCCATGTGACCTTTGAATTCTGGTTTGTCGTCTGTTTACATTCCGTACGCTACGTCTCAAAATAATATGGCTTCCAATATGTTTCCAACAAACTATATGAATGAAGAGTTTGAAAAGTGATTTCATTAAGTATACGCCATTAAATACGCCAAAGAGTCTTTACTTATCTGGGACTATTTCTTTATGCGGGCAAACAACTCATAGTTACGTGAAACCTCATCGCAGGCCTTTTAGAAGCTGATGTTAGTTTTGGGCCCATTTGTTGATTTAACCCTTTGAGTGCCAGGCCGATTTTTGTATCAACCCATATACCCTGTGCCAATACATTCTCTTATATATGCGAGTCGACCATAGGTCGCCTCGCATATATAAGAGAATGCATTGGCTTAACAAATTGTTTTTTTTTGTTTTTTTTAAATTTGTTTTAACAATTTTAATATATTTTATTATATTCTTTAACAGACTTATTGTGTAGGTTTAGGGCCGATAATATCGGCCCCTGGCACTCAAAGGGTTAAGTATGTTTTGTCAAAGTTTTGGATAATGTAATAAATACAACTCGTCCCCAGTTTATAGCGGAATTTGCAAAACTTGTCCAGAAAATTAGGTCTGGACCGAGCCTAATTTCAGACCTAATTTACTATACGAGTTTTTTAAATTCCGCTGTAAACTGGGGACTCATTGTAGATCCTCTATATATTGTTTAATTTCTTACTGAAGATCTCATCCGGAAACCATCTCAGTGATGCATGGACGGACACTGCTTATTTCTATAGTGATTTCTATCTTGAGTTCAATGAAAAAGAAAAGTTTTCCTCAACTTTTGAGGTTTCTAAAATAAATATGTTTTAACACATATAGCACAATTTCGCACATCATGGACAATTATATAATTGAATATACACTTGTAACTTTTGACTTGAAGCTTGTAGGCATTAAACTACCTTTTTTGGAAGATATTCAATCATATACGTGATTCATTCTAATTGGGAGAGTTATAAAGGTTAATTTATAATACAATCAACTATGATGATTGATACTCAACCAGTTACAGCTCAAACGATTGCCATAAGTTCTTTTAACTTCAACTTACAGAGTTATCCCTTTTGTAACAGCCTTTATTAATAAATACTATGCCAAAGTCTTGTTCAAAATTGGTGTAATGAGATGGTCTCTAATTGCAGGCATTTCTTTGAGATTATTTACCTCACAATCTACAAGTCACAAGTTACAACGGAACCTCTAATGTCGAACAATGATGATCATTAACACTATGCCAGTGTTCATTAACACCATGCCAGTATTACTATTAGAGAGGCCCATGTTACAAATAAGACTTGAGTGAACATAGACAGTTGAACAGCTACGCAAACAGTCCCTTTCATGATGGGAGCTGCGCTGGTGCAGCATTAATATGTGTGAGTCAAGGTAAATATTGTTAGGCCAATGCATTCTCGCATATATACGAGAATGTCTTAGCATTAGCATTTATTCCTCGCTGATGAAGGCAGGTCATTCGACTGTATCCCGTTGATTTGACAATTAAGTTTCCGCAACTGTAATACAATATGGTAGAGTTTTATGGTTTGGGTTAGTCTCATTTCTATCTCCATTTCAGGCATGTCCAATGTGACGAACACCAATAGATGAGTTATCACTATCAATAACTAGATCTTCTAACAAGAAGTATTCATGAGGGTCATCACCTTCAGGTCGAGTTTCGTGCCTTATGACCCTTTGGACTGCACATTTTGTTGCCAGAAATACTGCTTCTCTTTTTGTTTACCACCCTGAGAACTGTCACCAACCAGTGATTCTGAAATTAAGAATAATTTTAAGAATATTACAGATTTGACAACTAGATTGAAATGATGGTTTCAAAATGATTGATACCCGTCTGTAACTTTGTAATATAATTTGAAATATTGGTCTACCAATGAAATTCATAAAAGACTATCATTACCCCTGTTCTAAATTCTTATTTAAAATGTAATTGAAATTTATACATCACAATGTTGGCTGATTTGTTGAACTGTATACTCACAATAACATAATGTAATGCACACACCATATATTACTTTTTGTTTAACCCTTTCTATACCAAATACTCACTGACGAGTAGTTGTTCCTAATAAATTCAACAAACGACCAGTTGATGGTCTAAAATTAGTAACATTTCCTGCCACAGTTCATGGTATCTATAAATCAAAACTATTATTTTATACTTCTGAATCAACAAGAGGTGTGCACTCGAGTGCTAGCATACCCCCACTGTGGCAAATTCAACCCGCATTATCCGTAAACCCAACAAAAAAGATTTTTAACTTTAAAGAAAAATTCGGACTAATTATATCGATATGGTGTCACAAGAAGCTTGTACAGAAAAAATTATTCAAATTAGTTCATATTTGTTAAAGTTATTAAGTCAGACAGAATTTTCTAAGTCAAAATAAGTCGAAAATGAAGTGTAATATTATGGAAAACAGTTTGAGCCAATCCCTAGCCACATCATGTAGAGAGGGTATTGTGAGAAGCATGTATACCAAAAATTATTGAAATCGGTTCATATTTGTTAAAGTTATTAAGTCGGACAGAATTTTCTAAGTCAAAATAAGTCGTAAATGAGGCGTAACTTGAAAAAAAAAGTTGGACCGAACCGCAATTAGCATCATGCGGAGAGACCGTCCTAAGGAGATTGCATACAAAAAATTATTGATATTGGTTCATAGTTGTTCGAGTTATGAGGTCGGACGGACAGACGGAAGGACGGACGCACGGAGGGAGAAAGCGTGACGGACGGACGGACGGAGTCAATCCAGTATACCCCCAATTTTCTTCGAAAGTGGGGGTATAATAAAAAGCTCAGAGAAAAGATGCACCATCTTCAATTTTACTGAATGAATTGTGAGATAAATTGAAAGGTATTCAATGCTCACTACAACTCATCATCCCCTAATCTCCCTGATATCCAACTTATATGAACACAATGCGAATCTTGATCGATAATCTTTTATCAAATGTGTTGCGGATGGCGCAAGGATATATTTCATGAAAGCAAAGCTTGAGTGAAATGTGACTATGCATCATCTGCAATGAGTTTGGTAAAAGATACTAACTAGATTATGATGTAAATTGTGTTCTGTATTTATTCCACACCCTTGTGTGGAATAAGATTAATCCATGACTGTGACTACCATTGATACTACATTTAGGCCTATAACTACCTTTATTGTGATTTAAGTCTGATGTGATAATTATCTGTGCATCAACTGAAGCGGATAGTTGACATTAGTAACACCATTGCTCTTGGCAACAATGTCAACTCGAAGTAGTCCCGGCTTAAATAAGTTGTATTCCACTTGTGGTATACAACAATATGTATTCGACGGTTGTGGAATAAATAATAGTAACCTATATAGATACTAACCAGCTTATTTATATTCTTCCAAATCACTGTCAAAGTCATTCGCATCAGAGTTCAGATCGCTGTAGTCATCATCATCAATTGTGCTGCTGATCGAGCTACAATCAGAAATGACAAAATCAGTATGTAACTTTATAAAGTAACAACCACTTCATTTCCTACAGTATTTTTTGTTAAAGAGAACAAGAAGTTTCTCCTCAGGTACGCCAAGGTACTGGCGTACCCCACGATGGTGCCATGGGCAGGACGAAAACGAAACTAAAAATAAATAAAGATAACTCTAGAATGGAAAATGCAAAACTACGTCATTGGGCCCTTTTGAAAGCAGTCATGATGGCGAACCTACATACTAAATTTCATTCAGATCTGATAAACCAGACAGACATATGGACAAAGTGAATACATGATACCCCCCCCCCCCCCCCCCCCCCATTTCCGACCCCTGGAATGTGACAAAATGAAAGTAAGGTTTAATTTGGGGATTTTAGGGGCTTTAAAGACATAGTATGGACTTGTTGGGGTGCATGAAACTGATAAGTTAGTACTCAGGCAATATGCCAACCTGGGGAATGTAGCATTGTACAAACATCGCCGAAAAATTGCAAAAAATCGACAATACCACTCCATAGAAATCATCGTCTAAACTACGCTCAATTGTAAATATTTACATCTGGATTTGGGACGCAACTGGTGACAATAAACAAACACAAATAATTTGCCGTCGAGAGTCATTGCATTTAATTAATATATCAGACTGACAGTGTGTGTGATTATTCTCCGTTTCTATTTGATCAGACTACTGGAGTGTTTCGCATCACTTTAACCCTTCCATAACTGGAGCTTCCTGAAATTTTGCAAAAACCATGTGTCAATGCATTCTCTTATATATTTTGGGAGACTCGCATATATAAAAGAATACACTATAATGTTCTATATCCATTTTTTTATGGGAAACTAAATTTGAAAATTTGATCATCTGGTTTTCGTATATGTCTGATTTATTTTCACCTTATGTTGTTTTCATTTTATCCTTGGAAATGAAAAAGTAATGTTTAAATGGTCTTGCTTTAAATGTAAGTATTATTCTTGTAATTCGTTGATATTTGTTTGGAGTAGGGCCCGACGAAGCTTCGAGATTTGATTCGATTTCGAATCTTACGTTCCGATTCGATTCGAAAGCGGTCGTGTGATTCGGGATATTTCGAATCGTTGTATACAAGTCCTTTATCGCCGAGAATAGACTGCATTATTATGCCCCCGATCTCCGATGGAGATTTGGGGGTATATAGTGGAGCCCTCCGTCCGTCCTTCCTTCCATCTGTCCGTACGAACGTTTCAACTCATAACTTTGGTTTCGCTAATTCAATTCAGTTGATCTTTGGTATGCCAATAGACCAGCGTGGGGGACAAGATTTCCCCATAGCCGTGGTTTCGTCCGCCCATTTTTTCCAGAGTTACGCCCCTTTTTGGACTTAGAAAATTCAGGTTTTCTGCTACTTTTTTTGGTTTCCAGATGATAACTTGATTTTGGATTGTTTATTTGCAAAACCCGTTTTTTTGGTTTATTACCAATATTGCAATACAGGTCAAGGTAAAATTTCGGTTCAATCGGATAATTTTTGTGAGAGTTATGACCCTTTTTCGACTTAAAAAATTCAGTTTTTTTTTTAGAAAATTCAGTTTTCCTTCTATTTTTGTGGCACCAGACCAAATTTGAAGCTAATATAGAACAACATTCGTACTAAATACTCATGAATAACATAACTTTACAAAGTGCCATTTAATAAGTATTTGCACAAAAATAAGAAAAATCCTCTCTGATTGTACAGTCGGGGGCGTTACCTCCGCCCAGCGGTGCACTTGTATATACAAAACATTAATTATATCCCCAATACTTAATCTGAGGTTCCTTCCGTGACCAACTGGGACCTCCGTGGTCCAATGTGTACAGGGTAAGTTGTCCAATAGCCCACTGCTCATATATAAATTGGTCCCAGCGCGGGTTACTCGTGGCAGGCCGGTGGGTCACTCGTGCGACCTGGTGGTATGTCTGTGGTGGTTCGCGTGTTTATCACGGTTGTACCATAATTGCAGCGGACACGGCCGGTTTCCTCCACCACATAAAACCAGCAATGTCACGATTTTGCCCGGCCCCAGCTGCAGAAGCGAGTGAATTTCTTGTGGGACATATTTGTACATCGGTATTTGATATTCTTATACCAGAAAAGCCTATATTGCGTTCCTTTAAACATATTTTATTTGTATATCAAATAATACAAAATGGATTGGGGACAAGTTACAAAACTTACTTTGCCCCTCTCCCTATATTGTGTTACTCAGCTCAATAAAATAATATATATATTTTTAATTTTAAAACTTAACACGATATAAATATATTAAATAAACATTCTGGGCTCCAACATGTCGTGTCTAAATCCGATCAACATCTTTATACAGAATATGTTATCCGGGAAATGGAATACGGATGACCATTTAGCTTTCATGACAACTCAATTGAACCGATGGACAGGCCCAAGTTGGGATACTATACATACTGTAATCCCGTTTGCCAAGTCACAATGCGCAATTTTGATATTGCGCGTGCCTGCTGTGCGCGACAGGGTGAAGCGTACATGCGCAGAAGAGTTTCTGTTTGCAATGACTCAAATCAGACTCCATTGACTCCAACGTTCCAAACTGCTTACTTTCACGAACTTCACGCATAGTGGCAGTGTCACAAAATATGAAATGATGGCGTGCCATTCTCATATATTAAACTGTTTAAACCCTGATTAAATATTGTTCATATCATGTCATAGAAATTAAGTTTAATGAACCTCCTTTGTAATCTGAGTTATCTCACTGACGTTATAAAATCATTGGACAATTGCCCCCATTTTTGCTCATACCCCCCAATGATCGGTACCGCCAATCTACTAAAGTGTTTGAAAAAGATTCGATTCGAGATTCGATTCGATTTCGAATCATTATCGTGATTCGATTCGAGATTCGATTCGATGTTGAAATTGCCGATTCGTCGGGCCCTAGTTTGGAGAGAGAACACATTACTGAACAATTTAGCAATTTTGCATACCATGCGATCACGTGGTACAAAATAAATAAATTCATTGGTCCATAGTGGAGATAGAACAATACAGCACTGACATATAAACTAATTCGGGGGATGCAACATATTTCCATAGCCTCTCATTCATATCTGGTATATACTATACTCAATATCTTGTGTTTTTCGGACAGAAAATACCATGCTGAACAACCCGTACCATTATCTCATCTTCTCGCCAAAATGGATCTAAAATATTTTAGCACCGAGGTGACAAAATAGATTCTGCCACCAGTTATAAAAGTGAACATTGGAATGGTCTGTTATATTGATTTGAAGGGATGTACAGATAATATAAGCAGACGACAGATAATACAAGTGCAGAAGGAATTTTATTAATTGGTGGAAAATTTTCAGATAAAAAGTTCAACAAATTGCCTGTGGTCGTTTATTGAACTTATTATCTGAACATTTCCTAAGCGAACTACTCATCAATGAGTATTTAGTAAAGAAAGGGCTAAGAGATGAAAAAAATTTCTTCAGTATTTGACGAATTGATTTAACAAATGACGTGATAAAGTTATTATTAGATATCCAACCTTTGCATTCTCTCTTTGCAGATCTTTGATTCGGCCTTTCTCCGACATGAGGTATCACAGTCTGCTTTGCTTCACTCAGAAGCTCCTAGATGTTGATCCATCGATCTTCAAAGTTTTCATCAACAGGCACTTTCACAATCGTTTCCGAAATAGAAACCAATTTCCTTTTCGCGGGCACTGATGCATTACTCACATCTGAGGAACAGTTGAAGAAGGATTGTTGTTAGTCAACAACAGGTTCTGAAGGGATAAGTTCGGCTCATTGAGTGACTTGGAAAGAATCAACTTCCTCTAAACGTTGGTCATCCTTGATGCTGTGGGAGGTTACTGACTGGTGACTAACCTTGACTTAGAATTAGGGGTCATGTTAAACCCTGTCATTATCAACATAACCCTGTCATTATCAACATTGGTAACAGATTGACCTCCCATGACTGATGCATCTGTTTCTGTGGCCAAGAGATTGAAAGCAGCCTGCTCGGGTAGATTGTGTTAGATAGAACGTCATTAACAATCCTCTATGTCTTCGCAGGTATGGTGATCTTTCCACCACTCCATTGAGGTGTTAAACAGGAATCTTGAACATTATTTTCAACCTTATTCCCATGAGTTTACCTGTATTTCTATTGGTCATGCAAGCAGACTTGTATCATACCTCACCACACCCTGTCATGCGTTCCACCAGAATACACAATGTTTTCATCCTTTACAAAATATTCACAAAATATTACACGCAGTCGGAGGGTATTACATGGTATCATTCTTAAACACAGTTAGTTGTTTCCCACAAATAGGTTTATATGGCGATGTTGATGACTGAAACTGTCCCCAAGAGAAATCTTGTCAGCAGAATTAAGTTCGGTAAGCGTTGGACCAAGGAAATCATTTGTCTGATCAATCCCATATATCAACTTTTCCATGGCCGCCATAGTTGGAAAATTAATACCTGACTTTGCGGGCCACAAAGTTGGCTCAGATGTGTAGGAGGCAGAAGCTACGCTTGTCGGCAGATCGTCTTTTCATTCGATGAGCAATGTGAGGTCGAGCGAATCCTTGTATTATGGGTTCAGCTCCATGCAAAGTGTTTCGACATTATCAGTTAAGCTGGTGCTAGTACAGAATGATGATTGCATATCATTTTTCTCCTGTTCGTACATGTAAAGTGATCTAGGGCTAGCGGCATACACAAAGATGTCAGATGTCCAGTTTGAGTCTAGTGGTAAAATCTGATCATAGCTCGGACGATTCAGCTTTCTTGTTAACTTATCCACCATTGTCCCAGATGGCTGAAAGACAAACATTTTAAATTTAGTCTCCATGCGGTACATGGGCTTAATTTGTCTAGTGACTTATGAATGGGACTTATTAATTTTTTTTGGATAAATGTGGTATAGAGCCAAATAAAATTAAATGTCTGGTTTAAATTTAATTTTTTATATTATTTTTTATTAAGATATTTTTATGACTTTCATTTAACATGAAATTCAAAGATATCATTGGCTGAGAATAGTTTACATTAGGGTCTGTGAGATAGACTCAAAATTATTTTGTTTTATATTATTTTTTATTAAGAAATTTTTATGACTTTCATTTGACATGAAATTCAAACATATCATTGGCTGAGAAAAGTTTGTTTTGCTTTTTGTATAAGCCAAATACAAAGAAATCAACAGGTTTTTGAACATTGAAATTTTTTTTCCAGTTTATTATTAGTTACCTATATATGAAATGAAAATTTCAAGAAATTTTTGTTGCTCTATGAAAACAATGTTTAGATTAGGGATTTAACATAGCGGCAGTAGGAAAACCCCAACCACAAATATTTTTTCTTTGGCCTTATTGATTCTAGTAACCGCTTATGAGTAGGACTAATAAAACAAGTTTTAATACATGAGGTATAAGCTGTATGGAAGAAATAGTTGTGCACTACCGGTGTACATATATAGTGCACGAACATACAGACATGACAAGAGCTCATGATGTCTATATGAAATACGATAATATGTTAACCAAACTGTACCTCAAAATTGCAAAGTGCTAATGAATAAATTTCATTATATGAAATATATTATTAAATCAAATTCAAATATTTTATTGGAATTGCACATATAAATACATTCACATGTAAAAGCATAAAAAATAGTATTACATGTATTTTTAGTATTTACAGATATTTCCAGTTTCTTGATGTGATATCGGATTTAGTATGTTTTCAGGGGAACAATCTTTGGACCATTGAAAAATACTGTGTCATTATGCTCTATCAAAGTTTTGTATAAAGGACAATTTGTATAAAGTGCTTTTCATTTTCAACTTATTTTGTGTAATTAACCTCTTGGCTGCTATACATCAGTACTGAGTACTCAGTATGGACATATGATGTCACGCTGTGTGCTATACGTCCATTATACTGAGTATGGACCTATTCAGCACATTAGCACTCGGCCATGATTCATAACTGAAACCCAGAGTTTTGGTACATAGGAACAACTGTATCTCGAAGTTTCAAACAGTGTATGATGTTCCTATGATAATAGGCATTCAAATGAGTCAGTTTTGTGGTATTCCCATTAAATTTTTCCACTGGAAAATGACCATAACATCAACGGTCCAGCACACAACATCATAACGTCATTAGCAGTGAAGAGGATAAAGCAATATCTTTTATCAGCGTGTGAGTTGCTGTATCTTCCATTCTTAATTTGAAGAAGTTAGCACTAATGCAGTACATTCTGTTATACGTGTGAGGCTCCCTATGAGATACTTGCATAATATAAGATTAAATATGTGTACATGTGGAGTGGAAATTAAAACAAACCTTCAGAATAGCCATTGGCTGTTCTACGATCATCTGGGCTACCCCAGTGTTCCTATCCACCTGAGAGAAGGACCTCTCCGACTTTTCTGGAATTCCCACTCAAAACTTCTTCTTTGGTCAACACTTTGAAGAATTTCTTTTTAAAACTATAAATAAATTGCTGGATGTTAAAGCCACATGGCAGTTTATACTCCAAAATTCACCTAATAATAATATTCACTTTTTAATTTCCCTCCTTTCAATTTACATAGACAATATTTGGAAACTCGAATGAGCCATGTCCATTTAACTGAACAAATATATCATTAACTATTTTGATGCTAAACATGCATTTATGTGAATTAACATACAAAGCCAAATGTGCATTTATGCGAAATTGGAGGGTGTCCATGGTCTAGGATGTGTAATTCTGTGAAGACAATACACTCGGTTGCCTATTTATTTTCTATCGATGGACTGATTTTAGCGGACAATTATTTTGATGAAACAGGGTCAAGATCATTGCATTATGTGAAGTCAGTCCGTACAGTCAGAGCCAGAACAATGCACCATTATTTATACTTACTTGCGCAAGTTTGGTTGTTGGTGGGAAACATCACATTGGTTGAGTTCTATTAAATGTATAATTGATGGTATTTATTGTAATAGAATAAAGGGATGATATCCAGATATGACTCGCAAGGGTACACTTGGTTATATAACAATGTTGATCTTGGGGAGGTGGGATGGTTTATGTTAACATGCAACACTGGAACAAAAATTTCTAGGGTGGATAATTTGAAGTCATACCAGTTTAAACAAGCTTATTTCTTTGCTTGTGGCATTATCATGTATTTGGCTGTTGGGTTTCTGACAGAACAAAATTGTCTCACAGATAGACAAATTTTCAAATTTCATATTGTGATTATAGAGAACCCAAGTTGGCACAGATGAATTCACTTCCACACAAAGTCCCATAACTGAACAAACAGGAGCATCGATAGGGCATGGCAAAATAGGCCAATTAGCCATTTACTACTGCAAAATACAATAACAATTTGAGCTTACAAAGACTAACTGATATACCACTAATTTCAATGCCAAAATATGGTCAAATTCGAAGTTGAAAAGGGCCGTATCTCATGTGGAAATAATTGGATATATACCATATTTGAACTAGGCCTGTATTTTTAGCTGGCAAACACACATACCAGCTTCAGTTCAGATAAAATAATCCAAACAGTAGTTATCAGTCGGAAACCAAAATGTTATGAAATCGGTAAAATTTTAATGGAAAAAAGAGCAGTAAACTGAGGTAAAAATAATTTGACGAAACCCATATTTGAACTTGGCCTGTATTTTTAGCTGGGAAATACACATACCAACTTTGGTTCAGATCAAATAATCCACACTGGTGTTTGTTAACGGACAGATGGACGGAGGGTACAGACAAGACTGATTACATAATACAACCGTTCTTTCAAACGGGTGTATACAAATGAATGGACGAACTGAACCCGTTGTATGTAAATGGTGGTTCATCAGCATACCAAAGATCATTGATGATATCCAACCACGGGTGGCTGAGATATATAGCTCCAAAGTTCAGATGGATGGAAGGATTCCATTTCTATATCTCCTGCCTGCCATAAATCCACATAAAGCTCAATGAATTATCATTTTATGTTAGATGGAATTTTGTAGATGAAGTTGCCATGTCTTCATGAGTACTACTGTAGCCACAAAACATTTATCCCATTGTGGATTTGACATCAAATGTGAAATGGTCAGCAGTCCCGATTCAGTAATTTGCCCATATTTAGTATCATTGCTGAAAAAGGAACTCCAATAAATATAAATACCTGCATCCTCACATAATGAATACAAATATTTGACTAAGAAATTCCCTGAGAAATCGACTATTTTTATATCCGGCCTTGTCTTTCTATCACTCGATTCATGGTTACAATACACCAAATACAAATTAGTAGAGTGATTTCCCCTGGCACTACCAAGCTAGGATCAGCATAAAATAAATTCTGAATGGTCAATGATACATGGATGAAAAGTGCACGAAAAAATGCACAAAAGTGTTTCTCGTCGAGAAACATCAAATATAACCACATGGTAAACGGTTATGGCTGTGCAAATGGCGAATAATTTATGGGAGGTGTTTGTGTTTTTTTCGATGTCATTTTTTTGTCTATTTTAAGGGTAGTGTGACGTTTGTCAAGTTGCAGTATTATCGACCAAACTAACAAGTACGTTTGGGCACATTTCCGTGTGTCTCAAATGACGTTTTTTAATTGTAAATACTTGTGCAGGGTCAAAACTTGCCTGCGAATACAGGCCAGTGAGATTTGTTAACACTGAGGCCAATGTAAATCATTTGGTGTATTGTAACCTATAGTGAAAAATTGTTGTTTTTCAGATTTCTGCTCTGAAACAACTCCCGTGCTCATTATGCCCATGAAACAAATTGGAAACATAAAGCACTCGATACGACAGCTCATATGGCGCTGGAGCCGTCCAATAAAATTACAAATTAACCCCTCTGATGCAATTTCTGCTTCTCGTTGTAGAACCGAAAATTACCATTTTTGACCTATTTTTGGGCCCAATGGTGCCCCTTTAATGAATGTGAGACCATATTTGTTGGCACCCGACAACCTAGATGAACGACAAGGCAGATGTGTCGGGTTTTGGCACGACATGAGAGTAAAGCATGACGTCAGCATGGACCATACCCTAAAATATGATGCAAAATCGGACCCGATTCGGGTCAAACTAAGTTGAATTGCCCCTGTTAGATGACAGATTGACAAAAAAGCCTACCACGGAAGTTTGCAGAAATGGTTCGACTATCTAACGCGCACAGATTTCGGCCAATAAATATATTCTTGTGAGGGGACAATTTTGGTATTCTGTCGATTTTTTTCGAAAATTGTGTAGGTGCGCCCAATGTGAAACCTAAGTGCGCCCAATTCGCCTGGCGAATCGTATGGCATATTTTCTGGAAGTGGTATCTACAAGCTATCATATCGACAACCTGTATGTACATCGTCATTGTTTACTTTGCCAAAATTCTGCTGAAATGAAAACAAATTGACGTTCAAGTCAAAGTAATTTTTTTGCAAATTCAGCTATGGGTGGTGACAAAAAGGGTTAATAAAGTAAGAACACAGACATATTTCAAATCAAATTTATTTATTTTGACGTGGGTATATAAATGGACGCAATATAACGTCGTTTGGGCGACTTTCTTGTCTTCCCAGTGATCACTATAGGTCAGGGGCGCCGGAAGAGGGGGGGGCAGAGGGGGGCAGCTGACCCCCCTGCTCTTGACCAAGGGGGGCGAGTGGGGGCAGGACTTACCCTTTTTCTGGAGACAGAAAATGCTTTTTGTGTATTTAATCTCGTGTTTTTATAGCAAAATGTGACTTTTGTGGTCCAAATACCACCAATTTCACAAGGAATATTAATTTTTTGTCAATTTTGTCACAAAACGGCCATAAAAACCGACAAATACCATTAAAATAGGGATTTTTGCCACAATGAATTTATGGTTATTTTCCCGAGTTTGCGGAGAAAATGCCCTTTTTTGCGGAAAAGTGCCCTTTTTGTAGGCTCTGCCCCCCCTGCCCTTGGATGCTTCCGGCGCCCCTGCTATAGGTTACAATACACCAAATACAAATTAGTAGAGTGATTTCCCCTGGCACTAACAAGCTTGGATCAGCATAAAAAATATTCTGGCAGCTGAATTGTCAATGATACATGGATTAAAAGTGCACGAAAAAATGCACAAAAGTGTTTCCCATCGAGAAACATCAAATATAACCACATGGTAAACAGTTATGGCTATGCAAATGGCGATAATTTATGGGAGATGTTTGTGTTTTTTTCGATGTCATTTTTTGGTCTATTTTAAGGGTAGTGTGACGTTTGTCAAGTTGCAGTGTGACCCACCACGCTAACAAGTACGTTTGGGCACATTTCCGTGTGTCTCAAATGACGTTCTTTAATTGTAAATACTTGTGCAGGGTCAAAACTTGCCTGCGAATACAGGCCAGCGGGATTTGTTAACACTGAGGCCAATGTAAATCATTTGGTGTATTGTAACCTCATAACTCCTTCTTCTGAAAAATCAGTCCAATTTAAATAGAGTTACTTCCCCTGCACTATAATCTTGTTTTGTGTCTACCTATTGATTAAAAGATGTGCTCAGGAACTTGGGTGATAATTCTAAATTAATTTAGCTAACAACTCAAATAATGTATAACAAAATTAAATTTAACATAAAACATATCCAGCATAAGATTTAATTTTGTTGAAATTTATAGGCAAAAACTTACTTCATTTTCTTTGGTGTTTTCCTACCACAATGAGCAATGCGAGTTTTCGAATAGAACAGTAATTAGGTTAGAATTTTGCAGGCTTCCAGAAGTGTCTGGTTATCCACTAATAATTATACCAGCTGATGTGCCCGACTTCGGCAATGATGCCAAAAGCTTAAAGGTATACAGATTAATTAGATGTCTTAAAACTTGAATGATCCCAAAAAATAAGTGTGGAATTTGCTTACTTGATTTTATCTGCTGCATAGTGCTCATTCATGCTCTGAGTCAGTGGTCTGAATGGATTCAATTCTTCCCTTATTAGCATCAAGCTCGGCTTCAAAGTCCTGGTGTTTCTGTAGATTAGTCTGTAAAACAAGAGAGAAAAGTAAAGTTGGTTATGTGAGTTATTAATAATCTTATTATGCTAAACATTTATTTTTGGAAGATATTGTACTCTGTTTTTTCCATTTGTTTATGGCGAGATGTACAATGATTGTTTATTATATTTTCATCAACTTTTTACGTCAAAATATAAAACAATCCCCACTCGCAGAAGACCGAATGTTTTATCCTACTCTCAAGATGTTATCCTACTCTCAGCACTGGTTCATACATGACGTCAATTTTTGAGTCATTCGGTATCCTTGCATGTTATGTTAACAGAAATTGCTGGTGATGTTGTAGCTTTAAGAATGTATTAGGTCTAACTGTGTTACATTGTGGTCTGGGTCATAACAAACTGGTATAGAAAATATCATAAACACAACAGTCAACTGTTCTGAGTTGCATATGGGTTTTCTCCTCTCATGAGATGCGAGGATTATTTTCGCTCGGCCTCGTAATAATAAGGTTCCGCATCTCATTCGAGGAGAAAAACATAAGCTACTCAGAAAAGTTAACTATTGGCTATGTATTATACTCATGAGTGTATCCATGGCGTTTGCATAGGCAATGTACACACAAAGTATTGCTTGTGTATTATGCCATGTGATTCACACGATCAGTGTACACAGGCCTAAAAGATGATGATTGTATTATCAACTCATAGGGACAAAGAATTGCCAAAAAACGAGGCTCGAGGATACAAGTTTTATTGACGAATGACCCCAAAATGGCTCGTTCCCATTTACATGTCAATGTTAACTTCCACGACAAATTTCATGATGATCAGACCAACATTCCGGCCTGTAGTCTGTGCTAATGGAATGAATTTTGAAATCCAAAATTTAGTCATGCAAAGAGTAAAATAAACAAATTTCATACTGATCGGATCAGGGATGTGGTCTGTAGGGTGTGCCAAAGGATTTAGTGATGCAAAAAAGAGTAAATTCTAAAATGGCCACCGGCGGCCATGTTTTTTGGCCGAATGACCCCAAAATGACTCGTTCCCATCTACATGTCAATGTCAACATCCATGACAAATTTCATGAAGATCAATCAAACAGATCGGTCTATAACCCATGCTAATGGATTTTGTAGAAATATTTAGTCATACAAAGAGTAAAATCCAAAATGGCCATTGGTGGCCATATATTTTTGCCTAATGACCCCAAAATGACTCGTTCCCATCAAGAGATCATCCCAATGATCCATATGATGTTTGGTGATGATCAGATCAGGGATGTGGTATGTAGGGTGTGTCAAAGTATTTAGTGATGCAAAGAGTAAAATCCAAGATGGCTGACGACGGCCATGTTTTTTGGCCAAATAACCCCAAAATTACTCGTTCACATCTAGAGGTCGCCCCGATGATCCATATGCAGTTTGGTGATGATCGGATCAGAGATGTGGTCTGTAGGATGTGTCAAAGGATTTAGTGATGCAAAGAGTAAAATCCAAGATGGCCACCAGCGGCAATGTTTTTTGGCCGACTGATCCTAAAATGACTCGTTCCCATCTACATGTAAATGTCAACATTCATGACAAATTTTATGCTGATCACACAAACAGTACAGCCTGTAGCCTGCGCCAATGGATTTAATTTTTAAATCCAAGATGGCCACCAGCGGCCATGATTTTTGGCCGAATGACCCCAAAATTACTCGTTCCCATCTACATGTCAACATTCATGACAAATTTAATAAAGATCAGACCAAAGATACGACCTGTAGCCCGCGCCAAAGGAAATTGTTGACGGACACACACACACACGGACGACGGACGCCAACCCATGGCAATAGCTCATAAATGTGAGCTGCAGGGTGTGCCAATGGATTAAAATGTGAAATGCAAGATGGCTACTGCATGGCAGCCATATTTTTAATGAATTTCAGAGAAGATGGACAGCTCCAATTTAGAGGTTATCCCAAAGAACTGTATGAAGTTTGGTGATGATCGGATGAGGGGTGTGGCATGTAGGGTGTGCCGAAGGATTTAGTCATGCAAAGAGTAAAATCCAAGATGGCCATCAGCGGTCATGTTTTTGAATGGAATTCTATAAAATTTGATGACTCCAATCTGGTAGTCATCCAGAAGACCCATATGAAGGTTGGTGACAATCGGGTGAAGGATGTGGTCTGTAGGGGTGACAAACGATTTAGTCATACAAAGAGAAATATCCAAGATGGCCACTGTCAGCCATGTTTTTCAACAAATTTTGTTAAACATCAATGGCTCCCATCAAGATGTCACCCTGAAAATCCATTTAAAGTTTGGGTCACATGATTAGCTCCAAATGATTTATACTTGTCTTTTGGTATTATATGGATATTTGTTGAAAAGTATTTCTCCTTTGAAATGCTTTTGTTATGCTACACCAGTATACACATTGAACATTTTTTAGCAACAGATGACTTGAAGGATGCTGATGAAATATTAACAACAGATTGAAGCAGATCAAATGCAATGCAGGAGTAATGCACATCATCAATATGTGGGTAGCCATAATATAATGTTTCATTCTCTACTTTAGAACCTTTAGGAAGATAGGTGTCACCATGAAGGAGCCCAAAAACAGATGGATCAACAGATGGGTAGAGAAAATTTCTATAAGGAAAACAAATATAGTCAGGGAGCCAATAGGAATTTAGGTTTATTGAGAGAAAACAAATCTGTTCTGGAAGTCAGTTACAATACCTTTTAATCGCGAGCAGCCAGATCCCTCTTCACACCTTCCTGTTTCCGTTGGAGAGACTGCACCGTTGGCAAATCTCGACTGTAGTAGTCTATACAGTACTGCATCCTTCATCTGGATCCAGACTATATTGTTTCAACTGCATCACTGTCAAGGGATCAAATTAGTTGTCATTACCATGCAAGTCATACAAATTTATCTATTGATTTGTGATCTATCTTCAATTTGATTGGCCGATAGCTACACAAGATAAACCCGTATTGTGCAGTCAACATCGATTCACACAAGAAATTTTTCTGTATCATGTAGCTGCCTCGATTCCGGAATATCATATTGTCACTTATGTCACAACACGGAAGGCAGCTCCAAGATACGGAAAAAAGTTTGTGTGGTTCCCAGAAATCAAATTGAAGATAGCACACTCGTCAATAGATAAATGCAGCTACATGTGGAGTCAGAAACAAGCAGTGCTCACACTCTTTGGTAATTTGGTTTCAGACCGGCGCACAGACCAAACGTGAAAAATATACTTGCTTTTGTTGTTGCAAAATGAAAAAATACTGAAATATTAAGTTCAAATTTCCCTATTCATTTATATGGGGAAAAAGAAGGGATATGTTGATATGGATCTGCTAAAAAATCGTCACCCAGTGTCTGTTCATGTAGTGCAGGTTTTTACCTACCCTCAGCCAGTCACATCCAATTCGGCTTTCGGCATCATGGGATTCTTTGGGTAGGTAAAAACACGTACTACGTTAACAGACACGGGGTACCTAATAATATCATTCAGAACTAGAAGAACCTTCACTTGTCAAACATATTACTGCTAATTCCAAGTCATTTCAGCAACCAGCGACATCAACTTCTGCAACAACTTTTATAAGTGACTCAAGAACATTTTGTTGATTTTTTAATGTTCTCCAAATTAATGAAGTTTGATTTGGTCTTAATGTCACTTTCCATTTCCAAGTTCATATAGGGATGAGTGGAAAGATCTCAAAGTTGGGTGTAAATAAAGCCAATATAAAAACAAATTGCTTGATTTACATCCCTTCCCAACCCTCAATTTTTTTTTACTTTTATAACTTTTTATGTTGATTTTGTCCTCATACCGTAACCATCAAATTAAATATCAATGACCAGTCTATTTTTATCAAATTGGACAATCTAAATCGCCTTGTATTATATAAGATAGGATACTGCTTCAATATCTAGAACTGTCCATGACCATTTGTTTGAAAAATAAAATATAAAAACAATTCTGAAAAAGTTGGAAGTAAATGTAGCAATTTATTTATATTGGACTAATAAGACATTTTTTTTAATGCGATGAATATTAACCTGTTGAATCTCTGCATTTCGTTTTTCTTGTCTCATCAATGACATTGATTTCAGTTTCTTCCTAGCCTCATTCATCTCCTGAAATAAAATTTCAAAGAATATAATACTGGGCCGGATATCTAATATAGATTAATGTTATTCTGTGGGAGGCCAAATTCACATTTAATAATTAATTGTGCTTAAGCGCAATCAAAGCGCAATCAATTGCGCTTAAGCGCAATCAATTATTAAGCGCAATTCATGGTTATATGTAACAAAACACCCCTGGTGAATAAATAGGTTTCTCCATAACTTAGCATTAACTCCTATTGACATATCACCTCTTGGTTTCATTGGTTTGGATGGGTAGGGAGCTAGCCCAACTTCTTTATCAAAATGGCTGACTCGCAATAGTATCACCTTCTGTTTTAGTTGGAGCTACTCGTGATAGCATTATATTATCTTCGGTATATATTAGTTGGGGCTACTTGCAATAGCATTACTTTCTGTATTAGTCGGGGCGACATTGATTTTCTTCAATTTTCGAGTATACAGGCACACCATATGAGGGAAGCAAGCCCTCGGCGACACCACATTCACACTATATGATCATGGAAATACTATAGATTTGTGCAAGAGATGCTGATTTAATAGGAAAAACTAGAGCTCCAGTAATTACACACCATTTTTTTTTTACAGGGATGCTGATAATATGAAAATAGGGTTTTTCCCCTGATTTAAGTCAATAAGTAAACCATACAGTAAATGCTCTAATTAATCGACTCCTTAACCACAGCAGAATTATGGATAACTTTTCAGGATTTAGTCGGAAATATGGCTTGTTGCCATTCATCGGAAAGCTCTCAAGAGCTTTTCGATGAATGGCAACAAGCCATATTTCCGACTAAATCCTGAAAAGTTACCCATAATTCTGCTGTGGTTAAGAAGTCGATTAATTAGAGCATTACTGCATGAGGTAAGAAAGCCCTCATGCAGTGACACCGCATGTATAGGATATTACCATAGTAAAGGCCAAAATCAATTCTTTGGATAGAGGGATGCTGATAATATGTAATTATGGATTATCATTGTTGAACACATACTCACAGTTGACTGTTGAGTACAGGTTAAAATTAACCCAATGCTCATCTTGTGTTGCTAGGTGATACACCAGGTCATGCTAATAGTTTATGGGTAGGTTAGATAGTAGTCACAATTACGCAATAGTAGTCACTTAAGCGCAATTAATTGCGCTTAAGAGTAATTAATTACACTTTATAAGCGTAAATGCCCTATTTGCGCTTAAGCAATCATTATTTGCGCTTAAGCTAGGGTCCTGCGAATTGGGGATTTTGATCGAATCGAATATCGAATCGAATTCAGGAAATCGAATCGAATATCGAATCGAATATCGAATCGAATCATATCTGTATGTTGTATTCTTAATTGGGCATGTTTTTGAACTTTTGTCAACAATTAGACGATTTTTGAAACGTTCCATGAACTACATGCACGAAGTTCCATCATAACTTATGTGGCGAGGAACCGTCATTTGCAATACTATTAACTTCAATTGATAATTGATTAAAACGCACATGAGGCCGTCACGACGATCAATATATAACCACTAAACGGATTATTGGAACTAAAATCACGCAAAATTTGTACAGATTGCATGTGCATGCAAAATTGCAAATCAACATTCGGAATCACCCGTTGTTATAAACTTGAAGATGCAACAACAGTCGCAGTGTAGCCTGTTTATATATGTAGTGTTGTATGCTTCTTGGACAGGTGATTCCATAGATGGGTCGTTGTCCCAGATACTTTTCGATTTATACACCATGTTGCATTCATCACGTGTGTAAGCCTGCAGCTTTTTCATGTTTAAAATAAACACGAATAACAGATGATGTTTTGTCTATGGGCAAAGAACGCTCCGAAATTGAAAGTAAACTTCAAAAGAAAACACTGCCAAAATACAGTTTTCGATGCCGGGAACACGTGTTGTTTAAATTCTTAGCTATATTACATAACGCGGAATCTGAGAAGGATAGACCGCGGATAACGCTAGCGGTTGATCAGTCTCATAGCTATTATAATTTACGCGCGTCGTCGGTCCATCGACGATCTCCGAGCTTTTGGCTACCATGTTCAAAGATAGAAATCAGACGTATTTAGTTGTCCTATAGTGGCTAATTGCTGTCCTACTTATATATAATCACGATGTTCAATGAGAATTATAAGGTACATATATACATCATTTTCTGTACTTAAATGGCACAAAACAGCTAAGACCGACGTGTGTACCTGCCCGTAAACAGCCTACTTTTCCATCAGTGTATATTCAAAATTTCGAGTTGGCAATTTCGAATCGAATTTGACTTTCGAATCGAATCTCGAATCGAATATCGAATATTCGCAGGACCCTAGCTTAAGCGCAATTCATTATTAAATGTGAATTTGGCCTCCCATATTATTCAACCAATAAATTATAACACCATGCATAGTGGGGTCTTTCTTATCTAGAATATAAATTGTAGTACTTGTCAATATAAATGTCAATATAAAACCAGTAATTTGAAAAGAATTATTACAAAGTAATACGACCTCCAAGAACAACGTCAGTTTAATTGAAGATTAAAACCTGGGCTGAATGTTCATGTAAGTAATCCACATTCTAAATTTGAAATCAATTTGGTATAAACTAGAACTAAGTTATTCTCAGAAAACCAAAATAATCAACAAAGTCTTACACTTAGTCAAGGGCCATAAAGTTACACTGGGTTGACCACCCCCCTATTCTAACCTGACCTATATACCTAGCCAATATGTCCACACACCAAATATATAGAGAATACCTACGGGTTTTGGTTGAATGCCCAGATTATCTCATGAGTGGCTACAAGGAAATACAGAATTTCCACGAGCGGCTTTTGCCGCTCGTGGAAATTCTGTATTTCCATGTAGCCACGGATGAGATAATCCGGGTATTCAACCAAAACCCGTAGGTGTTCTTTGTTTATATGCGCTATGTTATAAATCCCCCCAAACTGCTAGTTTTGTCCTACAGTTCACTTCAAATTGTTATAAATCTTCGACATCTGCATTTTGTTTACATTCCATCAATTGATTTGCTCACCGGCCACTGAATGACAAATATCGAGCATAAAAAATTATTAAACCGGAAGTAATCTCCGAGAAGGTAATACTATTGTATTATTTATCGCCTCGGTCCAGTCGATGGATATAAAGTTCTACGTCACGGCAATTTTCCACTATTTAACCCTTTGGCGAGTAGAACGACATATATGTCGTCTATCGGTTGAGGAGTAGAACGACATATATGTCATTTCAGGTAGTGTTATTTTATGTAGACATAACTTCAATAAATCATATGATTTATAAATGATTTGTATAGGACTTATTTTGATTAATATAATGTCCCAAATGTATAAGTGCAATCGATTATGATTACACATGTTAACAAAAAATTCACATAAATTATTGGACTTTTTACCCGAACTTGTTAATAATTATTGCTATGACGATGTTAAATTTACTCATGACGTCATGTATATGACGTTACAGATACTCTCCAAAGGGTTAATGGGGAAGCATATAATAAAATTTTATTTCATTGATTAGATCTGGAGATCGCATTCGAAAACCATTTGGAACATGGTCTGCTGGACACTGGCAAATTTCTATAGGTTCCCAGAAGTTATTTTTGGGAGACAAATACAGTATTTACCTCTTACCTCTGTCAGATGGTTACCTCTTCAGGGTGCTTATCACTGATGAGGGATTCTGCCAAATTGTTAATTTCTGTCACTTTGTCCTCGTGATTTTGCACATCCTGCAATATCAAAGAGGATCAGAAATAAAAGACACGTGTTTCCTGAAAAGGTGGCTTTTTAGTAAACTCATCGGCCCATGACCAAATTCAAACTTGGCCTTTGTCTTCTGAAATTTGAACCATGTACCAAATATCAAGAGATTCAGTTGAATTTAAAAACAATCAGATAACTAAAAGTAAAGCTATCATCCAGAAACCAAAATGATCGTAAAAATTTAAGTCCGCCCTGGCGTGGTTCGTCCCATGGCTTTGTTCGAAAAAGCATTTGCAACAGTTTCCAAGACACACGTGTTGCACCTTGGTATCAAATTTCATCGGTCCAGCTGTTTTTGAGTCTATAAAGGATATATTCCGTAGTTCTCAAAATATATAGTTGGACTAAACTGTGGCTTTTGTTCTAATGAGAAAAAGTGCATGCAAAAGTGACAAAAGCCTAATGTAGTAATGATTACTAAATTTTCCATATCAGTTATCCCTAAATAACAATGGCTAGGTTTAATGTAGAATTTTTGACAGTTATATTTCTGGACACATCTACTTGTAATACACTAAAACAGCAGCAGTATCTAGCACTGATTACAAGTCTTCATACAGATGTTAGTACAAACTATAAGTATATTCTTAAAAAAGCTGATATATTCTAGTTGTCTTTTTAAAATTAGCAAATTCTTTTCTGGATGTCAATGATTGCTATTTTAAGAATCTGACCTTTTGAAACTCATCTAATTTCTTCTGCGGAACTTTCAACATGCTCGAGATCCTGACTGAACTCATCAGAAGATACGAATGCTTCCTTGTTGCTTATCCTGAACATCACTTCTTTACATTCCCAGAAAACTGTACAAGGTATATGCTGAAGTTTCTGGCCCTTTTCTGATAGCTTGGAAAAAAGCAGAGCCCATAATCGATGCAGTTCATCAAGTCTTTCCTAAAATCAGAACATAGTAATTACATGATAATTACACCCACTTCATTTTCTATAGTAAATTGCCGTTGAGTTTATCAAAGCTAATGTAATTATATCGGATAATTACATTAGGTCGAGATTTTATCAGTGCAACAAAAACGACCCAAAAGTACTTGCGCGCAATGATATTTGTAGTCCGTTGCATAGTAACTAAGGACGCTATTTTATTCGCACTAGCTTCGCAGTACACATTTTTTTTCACTAACGCTATGAAAGCTAATAAAAGAATAATAAATAACTATCCAAATGAAGACAATGACCCAATATAATAAACATTCCCAAGCTGTTTACAGAGTGTAAATTTGGACGTATTTGCGACGTTTCGTTACGAAATGCATGACTAAACATACACAACTTTTTAGTTTTCGTTTCATTTATAATTTTATTTACATTTTCCCAGCAGGCACCACTTGTCATTTTGTAAGACCACAGGAGTGTGGAACTTGATTAATAATTGCATTAATTAGCCTAATTACAATTTTTTTGACCATAATGCTGTGCCAAAAAAAATCCTAATTAGCATAAGGCAGTTATTGATAAAGTTCCAAGCTCCTGTGGTAACTTTGTTACTTAGGTAAGAGTATTAAATTTAGTGGTTATATTCTGGGCACTACAATTTATATTATAGGATGAAATTTTTAATTACTGTTTACAGATGTCCCCAAACATTGTACCAGTACCATGAGAAAACTGCAACATATTTTTTCCCTTCGTCTCAGTGTAAGGATATGTTACAAAGCGTTTCATGATTTCTGAGATTCCACAGAGACTGGCCCTACAAACTGAAACTTACAAAGTCCCCGTAAAAAAAAATATGCAGCATTCAATGTTTCTTCACCTCCTTTTATTGTAGCGATATGTTGCAAAGTGTTATGAAGCGTTACCGGTACATTTTACAAATTATATTAAGTCCCCCCCCCCCCCCCCAAAAAAACGCAGCATATTATTAAAACTGATCTCAATGCAGCGATATGTTACAAAGTGTTACGAATCGTTATATGATTTCAGAGATCCACAGTGACCGCTCGTAGACAGGACTGTGTTACAAATAATATAAAGTCCCTGTGAGAAAACTGCAGTATATTGTTTCAACTCGTCTCAGTGTAGCGATAAATTGTTACGAAGCATTATGTTACATGTGCAACAGAACGAGAGAGAGAGAGAGAGAGAGAAGTGTGGGAGTCGCACCGAAAGTTGGTAGCACCCGGAATCCCAAGCCGGTCACACATCCATGGAATAACCGCGCCCGACGTTGCTTAACTTTGGTTATCACACAAAGCGTGTCTTCTTCACGTTACAGCTCGCTGTCATTTACTGACAATTATGAGCCGGTGCAGGTGCTACCACGGCCGAGTAACTTTATAACCCTGTGGTGACTCCAGTAGCGTTCTTTATCGTGCACACACCGAGGCGTGTACACCCGTCAACCATTAATGTCCGCACCCGATCGGACAGCGTACTGCACAACAACAACATACCTAGACAAATGTTGTAATGGGGGAAGGACCGTGACCTATCGATCAGAGAAGTCATCGGCCTTTTATATTTACAACGCGACCGCTATACACATGATTTCTGAGATCCACAGAGACCACTCGTTGATTGGTGTTACAAATAATGTAACGTTCCTGTGCAGGATATTTCTTCTACTCGTCTCAGTGTACCGATATGTTAAAAAGTGTTACAAAGGTTTACGTGTCTCCATTATCTGGACACATTAATGTCCGCACCCGATCGGACAGCGTACTGCACAACAACAACATACCTAGACAAATGTTGTAATGGGGGAAGGACCGTGACCTATCGATCAGAGAAGTCATCGGCCTTTTATATTTACAACGCGACCGCTATACACATGATTTCTGAGATCCACAGAGACCACTCGTTTATTGGTGTTACAAATAATGTAACGTTCCTGTGCAGGATATTTCTTCTACTCGTCTCAGTGTACCGATATGTTAAAAAGTGTTACAAAGGTTTACGTGTCTCCATTATCTGGACACAAGCGATTTATAAATAATCACTTTAAATTTTACCAAATATATTAGTTTTTGAAAAATAAATCATCTTAAAATTCCTTAAATGCCATGATGATTTAATTCTTCTGAAAACTTGTTTCTCGGTAAAATCACAATGACACAAAATGACTGCGAAAAATCGAAAATTGAAAAGTATTTGGCTCACTGCCGATAGATAGGATTCCTGTAAGAAAATTCTCACTAAACTTTTTGATCGCATGTTCATGATTCCCAGTTGACATGGAGACTAAGTGTATATTTTCCTCTTCCAAAATTCTGCTAATAATGTTTAATTTTGATCAAAAGTTTATTAATGTTTTGTTTCATCCTTGACATACGTTCGGGAAAAACCCACTCGATCTACAGATCTGCAGATCGATCGATATTATTCGGACGGGAATGCAGCGAGTTGATTTCGGCTCAAGTCTTGTCTGTTATTTGAGAACATATAGTTCCTTGTTTCAATCGTATTTTAAGGGCGAATATGTCTTTAAAATCAATATTTAACAATCGATGGCATAATTATAAGGAATAATCTCGGTTTCCTAATGTAATTACACAGTCTAAAGGCATATGCCGAATCACAAACTCTTATAAATCGCTTCGCGATTTATAGGTTTGTGATTCGGCATATGCCTTTAGACTGTGTAATTACATTAGGAAACCGAGATTATTCCTTAAATAAATACATCAAATGTAAAACAACAATAAAATTCAAACATTGTGTTATTCAGAAGATTTAGAAAATATTGATATTTTAAAAATTATAGTGAAGATGCAGATCTCGGGGTACACAATGATCATAACAAATTAGTTGGTCCTGATGCATTTTGGTTCAACTGGATTACCATAACATATTTTTAATAAAATAAATTTTTAATTTTAGCTAACCTATTTCCATTTCCAATGAATAGTTATGTATCAATAGATAATAAATACTACAGAAATTTCCTGAAAGAAAGCAAAATTTATGAAAATTTAAATAGACGCATGCAATAATATTTCAAATAAATATGTTGTGTACTAATACTGACCGTTATGATCTGTTTGGCAAAATCATTTCTGTTCCAACAATAGCATAGTGTGAGCAGCAACCTCGGCCTTGGTGTTCCAACAATAACATAGTGTGAGCAGCAACCTCGGCCTTAAAAGCTTGGTGTTTCTGAATTTTGGCCTGAAAATCATAACAAAATTCAGAAATCAATGTTTGTCTCACAAAACAATCAGCACCAATCACAACACATTTAACCCTTTCAGTGCCAAGTCTGATTTTTGTATCAACCCATATATTTCCTTGATCATTTTTCAAATTGATTGATTATAATAATGTGATACATTGATGGAAACAGCTCAAATATGTGTTGATACAAAAATCGGACTTGGCACTGAAAGGGTTAAGCATTATGAAGACAATGTCACAATGATAAAGGTATTTGTTTATATATATAATTTAGAGTATTCTTTTCTATTTACAACTTTTGATCAATGATTCTGAAAGTAGAAAAGATAACATTCTTTAATCAAAGCTGATCTTTTGAGTTTCCAGGCAGTTAGTAACAAACAGATAAAACATGGATTAACTACCTCTTATGATGTCAATATCTGTCAGACAAAACTTCTCATGAATGGTCTTATACCGGTGTGTGAATTCTAACTCAAACAGGGCGATAACTAAAAAAAAACTTGAATCAAACCCATATTCGAACTTGATCTGTATTTTGGGCTGAGAAGCTCATATACAAAATTTGGTTTCGATCGCGAAGAAAATATTTCAAATATTCGCGTAATGTGAAAAGTTCTACAAACAGACTGACTTCAGTTGAGGATATATGCTGAATACACTTCCTTACTCAAAAGAACTGCAGATATCAACATGAAAATTATATTAAATAGAATTTATGACTCGAGCCAAAAACTACATTAGGATATATTAGAATTTTCAAGTTTCAAGTTTTGCAACATAACCACAATTACATAAAGGACAGTGGGTTGGGACAATTCAAAATATGTATATGACGAAATATGTGACATCAAATTCAAGAAATCAGATGATTTATAAAAAAAATTATTAATATCTGGTGAAATCTAACATTTTATTTGACACATTCATCTGGAAATAGTATGAGAAGAATCAGAAGATCTCTTTGTCGATCGTATTCCAGTTTTTTTTTCGTCTGTAAATTGCTATAATTGAGAGATTTGAACATAGTACTCAAATCAAAGTGTAAGTTGATATATTTTGATCTACAAACACATTTTCTTGCAAAGCAATGTCCATTCCATCGACTCTCACACATGGCATATTTTTAATGTTCTTGTTGTTAATTCAGATTAAACAATTTGCTCAAATACTGTAAATATAGACACAGTCTCCCTTTAAATTATTACGTTAAATTAATTTTAAAATATGAATCAAACGCTATTTTCTGCTATTTTACATGCTTTGATCAATGAAAAGTAGCGTGTTTTCATATGTTTAGTGTTCAAACTGAAATAACTAATTTAGGCATCCACCAAACTCATCAAAAGTTTCCTCACATTGTAACCTCTATACTAATAGGCTTATAAACAAATGTATTATCCACACTATTCATCCTTTCAAGTTTTATAGTACACAATTTACACAAAGTTACAGATACAAACAGGGAAGAAGAGCCAACATCTGAGGTTTCTGGTAGTATAATTACACCCATTTAATTTGCAGAACATTTTGGCAAGTGAGTTTTAATTATGGAATGTGAACTATGTAGTCATAAAACATCATTGAGCATGGGATGTTCGTTATGTGTGCCAAATAATAGACAATACAATGGGAACCCAAAACAAGAAATCTATCAATTTACATGTAGTGCAGTCAGCAATGTTATGTCAACATTTATTCTTCTTTAGTTCTCAAACTTTCATCAAACAGCTAATCGACCGTGGTTAAAATGTGAGTTGGAAAAAAGCAATCTTCTGTAAATTTTTCATTGAGGCTATTGAAAGTACTTTGTAACATGATCTCAATGAAGATACTGCAAAAGGCAGTTATTAATTTGTTTTGACAATTAATCCTCCCTTTGCATATTAATGGTGACATTATATAACACACATTTATGATGTCAGCTCAGCGTTATATTACCAGCGAGTGTAAGACAATAGGTTAATCAGCAGAATGTGGATTAATTTATGGCTCGTTGATTTCAGCAGTAATACAAGGTGAAATAATATGTATGCTGATGACTGTGTAGCAACATTAAACGTAGTTTCCAGGCAGGTGTCACTTTAATAGGTATTTATTGCTACTTTGATAATTATTAATAATACTAACTTGCTTTTCTAGTAGCTCATTTTACCTGTGTTAGTTTTTACAGTATATAACAAAGATAAAAACACGATAATTTCCCCAATTATACACGCAATTAAATTTTGTAAATATTTTTTTAATTTGGCAAAAAATAATTTCATTTGGCAAAACTTTTGGCAAGAGATAATTTTTGTCCAGCACCAACCCTGTCCAGAAAGGTAATGTATTTATCCCTTCATGACAGACAGGAGGTGCACTGGTGCAACATTAAAGATCCTGTGCCAGTGCATTCTCTTATATATGCCAGTCTCCCATAGGGAGTCTCACATATATATGATAATGCACTGGCTTACAAGGTCAAGATAAATATTGTTAGGCACAGGGTTTTCACAAAATTTCAGGAAACTCCAGTCACCGAAGGGTTAAATAGGATAATTACATTAGGGCATCAGCGAATGATGAGAATAGGAATTTTTTCACGGCAACATGTGACGTCACTATAAAATGTTCTACTCTATATTTATTGATGTTTCCAACTGATCATATTCGATGTATGTCTCTAGATTTGTGGATTCAAATTAGTTTCTGTATTGATGGGATCCCCTCCATTTCATTTGATCGTGGTGTAGACTATGCACGATTTCATTGTTAAATGATGCAACAGATAACTTCACAGATCAGAGGTCAACGACATGTTGAAAATTTTCCCACACATTGTCAAACACAAATAATGTTGCCAAACTGAATACAGGCGATATATCCATAATTAATTATACTCATCGCAATATAGGAGACATCATCTTCAAGTTTTTATCAGTCAACTATATTCATGACTGATGATTTTTTTGCATCTTGTTGTATTTATAACTATTTCTGATTACTAAGATTCTCACAAACATTTACTGCACCAGGAATGGACTCCATATTTGGTTTATTACACCATGCCGCATTATCATAGAAATGAAATATAATCCACAAATCTATAGATGTACATCCAATAGTTTTTCAAAGAGACTGTTTGGAAGATGCAAACAAACATGAAAAATACAAGAAGAATTAATTTATTTTGAAGTTGTGTGGAAAAAACAATATTTTCCTAAATAAGTAAAATATATATCTCCTAGAAGTATCTTGCCCACTGAACTATATGGTATATTATCCCAAGTAGGAGGGGTTAACTCTCTGAGTTGAAAAAACGGTACGAAATTCTATGGTACATATCCTCTGTCATGTTCATGACCCGTGTAATCACGTGATTTCTGACACGTAGTGAAGTAATCGCCATATTTTTTATCCCCAGTAGGACATTCCTCGTGAGCGGGGTGGGTGTGAAACCCTGGGAGGGAGCTCAGCGTTCAGTGGGCAAGATACTTCTAGGAGATATATATTTTACTTATTTAGGAAAATATTGTATCTCCGTCAAAGGTATCTTGCCCACTGAACTATATGGTAAAGCATGGAATTTTCTAACAGGTGGAGGCCATGAGGAAACAAAAACACTGCTATGCATCTGAATCAAAGAACTGGATTGACCTGATAACCTACAATATATACATATACATGCACAGACATATAGATATATATGTATATACATATATATATATATACACACATGCAAAATAGGACCATAAGCCAATGTAATATTCCATCCTAAAACTAATACCTGTCAGCAAGCTCAAACGAACAAAAAGTGGCCACTTAAGAGTTTAAGACCCCTGCAAGTAAAGTAAATAGCTTCAGAAGACATGGAGATGGATACGACATTCGCATCCGAACTTAGGGCTAATAATGTATCAGCCGAGTACTTGCCTGGAAAGGTACGGGTAACACAACACCCCCCCCCCCCCCCCCCCCCCCCCGAAAGGGAAGAAGCATCCATGTTCTAAGGAAATGGAAATAGAAAAATACCTGTTGACAAGAAATCCCCAGCCGGGTATTATAAACCCAGGGATGGCTAAATACTAATACCGCACCTAACAGGCTAACCCAGGCAGCAAAAGCCGCAAGTAATAACGAAGACCCCCCTTAAAAACAATAGAACTGACCCCCGAACCAAATCTTGAGTGGGTTGGGCCGTGTCCCAGTACACGATGAGAGCACGATGAAAAACCAGCTGCAAGCTCCCAAGAAAGGGCCCGACACCAACTACTTGGAGACATGCCATTGTCGATAAGGAGGAGGTAACATTGACCAATAGTCTGACCGGGAAGCGAATGGGTATTACACAGACATACGTTGCAAGGCTCAGGCCGTATGAAGAACAGGGCTCAGAATTGGAGTTTCACAGCAGAAAACTTAGTTTGAAGCCTGGAGTTCGAGATATGACCGACTAAGATGCAATAAGCCATGTCATTTTTCCCCCGATGACGTTCCCAAATGTGGAAATGCCCACCAACACAGTTAAACCCAACTGACCAATCACAGGCTACTGAATCCATGACAGAAAGGCAGCCAGGAACCGAAATTCCAATGTCGTTAAGGTGGAAATCCACAAAAACAAAAATTGGACTAACGATGCATCAGGATTGTGGCACAAGCCCAAAACCAGCAGAAACCGACGGCAGGTATGTAATGAAAAGCAGACCAAGGGCCACTGCGCCCCAACTGTTCGAGCTCTGCTGACTGGTCCCCGACGAGTCGATGGCGCAAGATATCCCTTCTGGTAAGGATGGGGTGCCCCTCCAATGGGACCCTGTTCCGGAGACAACCATCGCCCGAAGTGCGAATCGAGAGGGCGGATCATATGATCTGGCATCCGACACCCAATGCTAATGAATCTCGCACGAGGAGAAGCATCTGGCAAGAATTTTCATCCAGCTTTATGAATTGTGCCCAACACGATTCATATGCTGCCCCACAGGTGCAACATTATCCTGCATTGGCAATCGCTGAGGTCAGCAAAGGACCTGGATTAGTATGTTAAATGAGCACTAGGCAAATCAAGCACTATCAGGGAAAACAAAACCATTATGTACCGACAACCGAGCCCATAAGAAGAATGACGTATTAGACGCAAAGGCCGATATCACAGAAGCCATTTCGTTCTTCTTTTCCACGCTGCTAATACGTCGTGTTGCCCATTAAGCCAGAGTGGGGTGCTGAACTAGACCTCATGTCAACAGTGTTCTGAAATTGAGCATATGTCGAACCATGGATAATGGACTCATCTATGTATGACTGGACAACAAAAGTGAAATCCACGTTGAGTTAGCACTGAAAGCAACCTGAAGACAAAATATATGTCATTCGTATCTATTACGGAAACACAGCGAGGTCGGAGATAAAGCATGTATGCTTGTTTATCTCTGATTCTTGCGTCCCAAATCGAGATGTAAATATTTACCCTATCGAGCACCCGAACCAGTCCAGAACACGTCTTAAAAGTCAGGAAAATGAAAGGGCGAGAGTCATATACTAATCTAGTGATATGAATGACTATAGACATTCTCCAGCAAAGCCCGTGACCATGAAAGAGCTGGATGGAACATGGAAAGAAGCAACAACTTATAAAGCAAGAAGTTGAACACATCCCAACCCGAGAACAGTAAAATGGTTGAATACCTCTCAGGATGGTCGAACCCAGGTCGCCAAGTGTGCAGTCCGATGGCATAACCACCCATCTCTGACGACGTTAGGCAGGGAACAAATTGACCGGCATCACAGGGCAAGTTGCTACCCAAATGCTAACAAAAGCCATGCAACTTGTATCCTATTTCCTCATTTGACTGTCCCAGGGTATGCCAACAGTTGTCCCGTAGTATCCGACTTGGAGTCCCTGTCGATAGTCCAGAAAGCCCACCAAATGCGGCCAATGGATTCGATGGGTAGCCCCAACCCGCAACCTGTTTGGTGGGACTATCATCCTGAGTGCTAATTACGCCAATGAAGGGAACACTATACATCGACAAGCGACAGTGTCCTGGTCGTAAAGGTTTCTATCTCTTCTTTGGAACCCTCGAAACAAGGGAAAGCACTCTGATGTTCTGTTAAATTGTAAATGATTGTAGAACAATGCTATCAAATAATGTCAATCTGAGGTTATTTGCTAATAAAAATTCGACATTAATTTTCTTCCTGCGCTTGGCTGCATCAGAGAACACTGAACAACTAACTGAGCTCCCTCGTAAGCGCATGTAAAGGTGACCCGAAAGGAATGTCGAAAGCCCTTTCACCTCGTGCTGGAGCGACTGCTCGATCTGATCCTGATCTCCATCCGTCGATGGGGTGTTAACAGCACAATACACCACGACACGCTTCATTTCTAATTGCATGTGAGGTCTGGTCATTGGGGACCCCGGAGGAATGTCCAGAGCCTGTACATCTCGGGGTGGAGCAGCAGCTCGACCGATCCCGATATCCAACCGACCGAACTGGCGATGGGAGGTTAGTAGGTACCAGTTCCCAAGCAAGCTTCCTGCTACAATGGCGTCAGGGAATAAGATCTTTTGTTTTCATTTAAAATCAAACCCGAAGTTACTGGCAGCTGTTGGCCAGAATGCGGCCAGTAACCTGTCTGCCAAGCCCCCGGAAGTGGTGACTTATAATAAGGAGGAAACAAGTCTGTGAACTGTGATCCCATTCCAAGCCCAGCTGGGGCAGAAGGCATGGAGGATAAACTTTCAGGTGCCAAATAATTGTGTAAATGTAATAATTTGAGAAAAAGTCTCCTAATTTGAATTGAGACAAAGTAATTTTAGCCCAAATTTCCACACACTATGATCATAAGGCACCGGAGAGCATGGTCAGGGACCACTGAGGGTGTATCCCCCAGTCGCGCTGACCCCGATATGACGACTTGTAGCGATGGACGGCGTGTGTCGAGTGTTTTAGTAGAGCTCAGTGGTCACAGCCGTCCGGGGCACGTCAACAGCCAACGGTCGACCCGCAGAAGCAGATTGACGTCCTGTTCGATAGTCCAGGGAGCGCACCAATGTGACTAATGGGTTCAATGGGTAGCCTCAACCCGCGCCCTGTTTGGTGTGACTATCGCCCCGAGTGCTAATTACGCCAATTAGAGGAACACGATATATCGGCAAGTCAGAGAAGGATACAGGGATGTTTTGATACCTGTTACAGGTTTGGGTGCCCAAACTATAGAGACCCAAATGTCCCCAAATTCCATGTAGATAGTATTTATTCCAGTTGGATCTTCCATATTTTCAAGGAATTTTTCTACAATTCAACAAAATGTCCTAGTAATGCAAATCATCAGCCCGCAGATGATATATAGTCTATAATATGGAGCCTTTATTTGCACAATCAAGTATCCAGTACTGAATATTTTAACATCCAAATTTATATGGGCACATACTCAAATACAGAACAGGTGTCCCCAAACAAAAATTCTCTGGATCCTTCCCTGCGAGTTTGTCCGTGTCCTAGGGGAAGCAACTCGTGTGAGCTACGGGTTCGATGGGTAGCCCCAACCCGCGTCCTGTGTGGTGTGACTATCGCTCCGAGTGCTAATTACGCCAATTAGATGAACCCTATATATCGACTTTCGTTCTCTACTCTTGGGACCTCGAAACGAGGGAAGCGACTTCAAGGGGAGCTACGGGGAAGGCGATTCATGAACCTGGTCTTACCTCGATTAGCAGTCCTGTGAAAGTAATTAATGTGATTGCGAACAATCACAAATACACCTGTTGTGTTATGTTACCATGTGGCAACCAAGACTGTGAGTAACGGCCCCATTGTTAATCATCCAGGGTGAAAAAGGTTCAAAGTGACATTCGGGATTTTACAATCCTATCAGCCTATTTCACAAGCGTTTAAACACTGCTTTTTCCGTCAGTTGTACACCAGACGATGATTGTCAACGTATAAAGAAAGCCGTCAAACGAAAAAATGAACTCGAAAATAAGTCACCTAATTTCGTGATACCTTTAACCACCGTCAACGCACGTGGTAACTTAAATAACACGTCACCTGTATGCCATAGATTTGTTATAAAGAAAATGATCAGCGTCTTTAGTCATATCCAATGGTGCCTCGAATGTTCTGCCTTTAATAGGCCAGAAACGTTGCATATTGTGGAATCACTGAACTAAATGGTTTCCCATAGGCGACAGTGTTAACGTTTCGGCCAAATTCACTGAATTGAAGCCTGCAGGCCATACCAGTGATGTTTACCCAGATAGATTGACACCAGTTGATCACGAAAATGCAAGAAAAATCATAGGTCATGTGTTTACTTTTTAAAATAAATCCCCAAGTGTACGACAGGGCTATCACACAGCCAAATTTGATCTGGAAAAACCCAGATCTACAACAGCTAGTTAAATACATTTCCCGCTCACAAAAATCCGTTCCCCCATTCATTCACCAGTTTAAATTATTTAGATATTATGTACAAATCAAATAAACGCGATGTCATCCTTTAATAACGTGTCGCATGTATCAGGTGAAGGTCATTCTTCAGTTACCTTCAACTTTAGCATTCCACGGTGTACTCGCTCCCCGACTCTAGAACACATTTAGCTCCCTGATTCCTTGTCGGCACAGACAACGGATATTAAATCATTGACCGATTAAAATTATGGAAGACAAAGTCGGTTAAAACGAAACGAGTCATCCGATTCCGATATTATTATATTCGGAACAAACCGCCGTAATCTTTATGTGAATTGTTACATAATTTTCAACTATAAGCAAAGAAATAATGTTGTTTGTATAAAACAAAAACAAAACTGTTTTTGCTATACAAACTGCAACTTAGCTTCGTATTCTTTGTGAGAGATTCTTTTTGCACCCGTCCCTGGTGAGGAGGGAAAAATATATGGCGATTACTTCACTACGTGTCAGAAATCACGTGATTACACGGGTCATGAACATGACAAAGGATATGTACCATAGAATTTCGTACCATTTTTTCAACTCAGAGAGTTATTAAACCCCTCCTACTTGGGATAATATACCATATAGTTCAGTGGGCAAGATACCTTTGACGGAGATCTTACTATTTCGTTTGTCTTATCATGACCAGTTGACTGGCATTTTTATTTGTATCTGTCCCTTTGCTCATTATTAAACGTGCTGTTATGGTTTTCATCAATCTTGAGGGAAAGTATTAAAGTCATCAACATCGGATTCTAAAAGCATGTAAATAATAATAGATGCATAAGACATCAGACAGGTTTTATGTCAACATTGTAAATAGAACATAGAATTCTGTGGCAAGATGTAATTAAAAGTAATCAAAAAGTAATTGCAAACACTTTCCAATTTTCAAATTATTTGATTATAAATACAAAACTTTTGCCTATAGAATCGATGATTACAAATATAATACATGTACAAATAATTTATACTTTTTATTTTATATGGATATTTCCAACTGAAAATGCATTATGTTTACTTTTTTTTTACTGATATGTAATTATAAGGAATAATCTTCATTCCTGATCTGATATAATTACCAGGTATAAATATATTTGTGCCAATCAAAAATGTTTGTGAATCGGCCTGAATGTATTTATATACGTTATAATTACATCAGGCAATAAAGATTATTCCTTAAATAATGTCTGTACTGTATTACCAGGGTTTCCGCTAGGGGGTAGGGGAATGGGGCCGTAGCCGTCAAGGGGGAAAATCCAGGTAAAGTAGCCTGTTTTAGCACTGGTTGAACTACTTTCATTATATCGGCCAATAGAATCGTGTGAGAGTAGAAATGGCAGATTGTTTTGTTCAATTTCTGCCCAAGTGCCAAGCTATCAAACCTTATACATGTACCTGTAACTTTAAAACTTGTAAATTTATTAGATATAAATTAATTTACGAAGTACAGAACACCAGTAATTTGGATCACGAGTTATACGTGCTCGTTAATGTTAAAAGACTCACTGTGGAAGACCCAGCAGATACATGTATTTCGGATGCATAACGTAATCGGAATATATTTTAGTGTAAATATAGAAGGCTGATTACATATCTTGCCGATGAGTATTCTTTGTGCCAAATTGTGGGCAGTGGTAAGATGCCTTGATGCCCGGTGCGGCTACTCCCACATTTCTCTCTCGTTCTATTACAAAGTGAACAGTATATTTTGCGGTATAAAACATGACAGGTACGATTAAAATACTGCTCTTTTGCATAACATAACCGGGTACTAACCGCAACGTAACTAACCAGCCTCAAAGGCATAGCTTCTAGCAATGTCAGTTCCGATCACTTCCTGTTTCAATTTTCTGTATAACAACGCGTTTAGAGTGTGTACACTCACAAGATATAAAATAAATTCACCTTTTAAAATTCCTTGTACTATTCCAACAAAATTCAGAAGTTTTAAACATCTTTATACTTTTATAGACATGCATGCAGTATGTCCTGGGGTATGGCAGGAGGGGAAAACTTGGCAAGGGGAACGGGGCCATCAAGGGGACCCCCTGCCGGTATAGCGGAAACCCTGGTATTACAGCAATGGAACATTCAACTCAGTTGGTATAATTTTTAGAATTGTTGATAAAGATGTCTACATCAGTAAATAACAGTAAATATGTACACAGTGACAAACCATTATTATATAGATGTTATCATCTAACTGAGCAGTATTACCACTGAATAGTGAATACTACAAAAGTTTTCTTTCTATCACTTTACAATATTCACTGATTTTGTTTTCTGAGTAAGCAGCCACAAATAAATAGAGTTGCTGGCCCTACACCATGCCATAAACTGTGGTGTGTGCCTGGTCATTCTAAATATTTATTCAGCTTTTTATATAAGAATAATTAATTGATTTAGTTGTGTGGAAAAACTTACTGTTTCGTTTGTCTTATCATGACCATTTGACTGACATGTTTGTTTTGATGTGTCCTTTTGCTCATTAATGTGCTGTGATGGTTTTCATTAATAATGTTGAGGGAAAGTAAATCATCATCATCCATTTCTAAAAGCATATAAATAATAAGAAGATATGCTATTATAAGAAAGGTTTAATGTCAACATTGTAAAAATAATCTAGAATTCTGTAAGCAAGATAATACAATAATCAAATAGTAATTGCAAATTCTTTCCAATTTTCAAATTATTTGATTACAAATACAATATTTTTGACATAGAATTGATGTTACAAATACTAAAAAATTTGTAATCATTACAAATGGAATACATAGAGAATATGATGAACAGAGGTAATTTGAAAGTCATCTCTAATTCGCTGGAAAAGTCCAACAATTTATGTCTAAGTAATTGACAACTAGAGCACAGTAAATGATCGTAAGCAAATTATTTATGTTATTTTTTTGGTTTCCTCATGTTTAATGTCAGGATTTATCCTGTTCCTGTTCACATCATTTTGAGATATTTTGTCAATTCCCCAAGTTTGCACTATACTAAATTTTCTAAACAAATCTTCAGTTTGTTTTTGGGAAAAAAAGTATTGAATTGTTAACAATATCTGATTGTGGATTGTTTCAAATTATGGGGACATCACGAAGGACGTTCAATAAAATATAATAAATATTGCGCGACTTGTTGGCTATTCTAAAATAGTGGTCCTTGGTGAACAATTCCTCCCATCGGACCACTATTTTGTTCAATATATATACAACAGTGGCTGTTATATTACTGATGTGATTAGCAGTTTATCTTGTTGGGTCATTGTTACTGTTTGGCCTATTTCATAATGAAAACAGTAGGATTCATGTCTTATAGATTTATTTTCTGAATTGATAGGATTCCCTCCATTTATTGGCTATGGCTCAGTCTATGTGCTATTTCAGTGATCTGTGCATTGCCAGCGGAATGCCGAAGGCAGAGCACAAGTTACTAAAAATTAGGGACAATTATACTGTACATCATACCCAAATGCAAAGAAAGCAAAATGGCTTCTCACGCACTTCACTCATGAGTTTTATCGAAGATTGACAACATTAATGAATTGAAATCAGATAAAGTAGCAATTATATGGTGAATCAACATGACATGTGTTACTATTTTTATAATTTTATATTAATGGTGTTTCGTCACTTCGGAAAAGCTCTTCCATTCCGGAAAAAGAAATCTCTGTGAGAGATACATGTAGAGAAATCTGATGGGATTATTGTTGGCAAAGAGACTGGACAAGATGGCATTCATACTGTCAAACTGACATGGATAGATCGTCATTGACAAACAAAATAAGAGAATACAGTAATGCCCTAAATAATCGACTCCCTAACCACAGCAGAATTATGAGTAACTTTTCAGAATTTAGCAGGAGATATGGCTTGTTGCCATTCATCCGAAAGACCTCAGTGATGAATGAATGGCAACAAGCCATATTTCCGATTAAATCCTGAAAAGTTAACCATAATCCTGCTGTGGTTAAGGAGTCGATTATTTAGGGCATTACTGAACACAGAACATGTCTTGTCAATTTAAAAGTCTTTGGTCTACTTACATTAAGTTATGGACCATGACAGTTTTATCCCCTGATCCACAATACACAAACTGTTCAGCAACCTGAAACAGAACAATATTTCATAAGTTTCAGAGAATAGAACAATAGATCAACAAAAGGATAACATTAAATAGCATTAGCACTTTCTGTACTAAATGGTTTCTCCCACCCAGTTAAAACAGTGTATGTTAGAATAGTATATTATTAATTTGGAGGGGTGCTCAGGATATATAAGTGGACGATAGACAGACTAACAGATAATACAAGACATGAAGGATTCATATTCTGTTGTTTGAAATGTTCTGATGGTCGTTTGTGGAACTTATTATCTGAACATTACCTATATAAGGGAACTACATGTACTCGTTTGAGTATTTTCATAGCATAGAAAGGGTTAACATATCTTTGCTTCAAAGGGACAAGGACTTTTGAAAGAAATATTGAAAACATTTAAAGCAGTGTAGAGTTTCAAGTCACAAAGTAAGCCCTTTAATTTCTCCCTTTTCAATGTCCGAGATAAGGAATGGGCTACATTAAGGGTATAGCCATATTAACATATTTGTTTTTCAAAATAAAAACACAAGGAATGCAAGCTCAGACAAAATTATCCATGTTGTGAAACACTTCTAAGTAAAAAAGGGGGATATCTCCACTAAAAATAGTAGGATGGACCTCATAAATCGCAGGTGGACTTGCACGTCATAAATACAAATGTTGTCTTTTCTATAGGCCAGCATAATGTATTGATTCCACAAATGCTGCATCACCAAATATCTGTGCCAATTTTTTTTTAATTGACTGAATAATGTAACAAAGTTACACCATGGACAGACGAATGGACGAACGAGCAGATTCCTATGTATCTCCATAACTTTGTTACAGAGGTATAATAAGCTCTTATATAAGTGATGTGCAGCGTATAACAATAAAAAGCATTTCTTGTTATTTTGTTTCTAATATGGTTAAAGATGTGTTTGGGTTCCAAACCTATTTTACTTTTTATTGGGGCTCCTATTGTATAAAATAACATGTTGGAACAAGAAGTGCTCAAGAAAGATGCTATTTTGTTTGATATTGAATTTTATATGTATCTATTTCATAAACAAAATGATACTCTATGATATTTATTGGTCAAATTGACATATTTTGTTTTTGACAGAAGAAAGCAGAAAGCAGAAAGCAATGCTAAATTAGATTATTTTTTATGTTGTTGTTGTAACTAGAGGTCTGGAAACCCTGAATGTATCTTCAAATAATAGGAATCTTCGCACTCTTTGCTAATTTTCAACTAATCTGAACAGCAGCTCGACCAATGTGTATACTTACATAGAGACTGAAGACTGTTTAGGTATGACCATCTATTTAAAGACCCTGATCAACAGACCTGACTTTGCATCTGTTGAGCACCTATGACCGGAAGCTTTCTACTGCACTCTGATGACAGGCACACAGGAAGGTGTCTTGTTTTAAGCTGTGAAGCGAGAATGTAAATTTCAGCCCAAATGAATGGAGCAGTATAACACTCCACATAACATTAATAGGGCCAAACTAAACAATGAGTAGTTATCCCTTACAAAATGTTTAAATAATAAGATTGTTCAACAAACAACAATAGGTCATTTGTTAAACTTATTATCTGAACATTTCCATCAACAAATAGGGCTCCTTCTACACTTGTATTATATATTGTCTGTTTTTATGCCTGTACATCCCTCCCAATCATTAATAGGCCATTCCGAAATACACTTTTTTAACTTAGTGGGATAATCTATTTAGTATAGAAAGGGTTAATGATGTATGGTATTATAAAGTACTCATGGTTCATGGCTAATTCTTATGAAATTAATTTTGCTTCTGATTAATTTCCAACTACATGTTCCATCCATCAAACTGATGAAATTTTCAAGTCTGTGAAATTTATTTTCCATACACCCCACTCACCCTCCAGCCTTTTTGGGTTAAAGTTTTATAACTGGTACCTCAAGGTTTCCCCATGTTGTAAATTTCCAACCTAAACTCCCCCATAGGATTTCAGTCCAAAAATGGGGAAATATTTTATAGACTTTAATTATAAAAAAAACAAAAAACAAATTCTCACTATTAATAATTGGAAATTTAAACTCCATCGAACTATATTTACATCTTGTTGGTCTGAAATTTACAACTAGTATGTTATGCATGTGACTGTTGAACATTTTGGTGAAAGTTCGGGGCAATAGACACCCCCTCCCACAAAGACCCTACCATCATCATGTTCCTGACCCTACCAAATCACAGCCCACTTGCATCTCCCTAATATTCACAATTATTCTCATATCGACAATTGACAACAGGAATTATTAAACTAAAATAGACCTGTATATACAGTGAAACCTCTCCAAACAGGATGTTCTATAACAGAATCTCTCTCCATACCGACCAAATATTCTGGTCCTGAATTCACCAAAGTGCATTCTCACTAGAAATTACCTCAGTAAACAGGAAACTCTCTATTCCAAACATGGGACGGCTTTCCTATTCCAAAAGGCTCTAGTATAGACTGGGATCCTTTATAATACTACTACTACTACTACTACTACTATGGGGGGTTTGGGAAACTTTCCCGGGAAGATTTGAAAGGGGCGGAACCCCTCTCCTACAACCCACTGTTGAATTTAATTTGATACATGTAATGGTGTTACATTAACATGAGATTGGTGAGGGTGAAATGAAAATGATCTATTTTCTTTTTGATTTCTTGGCCTTCTTTTTTGTTCTATGTTCGGATGATGTTGCTGTTGACTCTGCTTGTTGTTGTTGTTGTTGTTGAGGCTTCCAAACAGCTTCCAATCTTTCCTCCCTTGCTTTCGCCCGTATGTCTCTTTCTTTTTCTTCTTGATCATACCATGCTTTCGCCCGTATGTCGCTTTCTTTTTGTTCTTGATCATACTTTTGTTGCCATATCGCATGTTCTGCCATGAATTTTTCGTGTTTTTCATTGCGCTCTGCGTCAGCAAGGGTGGTGGCTGTACTGGTGTTGTTGTTGGTGCTGGTGGAGCTGGGGGACACCGGAATGTTTTGGTAATCCGGTGTCCGAGGTGTAAAACTATCCAGTTCCACGTCGAAGCTGGCGGCAGGAACATCTGGGGTGGTATCCACGTCCCTGTCTCCGCAAGCCTCGACGACGACAGCAGGGACCTCCGGCAGATCCACAGAGTCCCTGCTAGCTGTTCCAATGTCGTCAGTCTCCATGCAGGTCGGGTCGTCTGGGCGTCTCTCAGACAACTCCGGCCTGCCGGCTACGACACTGGACGGCTGAGCCACACGGGGAGGGGTGACCGGTCGATCAACGGTCGCCCCCATCTTCTTCTTCCACTTCACCCGTCTAGCAGCGTCCCTTCGGCGCCTAGAAGGAGTCTTTTTCTTCGTAGGCCCGGTCTTCATCTTCGGCATGGTGCAGCGGGTGGCTTTGGCGTTGACGTCCCGGTCTTTAGATCTCTGGTTACCAGCATCTTTGGTCCGGAACTCCAAGCAAAGTGTCAAGTAGCCCCCGCTAGACTGGAGAGACCAACTAGCGATGTTAACTACCCGACTACTTTGCACTGCAAGCAACGCGGCTTCGGGGATCAAGTCCACAATCCGTCCTAAGCCTAATCCAAAACCATCTCACTGGCGCTAAGCACGGGGGCAGCTGCAACCTAGATCGCGACCGCACAACTCACCCGTGCTCAGTGTCTGACAAGAGGAACAGCAGACAGACAAAGCAATAATGAACTGTCCCGCTCGACTCCTGCCAGATGGGATCCTTTATAAGTTTAAATGTCTGTTTTATACATTCAGCAACTCTGAGTGGCCGTTTTTGTGACTGCTCATTCATTGTGACAGGTTGATTATAACTGTATTGGTGACAATACACTACCATCATGTACGTTTAACTAATTAGTGTTTAGTTTGGACTGGGGTCGTAAAAATTCCAATTCAGCGCAATTATTGATGTAAAAACAAAATGTCAGTGCTGTAATCTCTGTGTAGTCACCATTGTTCACTCAATGTGTTAAATAAGCATTCAGTTATCTAATCAGAAACCTGTTGCTATAATCTGGTTAAAAGCAGTTGCTAAATAATGCGATTATAACAGTTCAAATTGACTGTCACCGGGATGCGGGTTGACGCCTATAGCTGGATTTTTACTTTATAGTTCAGATATTATATGGAGTTCAAGCTAATTAGTTCACAATTCACATATTGTACAATCGGTTTCCATTTGTTATCGGTATCAACATCAACTCTGGGTGACTGTTAGTCGAGATATTAATGAAGAACCACAGAAAGAACCATTACGGAAGCCTATATATCCTTTACATTGGGATATTATTTTATCGTTTTTGAACAATATTTTCTAACCAAATTTGAATTTAATAACAAATGAACATCAAATATTGCAGGACCCCAGTAAGATGTGTCTACAAACTCAACCATTATTGTTAGGTGACTCAACTATTTGCTCAAGTTTCTAGAATCTGAATCAATCGAGAAACACTGGAATATGCTGAGCACCTTTAGTTCTATTCATAACACACATCCAGGTAATTTAATTCATATGTTCAGATGAAATGAACAACATCTGGTAATCCTGAAACACCCCCTTTAAATTAATTATATGCAATGACTCCATCTCACAGAACAGAATGATTGCCGTTTATATAGTTTATCTTTGAAAATTAATCCCGAATAGACGAGTAAATATTTACATTTGTGTGTAGTTCGAGTGTTGTGTTTTCTGAAATTGTATGATTGGTGTGCTGAAATTTGAGTAATATTAGTCGAGTACTTAGGTACTTAGGTACTCACTCCCTACCCCCTCCCCTCGCATGAATATTTCTCACCTTAACCCTTGAATTTACCTGGTTTATCTATCTGCCCCCCCCCCCCTTTCATAATGATTTTGGTAAACTTTCTAATGCAAATGGTCCAATGATGGTGCGAAGTATGATCAAAAGCATACATAATATGATCAACGAGCTATCAAACCAACCTTCAACATGAGATGTGTGGTCACATGTCACGGCACAAAGGTGTCCCTTTTGTTGGCATAGTACAGCAAAATTGGAAAATCCAACCACTATAAAATTCACTCTACTCACCAATATCAGTTTAATTGCTCAGATGAATTAATTTTCACAAAAAAACATATTCCATAGCAATAAAATCCATGTGAAAGAAGGTATCATCATGGCTAGATGGTTTCTGTTTGGAGCACAGGAGGGGGGGGGGGCACAGGGGCCTGGGAACATTTGTTGCTTATTTTAATTGAACTAAAGTGATTAAAAATAATATATATATGTGTGGGGATGTGGGTGGTTGATGGTGAGAAAAAATAAAAGTTTGACAGAAAATGTGATTTTGGATGCTTCACCATATCGCCCAAAAACAGGAGGTTCATCACGTATATATAATGTTTGAGAAAAAGCTGCTCAGAATGTCACAAATGCAATTATCAAACCGTTTTATTTTCGTTCTGAATGGAAACAAAAATAATTGAACATCTATCAATGAAAACTAGAAAGGAGATTCACCTAGTTTTGCACAGTTTTTACTGTTTTCCAGAATAATTGTTTGTGTCCTCCAGTTGGATGCATAATAGGCATTACCATACAGGTGGGTTGTACTGTTAGTAATTTGAAGAAATCCACTTGAAACAGCCTGGATTGGATTTAATGGCTGGCTGCACACATCATTGTTGAATGGGAGGATAGCCAGGATACAATGAATGGGGTGTTGTCAAAGTGTCTGAATTATATTGGAGGTCAGCTTGTGTTACTTGAAGACAAAACAGCTGTCTACAATATATGGTTGGAGGGGAACTTCTCAGGTGACTGTATGTGACTTTAGCAGAGGTGAGGTGCTAATTGGCTAAATAAAGAGGAAAGGGCACTGATGTCTATATTGTATTTTCCTCAATGAATTTTGAGATCTAGACATCTCATATTAATTCATCGACCTTCAATATTTATCATGACTGATATACAATCACACTGCACAGGGGGTTGGGTTTTTGAGGGGAGGGGGGTTTTTACCAGGTTCAGTTCCAAGGGAAGCCACAGGTGAAAATAAAATTTAGGATCAGGGAACCTCACCTGACCAGAACCACATGTTTTACCATATGAACTTAAAATTATTTTTAGAAGACTCGATTGATTCTATTGGTTACACTGGTGTAAATGTTTTCCATAGGCCTCAGTGCTAACATTTTAGCGTATACTGTTGGAAATATAAATGTTGGGTCCAAAATGTTCTTTAAATCTGAAAAATTGACATTTTGGGAATTTTTTTACACAAAAAAATCATGTCTGTCTAGCAGGGAATTCGCCTTTAAATCTTGTGTTTTCATAACTAGTGTCAGAATCGCATAAAAAAATACTGTCATATTTTAGACCACACCAAAAAATTCAAATTTCACTACAAAGGGTTAATTCCTGTGCCAATGGTTATTTTACCTATGGTAAATCATAGGGAAGAGGTGTGATGATTTTTTTATGCGAAAAACACACAGGGCTATTGACCAATCAGGGCCCAGTGTCTACTTTATTCTCTCCTATATATTCCTCCCCGCATCCTTAGATCAGCTATGGAAGACTACAAGATTATTTCCATGAGAGAACTTCTGGTGATGTGAGGTCATTGAGTCCAGATCTGATAAGCTGAGCATCAAGCGCATGACTTTATCAGTGCCAGGAAGACTAAAATATGACATTTTCAGGTCTGCAAGGGTGATCCAAGATAACTGGATGTGGGTGTATATTGAATTAGTTGAATAAAGATATGCTCTCTTTGAATTGCTGAAGCATTTTCTTAAATGTGTCCAAGTTTTAGTGCTATTAACCTTCAAATGGCCATACCCACCAGTGGAAATGACACACTTTTATGATATATATGTGTATATCACTGGCTATAAAATCCAAAATACTTGTTATATTAGCTTCTTATAACAATTGATATGTGTGTCATTGATATGCTCATGTTATGGGTCATTTGCATTATCATGTGACTATTACCACCTTCAAAAAAATTGAAAATACCTTGAAAAATTGGCATCTTTTATGAAAAATCATATTATTTTTTTGCCTGATGTAAGTGAAAGAAGACATCAGCAGCAAGAATAGCCGCACCATACATGAGATATTCATTGGACTGAAAGACCAGGCTCTGAAAAAATGTATTAAAATGCTTTAAAGTGACTCCCAGAAATCAAAAATGCCAAAAAGCTAATTTTTCCCCTTTAGGTTACACTGGTGTAAATGTTTTCCATAGGCCTCAGTGCTAACGTTTTAGCATTACTGTTGGCAATATAAATGTTGGGTCCAAAATTTTCTTTAAATCTGAAGAATTGACATTTTGGGAAACTTTTTACACAAAAAAATCATATCTGTCTAGCAAGGAATTCGCCTTTAAATCTTGTGTTTTCGTACCTAGTGTCAGAACCGCATAAAAAAATACTGTCATATTTTAGACCACACCAAAAAATTCAAACTTCACTACAAAGGGTTAATTCCTGTGCCAATGGTTATTTTACCTATGGTAAATCATAGGGAAGAGGTGTGATGATTTTTTTATGCGAAAAGCACACAAGGTTATTGACCAATCAGGGCCCAGTGCCTATTTTATTCTCTCCTATATATTCCTCCTGCATCCGCTAGATGTCACACCGAACCCTATTTACACCAGTGTAACCTATTGCTACTCACTATTGCTATCTCATACTCTCATTCACTATACTCAACTGCCCTTCTGTTCTACTCTGTTCTCTTTCCCCTACCTACTCACCCCAACCTGGCAAACAGACTGGCTTGAAAACAAATTTAAAGTACACCACTGATACGTATACAGTTCTATATGTTGCCAGAGTATGCTCTATTTATATGTTTGTTACTGCGCACCGAGGATGCCCAAAGCAGAACTGCTCTCATGATTTTGACATGACTTTTGATAATGGGTGACATAATGTTACATTGGGCAAGAATCGGTGCATTTCACAATCTTGCTGTCAGGGAGGGGGCGTCTCTGTGTGAAACAATCAAAAACATGCTTGTTTTATATCATGCGTGGACTGGATCTTATAACTGCCTTAACATTGACACTGTTGGTTTTCATTTTCTTCCCGGTAGAACAATTCCGTGCTCTCAAACATAACATGGCAGGCAAGAAACTATCTAATGCTCCAAATTCCGATGATGAAAATACGAAACTGAACACTAAACTTGCGATGTCACACACAACTGTATTCCTCTTCACATGCGTGGCAATTCTAACAGTATTAGCGATAATTTTAGCAAATTTAAGGCTCTTTTGGTCCTGGCAGGAGACGTCGAGACTAACCCAGGCCCTTCAACCGAACAACACAGTCACTCGGTACTTGTACTGAATACACAGAGTATCAGAAATAAATTAGATATACTTGCGGCCGAAACATCAAGTGGCGAGTACGACATATGTCTATTAACAGAATCATGACTCGATCATTCTATCCCGGATTCAGAAATCCATCTTCCTGGCTACCACGATCCTGCCCGCAAAGACAGGAAAGATGGCAGAACAGGAGGGGTATGTGTATTTACGTTCGCGACACTATACCATTCAAAATACGCGATGATCTTGACAGTGACGAAATAGAAACTATCTGGATAGAGGTTACAATTAACAAAAAACGTTGTCTTGTAGGATGTTTTTATCACCCTCCCAACTCCCCCGCAAGCCTGTGAACAAAAATTAATGATAACATTTCCCTTGCGTGCGATAGCGACCTGGATGTCATAATAGGTGGAGATTTCAATGAAAACTATGTACATAATAGTAATGGTAAAATAAACGGCATATGTAGCGAACGAGGTCTGACCCAACTCAGGTCACTGATAAAACGCAATTTACTGAAAATTCCTCATCTATTCTCGACTTGCTCATGACTAGCAACCCTGATCTTGTTGATTCCCCTGGTGTTCTTGGCAACATATTCGACAACATAATTAGGTATCACTCTCTCTCATTCCCTGCCTCTTGCTATCCATAACACTATCTTCTCCCAGTTTCCATCCATAACTCAAACTTAGTTATATATCTCCACTTCTCCTAAAAACATTGTTACAATCCTTTCCCGTCTGATCGATACCCCTCCCTCACTTATTGGGGAAGGGGCATGTCGCCAAAGAGGAGAAGACTTCATATAAGCCCTCGGGCTTGTTGTCTGATCCTCATTTCCATACATTATCTCTTCTATTTTTCATATTTGTATCATCTGTATATTATGTTGGATTTGGAAATAAAAATATGTTTACACTAATTCTTGTTCTCTAACCCTTACTTAGTGAAAGAATAGAAAGTTTGATAATTATTTGAAAATTTAGACAGGATGCAAGTCTTCAAGTTTCATGGTCAGTTTGACACATACAAAGTGTTTTACAGTTATCTCATGTGCCAGTGTGCTGTTTTTTGTAAATTTGTTGACAAATGTTTTTCCAGCTGAGGTCTCCTCACTCCTGCTGTATATATTCCGCCGTCGGGCACTAGATACGCCGACGACGATTGGGATACTAAATTGATTGGCGAACTTAGCTATTTGCAGAAGAAAGACAAAATTCTTCTAGTTGGTGATTTCAATGCACGCACTAAATGTCTGAGCGATACGCTAGATTTAGACGGGGTTGATATTCGACATGCAACAAATGGAAATATGTCAGAAATTATTCTGGATGATATATGCACCGTAAATGACTCTAGTTGGCAGGTACCATCTAGATGTTCAGAGGATCAGGGCAACCCAACTAGTTATGGTCATAAGTTAATAAATTTGTGTGGGATTTGTAAGATAAGGATTTTAAATGGGCGATATGGGAACGACAAAGGCATTGGCAGAGCCACTTGTCGCGACAAGTCAGTCATAGATTATGCTATCGCAAGCAAAAGCGTCTTCCCGTGTTTACAAAATTTCAAGGTATTAGATTTTTCGCCCATTAACTCAGATATCCACAAAGGGCTACATATAGAACTTAATTCGAATTTGAAACAATCTCGTAGCACTGATCCCGAACAGCATGAGGAAAATGACAGTTCGAAAGACAAGGGAGGGGATAAAGCCAACGCGAGACCAAAGCGCTGGCAATCAGAACACGCATCAGTTTATTCAGGTAATATAGACCAGATAAATCTGAATAAAATTATCACTTCTCTTCTCGATATGAAAGAAGCTTCTCGCAGCGATATAAATAGTGTGTGCAGGGAGATAACTGCACTTTTATTGGACACCGCTGGAGCGACATGTGGTGTGCGCCGAAGTGGCAAACAAAAGGATAAAACTCACCGAATTGATAAGACGTGGTTTGACGACGAATGCAAAGAGAAACGCATAAATTTCAATAGGTGCAAGTCCGAATACAATCGAAGTCAAACTGAGCTCAATAAAGTACGTTTAAAAGAATCAGCTGTTGTATATAGAACAACTATGGATACAAAAATTAATTGTGATCGTAAAACAAATATTAACGAGCTCAGAAATTTGCGCAATACTTCAAGTAAAGATTTTTGGCAAAAACTTAACAATCTTGTTCATACTAATGAACCAAGAAGGGATAACGGAAGCGACATTATTAGCTCGAATATGAATTCCTTCTATGAGCATTTCAAAACGCTAAACGAAGGAAATAATGACAATGTTAACCTCGACAATGAATTTAACGATATATACGATGAGTCGGATGGCAGTGACCTTAACGCTGAAATTACAAGGGGCGAGATAAGAGCAGCTATATCCAGACTGAAAAATAATAAAGCACCCGGTATAGACCAACTGTATAATGAATATATCAAATCGTCGGAGGACGAGATGATCGACGTGTATTTCCATTTCTTCAATTTGATATTAGATACGGGCTATTTCCCAGAAGACTGGGCTATTGGAAGCATACATCCGATTTACAAGAAAAAGGGTGAGAGACTTGATCCGGAATCATACAGAGGTATTACTCTTTTGAGTTGCCTGGCAAAACTATTCACTTCAATACTGAACAATAGACTGACCATATTCTCTGAAAAATTTAAACTCATTAGTAATAACCAGAGTGGTTTTAGGAGGAAATATTCTACAACCGATAATATGTTCATACTAAACATTTTGATGGAAATATACCTCGCAAGTGGGAAAAAATTATATTGCACATTTTTTGACTTTAGAAAAGCGTTCGATACAGTTTGGCGCGATGGACTGTTTTTGAAAATGATCAGAAATGGTATCAATGGGAAAATTTTCAGAGTGATTAAAGAATTGTATAGCCAAATAAAAACTTGTGTTAAGATTGGCATGACCAAATCAGATTATTTCGAGAGCCATATTGGTCTTTTCCAGGGTGAATTAATGTCACCGTTTTTATTTTCGTTATATATCAACGATTTACAGGAATTTATTAATGATTGTGCCATAGGCAATTTGAAATACCTTGATGAATTATTCTATACAAATCTAAAGTATTATATAGGCCTTCTATGTTTATTTTATGCTGATGATACCATTCTGTTGACTGAAGACGAAGCTGCAATGCACAGAGCACTTTCAGCGTTTCATGATTATGCAATCGCTTGGGGTCTTCAAGTAAACACGCAAAAAACTAAAGTTGTGATATTTTGTAAAAGACAACCCAAGTGCTTACCCGTGTTTGTATATAACGGTATACATATAGATATTGTAAAAGAATTCATGTACCTAGGTGTAGAATTCTTTTACAATGGCAGATTTTGTAGGGCAGTCAAAAGAACCAGTAGAGTAGCGACCAAAGCAATGTATGCCCTCTTGAACAAAACCAGAAATATGAAGTTCCCAGTAGACCTCATGCTACAGCTGTTTGATGCTATGGTTCTACCAATTTTATTATACAGCAGTGAAATATGGTTTTTTGAGTCAATGAAAACGGTTGAAGCCGTGCATATCAAGTTCTGCAAAATTTTACTCGGCATGAAATCTAGTACGCCAAATTTCATGGTTTATGGAGAGTTAGGAAGGCATCCTCTTATAATAGAGGCCAAATGTCGAGCTATTTCTTACTGGTCAAAATTATTATCTGACGAGGGTTCTGAATTGGCCAAAAATATGTACCATATTACTTACACGTTATATCAAAACGACAGCAGTTATGAACACAAACTTAGATGGGTCAGATCCATAAAAAGTATATTGCAAAACACTGGTTCTAATTCCAAATGGATTGCACAATTACAACTCTCTAAACATGACAGCGCACAATTAAAGCAGATCTTGATCGACCAGTTTCACCAAGAATGGTATGGTAACATGATGTCAACATCCAGGGGTAATTTGTATAACTGTATAACTCCCACGTTCGAAATGAAAACGTATTTGATCGAACTACCATCACATTTGAGTGAATCTCTCGTGAAGATAAGAACTTCTAATCACCGATTAGCCATAGAAAGTGGCCGATGGAAAAAGATACAGAAAGAACAAAGAGTATGTCCCCTTTGTCAATCTGGCCTGGGCGACGAATATCACCTTATGATTATGTGTAGTTATTTCAATGAATTGCGTAGACAATATATCCCGAAATGTCATTGGGAGATCCCAGACAGGGGGAAGTTTCACAGACTTCTCTCCACACAGAATGTGAGCCTTCTGAAATCCGTGTCGATTTTCTTGAATAAAGCATTCAGAGAATTAAGTAAAAGGGTGTTTTAATATGACAAAACACATTACCCAATTGCGCCTCTTTAACCACATCCTTTTGTTTGCACAGAGGGACTCAATTTATTTTCCTTTGAATTTCGATGTGGGTGTGAAGTATGGACGGTGCATTATCAAGATCTGCTCACAATTGTGAGTAGCGGTGTTGAGTTACCAGTATATATATCTTGAATGTATATTAGATACATGTGTATTTATGCTGATGTTCCCTACTGCGCATCGATATATTTTGTGCTTTTGTATATATGTATATATGTTTGCATGTTCCATGTCAATTCGTGGCTAGCAATAAACTCATTCATTCATAAAATGATTGGCCCAGCTGTCAAGTTTCTTTCCAATATGTAGCAGCCATAGGACTAGTTCTTCCACTGAAACCAGGGGGGGGGTCCTTGAAAAGATTGCAGACACAGGGTTGAAAAAACAAACTCTGCTTTACCTAATTAACTCACCCCTGTTCCACTTATTGAGACCCACCCCCTCCCACCCCTCCCAAAACTGAGAAGATAAATCAGATTAAATGTTAAAGTCATATCAGTCTGGTTATTTCCAACAACTAAGAAAGATATGCATTAATATGTTTAGGTATTTCACCTTAGAAAATATATTCTAATGAGCATGTACAGACTAAATTCATTTGACAAGGAAGTATGATGATATGATATTCAAGTATATAAGTTCTTAAGGACTTTGCTAACCCAATTTTCCCCAAATTTGATGGAGTCAAAATAAAGGTTTATGTTCACTTTTGTTTGTAAATCACAGTAACCAAACACATGAATGCAACATTTTAAGAGCATTATTAATGGTGGAATATGTTAGAAATACTAAATGTGAAATTTATAGAGGTTTTTAAAATCTATTTTTTCGAACCCAAAATCAATAAACACAAAGTCCATATCAAAGAAAAAAATATGGCAATGTCTACTGAACACTGTGAAGAATGATGAACAATAAAATAATATTCATATTTATCAAGCATTCTTTGATAAAATTACTAAGAACCAGTTGTTTACAAATCATTGAGTAAGTTACCTGACATCGCTTATAGTGAGGTGGAAGTTAAATGTTAATATCTGTGGACAGTGGTGTGTTGTGAATCTCTTGACAAAAGAATTGTCTAATCCCCAATCTTGTGTACCCCCATAGCCCAGAAACTAGGTCACCAATCATCCTGAGTCAGGATAAATTACAGCACTGGCTGGTCATAATCCCCATGAATCCCAACAGACTTGAGTGAACATTATCTTGACCCATCAAATTCAGTTCCCAAATAGCTTTGCTGAGCAATGAAAGCTACCATTTGTAGACAACTGCTTCCAAGCCAAAAATCTTAATAAAACTGAAGAAATGTGAGTATATCTTTATTGTTCATCATTCTTCACGGTGTTCAGTACACATACCCATATTTTTTTCTTAGATATGACCTTTGTGTTTGTTGATTTTGGGTTCGAAAAAATAAATTTTAAAAACTTCTATAAATTTCACATTTTGAATTTCTAACATAATCTACCATGAATTATACTCTTAAAATGTAGCATCCATGGGTATGGTTACTGTGATTAGTAATAAAAGTGAACATAAACCTTTATTTTGGACTCCATTAAATTTTGGGAAAATTGGGTTAGCAATTCCGGACTCAATAGGTCATTTTTGTCAATATTTAAACTACCAATGCACAATTTAATACAATACATATTTTTAGGGGTCTGTATTTTCTGAGAAAATGTGGAAATATCAGCGTTACTGAGTATTACTGAGTATTCAGTGCAGTGATGTTGGAATATCATAGCAAGGTGGTCAGTGAAAACTAAATGGGATGACATTTACAATAAACGATCTCCGAGAAAAGCAGATTAAAAAACTGAAAACAATTATAAAATAACTCTTTCCGTTCCGTACTTTTTGCCTGAAACAGTTGCACTATCTAATCTAATATATAGTAAATTCTCATTGTAATTTGGTGAACCCCTTAAGGTACAGAGGTTGATTAGAGGTCGATTGGTGGTCGATAATTTGATATAAGACTGGGATCACCGCTCTTGAATATACATGTAGGTGTAACATGGGATGTTTATTCATTCACCATACACAAGTGAATCAGCGTTACTGAAGTTTGTCATGGCACCTAATTTACTAACTTGTTTTGTAAATTCCACTATAAACTGGGCACTTGTTGTAGATTATATTAACGAGTGAAATGGTGCTCATTTTCTGATCATTCTGAATAACATAAATGTGTTTACCAACATGTTAGATATGTACTGGACAAAACATTGAGCTCTAACATTAGGGTCCTGCGAATTAGAAATTTTTATCGAATCGAATATCGAATCGAGTTCAGGAAATCGAATCGAATATCGAATCGAATATCGAATCGAATCACATCTGTGTGTTGCATTCTCAAATGGGCATGTTTTGTCAACGATTAGTCGATTTGTGAAACGTTTTATGAACTACATGGACGAGGTTCCATCATAACTTATATGGCGATGAACCATTGTTTGCAATACTATTAACTTAATGATAATTGTCGAGAGAACAAAAAACAGATTAAAACGTCCATGCGGCCGTCACGGCGATTAATATATAACCACTAAACTGATTATTGGAACTAAAATCACGCGAAATTTATACTGTTTGCATGTACATGTGTATATGCAAAATTTCAAATCGACATTTGGAATCACCCATTGTTATAAACTTGAAGATGCAACAACAGTCGCAGGGTAGCCTGTTTGTGTAGTGCTGTATGGATGCTTCTTGGACAGATGATTCCATAGATGGATCGTTGTCCCAGATGCTTGCGATTTCTACACCATTTTGCATCCATCACACGTGTAAGTCCCTGCCTGCACCCTTATCATGTCTAAAATAAACATGAATAACGGACATATTGTCAACTGTCAAAGAATGCTCCGAAACTGAAAGTCAACCCCAAAAGAAAATACGGCCAAAATGCAGTTTTCAATACCATGTTGTTTAAATTCTCAGCTATATTACATGACGCAGAATCTGAGACAGATAGACGGCGGATAACGCTAGAGGTTGCTCTGTCCCATAGGTATTATAATTTACCTGCGTTGTCGGACCATCGGCGATCTCCGAGCGTTTGGCTACCTTGTTCAAAGCTATAATCAGATGTATTTAGTCGTCCTATAGTGGCTAATTGCTTATTATATTTAATAAATATAATCGCGACGTACAATAAGAATTATAAGGTGCATATATACATCATGTTCTCTATTATATGGCAAAAAAACCATATAAGATCGACATGTGTACTTATCCATAAACAGCCTACTTTTCTATCAGTGTATATTCGAAATTTCGAGTTGGCAATTTCGACTCGAATTCGAATCGAATTTGACTTTCGAATCGAATCTCGATTCGAATATCGAATATTCGCAGGACCCTATCTAACATATATGTGTAATGTGGCGAAAAGTTACTTATTGGAACATGATATTTTTTCCTGCTCTTTTGGATTGAAGTAATGTCTAGACTATATTTGAAGGCACTCAGGCTTAAATTCGCTTCAACTACATCAGACCGAAGCCATAGTAGTATCAAGGAAAGCAACAAACATAGACCATCCGCCCCTCTTCATGAATGGATCTGAAATAACTGAAGTCACAAACATCTTGGTGTCACATTCGATAGTTCTGGGTCATGGGGAAAGTCACGTCTGTAGCATAATCGATAAGGCATGGAAGAGAGTTAACCTTGTAAAAAGACATAAATTTAGATTAAGCAGAAAGTCTCTTGAAACAATATATTTTTCATTTATTCGCCCTATCCTAGAGTATGCATCACCTGTATGGGATAATATCCCCAAGTATACGAGTGAATTGTCACTGGGGCAACCAGAAGTGCTAGCGACAGGAAATTATTACTTGAAACAGGTTGGGAACCGCTTTCACAACGCAGGCATAAGCATAAATTAGTTCAGTTTTACAATATGACAAAACAGAGCTACATCCTACTTATCTAATATGATTCCACCTGATTCTTCCTCAACTGGCTACAACTTTAGACACCCTAGCATCCACCCGCCTGATAGTAATAATAATTACTACATGTATACATTTCTACCATCTGCCACACGTGCTTGGAACAGCCTATCCGACTCAGTGAGGTCTTCAGAAACGTTAACAGAATTTAAACGAAACATTAACACTGGTCGTTCAAAGATTACTAAATTTTATTATCATAGTTATTCTCGTAAAGCTCAAGTTTATCATACTAGAATCAGATTGGGATGCAGTAACCTGAACAAAGACCTTGTCACAAATCACCTTAAAGAGTCCCGATTGAAATTGAATCTGCATATCATTTTCTCTTGAAATGTCCATTATATACTCAAGCAAGAACTGAAATGTTAGCTGATTTGCCACCAATTAGAATATCACCTGATGTACTTCTGTATGGGTTGCCTGAACTCGCTGATTTGAACATTAAAATTTTCGATGTTGTACAGAAGTTCATTATCTGTACTGGGCGTTTCTGACTAACGGGTAAGGTGGTTTAAGCCCAAACATGCGCGTTACTAATAAACTATATGTAAATGTCTTAAATTATAGTCACTGCGCGTGTTTTAGCCCTACCACCTCGCCCTCTATAATTGAATAATTAGTTATGGTACATACACACTTCATCACTTATTAAATACTTATTAAATACATTAACTAAACAGCTCATTAATGGAATGGAAATAATTCTGATAACCCGCTATTTTTCGAATTCTCTCCAATTGGGTCGTAGCGTGATCAAATTTGTTTTGAATTTAGATTCTTCATTGGAATGTGACAATAAATGGTGATCAATTTAACATGATACAATACTCTCCGTGACATATATTATCCTGATGTTAATGGTAAGTTTATCTACCCCTTTTCAACTACTACCTGCACTCCCTTTCCCTTTCTCTTTCCTATCCCTTCATCTATAAACTTTATTATTCGGACCATACAGAACAAAACCCGTCTGCTATACCCCAATGGTATCAATTGGGGTCTATACCCAGGGTTCGCGCTGCCACTTGCCAAATTTTCCAATGGCAAAAATAATTCACATTTGGCAAAAAATAATTTCATTTGGCAAAAGTTTTGGCAAGTCACTTTTTAATTCCTCAAGAAAGTTGAACAATATTGGTCAATCAATACCATTCATTTCAGGAAACTCTCACAATATAATTTTATTAGTGGTGTTTTATGTAGGTCTAGGTAAAGTTAACACCTTTATTACTTTATTAAGATGCAGATAATCCGATAGCAGTAGTATTGATGGGTGAAGGATTACACGTAATTAGTGTGGTGGTGGTGGTGTTTACATAGCTAATCCTTTTGTAATGCGCCTTTCTGATGAAGCAACCCTTCTACAATTGTTTTGTTCGGTTATTGGTTTATTGTTGTATGATAAACCACAAAATAAGACTCAATGTTGCATAAAATTATACCATCAGGGATAGCATTTGGCAAATTCTAAAAGAATTTGGCAACAAATATTTTCATTTGGCAAATTATTTGGCAAAAGTAAATTTTGGTCCAGCGCGGACCCTGTCTATACCCCAATGGTATCAATTGGGGTAAGATTTATTTTCTGAGGATAGGACTTAACAAAAGCCCCCAAGCTTGTTGCCCAATCCTCTTTTGAACAATTTGAGATTATATGTTATGTATTTTTTGTTTGTATTTCTGTTCTGTTTAGTGTTCAAATAAAATATTGTTTAAACCAACTACATCTGATAGGAGATTATTCCATAACATTGGTTGTCCTAATTGAAAGACTAGTCTCTCTTGTTACAATTAGTAATTGTGTACAGAATGACTAATTGTAACTAATTGGATGAAATTCAGGATCACATATTTAATAGAATGGAGAGGTATCAGTATATAGATAACAATAGTGCATACTCAGGGGCATTCTATCATGTTAGGCAATCCCTGTCATTTTTAGGTAGTACAACAGCATCTGTTTGTGTATCATGGGTCTGTCTGTGCACTTTGCTCACATAATTATTTATTTTGTTTTTAAATTAAGTTTATTTTTTTTAGTTTTCGGTTGAAATTGGTCTGGGTGGGGGTGTAGATTATAATGAGTTTATTTGCAGAACAGTCCCATTTTCTGGTTATTACTAGACATAGGAAAAAACTTCCTTCCTTTCATTCCTCCCTCCCTCCATCCATCCCTCCCTTCCTCCCTCACTGTTTTGAAGAAAACAATTAAATTGCCCGCTAAATTGAGAACCTAAACCCTTTCTTTTTTGCTCTATAACTTATAAAAATCATATATCTATATGTACTTGAAATTGCAAATCTGCACTAACCTTATCTGAAGATGAAGAGCTGCATGTGCTCAGAGGAATCTGGAATCAATACAAGGTCGCAGGAGGCTAGAAGTTAAAAGTGAAAATGAGAGTTAAAATATAAATATTGTTTAAAGAACAAAACAACAAGGTGGTTTTATAATATTTGTACATTAAAACCCAAAAAAATTACAAAAGGCATTAATATTATTACTTCTTGAATTTCAAAAGTTCAATATTTATTTAATGTAACGGGAAATTTCATCATTAAAAAACATATAAGCTGTAAGTATAACCCATCCTTACCTCTTTTTAACCAAATTCTCAATATAATGACACTTGAGCATTAATGGCAAAGGTATTACTTGTTACAAAGGAGCATATAAAAGTGAGCTGTTAATTAACTGTCTTAATTAGTACAAGCTATCAACAGGTGTGCAGAAGCCAAGCTTTAAGGTGTTATAAAATGGTGAATTCACAGGTGTTAAGTACCAGTGTTCATAGGTCTCTGATTGGTGGAGAGAGTATAGGTGTGAATGTAAGTAAGTTTTTGGTTGTGGTAATGACTTCATTTCCATTTTGGCATCAGAGATGTGTACGCATAATGTGGATCATGTGGATAAGGATTCAATTAATATTTTCTTACACATAGGAATAAACATCAATGACATGTATGTGAGTATTTCAATGTTTTGAAAAGTAATATTAAGCAGGAAAATAGATCTGAATGGAATGTAATGGTTGTCACTCTGAGTTTTTTTTATCCATGTTCTAAACTACTGATTTTGGCTGATAAATATAATTACCAGATATTCCTTGAACTAGAAATATAGACAAATTTCATGTGATAGACTGGTTTTGTATTGAAAACCTGATCCTTTCTGCTATGTGTGTGAGTGAAGACAATACAATACAATCAAGTTATTTGTGCAATATAATATACATATTAGGCACCTTTTATTATTGTGTATTGGAGGGAGGGAGGGAGGGAAACGAAACATATTTTGGGGTACACATTTTGGTGTCCAAAGCTTATGAAAAACCAAGGAGGAGGTAGTCAAAGACTGAAATGTTAAAAGATAACCACGAAAAGCAGAAATTTCATTAACTAATTAACTTATGAGTAAAGGTTCATAGAATAGACACAATGTTATTGGCATCATCAGTAGGGGTCTGTAACGCTTGGTGACGAGGAAGCAAATTTGCACCAATCCCAATGGTAGCCAGCTACATGTAACTGGGGACCTTGGCTAACTGGGATCATGGATAACTGGGACCTTCAGATTTATTACTAATCATTTTGTTAAAATCAAATTATTTAGTCATGAAAGTTAAAACAGATGAAATCATAAATGTTAACATTTCAAAGACGTATTATCCAAATTAATGCTCCTAAATTACTATTTCTTTGGCTTGTGAAAAAACCCACCCCCTCGAACCTCATAATGATCAGATATCAATTTCTTGAATATCGAATGTCAAACGTCGAAATATTTGATGTTGATTGATTTTATTCCCAGTTTGCCTGGTTTTGTGTGTACTTGCATGGCCATAACAGTGAGAACTATACTTTTAATGCATTTCCAGATCTAGATTGAATATATTCATGAAACAGGTGTCCATATTAAGCGATATTACCCCCCCCCCCCCCCCCGGTAATATGGACACGTGCATTTTAAATTGTTTACCCAAGTCAAATATGTGAATAAAATAATTATGTTTTTCTTCATTCACACATCAACACCGAGTAGCACCAGAGTAACACATAGTAGCACTAGTGGGTGGGAACAACAAAAGAATGTGTCCCTATGTGTGCTGACTGCCATCACGCCATCACTCATATGGAGGTGATGATGTTCAGAACATAATCTATTTATATTTTGGGAAATCTGTGTGTCTGTCTGTCTGTCTGTTCGCGATGGACTCGAGAACGGCCAAGCCGATTTCGATGAAACTTGGTATGTGGGGGTACTTTCGGCCAGGGAGTGGCATGGTCCTATTAATTTGCCCGTGCGATGTGACCTTGACATCGGGTCATTTCAAGGTCAAAAGCCCGAGTATCACGGGATTTCAATGAAAATTAGTGTCCAGGGATACTTTCGTATGGGGAGTGTCGTAAGCCTATTAATTTGCCCGTGCAACGTGCCCTTGAAATCGGGTCAATTCACGAATTTTGATGGGATTTCGACGAAATTTGATACATAGGGTTACTTTTGTCCACTGAGTGTTTTGGACAGGTGACTCGTGACTCTGACCTTGACTTCAAATTTTTCAATTCAAGGTCAAATCACGCAATTTCGCCGAAAAGCAGAGGGGAAACAGCCCAGACGAAGTCGGGTCCACCAGCTAGTAAAATATATTTATTCAGTTTAACTTGCAGATTGATACATGTGGCTGGGCTGTGTCGTATCATTCAAATCTATATGGTTTTTATAATATTAAAATTTTAATTGAATATTCTAAACTCTTACTCATTGCTATCAACAGTAATTTCAGGACAACCTTTTTTTATTTAATGTTACTTAATGCATTTACTGATGCTTCATACTTAATTATTATTAGGAATTTCCATGATCAATTCAAGGTCAAATCGGGTCCAATTTCGCATGCGACTGTGTCTTTGCTCATATACGCTCATATAGTCATTTTTCTGGCAAAGAAATCCCTAAATAGCCTGGACAAATACCCCACCACCAGCTAGTTCTTAATATTTTCTTAACATTTGGTTGTCTGAGTTAGGCCGATAAAAAAATACGTTTGTTTCTGCTAACGAGCTGAACAAAATTAGAGGTAGGCAGGCAGGCTTAACTTTTTTTTTTCAGTATCTTTAAAAATAACTGTATAATACTTGTCAATAACCCAAACTATGCACTTCTTAGCCCAGATGACAGAGGAACTAGAAACTCCAAATTCAATCTTACATATGCTTTAATATTTACATATATACTAGTCTATATACTAATATAGTCTTTGATAATCCTAATATTTCCCATATGTATGGATTGGAAATGCTTACACGTTATTGGCAGATATCTTTTGGTTCAATGGATTATGCTTATCCTGCTTGAAATGAGACTTACCAGTACTGTTATCACTCTAATTCATATAATAGGGTATTTTATAAAATTCAAGTGAGACATACATAATATACTACATGTAGTACAGAAACAATATCTATTAAGTTAGTAATTACTATTTATAGTACTAATTTCTATGTTAATTTTTTTCATTTGGTATTATGAGATCCCACTTACCAGGTTGATTCGATCAAATTGTTAATGTTCCTGTACTGTATTTGATTGAAATACTGAAGTCTGAAGGCTAAATGATAACAAACCTGAACTGAAACTATTTGAAGATTTCACAGATGAAAGCTAGATAAAGCCAAACATACTTTACAAAAGTATGATTCCAATCTTTTTGTAAACTTAAATTTCTTATGTCAATATATAAATGTTTTGCATCTTGTTATGATATGAATTGGGACCTAAATTGGAAAAAAAACAATTTAAATAAAAACTAAAATTTCAATGGCAATAAAAAGTTTAGGGTCGGGGGTTTAAAGTAGGGTCGGTCGGGTTAGTGGAAAGAAATGTCTTTTTTTTAGGCCTTAGCATATTTCACTGAAGATCTTTAGTAAAAAATGCAGCAATAGTTCAATTTGGGATAAAGTTTCAAAATTAGTCAACTGATGATTTTTAGTTGGAATTGCAAATTTTACATGAAATGGTAAATTGCATAACTCATACAAATCGGGCAGAATCATAGGGTGTCCACACTATGTCACATAGATGTGTATTTTCAAACTTTTAAAACTAATCTGATTATCAGAACAACAATATTATATCTGTGGACTTATCATGACTTTTAAAAACAAATATTTTTCTTTAATTTGTTTTTGTTGAGACTGGACTGACCTTTACAATATACAATCTTCATACTGTCCATGACCTTGACAGTGCTTCCTCCTACGACAGACATTTCGTCTTGAGTTGGTTCCAGATTCCTCTAATGAGAGATGCCCAGGGAACATACAAAGTTTTTGATGGCAAAGATGGCTGATTTCCATGCCATCAAGGTCATAGTCCCCCATCATTATCATGTAAACTAGTCGATGCACATAGAGCTGCAGATTATGGTGTCTGATTGTTATATTTAAGACCCCGTATCTGTTCTTTTGAGGCCCTTGCCATATGGTGCAATCTTCAACTCTCTTCAACCAGGGCGGGTAATATAACATATAAGCCACATACAGCTCCTCTTCTCCAGATAGCTTAAATTCACGGTCTGTTGGATCTATACCCATTATCTGAGGATGCATATACAGTAATGCCCTAAATAATTGACTCCTCAACCACAGCAGAAGTATGGGTAATAACCACAGCAGAATTATGGGTATTTTTTCAGGATTTAGCCGGAAAGCTGTCACTTTCTGCTTTCCAGAACAAAAAAACAATTCCCAGATTTGATTTTTTGAGTTACATGTATGTGCCTTCAAAAATGGGAGTTTACCTTATTTTGGAGCTTCATTTACTCAGAATGAGTCAAATTCTGTATTTGATTGTGAATTATTACAAAACTAGAGCAAATTTTAAGGGTTTTTCACTGTTTTAGTAATTTCCTCACAATATTTATTATAAGGCCTACACAAAACAAAAGATAAAGAAGAAAATTACTAATGTAAAAAATTACCTCTGACAAAAACTGTGATGAAGTGCAATATTTGAGGCCATGTATAAACTGAATAAATCCATATGCCTTTGTTTTCTTGTAACCATTTAATAATAATAGATTGAATTGAAAAAATTGTAATGCAATTAAACATTTTTTTTCAAAAAAATCAACTTATGGCCCTGTGAACTATTAGTCTTAACTTGTTTCAAAAAATGTCATGTTGATGTATTTTTGTCCCTTCTAAATAACGGTTTAGCCGTTTTAGAGTCCATCGCGGCCACACAGACACACACAGACACACAAACTTTCCTCAAATATATATTAGAAAAGAAAAGGGGCGAGTTCATAGGGCCATAATTTAACTTATACTTAGCTGGATTAGAGAAAAGCAGAAATCAATTTACTAAAAATGGCATTTCATCACTTACTTAACATCTGTGTCCATAGAATGGAACAGACAATTTGTTTGAGAATATATTTTTCTTCTTAATCGAGGTACAGAAATTATTCATTTTTAGTGTATAACCTAGTGGGGGAAATGACTTTATCAGTGAAAAAGCCCTTCATTATGCTCCAGTTTTTTCTTCAAATAATTCATCATAAAATATGGAATTGCACTCATTCTGAGAAACTGAGTCAGAGAAATGAGATGTACTCTCATTTGAAAGCAGTCAGTCAACTTGAAAATAATGAATTTTTTTTAAATTCACCAATTTCCCTTCTAATCAGAATCAGAATGTCCAAATGATCTAAATAGGATGATTTTTTTATTTCCTCTAAACTGCTTCCAGAAGTTTCATTCACACAAAATGCTATCAGTCTAATATGTGAAATAGTGGTTATACAATGGAAATATAAATTGTTATGTACGAAGTTGTAAAATGCTTTTGACAATTTCTAAACTTTTTCTATACTGAATGGATAAATTAGAAGACAACAGTATGATGAAAAGAAGCATTAATTAATTGATAGGAAATGTTCAGATAATAAATTATTTAGTATGGAAATGGTTAATGTTGGCATGTTTGTTAAATCAAAGTATCAGAAATAAATGAATAAATGCCTATAAATTCACACATAATGCAGAATGGTGTGGATTGTAGAATAAAGTAGATTGTAGTAGAAATAGGTCCTTTATATTAATGTAAACTTACATTCATTCCCTAATCTGTCATCTATCACATACACCTCAACCTACCACCCATGGAAAATGGGAGGGTGTATGGGGGAAGGGAGGGTGGAGGGTGTAGGGGGTTGGTTAATTACAAAAATTGGACAACATGGTTGGGCTACAAAGCATAAGCAGATACATTTCTAACTATAGAGTTATTGGTGATTATTAAAATCCACCCTTTTATTGCAAATATCTACAGTTGTGATGTGATGTGATGGCTAGCATTAAGATATGATAATCATTGACTGAAATGTTTAAACAATGACCAAGAGCTGTATAGTTGAAAATGGGACACACCAGAATGCCATTGTTGTGGATCTGATTGGGAGAGATTAAAGAGACACGTAACAACTATTTGCCATAATATGGTGGTTCATGACTATAATTAAATACTGCTATTTACTCATGTATGTACCGGTACGGTGGCTGGTTTAGGACATCCAAAATACTTTTACAAAGTGTTTTTAGTATAATTATTACAGACTAAGTACTAGGTATCTTTAATTTCAGTTATATTTAGTTTGTGAACAAGAGCATCGCTAGGGCGTGGCAAAATATGCCCTTTAGCCATTTTGAATTGTACTATCGCAAAATAAGATGATACTTTGAGCTTACATTTGAAGAAAATCTGATATACCCCTAATTTCTATGCCAAAATGTGGTCAAATTCTAAGTCGAAAAATGGCCATAACTCATGTAAAAATAACTGGATGGAACCCATATTCGAACTTGGCCTGTATCTTTAGCTGGGAAATACACATACCAACTTTGGTTCAGATCAAATATCCAAACTGGAGTTATCGGTCGGAAACCAAAATGTTAACGGACAGACAGACAGACGGGCAGACAGACGGACGGACAGACTGGACGATAACATAATACGACCTTTTTTCAAAAAGGGCATATAAAAATGTGTCATGGGACCTATTACTGACTCAAGTGGAAAGGAGTAGAAAAGAGTTGATGGTCAAATGCATGTCTTGCCAAAATTTCTTGATATTTCCAAATGGATTCATACAATATATGTATGAAATAACTTTTTGCTATTATTGTGGTATTTCGACACAACTATTTTAAACCATTGACCTGGATATTATAAACAACTATATTACTATATTAAACTATACTGTAAATAAAAAATTTTGAAAGGTGTAGTTCCAGCATGATCATGAGTTGGTTGGCGACCAGGCTGAATATCAATATTTGTTTCTGTTGTACTCATAACATAAAATAAACCGCATTATTGTTCAGTGTGTGCAAGATATGGGAGTTTGTATAGGAGGCCAAAGTAACATTTAATAATTAACTGAGCTTAAGCGCAATTCATGGTTATATGTAACTAAACACCCCTGGTGAATAAATAGGTTTCTCCATAACTTAACCTTAACTCCTTAACTTAACATATCACCTCTTGTTTTCATTGATTTGGATGGGTAGGGACTAGCCCAACTTCTTTATCAAAATGGCTGACTCGTAATACATGTAGTATAACCTTCTGTTTTAGTTGGAGCGACTCGTGATAGCATTTTATTATCTTCGGTATATATTAGTTGGGGCTACTCGCAATAGCATTACTTTCTGTATTAGTCGAGGCGACTGATTTTCTTCAATTTTCGAGTATACAGGCACACCATATGAGGGAAGCAAGCCCTCAGTGACACCACATTCACACCATATGACCATAGAAATACTATAGATTTGTGCAAGAGATGCTGATTTAATAAAAAAAAACTATCCAGAGCTCAAGGACTGAAACACCAAAGCTCCAGGAATGAGACACCAATTTTTTGGGACAGGGATGCTGATAATATGAAAATATGTTTTTTTCCCTGATTTAAGTCAATCAGTAAACCATATGAGGTAAGCAAGCCCTCATGCAGTTACATCACATGCATGCTATAGTATATGACCATAGTAATGGCCCAAATCTGTGCAAAAATACATTAAAAAACATCATATAAAAAAGTACTAGAGTTCCGGGAAGGAGACATCAATTATTTGGATATAGGGATGCTGATAATATGTAATTAGGGATTATCATTGTTGAACACATACTCTCAGTTGACTGTTGAGTACTCAGGCCAATTCAAACAGGTTAAAATTAGCCCAGTATGCTCCTCTTGTGTTAGTTTAAACATATTTTATTTTAACCAATATAATGTACAAAGTTCAAGGTATGATGATGAAATATAGTGATGGTTATAATGGGATTTAGCAGTAAGCATGATGATGCTTATCTTAAGCCATCTCCTCTTGTGTTGCTAGGTGATAGACCATGTCAATAGTTTATGGGTAGGTTAGATAGTAGTCACAAAATTTTACGCTTAAGCTCAATTCATTATGGTTAAGCGCAATCAATCAAGCGTTGCACAATTCATTACGCTTAAGCGCTACGCTTAAGCGCTACGCTTAAGCGTAAATGCCCTAATTTGCTTAAGCGCAATTCATTATTAAATGTGAATTTGGCCTCCCATAAGTTTGGTGTTATATCATGCAAGTAAATAATTAACCCAACTTATGACACAAATGGAACTCTCAAGAAAATGATTGGATTGTTGTGTGAAGTTATTAATTCTACAAATTCAGGAAAACAATAGTTGCCATGTGGTCGATCAAAAAGTTCCAGATATTATTTGTGAGGATATCAAAATAATAACATATTCGTGTTAGTACTACGGATTATTGTTAAAAACGGAATATTGTTAGTAACGATACTGATTGCTATATAACTATAAATACAATATAATGAGTGTAGCAGCTTACAATTGAAAATAAACTCTCGGTTTGAACAATGTCTGAAGATGTTAGCGACGGTGTCACGTGTTTAGGTCGCTGTAATGACAGGAAACTCGGGAAATCGAAACTGGGGAATTCGATGTTGACAGTTGATTGGTTGTGACCAATGTCCTACTATTCAATTGGTTGATTATTAGAGTTCATAAATTCGATATATTTTAGTTTTACCTCCGGTTCACCTCGCACAGCGATGAGTATGAGTTAATTAACTGACCATTTTGCAATCAAATGGTATGGGTTTTAATGGCGAAAAAAATAGACAACGGGCTCTTATGATTTACCGTTCTTAGTCATTGGAAAGTTGGAATAATGGTAATAGATTTAAATACACTTTGTTTAAAGAAATTTAAGTGGGTCAAATAAGTTTGAAGAAATTTAAGTGGGTCAAATAAGTATGTTATGTACCATAAGAGTAGCGTACTCTTATGATTTATCTTTCAGTTTAATATAAACGTTGCGATAATGGTAATAAATTGAAATTAACCTTTTAACCTTGTCTATTTTTTGTGTATAGGGGAATCTATATGATGCATGTGATAATTATTGATCGTACGCTTTTACAATATGTTACGATCGAAGTTTAAGTTGGACTGGGGTCAGGTAGTTGTAGGCATACGTGAGCAAAGTATAGCCAGCAACGAACCGCTTATATAATGTCCGAGTACCCATAATAACCGTTCTAATAGAAGGAATAACAACACACAGTCTCCAAGTGAAGTGAACAACTAAACAATATACACGTGTGGGGAAAAATAAGTATGATCGAATTTTCGCTCGTAGCTTTGCAGTTGTAATTGATGCAAACATATACTGACTGCATGGGCTTGTAAGGTTAAGGCGTTATGCGTATATAGTTCTCAGTCAGTCACTTGCTGGCCCGCGTCGTACACAATTGTAAAAGGCGTGTGTACGATACCCGGCACTCGTAACTCGTAGATTAAAAGTATTCATTTGGCAGTAGGCTACACATTGTGAGTAGAGACAAATATACTACAAGTACAACTGCCCGACGACCAGGCCAGATAGTAACTGGGGGCTATGTTTGATCCGCGTTAGAGCGCACTCGCGATATAAAAGAAAACGGTTTCTGCCGGCGATCCATATTTTCTCGACATTTCGTCAAGTAAAATAATTTTCATCTCGTTTCACGATGCCACCCAAAGCAGGAAGCAAAGGAGCCAAAAAGGCCACCAAGACCCAGAAGGCGTCAACGACCGGCACCAAGAAGAGGCACCGAAAAAGGAAGGAATCCTACGGAATCTACATCTACAAAGTCTTGAAACAGGTACACCCAGACACCGGTGTCAGCAGCAAAGCCATGTCCATCATGAACAGCTTTGTCAACGACATTTTCGAGAGGATCGCAGCTGAGGCCTCCCGATTGGCCCACTACAACAAACGATCCACCATCACCTCCAGAGAGGTCCAGACCGCCGTCAGACTTCTTCTCCCAGGTGAATTGGCCAAGCACGCCGTCTCTGAGGGCACCAAGGCCGTCACGAAGTACACCAGCAGCAAGTAAACTGTTCACTTACAGCTTTACACACAAACGGCCCTTTTCAGGGCCACCCAAATTTTCCAAAAAGATAAACTATTAGAATTGCTAAACTATTCGAATCACTGTGGGTTAGGGACAATGAGGAATTCACGAATAACCATGAAAAGGAAGGGAACTGAACTGAATAAAAATATAAGCAAATATCCCAACTAAAGTGCACATAGCATTTATTGGGATCAAGTATATAAGAACATGCCCCGTATATGTGGGGGGCATGGCAACAAAGTAGCTGTCAGAAATGTGTGTAAAAAATAATAATAACGGGAATGAGCTTGTTTGAATATTGAATGCTTAATTGTGGAATATAGCCCAATTCCCTGATGAAGATGTAACAAGTGATTAAAAGTTAGGTCACACGTCCATACACATTTCAGTTACTATGCAGTTTGTCTATATATATAGAACTAAACTAACATAGTGCAGTGTTCGAAAAAAAAATTGTATTTAGTAAACTTTTATGAGCACGTTTCCATCCTTCACTCGCTCGCTCACTCACTCACTCCTTTATGTGCCTTTCATGTATATACTAAAATTGTATTAACATGGCGTGTTATTTTTGCTGTACAGCAATTTTTAAAGTATCTCTTTAAAATAATTTGGTGGCCCTGAAAAGGGCCGTTTGTTTGAAGCTGTGCTTCCGATCTTTCGGGTGTTTAACCACCGAATCCGTAGAGGGTTCTGCCTTGTCGTTTAAGAGCATAGACGACATCCATGGCGGTGACGGTCTTCCTCTTGGCATGCTCGGTGTAGGTGACGGCATCTCGGATGACATTTTCCAAGAAAACCTTGAGGACACCTCGGGTCTCTTCGTAGATCAATCCTGAGATTCTCTTGACACCACCTCGTCGAGCAAGACGACGAATAGCGGGCTTGGTGATACCCTGGATGTTATCACGCAAGACTTTCCTGTGACGCTTGGCGCCACCCTTTCCCAAACCTTTTCCTCCTTTGCCTCGCCCTGACATTTTTTTTATATTGTATGTATGAATCAGCGAGCTGAAATGACAAGGCGATTAATCGTCCTTTATTTATACTGTGCGCGCGGGCCTATTTCAAGACGCCTGTTTTGGCTGAATTTTAATAACTGACCTGGTTTCTCTTTGCAGCTCTCTGACGTGCACGATATGAACCACCGGAGTGTGACAAATAAAAGCGGGAAAGTTGAAGTTGGTAACATGCAAGGTATGTAAATATGGGTTCTTTGTATTTATTTCTTCCTTCGATTAATACTTTACACATAAAGTTGTTAATGGCTCGTGCCTTCGGCGACGGTCACTCAGCATTGGAACAAGGCAGTTGGCAGCATTTTGTGTCTTAAATAAATGTGCTGTTAAATTGTTATAACGTCAACACGCCCTGTGTGCACAGAGTGACGTCCCGTTGACCACATAAATGACGTACGTCGTGCTGCTGATATGTATTTACCCAAGGTCGGTTTGTTTTTCTCTCACCCACCTCCATATTACACAGAAATAGGTCACTTCAATTTGAAACACCCCGTATCTATCTAGCCTTTAATTTTTATTGTCGGTATGTGCGCACCCGGTACGTGTCGGTCGGTGACCTGACCCCCTCCCCCAAAAGCGAAATATTGAATTTGTTTTGTTCATAGAAGATGAAAAGAAAAGATGAAAGAGAGAAAGAAATCGAGGGAAAAAGATGTAAGTTAATGAAATAAAATTACAAATAGTAATATGCTAAAGGAATAACAATACAAAAAGGAGTAAAACTAAAGAAAGAAAGAAAGAAAGAAAGAAAGAAAGAAAGAAAGAAAGAAAAACAAAGAAAGATAGGAAGGAAGGAAGGAAGGAAGGAAGGAAGGAAGGAAGGAAAGAGAGGAAGGAAGGAAATATCAAATACAGCAGTGTTAAAACAACACAAAACAAAAACATAATTTGTGTCACTGATGCACACAAACGTAACATGTTGTAAACTGAATAAAAGTAATGCTTCGTTTTGGAGAGAAAAAAAAGTCACACTTTATTCAATTGTAATTATAAATGTTTGTAATTATAAATGTACGTAATCATAAATGTATGTAATTATAAATAAATGTAATTATAAATGTACGTAATCATAAATGTATGTAATTATAAATAAATGTAATTATAAATAAATGTAATTATAAATAAATGTAACTATAAATAAATGTAATTAAAAATAAATGTAATTGAAGATAAATGTTGACGAAAGTTATAAATAATCGATTATGTAATTTGGCTGGCTGCAAACCCAGAGTCTGTTTTGGACTCTCTTAATATTAAAGTGATGTGAAACACTCCGATATGGTGATCAACAATAAATGGAAAATAATATTGTTCACAGTAGTAATTTTTACAAATATTTATCCAAATTGACAAGACACACCGTCGTTCTTATATACTAATTAAATGCAGTGACTCTTGGTGGGGAAATCGTTTTGGTTAGTTTATCGCCAACAGATGCGCCCCGAATCGAATAGTAAATATTTACAATTGAGCGTAGTTCAGACGATGTTTTCTATGGAGTGGCACGATCGATTTGCTTGAGATTTTAGTAAAATGCTATATTCCTCCAGTTGGCATCGCGCCTGGATACTAACTGATCAGTTTCACGTACCCAAAACAAGTAAATACTATGTCTCTAACACATTGAATCACACGTAATGTTATACATGTCAAGCTCTCTCTCTACACATACCACACACACCCAGTCCCTCCCCCTTATTTTCCTGACTTGCAATTGTTTGCTTGCGCTTATACATATATATTTATTGTTATCTAATCTAATATAGCAATTTTGTAATAGTTTATCTTTTTGGAAAATTTGGGTGGCCCTGAAAAGGGCCGTTTTGTTGTTGTGTTTGAGTAGCAAACTGTTTACTTGCTGCTCTGAGATTTCTTGGGGAGGAGGACAGCCTGGATGTTTGGCAGAACACCACCCTGGGCGATGGTCACACCAGACAACAGTTTGTTCAATTCCTCGTCGTTTCTGATGGCAAGCTGCAGATGTCTTGGGATGATTCTGCTCTTCTTGTTGTCACGAGCGGCGTTTCCTGCCAACTCGAGAACCTCAGCTGCGAGGTATTCGAGAACTGCAGCCAAGTAGACTGGAGCTCCGGCACCGACTCGCTCAGCATAGTTGCCTTTTCTCAACAGACGGTGAATTCTTCCGACTGGGAACTGGAGTCCAGCCCTTGATGATCGGGACTTTGCCTTTCCCTTTACTTTGCCACCTTTGCCACGTCCAGACATAATTGTGTATTTTCTAGTGTACGAAATTCGACAAATGGAAAATTAAATCTCCACAATTAAATCTCCGAGGGGTGGGTAGGAAATTTATACTCCTTTGCGGATCGACCTACATAAATGAGCCAATAATGTGCTTTCGCCGAAGTCCGTGTTTAAAAACTGAAGCTTTGTGTGCTTAAAATAGTAACTGGGGGCTATGTTTGATCCGCGTTAGAGCGCACTCGCGATATAAAAGAAAACGGTTTCTGCCGGCGATCCATATTTTCTCGACATTTCGTCAAGTAAAATAATTTTCATCTCGTTTCACGATGCCACCCAAAGCAGGAAGCAAAGGAGCCAAAAAGGCCACCAAGACCCAGAAGGCGTCAACGACCGGCACCAAGAAGAGGCACCGAAAAAGGAAGGAATCCTACGGAATCTACATCTACAAAGTCTTGAAACAGGTACACCCAGACACCGGTGTCAGCAGCAAAGCCATGTCCATCATGAACAGCTTTGTCAACGACATTTTCGAGAGGATCGCAGCTGAGGCCTCCCGATTGGCCCACTACAACAAACGATCCACCATCACCTCCAGAGAGGTCCAGACCGCCGTCAGACTTCTTCTCCCAGGTGAATTGGCCAAGCACGCCGTCTCTGAGGGCACCAAGGCCGTCACGAAGTACACCAGCAGCAAGTAAACTGTTCACTTACAGCTTTACACACAAACGGCCCTTTTCAGGGCCACCCAAATTTTCCAAAAAGATAAACTATTAGAATTGCTAAACTATTCGAATCACTGTGGGTTAGGGACAATGAGGAATTCACGAATAACCATGAAAAGGAAGGGAACTGAACTGAATAAAAATATAAGCAAATATCCCAACTAAAGTGCACATAGCATTTATTGGGATCAAGTATATAAGAACATGCCCCGTATATGTGGGGGGCATGGCAACAAAGTAGCTGTCAGAAATGTGTGTAAAAAATAATAATAACGGGAATGAGCTTGTTTGAATATTGAATGCTTAATTGTGGAATATAGCCCAATTCCCTGATGAAGATGTAACAAGTGATTAAAAGTTAGGTCACACGTCCATACACATTTCAGTTACTATGCAGTTTGTCTATATATATAGAACTAAACTAACATAGTGCAGTGTTCGAAAAAAAAATTGTATTTAGTAAACTTTTATGAGCACGTTTCCATCCTTCACTCGCTCGCTCACTCACTCACTCCTTTATGTGCCTTTCATGTATATACTAAAATTGTATTAACATGGCGTGTTATTTTTGCTGTACAGCAATTTTTAAAGTATCTCTTTAAAATAATTTGGTGGCCCTGAAAAGGGCCGTTTGTTTGAAGCTGTGCTTCCGATCTTTCGGGTGTTTAACCACCGAATCCGTAGAGGGTTCTGCCTTGTCGTTTAAGAGCATAGACGACATCCATGGCGGTGACGGTCTTCCTCTTGGCATGCTCGGTGTAGGTGACGGCATCTCGGATGACATTTTCCAAGAAAACCTTGAGGACACCTCGGGTCTCTTCGTAGATCAATCCTGAGATTCTCTTGACACCACCTCGTCGAGCAAGACGACGAATAGCGGGCTTGGTGATACCCTGGATGTTATCACGCAAGACTTTCCTGTGACGCTTGGCGCCACCCTTTCCCAAACCTTTTCCTCCTTTGCCTCGCCCTGACATTTTTTTTATATTGTATGTATGAATCAGCGAGCTGAAATGACAAGGCGATTAATCGTCCTTTATTTATACTGTGCGCGCGGGCCTATTTCAAGACGCCTGTTTTGGCTGAATTTTAATAACTGACCTGGTTTCTCTTTGCAGCTCTCTGACGTGCACGATATGAACCACCGGAGTGTGACAAATAAAAGCGGGAAAGTTGAAGTTGGTAACATGCAAGGTATGTAAATATGGGTTCTTTGTATTTATTTCTTCCTTCGATTAATACTTTACACATAAAGTTGTTAATGGCTCGTGCCTTCGGCGACGGTCACTCAGCATTGGAACAAGGCAGTTGGCAGCATTTTGTGTCTTAAATAAATGTGCTGTTAAATTGTTATAACGTCAACACGCCCTGTGTGCACAGAGTGACGTCCCGTTGACCACATAAATGACGTACGTCGTGCTGCTGATATGTATTTACCCAAGGTCGGTTTGTTTTTCTCTCACCCACCTCCATATTACACAGAAATAGGTCACTTCAATTTGAAACACCCCGTATCTATCTAGCCTTTAATTTTTATTGTCGGTATGTGCGCACCCGGTACGTGTCGGTCGGTGACCTGACCCCCTCCCCCAAAAGCGAAATATTGAATTTGTTTTGTTCATAGAAGATGAAAAGAAAAGATGAAAGAGAGAAAGAAATCGAGGGAAAAAGATGTAAGTTAATGAAATAAAATTACAAATAGTAATATGCTAAAGGAATAACAATACAAAAAGGAGTAAAACTAAAGAAAGAAAGAAAGAAAGAAAGAAAGAAAGAAAGAAAGAAAGAAAAACAAAGAAAGATAGGAAGGAAGGAAGGAAGGAAGGAAGGAAGGAAGGAAGGAAAGAGAGGAAGGAAGGAAATATCAAATACAGCAGTGTTAAAACAACACAAAACAAAAACATAATTTGTGTCACTGATGCACACAAACGTAACATGTTGTAAACTGAATAAAAGTAATGCTTCGTTTTGGAGAGAAAAAAAAGTCACACTTTATTCAATTGTAATTATAAATGTTTGTAATTATAAATGTACGTAATCATAAATGTATGTAATTATAAATAAATGTAATTATAAATGTACGTAATCATAAATGTATGTAATTATAAATAAATGTAATTATAAATAAATGTAATTATAAATAAATGTAACTATAAATAAATGTAATTAAAAATAAATGTAATTGAAGATAAATGTTGACGAAAGTTATAAATAATCGATTATGTAATTTGGCTGGCTGCAAACCCAGAGTCTGTTTTGGACTCTCTTAATATTAAAGTGATGTGAAACACTCCGATATGGTGATCAACAATAAATGGAAAATAATATTGTTCACAGTAGTAATTTTTACAAATATTTATCCAAATTGACAAGACACACCGTCGTTCTTATATACTAATTAAATGCAGTGACTCTTGGTGGGGAAATCGTTTTGGTTAGTTTATCGCCAACAGATGCGCCCCGAATCGAATAGTAAATATTTACAATTGAGCGTAGTTCAGACGATGTTTTCTATGGAGTGGCACGATCGATTTGCTTGAGATTTTAGTAAAATGCTATATTCCTCCAGTTGGCATCGCGCCTGGATACTAACTGATCAGTTTCACGTACCCAAAACAAGTAAATACTATGTCTCTAACACATTGAATCACACGTAATGTTATACATGTCAAGCTCTCTCTCTACACATACCACACACACCCAGTCCCTCCCCCTTATTTTCCTGACTTGCAATTGTTTGCTTGCGCTTATACATATATATTTATTGTTATCTAATCTAATATAGCAATTTTGTAATAGTTTATCTTTTTGGAAAATTTGGGTGGCCCTGAAAAGGGCCGTTTTGTTGTTGTGTTTGAGTAGCAAACTGTTTACTTGCTGCTCTGAGATTTCTTGGGGAGGAGGACAGCCTGGATGTTTGGCAGAACACCACCCTGGGCGATGGTCACACCAGACAACAGTTTGTTCAATTCCTCGTCGTTTCTGATGGCAAGCTGCAGATGTCTTGGGATGATTCTGCTCTTCTTGTTGTCACGAGCGGCGTTTCCTGCCAACTCGAGAACCTCAGCTGCGAGGTATTCGAGAACTGCAGCCAAGTAGACTGGAGCTCCGGCACCGACTCGCTCAGCATAGTTGCCTTTTCTCAACAGACGGTGAATTCTTCCGACTGGGAACTGGAGTCCAGCCCTTGATGATCGGGACTTTGCCTTTCCCTTTACTTTGCCACCTTTGCCACGTCCAGACATAATTGTGTATTTTCTAGTGTACGAAATTCGACAAATGGAAAATTAAATCTCCACAATTAAATCTCCGAGGGGTGGGTAGGAAATTTATACTCCTTTGCGGATCGACCTACATAAATGAGCCAATAATGTGCTTTCGCCGAAGTCCGTGTTTAAAAACTGAAGCTTTGTGTGCTTAAAATAGTAACTGGGGGCTATGTTTGATCCGCGTTAGAGCGCACTCGCGATATAAAAGAAAACGGTTTCTGCCGGCGATCCATATTTTCTCGACATTTCGTCAAGTAAAATAATTTTCATCTCGTTTCACGATGCCACCCAAAGCAGGAAGCAAAGGAGCCAAAAAGGCCACCAAGACCCAGAAGGCGTCAACGACCGGCACCAAGAAGAGGCACCGAAAAAGGAAGGAATCCTACGGAATCTACATCTACAAAGTCTTGAAACAGGTACACCCAGACACCGGTGTCAGCAGCAAAGCCATGTCCATCATGAACAGCTTTGTCAACGACATTTTCGAGAGGATCGCAGCTGAGGCCTCCCGATTGGCCCACTACAACAAACGATCCACCATCACCTCCAGAGAGGTCCAGACCGCCGTCAGACTTCTTCTCCCAGGTGAATTGGCCAAGCACGCCGTCTCTGAGGGCACCAAGGCCGTCACGAAGTACACCAGCAGCAAGTAAACTGTTCACTTACAGCTTTACACACAAACGGCCCTTTTCAGGGCCACCCAAATTTTCCAAAAAGATAAACTATTAGAATTGCTAAACTATTCGAATCACTGTGGGTTAGGGACAATGAGGAATTCACGAATAACCATGAAAAGGAAGGGAACTGAACTGAATAAAAATATAAGCAAATATCCCAACTAAAGTGCACATAGCATTTATTGGGATCAAGTATATAAGAACATGCCCCGTATATGTGGGGGGCATGGCAACAAAGTAGCTGTCAGAAATGTGTGTAAAAAATAATAATAACGGGAATGAGCTTGTTTGAATATTGAATGCTTAATTGTGGAATATAGCCCAATTCCCTGATGAAGATGTAACAAGTGATTAAAAGTTAGGTCACACGTCCATACACATTTCAGTTACTATGCAGTTTGTCTATATATATAGAACTAAACTAACATAGTGCAGTGTTCGAAAAAAAAATTGTATTTAGTAAACTTTTATGAGCACGTTTCCATCCTTCACTCGCTCGCTCACTCACTCACTCCTTTATGTGCCTTTCATGTATATACTAAAATTGTATTAACATGGCGTGTTATTTTTGCTGTACAGCAATTTTTAAAGTATCTCTTTAAAATAATTTGGTGGCCCTGAAAAGGGCCGTTTGTTTGAAGCTGTGCTTCCGATCTTTCGGGTGTTTAACCACCGAATCCGTAGAGGGTTCTGCCTTGTCGTTTAAGAGCATAGACGACATCCATGGCGGTGACGGTCTTCCTCTTGGCATGCTCGGTGTAGGTGACGGCATCTCGGATGACATTTTCCAAGAAAACCTTGAGGACACCTCGGGTCTCTTCGTAGATCAATCCTGAGATTCTCTTGACACCACCTCGTCGAGCAAGACGACGAATAGCGGGCTTGGTGATACCCTGGATGTTATCACGCAAGACTTTCCTGTGACGCTTGGCGCCACCCTTTCCCAAACCTTTTCCTCCTTTGCCTCGCCCTGACATTTTTTTTATATTGTATGTATGAATCAGCGAGCTGAAATGACAAGGCGATTAATCGTCCTTTATTTATACTGTGCGCGCGGGCCTATTTCAAGACGCCTGTTTTGGCTGAATTTTAATAACTGACCTGGTTTCTCTTTGCAGCTCTCTGACGTGCACGATATGAACCACCGGAGTGTGACAAATAAAAGCGGGAAAGTTGAAGTTGGTAACATGCAAGGTATGTAAATATGGGTTCTTTGTATTTATTTCTTCCTTCGATTAATACTTTACACATAAAGTTGTTAATGGCTCGTGCCTTCGGCGACGGTCACTCAGCATTGGAACAAGGCAGTTGGCAGCATTTTGTGTCTTAAATAAATGTGCTGTTAAATTGTTATAACGTCAACACGCCCTGTGTGCACAGAGTGACGTCCCGTTGACCACATAAATGACGTACGTCGTGCTGCTGATATGTATTTACCCAAGGTCGGTTTGTTTTTCTCTCACCCACCTCCATATTACACAGAAATAGGTCACTTCAATTTGAAACACCCCGTATCTATCTAGCCTTTAATTTTTATTGTCGGTATGTGCGCACCCGGTACGTGTCGGTCGGTGACCTGACCCCCTCCCCCAAAAGCGAAATATTGAATTTGTTTTGTTCATAGAAGATGAAAAGAAAAGATGAAAGAGAGAAAGAAATCGAGGGAAAAAGATGTAAGTTAATGAAATAAAATTACAAATAGTAATATGCTAAAGGAATAACAATACAAAAAGGAGTAAAACTAAAGAAAGAAAGAAAGAAAGAAAGAAAGAAAGAAAGAAAGAAAGAAAAACAAAGAAAGATAGGAAGGAAGGAAGGAAGGAAGGAAGGAAGGAAGGAAGGAAAGAGAGGAAGGAAGGAAATATCAAATACAGCAGTGTTAAAACAACACAAAACAAAAACATAATTTGTGTCACTGATGCACACAAACGTAACATGTTGTAAACTGAATAAAAGTAATGCTTCGTTTTGGAGAGAAAAAAAAGTCACACTTTATTCAATTGTAATTATAAATGTTTGTAATTATAAATGTACGTAATCATAAATGTATGTAATTATAAATAAATGTAATTATAAATGTACGTAATCATAAATGTATGTAATTATAAATAAATGTAATTATAAATAAATGTAATTATAAATAAATGTAACTATAAATAAATGTAATTAAAAATAAATGTAATTGAAGATAAATGTTGACGAAAGTTATAAATAATCGATTATGTAATTTGGCTGGCTGCAAACCCAGAGTCTGTTTTGGACTCTCTTAATATTAAAGTGATGTGAAACACTCCGATATGGTGATCAACAATAAATGGAAAATAATATTGTTCACAGTAGTAATTTTTACAAATATTTATCCAAATTGACAAGACACACCGTCGTTCTTATATACTAATTAAATGCAGTGACTCTTGGTGGGGAAATCGTTTTGGTTAGTTTATCGCCAACAGATGCGCCCCGAATCGAATAGTAAATATTTACAATTGAGCGTAGTTCAGACGATGTTTTCTATGGAGTGGCACGATCGATTTGCTTGAGATTTTAGTAAAATGCTATATTCCTCCAGTTGGCATCGCGCCTGGATACTAACTGATCAGTTTCACGTACCCAAAACAAGTAAATACTATGTCTCTAACACATTGAATCACACGTAATGTTATACATGTCAAGCTCTCTCTCTACACATACCACACACACCCAGTCCCTCCCCCTTATTTTCCTGACTTGCAATTGTTTGCTTGCGCTTATACATATATATTTATTGTTATCTAATCTAATATAGCAATTTTGTAATAGTTTATCTTTTTGGAAAATTTGGGTGGCCCTGAAAAGGGCCGTTTTGTTGTTGTGTTTGAGTAGCAAACTGTTTACTTGCTGCTCTGAGATTTCTTGGGGAGGAGGACAGCCTGGATGTTTGGCAGAACACCACCCTGGGCGATGGTCACACCAGACAACAGTTTGTTCAATTCCTCGTCGTTTCTGATGGCAAGCTGCAGATGTCTTGGGATGATTCTGCTCTTCTTGTTGTCACGAGCGGCGTTTCCTGCCAACTCGAGAACCTCAGCTGCGAGGTATTCGAGAACTGCAGCCAAGTAGACTGGAGCTCCGGCACCGACTCGCTCAGCATAGTTGCCTTTTCTCAACAGACGGTGAATTCTTCCGACTGGGAACTGGAGTCCAGCCCTTGATGATCGGGACTTTGCCTTTCCCTTTACTTTGCCACCTTTGCCACGTCCAGACATAATTGTGTATTTTCTAGTGTACGAAATTCGACAAATGGAAAATTAAATCTCCACAATTAAATCTCCGAGGGGTGGGTAGGAAATTTATACTCCTTTGCGGATCGACCTACATAAATGAGCCAATAATGTGCTTTCGCCGAAGTCCGTGTTTAAAAACTGAAGCTTTGTGTGCTTAAAATAGTAACTGGGGGCTATGTTTGATCCGCGTTAGAGCGCACTCGCGATATAAAAGAAAACGGTTTCTGCCGGCGATCCATATTTTCTCGACATTTCGTCAAGTAAAATAATTTTCATCTCGTTTCACGATGCCACCCAAAGCAGGAAGCAAAGGAGCCAAAAAGGCCACCAAGACCCAGAAGGCGTCAACGACCGGCACCAAGAAGAGGCACCGAAAAAGGAAGGAATCCTACGGAATCTACATCTACAAAGTCTTGAAACAGGTACACCCAGACACCGGTGTCAGCAGCAAAGCCATGTCCATCATGAACAGCTTTGTCAACGACATTTTCGAGAGGATCGCAGCTGAGGCCTCCCGATTGGCCCACTACAACAAACGATCCACCATCACCTCCAGAGAGGTCCAGACCGCCGTCAGACTTCTTCTCCCAGGTGAATTGGCCAAGCACGCCGTCTCTGAGGGCACCAAGGCCGTCACGAAGTACACCAGCAGCAAGTAAACTGTTCACTTACAGCTTTACACACAAACGGCCCTTTTCAGGGCCACCCAAATTTTCCAAAAAGATAAACTATTAGAATTGCTAAACTATTCGAATCACTGTGGGTTAGGGACAATGAGGAATTCACGAATAACCATGAAAAGGAAGGGAACTGAACTGAATAAAAATATAAGCAAATATCCCAACTAAAGTGCACATAGCATTTATTGGGATCAAGTATATAAGAACATGCCCCGTATATGTGGGGGGCATGGCAACAAAGTAGCTGTCAGAAATGTGTGTAAAAAATAATAATAACGGGAATGAGCTTGTTTGAATATTGAATGCTTAATTGTGGAATATAGCCCAATTCCCTGATGAAGATGTAACAAGTGATTAAAAGTTAGGTCACACGTCCATACACATTTCAGTTACTATGCAGTTTGTCTATATATATAGAACTAAACTAACATAGTGCAGTGTTCGAAAAAAAAATTGTATTTAGTAAACTTTTATGAGCACGTTTCCATCCTTCACTCGCTCGCTCACTCACTCACTCCTTTATGTGCCTTTCATGTATATACTAAAATTGTATTAACATGGCGTGTTATTTTTGCTGTACAGCAATTTTTAAAGTATCTCTTTAAAATAATTTGGTGGCCCTGAAAAGGGCCGTTTGTTTGAAGCTGTGCTTCCGATCTTTCGGGTGTTTAACCACCGAATCCGTAGAGGGTTCTGCCTTGTCGTTTAAGAGCATAGACGACATCCATGGCGGTGACGGTCTTCCTCTTGGCATGCTCGGTGTAGGTGACGGCATCTCGGATGACATTTTCCAAGAAAACCTTGAGGACACCTCGGGTCTCTTCGTAGATCAATCCTGAGATTCTCTTGACACCACCTCGTCGAGCAAGACGACGAATAGCGGGCTTGGTGATACCCTGGATGTTATCACGCAAGACTTTCCTGTGACGCTTGGCGCCACCCTTTCCCAAACCTTTTCCTCCTTTGCCTCGCCCTGACATTTTTTTTATATTGTATGTATGAATCAGCGAGCTGAAATGACAAGGCGATTAATCGTCCTTTATTTATACTGTGCGCGCGGGCCTATTTCAAGACGCCTGTTTTGGCTGAATTTTAATAACTGACCTGGTTTCTCTTTGCAGCTCTCTGACGTGCACGATATGAACCACCGGAGTGTGACAAATAAAAGCGGGAAAGTTGAAGTTGGTAACATGCAAGGTATGTAAATATGGGTTCTTTGTATTTATTTCTTCCTTCGATTAATACTTTACACATAAAGTTGTTAATGGCTCGTGCCTTCGGCGACGGTCACTCAGCATTGGAACAAGGCAGTTGGCAGCATTTTGTGTCTTAAATAAATGTGCTGTTAAATTGTTATAACGTCAACACGCCCTGTGTGCACAGAGTGACGTCCCGTTGACCACATAAATGACGTACGTCGTGCTGCTGATATGTATTTACCCAAGGTCGGTTTGTTTTTCTCTCACCCACCTCCATATTACACAGAAATAGGTCACTTCAATTTGAAACACCCCGTATCTATCTAGCCTTTAATTTTTATTGTCGGTATGTGCGCACCCGGTACGTGTCGGTCGGTGACCTGACCCCCTCCCCCAAAAGCGAAATATTGAATTTGTTTTGTTCATAGAAGATGAAAAGAAAAGATGAAAGAGAGAAAGAAATCGAGGGAAAAAGATGTAAGTTAATGAAATAAAATTACAAATAGTAATATGCTAAAGGAATAACAATACAAAAAGGAGTAAAACTAAAGAAAGAAAGAAAGAAAGAAAGAAAGAAAGAAAGAAAGAAAGAAAAACAAAGAAAGATAGGAAGGAAGGAAGGAAGGAAGGAAGGAAGGAAGGAAGGAAAGAGAGGAAGGAAGGAAATATCAAATACAGCAGTGTTAAAACAACACAAAACAAAAACATAATTTGTGTCACTGATGCACACAAACGTAACATGTTGTAAACTGAATAAAAGTAATGCTTCGTTTTGGAGAGAAAAAAAAGTCACACTTTATTCAATTGTAATTATAAATGTTTGTAATTATAAATGTACGTAATCATAAATGTATGTAATTATAAATAAATGTAATTATAAATGTACGTAATCATAAATGTATGTAATTATAAATAAATGTAATTATAAATAAATGTAATTATAAATAAATGTAACTATAAATAAATGTAATTAAAAATAAATGTAATTGAAGATAAATGTTGACGAAAGTTATAAATAATCGATTATGTAATTTGGCTGGCTGCAAACCCAGAGTCTGTTTTGGACTCTCTTAATATTAAAGTGATGTGAAACACTCCGATATGGTGATCAACAATAAATGGAAAATAATATTGTTCACAGTAGTAATTTTTACAAATATTTATCCAAATTGACAAGACACACCGTCGTTCTTATATACTAATTAAATGCAGTGACTCTTGGTGGGGAAATCGTTTTGGTTAGTTTATCGCCAACAGATGCGCCCCGAATCGAATAGTAAATATTTACAATTGAGCGTAGTTCAGACGATGTTTTCTATGGAGTGGCACGATCGATTTGCTTGAGATTTTAGTAAAATGCTATATTCCTCCAGTTGGCATCGCGCCTGGATACTAACTGATCAGTTTCACGTACCCAAAACAAGTAAATACTATGTCTCTAACACATTGAATCACACGTAATGTTATACATGTCAAGCTCTCTCTCTACACATACCACACACACCCAGTCCCTCCCCCTTATTTTCCTGACTTGCAATTGTTTGCTTGCGCTTATACATATATATTTATTGTTATCTAATCTAATATAGCAATTTTGTAATAGTTTATCTTTTTGGAAAATTTGGGTGGCCCTGAAAAGGGCCGTTTTGTTGTTGTGTTTGAGTAGCAAACTGTTTACTTGCTGCTCTGAGATTTCTTGGGGAGGAGGACAGCCTGGATGTTTGGCAGAACACCACCCTGGGCGATGGTCACACCAGACAACAGTTTGTTCAATTCCTCGTCGTTTCTGATGGCAAGCTGCAGATGTCTTGGGATGATTCTGCTCTTCTTGTTGTCACGAGCGGCGTTTCCTGCCAACTCGAGAACCTCAGCTGCGAGGTATTCGAGAACTGCAGCCAAGTAGACTGGAGCTCCGGCACCGACTCGCTCAGCATAGTTGCCTTTTCTCAACAGACGGTGAATTCTTCCGACTGGGAACTGGAGTCCAGCCCTTGATGATCGGGACTTTGCCTTTCCCTTTACTTTGCCACCTTTGCCACGTCCAGACATAATTGTGTATTTTCTAGTGTACGAAATTCGACAAATGGAAAATTAAATCTCCACAATTAAATCTCCGAGGGGTGGGTAGGAAATTTATACTCCTTTGCGGATCGACCTACATAAATGAGCCAATAATGTGCTTTCGCCGAAGTCCGTGTTTAAAAACTGAAGCTTTGTGTGCTTAAAATAGTAACTGGGGGCTATGTTTGATCCGCGTTAGAGCGCACTCGCGATATAAAAGAAAACGGTTTCTGCCGGCGATCCATATCTCTGGCAGCAAGTGGAGCGAACAAGTCAGATTTTATTTGACTCTATTAGTTCCTTGCGGTGTCAGAGCGTCGGTACGAGTGATTTGAGCGGTCTGTAACCTTAATTGGAAGCAACCGCCCTCGTGCTGATGCCGGCGAGTGAGACGGTTTTGGATTAGGCTTAGTGCGACGGACAATGGAGTTAATCCCTGACGCCGCGTTAGCAGCGATAGAGAGATCTCAAATTGCGGATATTGTTAGCTGGAATCTCCAGTCTAACAGAGGCTATTTGACTCTCTGCGTTGAATTCAGGACGGGAGATGCTGGAAACCAGAAATCTTCCACCTGGAGCAAGACCAAGACCAGCCGTAACATGAAAGTGGAGCCTCCTAAGAGAAAGACACCGGCTCGAAGGAGAAGGGACGCAGCCAGACGGGCGAAATGGAAGAAGAAGATGGGGGCGACCGTTGATCGACCGGTCACCCCTCCCCGTGTGGCTCAGCCGTCTATAGTCAAAGCCGGCGGGTCGAAGTTGTCTGAGAGACGCCCAGACGACTCGACCTGCATGGAGACTGACGACATAGCACCAACTAGCAGGGATTCCGTGGATCTGCCGGAGGTCCCTGCTGTCGTCGTCGAAGCTTGCGGAGACAGGGACGTGGATTCCACCCCAGATGTTCCTGCCGCCAGCTTCGACGTGGAACTGGACAGCTTCACACCTCGGACACCGGATTACCAACATATTCCGGTGTCCCCCAGCACCAGCACCAACAACAACAACACCAGCACAGCCACCACCCAATCTCATGCAGAGTTTATGGAAGAATTAGCGATACATCGAAAACAGCGAGATGAAGAACAAGAAGAGATAGTAAGAAGATCTCAAGAAAGTATCGAATCTTCCGACAGATTGATTGCTGCGACAAACAAAATCCTCCAACAACGACGACAACAAGAAGAACTCCAACAGCGGAAAAAAAAGAAAGCCAAGAAAAAGAAATAATGTCTAGATCATTTTCACTTTCACCCTCACCAATCTCATGTTAATGTTACACCATTACATGTTCACAATTAAATTCAACAGTGGGTTGTAGGAGAGGGGTTCCGCCCCTTTCAAATCTTCCCGGGAAAGTTTCCCAAACCCCCTATCAGGCGATCCATATTTTCTCGACATTTCGTCAAGTAAAATAATTTTCATCTCGTTTCACGATGCCACCCAAAGCAGGAAGCAAAGGAGCCAAAAAGGCCACCAAGACCCAGAAGGCGTCAACGACCGGCACCAAGAAGAGGCACCGAAAAAGGAAGGAATCCTACGGAATCTACATCTACAAAGTCTTGAAACAGGTACACCCAGACACCGGTGTCAGCAGCAAAGCCATGTCCATCATGAACAGCTTTGTCAACGACATTTTCGAGAGGATCGCAGCTGAGGCCTCCCGATTGGCCCACTACAACAAACGATCCACCATCACCTCCAGAGAGGTCCAGACCGCCGTCAGACTTCTTCTCCCAGGTGAATTGGCCAAGCACGCCGTCTCTGAGGGCACCAAGGCCGTCACGAAGTACACCAGCAGCAAGTAAACTGTTCACTTACAGCTTTACACACAAACGGCCCTTTTCAGGGCCACCCAAATTTTCCAAAAAGATAAACTATTAGAATTGCTAAACTATTCGAATCACTGTGGGTTAGGGACAATGAGGAATTCACGAATAACCATGAAAAGGAAGGGAACTGAACTGAATAAAAATATAAGCAAATATCCCAACTAAAGTGCACATAGCATTTATTGGGATCAAGTATATAAGAACATGCCCCGTATATGTGGGGGGCATGGCAACAAAGTAGCTGTCAGAAATGTGTGTAAAAAATAATAATAACGGGAATGAGCTTGTTTGAATATTGAATGCTTAATTGTGGAATATAGCCCAATTCCCTGATGAAGATGTAACAAGTGATTAAAAGTTAGGTCACACGTCCATACACATTTCAGTTACTATGCAGTTTGTCTATATATATAGAACTAAACTAACATAGTGCAGTGTTCGAAAAAAAAATTGTATTTAGTAAACTTTTATGAGCACGTTTCCATCCTTCACTCGCTCGCTCACTCACTCACTCCTTTATGTGCCTTTCATGTATATACTAAAATTGTATTAACATGGCGTGTTATTTTTGCTGTACAGCAATTTTTAAAGTATCTCTTTAAAATAATTTGGTGGCCCTGAAAAGGGCCGTTTGTTTGAAGCTGTGCTTCCGATCTTTCGGGTGTTTAACCACCGAATCCGTAGAGGGTTCTGCCTTGTCGTTTAAGAGCATAGACGACATCCATGGCGGTGACGGTCTTCCTCTTGGCATGCTCGGTGTAGGTGACGGCATCTCGGATGACATTTTCCAAGAAAACCTTGAGGACACCTCGGGTCTCTTCGTAGATCAATCCTGAGATTCTCTTGACACCACCTCGTCGAGCAAGACGACGAATAGCGGGCTTGGTGATACCCTGGATGTTATCACGCAAGACTTTCCTGTGACGCTTGGCGCCACCCTTTCCCAAACCTTTTCCTCCTTTGCCTCGCCCTGACATTTTTTTTATATTGTATGTATGAATCAGCGAGCTGAAATGACAAGGCGATTAATCGTCCTTTATTTATACTGTGCGCGCGGGCCTATTTCAAGACGCCTGTTTTGGCTGAATTTTAATAACTGACCTGGTTTCTCTTTGCAGCTCTCTGACGTGCACGATATGAACCACCGGAGTGTGACAAATAAAAGCGGGAAAGTTGAAGTTGGTAACATGCAAGGTATGTAAATATGGGTTCTTTGTATTTATTTCTTCCTTCGATTAATACTTTACACATAAAGTTGTTAATGGCTCGTGCCTTCGGCGACGGTCACTCAGCATTGGAACAAGGCAGTTGGCAGCATTTTGTGTCTTAAATAAATGTGCTGTTAAATTGTTATAACGTCAACACGCCCTGTGTGCACAGAGTGACGTCCCGTTGACCACATAAATGACGTACGTCGTGCTGCTGATATGTATTTACCCAAGGTCGGTTTGTTTTTCTCTCACCCACCTCCATATTACACAGAAATAGGTCACTTCAATTTGAAACACCCCGTATCTATCTAGCCTTTAATTTTTATTGTCGGTATGTGCGCACCCGGTACGTGTCGGTCGGTGACCTGACCCCCTCCCCCAAAAGCGAAATATTGAATTTGTTTTGTTCATAGAAGATGAAAAGAAAAGATGAAAGAGAGAAAGAAATCGAGGGAAAAAGATGTAAGTTAATGAAATAAAATTACAAATAGTAATATGCTAAAGGAATAACAATACAAAAAGGAGTAAAACTAAAGAAAGAAAGAAAGAAAGAAAGAAAGAAAGAAAGAAAGAAAGAAAAACAAAGAAAGATAGGAAGGAAGGAAGGAAGGAAGGAAGGAAGGAAGGAAGGAAAGAGAGGAAGGAAGGAAATATCAAATACAGCAGTGTTAAAACAACACAAAACAAAAACATAATTTGTGTCACTGATGCACACAAACGTAACATGTTGTAAACTGAATAAAAGTAATGCTTCGTTTTGGAGAGAAAAAAAAGTCACACTTTATTCAATTGTAATTATAAATGTTTGTAATTATAAATGTACGTAATCATAAATGTATGTAATTATAAATAAATGTAATTATAAATGTACGTAATCATAAATGTATGTAATTATAAATAAATGTAATTATAAATAAATGTAATTATAAATAAATGTAACTATAAATAAATGTAATTAAAAATAAATGTAATTGAAGATAAATGTTGACGAAAGTTATAAATAATCGATTATGTAATTTGGCTGGCTGCAAACCCAGAGTCTGTTTTGGACTCTCTTAATATTAAAGTGATGTGAAACACTCCGATATGGTGATCAACAATAAATGGAAAATAATATTGTTCACAGTAGTAATTTTTACAAATATTTATCCAAATTGACAAGACACACCGTCGTTCTTATATACTAATTAAATGCAGTGACTCTTGGTGGGGAAATCGTTTTGGTTAGTTTATCGCCAACAGATGCGCCCCGAATCGAATAGTAAATATTTACAATTGAGCGTAGTTCAGACGATGTTTTCTATGGAGTGGCACGATCGATTTGCTTGAGATTTTAGTAAAATGCTATATTCCTCCAGTTGGCATCGCGCCTGGATACTAACTGATCAGTTTCACGTACCCAAAACAAGTAAATACTATGTCTCTAACACATTGAATCACACGTAATGTTATACATGTCAAGCTCTCTCTCTACACATACCACACACACCCAGTCCCTCCCCCTTATTTTCCTGACTTGCAATTGTTTGCTTGCGCTTATACATATATATTTATTGTTATCTAATCTAATATAGCAATTTTGTAATAGTTTATCTTTTTGGAAAATTTGGGTGGCCCTGAAAAGGGCCGTTTTGTTGTTGTGTTTGAGTAGCAAACTGTTTACTTGCTGCTCTGAGATTTCTTGGGGAGGAGGACAGCCTGGATGTTTGGCAGAACACCACCCTGGGCGATGGTCACACCAGACAACAGTTTGTTCAATTCCTCGTCGTTTCTGATGGCAAGCTGCAGATGTCTTGGGATGATTCTGCTCTTCTTGTTGTCACGAGCGGCGTTTCCTGCCAACTCGAGAACCTCAGCTGCGAGGTATTCGAGAACTGCAGCCAAGTAGACTGGAGCTCCGGCACCGACTCGCTCAGCATAGTTGCCTTTTCTCAACAGACGGTGAATTCTTCCGACTGGGAACTGGAGTCCAGCCCTTGATGATCGGGACTTTGCCTTTCCCTTTACTTTGCCACCTTTGCCACGTCCAGACATAATTGTGTATTTTCTAGTGTACGAAATTCGACAAATGGAAAATTAAATCTCCACAATTAAATCTCCGAGGGGTGGGTAGGAAATTTATACTCCTTTGCGGATCGACCTACATAAATGAGCCAATAATGTGCTTTCGCCGAAGTCCGTGTTTAAAAACTGAAGCTTTGTGTGCTTAAAATAGTAACTGGGGGCTATGTTTGATCCGCGTTAGAGCGCACTCGCGATATAAAAGAAAACGGTTTCTGCCGGCGATCCATATTTTCTCGACATTTCGTCAAGTAAAATAATTTTCATCTCGTTTCACGATGCCACCCAAAGCAGGAAGCAAAGGAGCCAAAAAGGCCACCAAGACCCAGAAGGCGTCAACGACCGGCACCAAGAAGAGGCACCGAAAAAGGAAGGAATCCTACGGAATCTACATCTACAAAGTCTTGAAACAGGTACACCCAGACACCGGTGTCAGCAGCAAAGCCATGTCCATCATGAACAGCTTTGTCAACGACATTTTCGAGAGGATCGCAGCTGAGGCCTCCCGATTGGCCCACTACAACAAACGATCCACCATCACCTCCAGAGAGGTCCAGACCGCCGTCAGACTTCTTCTCCCAGGTGAATTGGCCAAGCACGCCGTCTCTGAGGGCACCAAGGCCGTCACGAAGTACACCAGCAGCAAGTAAACTGTTCACTTACAGCTTTACACACAAACGGCCCTTTTCAGGGCCACCCAAATTTTCCAAAAAGATAAACTATTAGAATTGCTAAACTATTCGAATCACTGTGGGTTAGGGACAATGAGGAATTCACGAATAACCATGAAAAGGAAGGGAACTGAACTGAATAAAAATATAAGCAAATATCCCAACTAAAGTGCACATAGCATTTATTGGGATCAAGTATATAAGAACATGCCCCGTATATGTGGGGGGCATGGCAACAAAGTAGCTGTCAGAAATGTGTGTAAAAAATAATAATAACGGGAATGAGCTTGTTTGAATATTGAATGCTTAATTGTGGAATATAGCCCAATTCCCTGATGAAGATGTAACAAGTGATTAAAAGTTAGGTCACACGTCCATACACATTTCAGTTACTATGCAGTTTGTCTATATATATAGAACTAAACTAACATAGTGCAGTGTTCGAAAAAAAAATTGTATTTAGTAAACTTTTATGAGCACGTTTCCATCCTTCACTCGCTCGCTCACTCACTCACTCCTTTATGTGCCTTTCATGTATATACTAAAATTGTATTAACATGGCGTGTTATTTTTGCTGTACAGCAATTTTTAAAGTATCTCTTTAAAATAATTTGGTGGCCCTGAAAAGGGCCGTTTGTTTGAAGCTGTGCTTCCGATCTTTCGGGTGTTTAACCACCGAATCCGTAGAGGGTTCTGCCTTGTCGTTTAAGAGCATAGACGACATCCATGGCGGTGACGGTCTTCCTCTTGGCATGCTCGGTGTAGGTGACGGCATCTCGGATGACATTTTCCAAGAAAACCTTGAGGACACCTCGGGTCTCTTCGTAGATCAATCCTGAGATTCTCTTGACACCACCTCGTCGAGCAAGACGACGAATAGCGGGCTTGGTGATACCCTGGATGTTATCACGCAAGACTTTCCTGTGACGCTTGGCGCCACCCTTTCCCAAACCTTTTCCTCCTTTGCCTCGCCCTGACATTTTTTTTATATTGTATGTATGAATCAGCGAGCTGAAATGACAAGGCGATTAATCGTCCTTTATTTATACTGTGCGCGCGGGCCTATTTCAAGACGCCTGTTTTGGCTGAATTTTAATAACTGACCTGGTTTCTCTTTGCAGCTCTCTGACGTGCACGATATGAACCACCGGAGTGTGACAAATAAAAGCGGGAAAGTTGAAGTTGGTAACATGCAAGGTATGTAAATATGGGTTCTTTGTATTTATTTCTTCCTTCGATTAATACTTTACACATAAAGTTGTTAATGGCTCGTGCCTTCGGCGACGGTCACTCAGCATTGGAACAAGGCAGTTGGCAGCATTTTGTGTCTTAAATAAATGTGCTGTTAAATTGTTATAACGTCAACACGCCCTGTGTGCACAGAGTGACGTCCCGTTGACCACATAAATGACGTACGTCGTGCTGCTGATATGTATTTACCCAAGGTCGGTTTGTTTTTCTCTCACCCACCTCCATATTACACAGAAATAGGTCACTTCAATTTGAAACACCCCGTATCTATCTAGCCTTTAATTTTTATTGTCGGTATGTGCGCACCCGGTACGTGTCGGTCGGTGACCTGACCCCCTCCCCCAAAAGCGAAATATTGAATTTGTTTTGTTCATAGAAGATGAAAAGAAAAGATGAAAGAGAGAAAGAAATCGAGGGAAAAAGATGTAAGTTAATGAAATAAAATTACAAATAGTAATATGCTAAAGGAATAACAATACAAAAAGGAGTAAAACTAAAGAAAGAAAGAAAGAAAGAAAGAAAGAAAGAAAGAAAGAAAGAAAAACAAAGAAAGATAGGAAGGAAGGAAGGAAGGAAGGAAGGAAGGAAGGAAGGAAAGAGAGGAAGGAAGGAAATATCAAATACAGCAGTGTTAAAACAACACAAAACAAAAACATAATTTGTGTCACTGATGCACACAAACGTAACATGTTGTAAACTGAATAAAAGTAATGCTTCGTTTTGGAGAGAAAAAAAAGTCACACTTTATTCAATTGTAATTATAAATGTTTGTAATTATAAATGTACGTAATCATAAATGTATGTAATTATAAATAAATGTAATTATAAATGTACGTAATCATAAATGTATGTAATTATAAATAAATGTAATTATAAATAAATGTAATTATAAATAAATGTAACTATAAATAAATGTAATTAAAAATAAATGTAATTGAAGATAAATGTTGACGAAAGTTATAAATAATCGATTATGTAATTTGGCTGGCTGCAAACCCAGAGTCTGTTTTGGACTCTCTTAATATTAAAGTGATGTGAAACACTCCGATATGGTGATCAACAATAAATGGAAAATAATATTGTTCACAGTAGTAATTTTTACAAATATTTATCCAAATTGACAAGACACACCGTCGTTCTTATATACTAATTAAATGCAGTGACTCTTGGTGGGGAAATCGTTTTGGTTAGTTTATCGCCAACAGATGCGCCCCGAATCGAATAGTAAATATTTACAATTGAGCGTAGTTCAGACGATGTTTTCTATGGAGTGGCACGATCGATTTGCTTGAGATTTTAGTAAAATGCTATATTCCTCCAGTTGGCATCGCGCCTGGATACTAACTGATCAGTTTCACGTACCCAAAACAAGTAAATACTATGTCTCTAACACATTGAATCACACGTAATGTTATACATGTCAAGCTCTCTCTCTACACATACCACACACACCCAGTCCCTCCCCCTTATTTTCCTGACTTGCAATTGTTTGCTTGCGCTTATACATATATATTTATTGTTATCTAATCTAATATAGCAATTTTGTAATAGTTTATCTTTTTGGAAAATTTGGGTGGCCCTGAAAAGGGCCGTTTTGTTGTTGTGTTTGAGTAGCAAACTGTTTACTTGCTGCTCTGAGATTTCTTGGGGAGGAGGACAGCCTGGATGTTTGGCAGAACACCACCCTGGGCGATGGTCACACCAGACAACAGTTTGTTCAATTCCTCGTCGTTTCTGATGGCAAGCTGCAGATGTCTTGGGATGATTCTGCTCTTCTTGTTGTCACGAGCGGCGTTTCCTGCCAACTCGAGAACCTCAGCTGCGAGGTATTCGAGAACTGCAGCCAAGTAGACTGGAGCTCCGGCACCGACTCGCTCAGCATAGTTGCCTTTTCTCAACAGACGGTGAATTCTTCCGACTGGGAACTGGAGTCCAGCCCTTGATGATCGGGACTTTGCCTTTCCCTTTACTTTGCCACCTTTGCCACGTCCAGACATAATTGTGTATTTTCTAGTGTACGAAATTCGACAAATGGAAAATTAAATCTCCACAATTAAATCTCCGAGGGGTGGGTAGGAAATTTATACTCCTTTGCGGATCGACCTACATAAATGAGCCAATAATGTGCTTTCGCCGAAGTCCGTGTTTAAAAACTGAAGCTTTGTGTGCTTAAAATAGTAACTGGGGGCTATGTTTGATCCGCGTTAGAGCGCACTCGCGATATAAAAGAAAACGGTTTCTGCCGGCGATCCATATTTTCTCGACATTTCGTCAAGTAAAATAATTTTCATCTCGTTTCACGATGCCACCCAAAGCAGGAAGCAAAGGAGCCAAAAAGGCCACCAAGACCCAGAAGGCGTCAACGACCGGCACCAAGAAGAGGCACCGAAAAAGGAAGGAATCCTACGGAATCTACATCTACAAAGTCTTGAAACAGGTACACCCAGACACCGGTGTCAGCAGCAAAGCCATGTCCATCATGAACAGCTTTGTCAACGACATTTTCGAGAGGATCGCAGCTGAGGCCTCCCGATTGGCCCACTACAACAAACGATCCACCATCACCTCCAGAGAGGTCCAGACCGCCGTCAGACTTCTTCTCCCAGGTGAATTGGCCAAGCACGCCGTCTCTGAGGGCACCAAGGCCGTCACGAAGTACACCAGCAGCAAGTAAACTGTTCACTTACAGCTTTACACACAAACGGCCCTTTTCAGGGCCACCCAAATTTTCCAAAAAGATAAACTATTAGAATTGCTAAACTATTCGAATCACTGTGGGTTAGGGACAATGAGGAATTCACGAATAACCATGAAAAGGAAGGGAACTGAACTGAATAAAAATATAAGCAAATATCCCAACTAAAGTGCACATAGCATTTATTGGGATCAAGTATATAAGAACATGCCCCGTATATGTGGGGGGCATGGCAACAAAGTAGCTGTCAGAAATGTGTGTAAAAAATAATAATAACGGGAATGAGCTTGTTTGAATATTGAATGCTTAATTGTGGAATATAGCCCAATTCCCTGATGAAGATGTAACAAGTGATTAAAAGTTAGGTCACACGTCCATACACATTTCAGTTACTATGCAGTTTGTCTATATATATAGAACTAAACTAACATAGTGCAGTGTTCGAAAAAAAAATTGTATTTAGTAAACTTTTATGAGCACGTTTCCATCCTTCACTCGCTCGCTCACTCACTCACTCCTTTATGTGCCTTTCATGTATATACTAAAATTGTATTAACATGGCGTGTTATTTTTGCTGTACAGCAATTTTTAAAGTATCTCTTTAAAATAATTTGGTGGCCCTGAAAAGGGCCGTTTGTTTGAAGCTGTGCTTCCGATCTTTCGGGTGTTTAACCACCGAATCCGTAGAGGGTTCTGCCTTGTCGTTTAAGAGCATAGACGACATCCATGGCGGTGACGGTCTTCCTCTTGGCATGCTCGGTGTAGGTGACGGCATCTCGGATGACATTTTCCAAGAAAACCTTGAGGACACCTCGGGTCTCTTCGTAGATCAATCCTGAGATTCTCTTGACACCACCTCGTCGAGCAAGACGACGAATAGCGGGCTTGGTGATACCCTGGATGTTATCACGCAAGACTTTCCTGTGACGCTTGGCGCCACCCTTTCCCAAACCTTTTCCTCCTTTGCCTCGCCCTGACATTTTTTTTATATTGTATGTATGAATCAGCGAGCTGAAATGACAAGGCGATTAATCGTCCTTTATTTATACTGTGCGCGCGGGCCTATTTCAAGACGCCTGTTTTGGCTGAATTTTAATAACTGACCTGGTTTCTCTTTGCAGCTCTCTGACGTGCACGATATGAACCACCGGAGTGTGACAAATAAAAGCGGGAAAGTTGAAGTTGGTAACATGCAAGGTATGTAAATATGGGTTCTTTGTATTTATTTCTTCCTTCGATTAATACTTTACACATAAAGTTGTTAATGGCTCGTGCCTTCGGCGACGGTCACTCAGCATTGGAACAAGGCAGTTGGCAGCATTTTGTGTCTTAAATAAATGTGCTGTTAAATTGTTATAACGTCAACACGCCCTGTGTGCACAGAGTGACGTCCCGTTGACCACATAAATGACGTACGTCGTGCTGCTGATATGTATTTACCCAAGGTCGGTTTGTTTTTCTCTCACCCACCTCCATATTACACAGAAATAGGTCACTTCAATTTGAAACACCCCGTATCTATCTAGCCTTTAATTTTTATTGTCGGTATGTGCGCACCCGGTACGTGTCGGTCGGTGACCTGACCCCCTCCCCCAAAAGCGAAATATTGAATTTGTTTTGTTCATAGAAGATGAAAAGAAAAGATGAAAGAGAGAAAGAAATCGAGGGAAAAAGATGTAAGTTAATGAAATAAAATTACAAATAGTAATATGCTAAAGGAATAACAATACAAAAAGGAGTAAAACTAAAGAAAGAAAGAAAGAAAGAAAGAAAGAAAGAAAGAAAGAAAGAAAAACAAAGAAAGATAGGAAGGAAGGAAGGAAGGAAGGAAGGAAGGAAGGAAGGAAAGAGAGGAAGGAAGGAAATATCAAATACAGCAGTGTTAAAACAACACAAAACAAAAACATAATTTGTGTCACTGATGCACACAAACGTAACATGTTGTAAACTGAATAAAAGTAATGCTTCGTTTTGGAGAGAAAAAAAAGTCACACTTTATTCAATTGTAATTATAAATGTTTGTAATTATAAATGTACGTAATCATAAATGTATGTAATTATAAATAAATGTAATTATAAATGTACGTAATCATAAATGTATGTAATTATAAATAAATGTAATTATAAATAAATGTAATTATAAATAAATGTAACTATAAATAAATGTAATTAAAAATAAATGTAATTGAAGATAAATGTTGACGAAAGTTATAAATAATCGATTATGTAATTTGGCTGGCTGCAAACCCAGAGTCTGTTTTGGACTCTCTTAATATTAAAGTGATGTGAAACACTCCGATATGGTGATCAACAATAAATGGAAAATAATATTGTTCACAGTAGTAATTTTTACAAATATTTATCCAAATTGACAAGACACACCGTCGTTCTTATATACTAATTAAATGCAGTGACTCTTGGTGGGGAAATCGTTTTGGTTAGTTTATCGCCAACAGATGCGCCCCGAATCGAATAGTAAATATTTACAATTGAGCGTAGTTCAGACGATGTTTTCTATGGAGTGGCACGATCGATTTGCTTGAGATTTTAGTAAAATGCTATATTCCTCCAGTTGGCATCGCGCCTGGATACTAACTGATCAGTTTCACGTACCCAAAACAAGTAAATACTATGTCTCTAACACATTGAATCACACGTAATGTTATACATGTCAAGCTCTCTCTCTACACATACCACACACACCCAGTCCCTCCCCCTTATTTTCCTGACTTGCAATTGTTTGCTTGCGCTTATACATATATATTTATTGTTATCTAATCTAATATAGCAATTTTGTAATAGTTTATCTTTTTGGAAAATTTGGGTGGCCCTGAAAAGGGCCGTTTTGTTGTTGTGTTTGAGTAGCAAACTGTTTACTTGCTGCTCTGAGATTTCTTGGGGAGGAGGACAGCCTGGATGTTTGGCAGAACACCACCCTGGGCGATGGTCACACCAGACAACAGTTTGTTCAATTCCTCGTCGTTTCTGATGGCAAGCTGCAGATGTCTTGGGATGATTCTGCTCTTCTTGTTGTCACGAGCGGCGTTTCCTGCCAACTCGAGAACCTCAGCTGCGAGGTATTCGAGAACTGCAGCCAAGTAGACTGGAGCTCCGGCACCGACTCGCTCAGCATAGTTGCCTTTTCTCAACAGACGGTGAATTCTTCCGACTGGGAACTGGAGTCCAGCCCTTGATGATCGGGACTTTGCCTTTCCCTTTACTTTGCCACCTTTGCCACGTCCAGACATAATTGTGTATTTTCTAGTGTACGAAATTCGACAAATGGAAAATTAAATCTCCACAATTAAATCTCCGAGGGGTGGGTAGGAAATTTATACTCCTTTGCGGATCGACCTACATAAATGAGCCAATAATGTGCTTTCGCCGAAGTCCGTGTTTAAAAACTGAAGCTTTGTGTGCTTAAAATAGTAACTGGGGGCTATGTTTGATCCGCGTTAGAGCGCACTCGCGATATAAAAGAAAACGGTTTCTGCCGGCGATCCATATTTTCTCGACATTTCGTCAAGTAAAATAATTTTCATCTCGTTTCACGATGCCACCCAAAGCAGGAAGCAAAGGAGCCAAAAAGGCCACCAAGACCCAGAAGGCGTCAACGACCGGCACCAAGAAGAGGCACCGAAAAAGGAAGGAATCCTACGGAATCTACATCTACAAAGTCTTGAAACAGGTACACCCAGACACCGGTGTCAGCAGCAAAGCCATGTCCATCATGAACAGCTTTGTCAACGACATTTTCGAGAGGATCGCAGCTGAGGCCTCCCGATTGGCCCACTACAACAAACGATCCACCATCACCTCCAGAGAGGTCCAGACCGCCGTCAGACTTCTTCTCCCAGGTGAATTGGCCAAGCACGCCGTCTCTGAGGGCACCAAGGCCGTCACGAAGTACACCAGCAGCAAGTAAACTGTTCACTTACAGCTTTACACACAAACGGCCCTTTTCAGGGCCACCCAAATTTTCCAAAAAGATAAACTATTAGAATTGCTAAACTATTCGAATCACTGTGGGTTAGGGACAATGAGGAATTCACGAATAACCATGAAAAGGAAGGGAACTGAACTGAATAAAAATATAAGCAAATATCCCAACTAAAGTGCACATAGCATTTATTGGGATCAAGTATATAAGAACATGCCCCGTATATGTGGGGGGCATGGCAACAAAGTAGCTGTCAGAAATGTGTGTAAAAAATAATAATAACGGGAATGAGCTTGTTTGAATATTGAATGCTTAATTGTGGAATATAGCCCAATTCCCTGATGAAGATGTAACAAGTGATTAAAAGTTAGGTCACACGTCCATACACATTTCAGTTACTATGCAGTTTGTCTATATATATAGAACTAAACTAACATAGTGCAGTGTTCGAAAAAAAAATTGTATTTAGTAAACTTTTATGAGCACGTTTCCATCCTTCACTCGCTCGCTCACTCACTCACTCCTTTATGTGCCTTTCATGTATATACTAAAATTGTATTAACATGGCGTGTTATTTTTGCTGTACAGCAATTTTTAAAGTATCTCTTTAAAATAATTTGGTGGCCCTGAAAAGGGCCGTTTGTTTGAAGCTGTGCTTCCGATCTTTCGGGTGTTTAACCACCGAATCCGTAGAGGGTTCTGCCTTGTCGTTTAAGAGCATAGACGACATCCATGGCGGTGACGGTCTTCCTCTTGGCATGCTCGGTGTAGGTGACGGCATCTCGGATGACATTTTCCAAGAAAACCTTGAGGACACCTCGGGTCTCTTCGTAGATCAATCCTGAGATTCTCTTGACACCACCTCGTCGAGCAAGACGACGAATAGCGGGCTTGGTGATACCCTGGATGTTATCACGCAAGACTTTCCTGTGACGCTTGGCGCCACCCTTTCCCAAACCTTTTCCTCCTTTGCCTCGCCCTGACATTTTTTTTATATTGTATGTATGAATCAGCGAGCTGAAATGACAAGGCGATTAATCGTCCTTTATTTATACTGTGCGCGCGGGCCTATTTCAAGACGCCTGTTTTGGCTGAATTTTAATAACTGACCTGGTTTCTCTTTGCAGCTCTCTGACGTGCACGATATGAACCACCGGAGTGTGACAAATAAAAGCGGGAAAGTTGAAGTTGGTAACATGCAAGGTATGTAAATATGGGTTCTTTGTATTTATTTCTTCCTTCGATTAATACTTTACACATAAAGTTGTTAATGGCTCGTGCCTTCGGCGACGGTCACTCAGCATTGGAACAAGGCAGTTGGCAGCATTTTGTGTCTTAAATAAATGTGCTGTTAAATTGTTATAACGTCAACACGCCCTGTGTGCACAGAGTGACGTCCCGTTGACCACATAAATGACGTACGTCGTGCTGCTGATATGTATTTACCCAAGGTCGGTTTGTTTTTCTCTCACCCACCTCCATATTACACAGAAATAGGTCACTTCAATTTGAAACACCCCGTATCTATCTAGCCTTTAATTTTTATTGTCGGTATGTGCGCACCCGGTACGTGTCGGTCGGTGACCTGACCCCCTCCCCCAAAAGCGAAATATTGAATTTGTTTTGTTCATAGAAGATGAAAAGAAAAGATGAAAGAGAGAAAGAAATCGAGGGAAAAAGATGTAAGTTAATGAAATAAAATTACAAATAGTAATATGCTAAAGGAATAACAATACAAAAAGGAGTAAAACTAAAGAAAGAAAGAAAGAAAGAAAGAAAGAAAGAAAGAAAGAAAGAAAGAAAAACAAAGAAAGATAGGAAGGAAGGAAGGAAGGAAGGAAGGAAGGAAGGAAGGAAAGAGAGGAAGGAAGGAAATATCAAATACAGCAGTGTTAAAACAACACAAAACAAAAACATAATTTGTGTCACTGATGCACACAAACGTAACATGTTGTAAACTGAATAAAAGTAATGCTTCGTTTTGGAGAGAAAAAAAAGTCACACTTTATTCAATTGTAATTATAAATGTTTGTAATTATAAATGTACGTAATCATAAATGTATGTAATTATAAATAAATGTAATTATAAATGTACGTAATCATAAATGTATGTAATTATAAATAAATGTAATTATAAATAAATGTAATTATAAATAAATGTAACTATAAATAAATGTAATTAAAAATAAATGTAATTGAAGATAAATGTTGACGAAAGTTATAAATAATCGATTATGTAATTTGGCTGGCTGCAAACCCAGAGTCTGTTTTGGACTCTCTTAATATTAAAGTGATGTGAAACACTCCGATATGGTGATCAACAATAAATGGAAAATAATATTGTTCACAGTAGTAATTTTTACAAATATTTATCCAAATTGACAAGACACACCGTCGTTCTTATATACTAATTAAATGCAGTGACTCTTGGTGGGGAAATCGTTTTGGTTAGTTTATCGCCAACAGATGCGCCCCGAATCGAATAGTAAATATTTACAATTGAGCGTAGTTCAGACGATGTTTTCTATGGAGTGGCACGATCGATTTGCTTGAGATTTTAGTAAAATGCTATATTCCTCCAGTTGGCATCGCGCCTGGATACTAACTGATCAGTTTCACGTACCCAAAACAAGTAAATACTATGTCTCTAACACATTGAATCACACGTAATGTTATACATGTCAAGCTCTCTCTCTACACATACCACACACACCCAGTCCCTCCCCCTTATTTTCCTGACTTGCAATTGTTTGCTTGCGCTTATACATATATATTTATTGTTATCTAATCTAATATAGCAATTTTGTAATAGTTTATCTTTTTGGAAAATTTGGGTGGCCCTGAAAAGGGCCGTTTTGTTGTTGTGTTTGAGTAGCAAACTGTTTACTTGCTGCTCTGAGATTTCTTGGGGAGGAGGACAGCCTGGATGTTTGGCAGAACACCACCCTGGGCGATGGTCACACCAGACAACAGTTTGTTCAATTCCTCGTCGTTTCTGATGGCAAGCTGCAGATGTCTTGGGATGATTCTGCTCTTCTTGTTGTCACGAGCGGCGTTTCCTGCCAACTCGAGAACCTCAGCTGCGAGGTATTCGAGAACTGCAGCCAAGTAGACTGGAGCTCCGGCACCGACTCGCTCAGCATAGTTGCCTTTTCTCAACAGACGGTGAATTCTTCCGACTGGGAACTGGAGTCCAGCCCTTGATGATCGGGACTTTGCCTTTCCCTTTACTTTGCCACCTTTGCCACGTCCAGACATAATTGTGTATTTTCTAGTGTACGAAATTCGACAAATGGAAAATTAAATCTCCACAATTAAATCTCCGAGGGGTGGGTAGGAAATTTATACTCCTTTGCGGATCGACCTACATAAATGAGCCAATAATGTGCTTTCGCCGAAGTCCGTGTTTAAAAACTGAAGCTTTGTGTGCTTAAAATAGTAACTGGGGGCTATGTTTGATCCGCGTTAGAGCGCACTCGCGATATAAAAGAAAACGGTTTCTGCCGGCGATCCATATTTTCTCGACATTTCGTCAAGTAAAATAATTTTCATCTCGTTTCACGATGCCACCCAAAGCAGGAAGCAAAGGAGCCAAAAAGGCCACCAAGACCCAGAAGGCGTCAACGACCGGCACCAAGAAGAGGCACCGAAAAAGGAAGGAATCCTACGGAATCTACATCTACAAAGTCTTGAAACAGGTACACCCAGACACCGGTGTCAGCAGCAAAGCCATGTCCATCATGAACAGCTTTGTCAACGACATTTTCGAGAGGATCGCAGCTGAGGCCTCCCGATTGGCCCACTACAACAAACGATCCACCATCACCTCCAGAGAGGTCCAGACCGCCGTCAGACTTCTTCTCCCAGGTGAATTGGCCAAGCACGCCGTCTCTGAGGGCACCAAGGCCGTCACGAAGTACACCAGCAGCAAGTAAACTGTTCACTTACAGCTTTACACACAAACGGCCCTTTTCAGGGCCACCCAAATTTTCCAAAAAGATAAACTATTAGAATTGCTAAACTATTCGAATCACTGTGGGTTAGGGACAATGAGGAATTCACGAATAACCATGAAAAGGAAGGGAACTGAACTGAATAAAAATATAAGCAAATATCCCAACTAAAGTGCACATAGCATTTATTGGGATCAAGTATATAAGAACATGCCCCGTATATGTGGGGGGCATGGCAACAAAGTAGCTGTCAGAAATGTGTGTAAAAAATAATAATAACGGGAATGAGCTTGTTTGAATATTGAATGCTTAATTGTGGAATATAGCCCAATTCCCTGATGAAGATGTAACAAGTGATTAAAAGTTAGGTCACACGTCCATACACATTTCAGTTACTATGCAGTTTGTCTATATATATAGAACTAAACTAACATAGTGCAGTGTTCGAAAAAAAAATTGTATTTAGTAAACTTTTATGAGCACGTTTCCATCCTTCACTCGCTCGCTCACTCACTCACTCCTTTATGTGCCTTTCATGTATATACTAAAATTGTATTAACATGGCGTGTTATTTTTGCTGTACAGCAATTTTTAAAGTATCTCTTTAAAATAATTTGGTGGCCCTGAAAAGGGCCGTTTGTTTGAAGCTGTGCTTCCGATCTTTCGGGTGTTTAACCACCGAATCCGTAGAGGGTTCTGCCTTGTCGTTTAAGAGCATAGACGACATCCATGGCGGTGACGGTCTTCCTCTTGGCATGCTCGGTGTAGGTGACGGCATCTCGGATGACATTTTCCAAGAAAACCTTGAGGACACCTCGGGTCTCTTCGTAGATCAATCCTGAGATTCTCTTGACACCACCTCGTCGAGCAAGACGACGAATAGCGGGCTTGGTGATACCCTGGATGTTATCACGCAAGACTTTCCTGTGACGCTTGGCGCCACCCTTTCCCAAACCTTTTCCTCCTTTGCCTCGCCCTGACATTTTTTTTATATTGTATGTATGAATCAGCGAGCTGAAATGACAAGGCGATTAATCGTCCTTTATTTATACTGTGCGCGCGGGCCTATTTCAAGACGCCTGTTTTGGCTGAATTTTAATAACTGACCTGGTTTCTCTTTGCAGCTCTCTGACGTGCACGATATGAACCACCGGAGTGTGACAAATAAAAGCGGGAAAGTTGAAGTTGGTAACATGCAAGGTATGTAAATATGGGTTCTTTGTATTTATTTCTTCCTTCGATTAATACTTTACACATAAAGTTGTTAATGGCTCGTGCCTTCGGCGACGGTCACTCAGCATTGGAACAAGGCAGTTGGCAGCATTTTGTGTCTTAAATAAATGTGCTGTTAAATTGTTATAACGTCAACACGCCCTGTGTGCACAGAGTGACGTCCCGTTGACCACATAAATGACGTACGTCGTGCTGCTGATATGTATTTACCCAAGGTCGGTTTGTTTTTCTCTCACCCACCTCCATATTACACAGAAATAGGTCACTTCAATTTGAAACACCCCGTATCTATCTAGCCTTTAATTTTTATTGTCGGTATGTGCGCACCCGGTACGTGTCGGTCGGTGACCTGACCCCCTCCCCCAAAAGCGAAATATTGAATTTGTTTTGTTCATAGAAGATGAAAAGAAAAGATGAAAGAGAGAAAGAAATCGAGGGAAAAAGATGTAAGTTAATGAAATAAAATTACAAATAGTAATATGCTAAAGGAATAACAATACAAAAAGGAGTAAAACTAAAGAAAGAAAGAAAGAAAGAAAGAAAGAAAGAAAGAAAGAAAGAAAAACAAAGAAAGATAGGAAGGAAGGAAGGAAGGAAGGAAGGAAGGAAGGAAGGAAAGAGAGGAAGGAAGGAAATATCAAATACAGCAGTGTTAAAACAACACAAAACAAAAACATAATTTGTGTCACTGATGCACACAAACGTAACATGTTGTAAACTGAATAAAAGTAATGCTTCGTTTTGGAGAGAAAAAAAAGTCACACTTTATTCAATTGTAATTATAAATGTTTGTAATTATAAATGTACGTAATCATAAATGTATGTAATTATAAATAAATGTAATTATAAATGTACGTAATCATAAATGTATGTAATTATAAATAAATGTAATTATAAATAAATGTAATTATAAATAAATGTAACTATAAATAAATGTAATTAAAAATAAATGTAATTGAAGATAAATGTTGACGAAAGTTATAAATAATCGATTATGTAATTTGGCTGGCTGCAAACCCAGAGTCTGTTTTGGACTCTCTTAATATTAAAGTGATGTGAAACACTCCGATATGGTGATCAACAATAAATGGAAAATAATATTGTTCACAGTAGTAATTTTTACAAATATTTATCCAAATTGACAAGACACACCGTCGTTCTTATATACTAATTAAATGCAGTGACTCTTGGTGGGGAAATCGTTTTGGTTAGTTTATCGCCAACAGATGCGCCCCGAATCGAATAGTAAATATTTACAATTGAGCGTAGTTCAGACGATGTTTTCTATGGAGTGGCACGATCGATTTGCTTGAGATTTTAGTAAAATGCTATATTCCTCCAGTTGGCATCGCGCCTGGATACTAACTGATCAGTTTCACGTACCCAAAACAAGTAAATACTATGTCTCTAACACATTGAATCACACGTAATGTTATACATGTCAAGCTCTCTCTCTACACATACCACACACACCCAGTCCCTCCCCCTTATTTTCCTGACTTGCAATTGTTTGCTTGCGCTTATACATATATATTTATTGTTATCTAATCTAATATAGCAATTTTGTAATAGTTTATCTTTTTGGAAAATTTGGGTGGCCCTGAAAAGGGCCGTTTTGTTGTTGTGTTTGAGTAGCAAACTGTTTACTTGCTGCTCTGAGATTTCTTGGGGAGGAGGACAGCCTGGATGTTTGGCAGAACACCACCCTGGGCGATGGTCACACCAGACAACAGTTTGTTCAATTCCTCGTCGTTTCTGATGGCAAGCTGCAGATGTCTTGGGATGATTCTGCTCTTCTTGTTGTCACGAGCGGCGTTTCCTGCCAACTCGAGAACCTCAGCTGCGAGGTATTCGAGAACTGCAGCCAAGTAGACTGGAGCTCCGGCACCGACTCGCTCAGCATAGTTGCCTTTTCTCAACAGACGGTGAATTCTTCCGACTGGGAACTGGAGTCCAGCCCTTGATGATCGGGACTTTGCCTTTCCCTTTACTTTGCCACCTTTGCCACGTCCAGACATAATTGTGTATTTTCTAGTGTACGAAATTCGACAAATGGAAAATTAAATCTCCACAATTAAATCTCCGAGGGGTGGGTAGGAAATTTATACTCCTTTGCGGATCGACCTACATAAATGAGCCAATAATGTGCTTTCGCCGAAGTCCGTGTTTAAAAACTGAAGCTTTGTGTGCTTAAAATAGTAACTGGGGGCTATGTTTGATCCGCGTTAGAGCGCACTCGCGATATAAAAGAAAACGGTTTCTGCCGGCGATCCATATTTTCTCGACATTTCGTCAAGTAAAATAATTTTCATCTCGTTTCACGATGCCACCCAAAGCAGGAAGCAAAGGAGCCAAAAAGGCCACCAAGACCCAGAAGGCGTCAACGACCGGCACCAAGAAGAGGCACCGAAAAAGGAAGGAATCCTACGGAATCTACATCTACAAAGTCTTGAAACAGGTACACCCAGACACCGGTGTCAGCAGCAAAGCCATGTCCATCATGAACAGCTTTGTCAACGACATTTTCGAGAGGATCGCAGCTGAGGCCTCCCGATTGGCCCACTACAACAAACGATCCACCATCACCTCCAGAGAGGTCCAGACCGCCGTCAGACTTCTTCTCCCAGGTGAATTGGCCAAGCACGCCGTCTCTGAGGGCACCAAGGCCGTCACGAAGTACACCAGCAGCAAGTAAACTGTTCACTTACAGCTTTACACACAAACGGCCCTTTTCAGGGCCACCCAAATTTTCCAAAAAGATAAACTATTAGAATTGCTAAACTATTCGAATCACTGTGGGTTAGGGACAATGAGGAATTCACGAATAACCATGAAAAGGAAGGGAACTGAACTGAATAAAAATATAAGCAAATATCCCAACTAAAGTGCACATAGCATTTATTGGGATCAAGTATATAAGAACATGCCCCGTATATGTGGGGGGCATGGCAACAAAGTAGCTGTCAGAAATGTGTGTAAAAAATAATAATAACGGGAATGAGCTTGTTTGAATATTGAATGCTTAATTGTGGAATATAGCCCAATTCCCTGATGAAGATGTAACAAGTGATTAAAAGTTAGGTCACACGTCCATACACATTTCAGTTACTATGCAGTTTGTCTATATATATAGAACTAAACTAACATAGTGCAGTGTTCGAAAAAAAAATTGTATTTAGTAAACTTTTATGAGCACGTTTCCATCCTTCACTCGCTCGCTCACTCACTCACTCCTTTATGTGCCTTTCATGTATATACTAAAATTGTATTAACATGGCGTGTTATTTTTGCTGTACAGCAATTTTTAAAGTATCTCTTTAAAATAATTTGGTGGCCCTGAAAAGGGCCGTTTGTTTGAAGCTGTGCTTCCGATCTTTCGGGTGTTTAACCACCGAATCCGTAGAGGGTTCTGCCTTGTCGTTTAAGAGCATAGACGACATCCATGGCGGTGACGGTCTTCCTCTTGGCATGCTCGGTGTAGGTGACGGCATCTCGGATGACATTTTCCAAGAAAACCTTGAGGACACCTCGGGTCTCTTCGTAGATCAATCCTGAGATTCTCTTGACACCACCTCGTCGAGCAAGACGACGAATAGCGGGCTTGGTGATACCCTGGATGTTATCACGCAAGACTTTCCTGTGACGCTTGGCGCCACCCTTTCCCAAACCTTTTCCTCCTTTGCCTCGCCCTGACATTTTTTTTATATTGTATGTATGAATCAGCGAGCTGAAATGACAAGGCGATTAATCGTCCTTTATTTATACTGTGCGCGCGGGCCTATTTCAAGACGCCTGTTTTGGCTGAATTTTAATAACTGACCTGGTTTCTCTTTGCAGCTCTCTGACGTGCACGATATGAACCACCGGAGTGTGACAAATAAAAGCGGGAAAGTTGAAGTTGGTAACATGCAAGGTATGTAAATATGGGTTCTTTGTATTTATTTCTTCCTTCGATTAATACTTTACACATAAAGTTGTTAATGGCTCGTGCCTTCGGCGACGGTCACTCAGCATTGGAACAAGGCAGTTGGCAGCATTTTGTGTCTTAAATAAATGTGCTGTTAAATTGTTATAACGTCAACACGCCCTGTGTGCACAGAGTGACGTCCCGTTGACCACATAAATGACGTACGTCGTGCTGCTGATATGTATTTACCCAAGGTCGGTTTGTTTTTCTCTCACCCACCTCCATATTACACAGAAATAGGTCACTTCAATTTGAAACACCCCGTATCTATCTAGCCTTTAATTTTTATTGTCGGTATGTGCGCACCCGGTACGTGTCGGTCGGTGACCTGACCCCCTCCCCCAAAAGCGAAATATTGAATTTGTTTTGTTCATAGAAGATGAAAAGAAAAGATGAAAGAGAGAAAGAAATCGAGGGAAAAAGATGTAAGTTAATGAAATAAAATTACAAATAGTAATATGCTAAAGGAATAACAATACAAAAAGGAGTAAAACTAAAGAAAGAAAGAAAGAAAGAAAGAAAGAAAGAAAGAAAGAAAGAAAAACAAAGAAAGATAGGAAGGAAGGAAGGAAGGAAGGAAGGAAGGAAGGAAGGAAAGAGAGGAAGGAAGGAAATATCAAATACAGCAGTGTTAAAACAACACAAAACAAAAACATAATTTGTGTCACTGATGCACACAAACGTAACATGTTGTAAACTGAATAAAAGTAATGCTTCGTTTTGGAGAGAAAAAAAAGTCACACTTTATTCAATTGTAATTATAAATGTTTGTAATTATAAATGTACGTAATCATAAATGTATGTAATTATAAATAAATGTAATTATAAATGTACGTAATCATAAATGTATGTAATTATAAATAAATGTAATTATAAATAAATGTAATTATAAATAAATGTAACTATAAATAAATGTAATTAAAAATAAATGTAATTGAAGATAAATGTTGACGAAAGTTATAAATAATCGATTATGTAATTTGGCTGGCTGCAAACCCAGAGTCTGTTTTGGACTCTCTTAATATTAAAGTGATGTGAAACACTCCGATATGGTGATCAACAATAAATGGAAAATAATATTGTTCACAGTAGTAATTTTTACAAATATTTATCCAAATTGACAAGACACACCGTCGTTCTTATATACTAATTAAATGCAGTGACTCTTGGTGGGGAAATCGTTTTGGTTAGTTTATCGCCAACAGATGCGCCCCGAATCGAATAGTAAATATTTACAATTGAGCGTAGTTCAGACGATGTTTTCTATGGAGTGGCACGATCGATTTGCTTGAGATTTTAGTAAAATGCTATATTCCTCCAGTTGGCATCGCGCCTGGATACTAACTGATCAGTTTCACGTACCCAAAACAAGTAAATACTATGTCTCTAACACATTGAATCACACGTAATGTTATACATGTCAAGCTCTCTCTCTACACATACCACACACACCCAGTCCCTCCCCCTTATTTTCCTGACTTGCAATTGTTTGCTTGCGCTTATACATATATATTTATTGTTATCTAATCTAATATAGCAATTTTGTAATAGTTTATCTTTTTGGAAAATTTGGGTGGCCCTGAAAAGGGCCGTTTTGTTGTTGTGTTTGAGTAGCAAACTGTTTACTTGCTGCTCTGAGATTTCTTGGGGAGGAGGACAGCCTGGATGTTTGGCAGAACACCACCCTGGGCGATGGTCACACCAGACAACAGTTTGTTCAATTCCTCGTCGTTTCTGATGGCAAGCTGCAGATGTCTTGGGATGATTCTGCTCTTCTTGTTGTCACGAGCGGCGTTTCCTGCCAACTCGAGAACCTCAGCTGCGAGGTATTCGAGAACTGCAGCCAAGTAGACTGGAGCTCCGGCACCGACTCGCTCAGCATAGTTGCCTTTTCTCAACAGACGGTGAATTCTTCCGACTGGGAACTGGAGTCCAGCCCTTGATGATCGGGACTTTGCCTTTCCCTTTACTTTGCCACCTTTGCCACGTCCAGACATAATTGTGTATTTTCTAGTGTACGAAATTCGACAAATGGAAAATTAAATCTCCACAATTAAATCTCCGAGGGGTGGGTAGGAAATTTATACTCCTTTGCGGATCGACCTACATAAATGAGCCAATAATGTGCTTTCGCCGAAGTCCGTGTTTAAAAACTGAAGCTTTGTGTGCTTAAAATAGTAACTGGGGGCTATGTTTGATCCGCGTTAGAGCGCACTCGCGATATAAAAGAAAACGGTTTCTGCCGGCGATCCATATTTTCTCGACATTTCGTCAAGTAAAATAATTTTCATCTCGTTTCACGATGCCACCCAAAGCAGGAAGCAAAGGAGCCAAAAAGGCCACCAAGACCCAGAAGGCGTCAACGACCGGCACCAAGAAGAGGCACCGAAAAAGGAAGGAATCCTACGGAATCTACATCTACAAAGTCTTGAAACAGGTACACCCAGACACCGGTGTCAGCAGCAAAGCCATGTCCATCATGAACAGCTTTGTCAACGACATTTTCGAGAGGATCGCAGCTGAGGCCTCCCGATTGGCCCACTACAACAAACGATCCACCATCACCTCCAGAGAGGTCCAGACCGCCGTCAGACTTCTTCTCCCAGGTGAATTGGCCAAGCACGCCGTCTCTGAGGGCACCAAGGCCGTCACGAAGTACACCAGCAGCAAGTAAACTGTTCACTTACAGCTTTACACACAAACGGCCCTTTTCAGGGCCACCCAAATTTTCCAAAAAGATAAACTATTAGAATTGCTAAACTATTCGAATCACTGTGGGTTAGGGACAATGAGGAATTCACGAATAACCATGAAAAGGAAGGGAACTGAACTGAATAAAAATATAAGCAAATATCCCAACTAAAGTGCACATAGCATTTATTGGGATCAAGTATATAAGAACATGCCCCGTATATGTGGGGGGCATGGCAACAAAGTAGCTGTCAGAAATGTGTGTAAAAAATAATAATAACGGGAATGAGCTTGTTTGAATATTGAATGCTTAATTGTGGAATATAGCCCAATTCCCTGATGAAGATGTAACAAGTGATTAAAAGTTAGGTCACACGTCCATACACATTTCAGTTACTATGCAGTTTGTCTATATATATAGAACTAAACTAACATAGTGCAGTGTTCGAAAAAAAAATTGTATTTAGTAAACTTTTATGAGCACGTTTCCATCCTTCACTCGCTCGCTCACTCACTCACTCCTTTATGTGCCTTTCATGTATATACTAAAATTGTATTAACATGGCGTGTTATTTTTGCTGTACAGCAATTTTTAAAGTATCTCTTTAAAATAATTTGGTGGCCCTGAAAAGGGCCGTTTGTTTGAAGCTGTGCTTCCGATCTTTCGGGTGTTTAACCACCGAATCCGTAGAGGGTTCTGCCTTGTCGTTTAAGAGCATAGACGACATCCATGGCGGTGACGGTCTTCCTCTTGGCATGCTCGGTGTAGGTGACGGCATCTCGGATGACATTTTCCAAGAAAACCTTGAGGACACCTCGGGTCTCTTCGTAGATCAATCCTGAGATTCTCTTGACACCACCTCGTCGAGCAAGACGACGAATAGCGGGCTTGGTGATACCCTGGATGTTATCACGCAAGACTTTCCTGTGACGCTTGGCGCCACCCTTTCCCAAACCTTTTCCTCCTTTGCCTCGCCCTGACATTTTTTTTATATTGTATGTATGAATCAGCGAGCTGAAATGACAAGGCGATTAATCGTCCTTTATTTATACTGTGCGCGCGGGCCTATTTCAAGACGCCTGTTTTGGCTGAATTTTAATAACTGACCTGGTTTCTCTTTGCAGCTCTCTGACGTGCACGATATGAACCACCGGAGTGTGACAAATAAAAGCGGGAAAGTTGAAGTTGGTAACATGCAAGGTATGTAAATATGGGTTCTTTGTATTTATTTCTTCCTTCGATTAATACTTTACACATAAAGTTGTTAATGGCTCGTGCCTTCGGCGACGGTCACTCAGCATTGGAACAAGGCAGTTGGCAGCATTTTGTGTCTTAAATAAATGTGCTGTTAAATTGTTATAACGTCAACACGCCCTGTGTGCACAGAGTGACGTCCCGTTGACCACATAAATGACGTACGTCGTGCTGCTGATATGTATTTACCCAAGGTCGGTTTGTTTTTCTCTCACCCACCTCCATATTACACAGAAATAGGTCACTTCAATTTGAAACACCCCGTATCTATCTAGCCTTTAATTTTTATTGTCGGTATGTGCGCACCCGGTACGTGTCGGTCGGTGACCTGACCCCCTCCCCCAAAAGCGAAATATTGAATTTGTTTTGTTCATAGAAGATGAAAAGAAAAGATGAAAGAGAGAAAGAAATCGAGGGAAAAAGATGTAAGTTAATGAAATAAAATTACAAATAGTAATATGCTAAAGGAATAACAATACAAAAAGGAGTAAAACTAAAGAAAGAAAGAAAGAAAGAAAGAAAGAAAGAAAGAAAGAAAGAAAAACAAAGAAAGATAGGAAGGAAGGAAGGAAGGAAGGAAGGAAGGAAGGAAGGAAAGAGAGGAAGGAAGGAAATATCAAATACAGCAGTGTTAAAACAACACAAAACAAAAACATAATTTGTGTCACTGATGCACACAAACGTAACATGTTGTAAACTGAATAAAAGTAATGCTTCGTTTTGGAGAGAAAAAAAAGTCACACTTTATTCAATTGTAATTATAAATGTTTGTAATTATAAATGTACGTAATCATAAATGTATGTAATTATAAATAAATGTAATTATAAATGTACGTAATCATAAATGTATGTAATTATAAATAAATGTAATTATAAATAAATGTAATTATAAATAAATGTAACTATAAATAAATGTAATTAAAAATAAATGTAATTGAAGATAAATGTTGACGAAAGTTATAAATAATCGATTATGTAATTTGGCTGGCTGCAAACCCAGAGTCTGTTTTGGACTCTCTTAATATTAAAGTGATGTGAAACACTCCGATATGGTGATCAACAATAAATGGAAAATAATATTGTTCACAGTAGTAATTTTTACAAATATTTATCCAAATTGACAAGACACACCGTCGTTCTTATATACTAATTAAATGCAGTGACTCTTGGTGGGGAAATCGTTTTGGTTAGTTTATCGCCAACAGATGCGCCCCGAATCGAATAGTAAATATTTACAATTGAGCGTAGTTCAGACGATGTTTTCTATGGAGTGGCACGATCGATTTGCTTGAGATTTTAGTAAAATGCTATATTCCTCCAGTTGGCATCGCGCCTGGATACTAACTGATCAGTTTCACGTACCCAAAACAAGTAAATACTATGTCTCTAACACATTGAATCACACGTAATGTTATACATGTCAAGCTCTCTCTCTACACATACCACACACACCCAGTCCCTCCCCCTTATTTTCCTGACTTGCAATTGTTTGCTTGCGCTTATACATATATATTTATTGTTATCTAATCTAATATAGCAATTTTGTAATAGTTTATCTTTTTGGAAAATTTGGGTGGCCCTGAAAAGGGCCGTTTTGTTGTTGTGTTTGAGTAGCAAACTGTTTACTTGCTGCTCTGAGATTTCTTGGGGAGGAGGACAGCCTGGATGTTTGGCAGAACACCACCCTGGGCGATGGTCACACCAGACAACAGTTTGTTCAATTCCTCGTCGTTTCTGATGGCAAGCTGCAGATGTCTTGGGATGATTCTGCTCTTCTTGTTGTCACGAGCGGCGTTTCCTGCCAACTCGAGAACCTCAGCTGCGAGGTATTCGAGAACTGCAGCCAAGTAGACTGGAGCTCCGGCACCGACTCGCTCAGCATAGTTGCCTTTTCTCAACAGACGGTGAATTCTTCCGACTGGGAACTGGAGTCCAGCCCTTGATGATCGGGACTTTGCCTTTCCCTTTACTTTGCCACCTTTGCCACGTCCAGACATAATTGTGTATTTTCTAGTGTACGAAATTCGACAAATGGAAAATTAAATCTCCACAATTAAATCTCCGAGGGGTGGGTAGGAAATTTATACTCCTTTGCGGATCGACCTACATAAATGAGCCAATAATGTGCTTTCGCCGAAGTCCGTGTTTAAAAACTGAAGCTTTGTGTGCTTAAAATAGTAACTGGGGGCTATGTTTGATCCGCGTTAGAGCGCACTCGCGATATAAAAGAAAACGGTTTCTGCCGGCGATCCATATCTCTGGCAGCAAGTGGAGCGAACAAGTCAGATTTTATTTGACTCTATTAGTTCCTTGCGGTGTCAGAGCGTCGGTACGAGTGATTTGAGCGGTCTGTAACCTTAATTGGAAGCAACCGCCCTCGTGCTGATGCCGGCGAGTGAGACGGTTTTGGATTAGGCTTAGTGCGACGGACAATGGAGTTAATCCCTGACGCCGCGTTAGCAGCGATAGAGAGATCTCAAATTGCGGATATTGTTAGCTGGAATCTCCAGTCTAACAGAGGCTATTTGACTCTCTGCGTTGAATTCAGGACGGGAGATGCTGGAAACCAGAAATCTTCCACCTGGAGCAAGACCAAGACCAGCCGTAACATGAAAGTGGAGCCTCCTAAGAGAAAGACACCGGCTCGAAGGAGAAGGGACGCAGCCAGACGGGCGAAATGGAAGAAGAAGATGGGGGCGACCGTTGATCGACCGGTCACCCCTCCCCGTGTGGCTCAGCCGTCTATAGTCAAAGCCGGCGGGTCGAAGTTGTCTGAGAGACGCCCAGACGACTCGACCTGCATGGAGACTGACGACATAGCACCAACTAGCAGGGATTCCGTGGATCTGCCGGAGGTCCCTGCTGTCGTCGTCGAAGCTTGCGGAGACAGGGACGTGGATTCCACCCCAGATGTTCCTGCCGCCAGCTTCGACGTGGAACTGGACAGCTTCACACCTCGGACACCGGATTACCAACATATTCCGGTGTCCCCCAGCACCAGCACCAACAACAACAACACCAGCACAGCCACCACCCAATCTCATGCAGAGTTTATGGAAGAATTAGCGATACATCGAAAACAGCGAGATGAAGAACAAGAAGAGATAGTAAGAAGATCTCAAGAAAGTATCGAATCTTCCGACAGATTGATTGCTGCGACAAACAAAATCCTCCAACAACGACGACAACAAGAAGAACTCCAACAGCGGAAAAAAAAGAAAGCCAAGAAAAAGAAATAATGTCTAGATCATTTTCACTTTCACCCTCACCAATCTCATGTTAATGTTACACCATTACATGTTCACAATTAAATTCAACAGTGGGTTGTAGGAGAGGGGTTCCGCCCCTTTCAAATCTTCCCGGGAAAGTTTCCCAAACCCCCTATCAGGCGATCCATATTTTCTCGACATTTCGTCAAGTAAAATAATTTTCATCTCGTTTCACGATGCCACCCAAAGCAGGAAGCAAAGGAGCCAAAAAGGCCACCAAGACCCAGAAGGCGTCAACGACCGGCACCAAGAAGAGGCACCGAAAAAGGAAGGAATCCTACGGAATCTACATCTACAAAGTCTTGAAACAGGTACACCCAGACACCGGTGTCAGCAGCAAAGCCATGTCCATCATGAACAGCTTTGTCAACGACATTTTCGAGAGGATCGCAGCTGAGGCCTCCCGATTGGCCCACTACAACAAACGATCCACCATCACCTCCAGAGAGGTCCAGACCGCCGTCAGACTTCTTCTCCCAGGTGAATTGGCCAAGCACGCCGTCTCTGAGGGCACCAAGGCCGTCACGAAGTACACCAGCAGCAAGTAAACTGTTCACTTACAGCTTTACACACAAACGGCCCTTTTCAGGGCCACCCAAATTTTCCAAAAAGATAAACTATTAGAATTGCTAAACTATTCGAATCACTGTGGGTTAGGGACAATGAGGAATTCACGAATAACCATGAAAAGGAAGGGAACTGAACTGAATAAAAATATAAGCAAATATCCCAACTAAAGTGCACATAGCATTTATTGGGATCAAGTATATAAGAACATGCCCCGTATATGTGGGGGGCATGGCAACAAAGTAGCTGTCAGAAATGTGTGTAAAAAATAATAATAACGGGAATGAGCTTGTTTGAATATTGAATGCTTAATTGTGGAATATAGCCCAATTCCCTGATGAAGATGTAACAAGTGATTAAAAGTTAGGTCACACGTCCATACACATTTCAGTTACTATGCAGTTTGTCTATATATATAGAACTAAACTAACATAGTGCAGTGTTCGAAAAAAAAATTGTATTTAGTAAACTTTTATGAGCACGTTTCCATCCTTCACTCGCTCGCTCACTCACTCACTCCTTTATGTGCCTTTCATGTATATACTAAAATTGTATTAACATGGCGTGTTATTTTTGCTGTACAGCAATTTTTAAAGTATCTCTTTAAAATAATTTGGTGGCCCTGAAAAGGGCCGTTTGTTTGAAGCTGTGCTTCCGATCTTTCGGGTGTTTAACCACCGAATCCGTAGAGGGTTCTGCCTTGTCGTTTAAGAGCATAGACGACATCCATGGCGGTGACGGTCTTCCTCTTGGCATGCTCGGTGTAGGTGACGGCATCTCGGATGACATTTTCCAAGAAAACCTTGAGGACACCTCGGGTCTCTTCGTAGATCAATCCTGAGATTCTCTTGACACCACCTCGTCGAGCAAGACGACGAATAGCGGGCTTGGTGATACCCTGGATGTTATCACGCAAGACTTTCCTGTGACGCTTGGCGCCACCCTTTCCCAAACCTTTTCCTCCTTTGCCTCGCCCTGACATTTTTTTTATATTGTATGTATGAATCAGCGAGCTGAAATGACAAGGCGATTAATCGTCCTTTATTTATACTGTGCGCGCGGGCCTATTTCAAGACGCCTGTTTTGGCTGAATTTTAATAACTGACCTGGTTTCTCTTTGCAGCTCTCTGACGTGCACGATATGAACCACCGGAGTGTGACAAATAAAAGCGGGAAAGTTGAAGTTGGTAACATGCAAGGTATGTAAATATGGGTTCTTTGTATTTATTTCTTCCTTCGATTAATACTTTACACATAAAGTTGTTAATGGCTCGTGCCTTCGGCGACGGTCACTCAGCATTGGAACAAGGCAGTTGGCAGCATTTTGTGTCTTAAATAAATGTGCTGTTAAATTGTTATAACGTCAACACGCCCTGTGTGCACAGAGTGACGTCCCGTTGACCACATAAATGACGTACGTCGTGCTGCTGATATGTATTTACCCAAGGTCGGTTTGTTTTTCTCTCACCCACCTCCATATTACACAGAAATAGGTCACTTCAATTTGAAACACCCCGTATCTATCTAGCCTTTAATTTTTATTGTCGGTATGTGCGCACCCGGTACGTGTCGGTCGGTGACCTGACCCCCTCCCCCAAAAGCGAAATATTGAATTTGTTTTGTTCATAGAAGATGAAAAGAAAAGATGAAAGAGAGAAAGAAATCGAGGGAAAAAGATGTAAGTTAATGAAATAAAATTACAAATAGTAATATGCTAAAGGAATAACAATACAAAAAGGAGTAAAACTAAAGAAAGAAAGAAAGAAAGAAAGAAAGAAAGAAAGAAAGAAAGAAAAACAAAGAAAGATAGGAAGGAAGGAAGGAAGGAAGGAAGGAAGGAAGGAAGGAAAGAGAGGAAGGAAGGAAATATCAAATACAGCAGTGTTAAAACAACACAAAACAAAAACATAATTTGTGTCACTGATGCACACAAACGTAACATGTTGTAAACTGAATAAAAGTAATGCTTCGTTTTGGAGAGAAAAAAAAGTCACACTTTATTCAATTGTAATTATAAATGTTTGTAATTATAAATGTACGTAATCATAAATGTATGTAATTATAAATAAATGTAATTATAAATGTACGTAATCATAAATGTATGTAATTATAAATAAATGTAATTATAAATAAATGTAATTATAAATAAATGTAACTATAAATAAATGTAATTAAAAATAAATGTAATTGAAGATAAATGTTGACGAAAGTTATAAATAATCGATTATGTAATTTGGCTGGCTGCAAACCCAGAGTCTGTTTTGGACTCTCTTAATATTAAAGTGATGTGAAACACTCCGATATGGTGATCAACAATAAATGGAAAATAATATTGTTCACAGTAGTAATTTTTACAAATATTTATCCAAATTGACAAGACACACCGTCGTTCTTATATACTAATTAAATGCAGTGACTCTTGGTGGGGAAATCGTTTTGGTTAGTTTATCGCCAACAGATGCGCCCCGAATCGAATAGTAAATATTTACAATTGAGCGTAGTTCAGACGATGTTTTCTATGGAGTGGCACGATCGATTTGCTTGAGATTTTAGTAAAATGCTATATTCCTCCAGTTGGCATCGCGCCTGGATACTAACTGATCAGTTTCACGTACCCAAAACAAGTAAATACTATGTCTCTAACACATTGAATCACACGTAATGTTATACATGTCAAGCTCTCTCTCTACACATACCACACACACCCAGTCCCTCCCCCTTATTTTCCTGACTTGCAATTGTTTGCTTGCGCTTATACATATATATTTATTGTTATCTAATCTAATATAGCAATTTTGTAATAGTTTATCTTTTTGGAAAATTTGGGTGGCCCTGAAAAGGGCCGTTTTGTTGTTGTGTTTGAGTAGCAAACTGTTTACTTGCTGCTCTGAGATTTCTTGGGGAGGAGGACAGCCTGGATGTTTGGCAGAACACCACCCTGGGCGATGGTCACACCAGACAACAGTTTGTTCAATTCCTCGTCGTTTCTGATGGCAAGCTGCAGATGTCTTGGGATGATTCTGCTCTTCTTGTTGTCACGAGCGGCGTTTCCTGCCAACTCGAGAACCTCAGCTGCGAGGTATTCGAGAACTGCAGCCAAGTAGACTGGAGCTCCGGCACCGACTCGCTCAGCATAGTTGCCTTTTCTCAACAGACGGTGAATTCTTCCGACTGGGAACTGGAGTCCAGCCCTTGATGATCGGGACTTTGCCTTTCCCTTTACTTTGCCACCTTTGCCACGTCCAGACATAATTGTGTATTTTCTAGTGTACGAAATTCGACAAATGGAAAATTAAATCTCCACAATTAAATCTCCGAGGGGTGGGTAGGAAATTTATACTCCTTTGCGGATCGACCTACATAAATGAGCCAATAATGTGCTTTCGCCGAAGTCCGTGTTTAAAAACTGAAGCTTTGTGTGCTTAAAATAGTAACTGGGGGCTATGTTTGATCCGCGTTAGAGCGCACTCGCGATATAAAAGAAAACGGTTTCTGCCGGCGATCCATATTTTCTCGACATTTCGTCAAGTAAAATAATTTTCATCTCGTTTCACGATGCCACCCAAAGCAGGAAGCAAAGGAGCCAAAAAGGCCACCAAGACCCAGAAGGCGTCAACGACCGGCACCAAGAAGAGGCACCGAAAAAGGAAGGAATCCTACGGAATCTACATCTACAAAGTCTTGAAACAGGTACACCCAGACACCGGTGTCAGCAGCAAAGCCATGTCCATCATGAACAGCTTTGTCAACGACATTTTCGAGAGGATCGCAGCTGAGGCCTCCCGATTGGCCCACTACAACAAACGATCCACCATCACCTCCAGAGAGGTCCAGACCGCCGTCAGACTTCTTCTCCCAGGTGAATTGGCCAAGCACGCCGTCTCTGAGGGCACCAAGGCCGTCACGAAGTACACCAGCAGCAAGTAAACTGTTCACTTACAGCTTTACACACAAACGGCCCTTTTCAGGGCCACCCAAATTTTCCAAAAAGATAAACTATTAGAATTGCTAAACTATTCGAATCACTGTGGGTTAGGGACAATGAGGAATTCACGAATAACCATGAAAAGGAAGGGAACTGAACTGAATAAAAATATAAGCAAATATCCCAACTAAAGTGCACATAGCATTTATTGGGATCAAGTATATAAGAACATGCCCCGTATATGTGGGGGGCATGGCAACAAAGTAGCTGTCAGAAATGTGTGTAAAAAATAATAATAACGGGAATGAGCTTGTTTGAATATTGAATGCTTAATTGTGGAATATAGCCCAATTCCCTGATGAAGATGTAACAAGTGATTAAAAGTTAGGTCACACGTCCATACACATTTCAGTTACTATGCAGTTTGTCTATATATATAGAACTAAACTAACATAGTGCAGTGTTCGAAAAAAAAATTGTATTTAGTAAACTTTTATGAGCACGTTTCCATCCTTCACTCGCTCGCTCACTCACTCACTCCTTTATGTGCCTTTCATGTATATACTAAAATTGTATTAACATGGCGTGTTATTTTTGCTGTACAGCAATTTTTAAAGTATCTCTTTAAAATAATTTGGTGGCCCTGAAAAGGGCCGTTTGTTTGAAGCTGTGCTTCCGATCTTTCGGGTGTTTAACCACCGAATCCGTAGAGGGTTCTGCCTTGTCGTTTAAGAGCATAGACGACATCCATGGCGGTGACGGTCTTCCTCTTGGCATGCTCGGTGTAGGTGACGGCATCTCGGATGACATTTTCCAAGAAAACCTTGAGGACACCTCGGGTCTCTTCGTAGATCAATCCTGAGATTCTCTTGACACCACCTCGTCGAGCAAGACGACGAATAGCGGGCTTGGTGATACCCTGGATGTTATCACGCAAGACTTTCCTGTGACGCTTGGCGCCACCCTTTCCCAAACCTTTTCCTCCTTTGCCTCGCCCTGACATTTTTTTTATATTGTATGTATGAATCAGCGAGCTGAAATGACAAGGCGATTAATCGTCCTTTATTTATACTGTGCGCGCGGGCCTATTTCAAGACGCCTGTTTTGGCTGAATTTTAATAACTGACCTGGTTTCTCTTTGCAGCTCTCTGACGTGCACGATATGAACCACCGGAGTGTGACAAATAAAAGCGGGAAAGTTGAAGTTGGTAACATGCAAGGTATGTAAATATGGGTTCTTTGTATTTATTTCTTCCTTCGATTAATACTTTACACATAAAGTTGTTAATGGCTCGTGCCTTCGGCGACGGTCACTCAGCATTGGAACAAGGCAGTTGGCAGCATTTTGTGTCTTAAATAAATGTGCTGTTAAATTGTTATAACGTCAACACGCCCTGTGTGCACAGAGTGACGTCCCGTTGACCACATAAATGACGTACGTCGTGCTGCTGATATGTATTTACCCAAGGTCGGTTTGTTTTTCTCTCACCCACCTCCATATTACACAGAAATAGGTCACTTCAATTTGAAACACCCCGTATCTATCTAGCCTTTAATTTTTATTGTCGGTATGTGCGCACCCGGTACGTGTCGGTCGGTGACCTGACCCCCTCCCCCAAAAGCGAAATATTGAATTTGTTTTGTTCATAGAAGATGAAAAGAAAAGATGAAAGAGAGAAAGAAATCGAGGGAAAAAGATGTAAGTTAATGAAATAAAATTACAAATAGTAATATGCTAAAGGAATAACAATACAAAAAGGAGTAAAACTAAAGAAAGAAAGAAAGAAAGAAAGAAAGAAAGAAAGAAAGAAAGAAAAACAAAGAAAGATAGGAAGGAAGGAAGGAAGGAAGGAAGGAAGGAAGGAAGGAAAGAGAGGAAGGAAGGAAATATCAAATACAGCAGTGTTAAAACAACACAAAACAAAAACATAATTTGTGTCACTGATGCACACAAACGTAACATGTTGTAAACTGAATAAAAGTAATGCTTCGTTTTGGAGAGAAAAAAAAGTCACACTTTATTCAATTGTAATTATAAATGTTTGTAATTATAAATGTACGTAATCATAAATGTATGTAATTATAAATAAATGTAATTATAAATGTACGTAATCATAAATGTATGTAATTATAAATAAATGTAATTATAAATAAATGTAATTATAAATAAATGTAACTATAAATAAATGTAATTAAAAATAAATGTAATTGAAGATAAATGTTGACGAAAGTTATAAATAATCGATTATGTAATTTGGCTGGCTGCAAACCCAGAGTCTGTTTTGGACTCTCTTAATATTAAAGTGATGTGAAACACTCCGATATGGTGATCAACAATAAATGGAAAATAATATTGTTCACAGTAGTAATTTTTACAAATATTTATCCAAATTGACAAGACACACCGTCGTTCTTATATACTAATTAAATGCAGTGACTCTTGGTGGGGAAATCGTTTTGGTTAGTTTATCGCCAACAGATGCGCCCCGAATCGAATAGTAAATATTTACAATTGAGCGTAGTTCAGACGATGTTTTCTATGGAGTGGCACGATCGATTTGCTTGAGATTTTAGTAAAATGCTATATTCCTCCAGTTGGCATCGCGCCTGGATACTAACTGATCAGTTTCACGTACCCAAAACAAGTAAATACTATGTCTCTAACACATTGAATCACACGTAATGTTATACATGTCAAGCTCTCTCTCTACACATACCACACACACCCAGTCCCTCCCCCTTATTTTCCTGACTTGCAATTGTTTGCTTGCGCTTATACATATATATTTATTGTTATCTAATCTAATATAGCAATTTTGTAATAGTTTATCTTTTTGGAAAATTTGGGTGGCCCTGAAAAGGGCCGTTTTGTTGTTGTGTTTGAGTAGCAAACTGTTTACTTGCTGCTCTGAGATTTCTTGGGGAGGAGGACAGCCTGGATGTTTGGCAGAACACCACCCTGGGCGATGGTCACACCAGACAACAGTTTGTTCAATTCCTCGTCGTTTCTGATGGCAAGCTGCAGATGTCTTGGGATGATTCTGCTCTTCTTGTTGTCACGAGCGGCGTTTCCTGCCAACTCGAGAACCTCAGCTGCGAGGTATTCGAGAACTGCAGCCAAGTAGACTGGAGCTCCGGCACCGACTCGCTCAGCATAGTTGCCTTTTCTCAACAGACGGTGAATTCTTCCGACTGGGAACTGGAGTCCAGCCCTTGATGATCGGGACTTTGCCTTTCCCTTTACTTTGCCACCTTTGCCACGTCCAGACATAATTGTGTATTTTCTAGTGTACGAAATTCGACAAATGGAAAATTAAATCTCCACAATTAAATCTCCGAGGGGTGGGTAGGAAATTTATACTCCTTTGCGGATCGACCTACATAAATGAGCCAATAATGTGCTTTCGCCGAAGTCCGTGTTTAAAAACTGAAGCTTTGTGTGCTTAAAATAGTAACTGGGGGCTATGTTTGATCCGCGTTAGAGCGCACTCGCGATATAAAAGAAAACGGTTTCTGCCGGCGATCCATATTTTCTCGACATTTCGTCAAGTAAAATAATTTTCATCTCGTTTCACGATGCCACCCAAAGCAGGAAGCAAAGGAGCCAAAAAGGCCACCAAGACCCAGAAGGCGTCAACGACCGGCACCAAGAAGAGGCACCGAAAAAGGAAGGAATCCTACGGAATCTACATCTACAAAGTCTTGAAACAGGTACACCCAGACACCGGTGTCAGCAGCAAAGCCATGTCCATCATGAACAGCTTTGTCAACGACATTTTCGAGAGGATCGCAGCTGAGGCCTCCCGATTGGCCCACTACAACAAACGATCCACCATCACCTCCAGAGAGGTCCAGACCGCCGTCAGACTTCTTCTCCCAGGTGAATTGGCCAAGCACGCCGTCTCTGAGGGCACCAAGGCCGTCACGAAGTACACCAGCAGCAAGTAAACTGTTCACTTACAGCTTTACACACAAACGGCCCTTTTCAGGGCCACCCAAATTTTCCAAAAAGATAAACTATTAGAATTGCTAAACTATTCGAATCACTGTGGGTTAGGGACAATGAGGAATTCACGAATAACCATGAAAAGGAAGGGAACTGAACTGAATAAAAATATAAGCAAATATCCCAACTAAAGTGCACATAGCATTTATTGGGATCAAGTATATAAGAACATGCCCCGTATATGTGGGGGGCATGGCAACAAAGTAGCTGTCAGAAATGTGTGTAAAAAATAATAATAACGGGAATGAGCTTGTTTGAATATTGAATGCTTAATTGTGGAATATAGCCCAATTCCCTGATGAAGATGTAACAAGTGATTAAAAGTTAGGTCACACGTCCATACACATTTCAGTTACTATGCAGTTTGTCTATATATATAGAACTAAACTAACATAGTGCAGTGTTCGAAAAAAAAATTGTATTTAGTAAACTTTTATGAGCACGTTTCCATCCTTCACTCGCTCGCTCACTCACTCACTCCTTTATGTGCCTTTCATGTATATACTAAAATTGTATTAACATGGCGTGTTATTTTTGCTGTACAGCAATTTTTAAAGTATCTCTTTAAAATAATTTGGTGGCCCTGAAAAGGGCCGTTTGTTTGAAGCTGTGCTTCCGATCTTTCGGGTGTTTAACCACCGAATCCGTAGAGGGTTCTGCCTTGTCGTTTAAGAGCATAGACGACATCCATGGCGGTGACGGTCTTCCTCTTGGCATGCTCGGTGTAGGTGACGGCATCTCGGATGACATTTTCCAAGAAAACCTTGAGGACACCTCGGGTCTCTTCGTAGATCAATCCTGAGATTCTCTTGACACCACCTCGTCGAGCAAGACGACGAATAGCGGGCTTGGTGATACCCTGGATGTTATCACGCAAGACTTTCCTGTGACGCTTGGCGCCACCCTTTCCCAAACCTTTTCCTCCTTTGCCTCGCCCTGACATTTTTTTTATATTGTATGTATGAATCAGCGAGCTGAAATGACAAGGCGATTAATCGTCCTTTATTTATACTGTGCGCGCGGGCCTATTTCAAGACGCCTGTTTTGGCTGAATTTTAATAACTGACCTGGTTTCTCTTTGCAGCTCTCTGACGTGCACGATATGAACCACCGGAGTGTGACAAATAAAAGCGGGAAAGTTGAAGTTGGTAACATGCAAGGTATGTAAATATGGGTTCTTTGTATTTATTTCTTCCTTCGATTAATACTTTACACATAAAGTTGTTAATGGCTCGTGCCTTCGGCGACGGTCACTCAGCATTGGAACAAGGCAGTTGGCAGCATTTTGTGTCTTAAATAAATGTGCTGTTAAATTGTTATAACGTCAACACGCCCTGTGTGCACAGAGTGACGTCCCGTTGACCACATAAATGACGTACGTCGTGCTGCTGATATGTATTTACCCAAGGTCGGTTTGTTTTTCTCTCACCCACCTCCATATTACACAGAAATAGGTCACTTCAATTTGAAACACCCCGTATCTATCTAGCCTTTAATTTTTATTGTCGGTATGTGCGCACCCGGTACGTGTCGGTCGGTGACCTGACCCCCTCCCCCAAAAGCGAAATATTGAATTTGTTTTGTTCATAGAAGATGAAAAGAAAAGATGAAAGAGAGAAAGAAATCGAGGGAAAAAGATGTAAGTTAATGAAATAAAATTACAAATAGTAATATGCTAAAGGAATAACAATACAAAAAGGAGTAAAACTAAAGAAAGAAAGAAAGAAAGAAAGAAAGAAAGAAAGAAAGAAAGAAAAACAAAGAAAGATAGGAAGGAAGGAAGGAAGGAAGGAAGGAAGGAAGGAAGGAAAGAGAGGAAGGAAGGAAATATCAAATACAGCAGTGTTAAAACAACACAAAACAAAAACATAATTTGTGTCACTGATGCACACAAACGTAACATGTTGTAAACTGAATAAAAGTAATGCTTCGTTTTGGAGAGAAAAAAAAGTCACACTTTATTCAATTGTAATTATAAATGTTTGTAATTATAAATGTACGTAATCATAAATGTATGTAATTATAAATAAATGTAATTATAAATGTACGTAATCATAAATGTATGTAATTATAAATAAATGTAATTATAAATAAATGTAATTATAAATAAATGTAACTATAAATAAATGTAATTAAAAATAAATGTAATTGAAGATAAATGTTGACGAAAGTTATAAATAATCGATTATGTAATTTGGCTGGCTGCAAACCCAGAGTCTGTTTTGGACTCTCTTAATATTAAAGTGATGTGAAACACTCCGATATGGTGATCAACAATAAATGGAAAATAATATTGTTCACAGTAGTAATTTTTACAAATATTTATCCAAATTGACAAGACACACCGTCGTTCTTATATACTAATTAAATGCAGTGACTCTTGGTGGGGAAATCGTTTTGGTTAGTTTATCGCCAACAGATGCGCCCCGAATCGAATAGTAAATATTTACAATTGAGCGTAGTTCAGACGATGTTTTCTATGGAGTGGCACGATCGATTTGCTTGAGATTTTAGTAAAATGCTATATTCCTCCAGTTGGCATCGCGCCTGGATACTAACTGATCAGTTTCACGTACCCAAAACAAGTAAATACTATGTCTCTAACACATTGAATCACACGTAATGTTATACATGTCAAGCTCTCTCTCTACACATACCACACACACCCAGTCCCTCCCCCTTATTTTCCTGACTTGCAATTGTTTGCTTGCGCTTATACATATATATTTATTGTTATCTAATCTAATATAGCAATTTTGTAATAGTTTATCTTTTTGGAAAATTTGGGTGGCCCTGAAAAGGGCCGTTTTGTTGTTGTGTTTGAGTAGCAAACTGTTTACTTGCTGCTCTGAGATTTCTTGGGGAGGAGGACAGCCTGGATGTTTGGCAGAACACCACCCTGGGCGATGGTCACACCAGACAACAGTTTGTTCAATTCCTCGTCGTTTCTGATGGCAAGCTGCAGATGTCTTGGGATGATTCTGCTCTTCTTGTTGTCACGAGCGGCGTTTCCTGCCAACTCGAGAACCTCAGCTGCGAGGTATTCGAGAACTGCAGCCAAGTAGACTGGAGCTCCGGCACCGACTCGCTCAGCATAGTTGCCTTTTCTCAACAGACGGTGAATTCTTCCGACTGGGAACTGGAGTCCAGCCCTTGATGATCGGGACTTTGCCTTTCCCTTTACTTTGCCACCTTTGCCACGTCCAGACATAATTGTGTATTTTCTAGTGTACGAAATTCGACAAATGGAAAATTAAATCTCCACAATTAAATCTCCGAGGGGTGGGTAGGAAATTTATACTCCTTTGCGGATCGACCTACATAAATGAGCCAATAATGTGCTTTCGCCGAAGTCCGTGTTTTAAAAACTGAAGCTTTGTGTGCTTAAAATAGTAACTGGGGGCTATGTTTGATCCGCGTTAGAGCGCACTCGCGATATAAAAGAAAACGGTTTCTGCCGGCGATCCATATCTCTGGCAGCAAGTGGAGCGAACAAGTCAGATTTTATTTGACTCTATTAGTTCCTTGCGGTGTCAGAGCGTCGGTACGAGTGATTTGAGCGGTCTGTAACCTTAATTGGAAGCAACCGCCCTCGTGCTGATGCCGGCGAGTGAGACGGTTTTGGATTAGGCTTAGTGCGACGGACAATGGAGTTAATCCCTGACGCCGCGTTAGCAGCGATAGAGAGATCTCAAATTGCGGATATTGTTAGCTGGAATCTCCAGTCTAACAGAGGCTATTTGACTCTCTGCGTTGAATTCAGGACGGGAGATGCTGGAAACCAGAAATCTTCCACCTGGAGCAAGACCAAGACCAGCCGTAACATGAAAGTGGAGCCTCCTAAGAGAAAGACACCGGCTCGAAGGAGAAGGGACGCAGCCAGACGGGCGAAATGGAAGAAGAAGATGGGGGCGACCGTTGATCGACCGGTCACCCCTCCCCGTGTGGCTCAGCCGTCTATAGTCAAAGCCGGCGGGTCGAAGTTGTCTGAGAGACGCCCAGACGACTCGACCTGCATGGAGACTGACGACATAGCACCAACTAGCAGGGATTCCGTGGATCTGCCGGAGGTCCCTGCTGTCGTCGTCGAAGCTTGCGGAGACAGGGACGTGGATTCCACCCCAGATGTTCCTGCCGCCAGCTTCGACGTGGAACTGGACAGCTTCACACCTCGGACACCGGATTACCAACATATTCCGGTGTCCCCCAGCACCAGCACCAACAACAACAACACCAGCACAGCCACCACCCAATCTCATGCAGAGTTTATGGAAGAATTAGCGATACGGCGAAAACAGCGAGATGAAGAACAAGAAGAGATAGTAAGAAGATCCCAAGAAAGTATCGAATCTGACGACAGATTGATTGCTGAGACAAACAAAATCCTCCAACAACGACGACAACAAGAAGAACTCCAACAGCGGAAAAAAAAGAAAGCCAAGAAAAAGAAATAATGTCTAGATCATTTTCACTTTCACCCTCACCAATCTCATGTTAATGTTACACCATTACATGTTCACAATTAAATTCAACAGTGGGTTGTAGGAGAGGGGTTCCGCCCCTTTCAAATCTTCCCGGGAAAGTTTCCCAAACCCCCCGGCGATCCATATACTCTGGCAGCAAGTGGAGCGAACAAGTCAGATTTTATTTGACTCCATTAGTTCCTTGCGGTGTCAGAGCGTCGGTACGAGTGATTTGAGCGGTCTGTAACCTTAATTGGAAGCAACCGCCCTCGTGCTGATGCCGGCGAGTGAGACGGTTTTGGATTAGGCTTAGTGCGACGGACAATGGAGTTAATCCCTGACGCCGCGTTAGCAGCGATAGAGAGATCTCAAATTGCGGATATTGTTAGCTGGAATCTCCAGTCTAACAGAGGCTATTTGACTCTCTGCGTTGAATTCAGGACGGGAGATGCTGGAAACCAGAAATCTTCCACCTGGAGCAAGACCAAGACCAGCCGTAACATGAAAGAGGAGCCTCCTAAGAGAAAGACACCAGCTCGAAGGAGAAGGGACGCAGCCAGACGGGCGAAATGGAAGAAGAAGATGGGGGCGACCGTTGATCGACCGGTCACCCCTCCCCGTGTGGCTCAGCCGTCCAAAGTCAAAGCCGGCGGGTCGAAGTTGTCTGAGAGACGCCCAGACGACTCGACCTGCATGGAGACTGACGACATTGGACCAGCTAGCAGGGACTCCGTGGATCTGCCGGATGTCCCTGCTGTCGTCGTCGAAGCTTGCGGAGACAGGGACGTGGATTCCACCCCAGATGTTCCTGCCGCCAGCTTCGACGTGGAACTGGACAGTTTTACACCTCGGACACCGGATTACCAACATATTCCGGTGTCCCCCAGCTCCACCAGCACCAACAACAACACCAGCACAGCCTCCACCCGTTCTGAGGCAGAGATTGCAGAGATTATCGCTGATACACAAAGATTTAGAGAAGAACACAGATTACAAAGAATACAGGAACAGAAAGATTCTGATCGGCGAATGAAAGAATATGAACAGGAGCGGACAGTATTTGAACAGGAGCGGACAGAACGGAGAGAAGAACTGGCAGCTGTGCTCCAACAAACTCAACAACAACAACTACAGCAAACAGAAACTCAACAGCGGAAAAAAAAGAAAGCCAAGAAAAAGAAATAATGTCTAGATCATTTCCATTTCACCTTCACCAATTCATGCTTATGTATTACCATAACATGTATCCTTATTAAATTCAACAGTGGGTTGTAGGAGAGGGGTTCCGCCCCTTTCAAATCTTCCCGGGAAAGTTTCCCAAACCCCCTATCAGGCGATCCATATTTTCTCGACATTTCGTCAAGTAAAATAATTTTCATCTCGTTTCACGATGCCACCCAAAGCAGGAAGCAAAGGAGCCAAAAAGGCCACCAAGACCCAGAAGGCGTCAACGACCGGCACCAAGAAGAGGCACCGAAAAAGGAAGGAATCCTACGGAATCTACATCTACAAAGTCTTGAAACAGGTACACCCAGACACCGGTGTCAGCAGCAAAGCCATGTCCATCATGAACAGCTTTGTCAACGACATTTTCGAGAGGATCGCAGCTGAGGCCTCCCGATTGGCCCACTACAACAAACGATCCACCATCACCTCCAGAGAGGTCCAGACCGCCGTCAGACTTCTTCTCCCAGGTGAATTGGCCAAGCACGCCGTCTCTGAGGGCACCAAGGCCGTCACGAAGTACACCAGCAGCAAGTAAACTGTTCACTTACAGCTTTACACACAAACGGCCCTTTTCAGGGCCACCCAAATTTTCCAAAAAGATAAACTATTAGAATTGCTAAACTATTCGAATCACTGTGGGTTAGGGACAATGAGGAATTCACGAATAACCATGAAAAGGAAGGGAACTGAACTGAATAAAAATATAAGCAAATATCCCAACTAAAGTGCACATAGCATTTATTGGGATCAAGTATATAAGAACATGCCCCGTATATGTGGGGGGCATGGCAACAAAGTAGCTGTCAGAAATGTGTGTAAAAAATAATAATAACGGGAATGAGCTTGTTTGAATATTGAATGCTTAATTGTGGAATATAGCCCAATTCCCTGATGAAGATGTAACAAGTGATTAAAAGTTAGGTCACACGTCCATACACATTTCAGTTACTATGCAGTTTGTCTATATATATAGAACTAAACTAACATAGTGCAGTGTTCGAAAAAAAAATTGTATTTAGTAAACTTTTATGAGCACGTTTCCATCCTTCACTCGCTCGCTCACTCACTCACTCCTTTATGTGCCTTTCATGTATATACTAAAATTGTATTAACATGGCGTGTTATTTTTGCTGTACAGCAATTTTTAAAGTATCTCTTTAAAATAATTTGGTGGCCCTGAAAAGGGCCGTTTGTTTGAAGCTGTGCTTCCGATCTTTCGGGTGTTTAACCACCGAATCCGTAGAGGGTTCTGCCTTGTCGTTTAAGAGCATAGACGACATCCATGGCGGTGACGGTCTTCCTCTTGGCATGCTCGGTGTAGGTGACGGCATCTCGGATGACATTTTCCAAGAAAACCTTGAGGACACCTCGGGTCTCTTCGTAGATCAATCCTGAGATTCTCTTGACACCACCTCGTCGAGCAAGACGACGAATAGCGGGCTTGGTGATACCCTGGATGTTATCACGCAAGACTTTCCTGTGACGCTTGGCGCCACCCTTTCCCAAACCTTTTCCTCCTTTGCCTCGCCCTGACATTTTTTTTATATTGTATGTATGAATCAGCGAGCTGAAATGACAAGGCGATTAATCGTCCTTTATTTATACTGTGCGCGCGGGCCTATTTCAAGACGCCTGTTTTGGCTGAATTTTAATAACTGACCTGGTTTCTCTTTGCAGCTCTCTGACGTGCACGATATGAACCACCGGAGTGTGACAAATAAAAGCGGGAAAGTTGAAGTTGGTAACATGCAAGGTATGTAAATATGGGTTCTTTGTATTTATTTCTTCCTTCGATTAATACTTTACACATAAAGTTGTTAATGGCTCGTGCCTTCGGCGACGGTCACTCAGCATTGGAACAAGGCAGTTGGCAGCATTTTGTGTCTTAAATAAATGTGCTGTTAAATTGTTATAACGTCAACACGCCCTGTGTGCACAGAGTGACGTCCCGTTGACCACATAAATGACGTACGTCGTGCTGCTGATATGTATTTACCCAAGGTCGGTTTGTTTTTCTCTCACCCACCTCCATATTACACAGAAATAGGTCACTTCAATTTGAAACACCCCGTATCTATCTAGCCTTTAATTTTTATTGTCGGTATGTGCGCACCCGGTACGTGTCGGTCGGTGACCTGACCCCCTCCCCCAAAAGCGAAATATTGAATTTGTTTTGTTCATAGAAGATGAAAAGAAAAGATGAAAGAGAGAAAGAAATCGAGGGAAAAAGATGTAAGTTAATGAAATAAAATTACAAATAGTAATATGCTAAAGGAATAACAATACAAAAAGGAGTAAAACTAAAGAAAGAAAGAAAGAAAGAAAGAAAGAAAGAAAGAAAGAAAAACAAAGAAAGATAGGAAGGAAGGAAGGAAGGAAGGAAGGAAGGAAGGAAAGAGAGGAAGGAAGGAAATATCAAATACAGCAGTGTTAAAACAACACAAAACAAAAACATAATTTGTGTCACTGATGCACACAAACGTAACATGTTGTAAACTGAATAAAAGTAATGCTTCGTTTTGGAGAGAAAAAAAAGTCACACTTTATTCAATTGTAATTATAAATGTTTGTAATTATAAATGTACGTAATCATAAATGTATGTAATTATAAATAAATGTAATTATAAATGTACGTAATCATAAATGTATGTAATTATAAATAAATGTAATTATAAATAAATGTAATTATAAATAAATGTAACTATAAGTAAATGTAATTAAAAATAAATGTAATTGAAGATAAATGTTGACGAAAGTTATAAATAATCGATTATGTAATTTGGCTGGCTGCAAACCCAGAGTCTGTTTTGGACTCTCTTAATATTAAAGTGATGTGAAACACTCCGATATGGTGATCAACAATAAATGGAAAATAATATTGTTCACAGTAGTAATTTTTACAAATATTTATCCAAATTGACAAGACACACCGTCGTTCTTATATACTAATTAAATGCAGTGACTCTTGGTGGGGAAATCGTTTTGGTTAGTTTATCGCCAACAGATGCGCCCCGAATCGAATAGTAAATATTTACAATTGAGCGTAGTTCAGACGATGTTTTCTATGGAGTGGCACGATCGATTTGCTTGAGATTTTAGTAAAATGCTATATTCCTCCAGTTGGCATCGCGCCTGGATACTAACTGATCAGTTTCACGTACCCAAAACAAGTAAATACTATGTCTCTAACACATTGAATCACACGTAATGTTATACATGTCAAGCTCTCTCTCTACACATACCACACACACCCAGTCCCTCCCCCTTATTTTCCTGACTTGCAATTGTTTGCTTGCGCTTATACATATATATTTATTGTTATCTAATCTAATATAGCAATTTTGTAATAGTTTATCTTTTTGGAAAATTTGGGTGGCCCTGAAAAGGGCCGTTTTGTTGTTGTGTTTGAGTAGCAAACTGTTTACTTGCTGCTCTGAGATTTCTTGGGGAGGAGGACAGCCTGGATGTTTGGCAGAACACCACCCTGGGCGATGGTCACACCAGACAACAGTTTGTTCAATTCCTCGTCGTTTCTGATGGCAAGCTGCAGATGTCTTGGGATGATTCTGCTCTTCTTGTTGTCACGAGCGGCGTTTCCTGCCAACTCGAGAACCTCAGCTGCGAGGTATTCGAGAACTGCAGCCAAGTAGACTGGAGCTCCGGCACCGACTCGCTCAGCATAGTTGCCTTTTCTCAACAGACGGTGAATTCTTCCGACTGGGAACTGGAGTCCAGCCCTTGATGATCGGGACTTTGCCTTTCCCTTTACTTTGCCACCTTTGCCACGTCCAGACATAATTGTGTATTTTCTAGTGTACGAAATTCGACAAATGGAAAATTAAATCTCCACAATTAAATCTCCGAGGGGTGGGTAGGAAATTTATACTCCTTTGCGGATCGACCTACATAAATGAGCCAATAATGTGCTTTCGCCGAAGTCCGTGTTTAAAAACTGAAGCTTTGTGTGCTTAAAATAGTAACTGGGGGCTATGTTTGATCCGCGTTAGAGCGCACTCGCGATATAAAAGAAAACGGTTTCTGCCGGCGATCCATATCTCTGGCAGCAAGTGGAGCGAACAAGTCAGATTTTATTTGACTCTATTAGTTCCTTGCGGTGTCAGAGCGTCGGTACGAGTGATTTGAGCGGTCTGTAACCTTAATTGGAAGCAACCGCCCTCGTGCTGATGCCGGCGAGTGAGACGGTTTTGGATTAGGCTTAGTGCGACGGACAATGGAGTTAATCCCTGACGCCGCGTTAGCAGCGATAGAGAGATCTCAAATTGCGGATATTGTTAGCTGGAATCTCCAGTCTAACAGAGGCTATTTGACTCTCTGCGTTGAATTCAGGACGGGAGATGCTGGAAACCAGAAATCTTCCACCTGGAGCAAGACCAAGACCAGCCGTAACATGAAAGAGGAGCCTCCTAAGAGAAAGACACCAGCTCGAAGGAGAAGGGACGCAGCCAGACGGGCGAAATGGAAGAAGAAGATGGGGGCGACCGTTGATCGACCGGTCACCCCTCCCCGTGTGGCTCAGCCGTCTATAGTCAAAGCCGGCGGGTCGAAGTTGTCTGAGAGACGCCCAGACGACTCGACCTGCATGGAGACTGACGACATAGCACCAACTAGCAGGGATTCCGTGGATCTGCCGGAGATCCCTGCGGTCGTCGTCGAGGCTAGCGGAGACAGGGACGTGGATACCACCCCAGATGTTCCTGCCGCCAGCTTCGACGTGGAACTGGATAGCTATACACCTCGGACACCGGATTACAATCACATCCCGGTGTCCTCCAGCTCCACCAGCACCAACAACAACAACAGTACCACCAGCACCAGCTCCACTCGCTCTATCGAAGAAACAGTTAAGTTGGCGCTGGAGACTCAGGCAGAAGCCGACATACTGTTGGCGTCGGCCAAGGCCGACACCCTGATGTTCCGGCAAAGACTGCGACAACAGGAACAACTACAAATAGATCTCCAAATACAACAACAACAACAACAAACAGAACTCCAACAAAGAAAAAAAAAGAAAGCCAAGAAAAAGAAATAACTGTCTAGATCATTTTCACTTCACCTTCATCAATCTCATGTTTAATGTATTACCATTACATGTACTTTTATATTAAATAACAGTGGGTTGTAGGAGAGGGGTTCCGCCCCTTTCAAATCTTCCCGGGAAAGTTTCCCAAACCCCCTATCAGGCGATCCATATTCTGGCAGGAGTCGAGCGGGACAGTTCATTATTGCTTTGTCTGTCTGCTGTTCCTCTTGTCAGACACTGAGCACGGGTGAGTTGTGCGGTCGCGATCTAGGTTGCAGCTGCCCCCGTGCTTAGCGCCAGTGAGATGGTTTTGGATTAGGCTTAGGACGGATTATGGACTTGATCCCCGAAGCCGCGTTGCTTGCAGTGCAAAGTAGTTCGGTAGTTAACATCGCTAGTTGGTCTCTCCAGTCTAGCGGGGGCTACCTTACACTTTGCTTGGAGTTCAGGACCAAAGATGCTGGAAACCAGAAATCTAAAGACCTGGACGTCAACGCCAAAGCCACCCGCTGCACCATGCCGAAGATGAAGACCGGGCCTACGAAGAAAAAGACTCCTTCTAGGCGCCGAAGGGACGCTGCTAGACGGGCGAAGTGGAAGAAGAAGATGGGGGCGACCGTTGATCGACCGGTCACCCCTCCCCGTGTGGTTCAGCCATCTACAGTCACAGCCGGCGGGTCGAAGTTGTCTGAGAGACGCCCAGACGACTCGACCTGCATGGAGACTGATGACATTGAACCAGCTAGCAGGGACTCCGTGGATCTGCCGGAGGTCCCTGCTGTCGTCATCGAAGCTTGCGGAGACAGGGACGTGGATACTACCCCAGATGTTCCTGCCGCCAGCTTCGACGTGGAACTGGACAGCTTTACACCTCGGACACCGGATTATCAAAACATCCCGGTGTCCCCCAGCTCCACCAGCACCAACAACAACACCAGCACAGCCCCCTCCCAATCTGTGGAAGAGATCGTCGCTGAATGTAACCAAATGATGGCAGATCACCGACGGCAGCTAGAATCTGAAAAATCTGAGCGGCAAGAGAGAAAAGAGAAACAAGAGAAAGAATATGATCGGCGACAGGCACAGACAGAACGGGAAGGAGAAGAACAGGCAGCTGTGCTCCAACAAACTCAACAACAACAACTACAGCAAACAGAAATTCAACACAGAAAAAAAAAGAAACCGAAGAAAAAGAAATAACTTGTCTAGATCATTTTCATTTTCACCCTCACCAATCTCATGTTAATGTAACACCATTACATGTATCCTTATTAAATTCAACAGTGGGTTGTAGGAGAGGGGTTCCGCCCCTTTCAAATCTTCCCGGGAAAGTTTCCCAAACCCCCTATCAGGCGATCCATATTTTCTCGACATTTCGTCAAGTAAAATAATTTTCATCTCGTTTCACGATGCCACCCAAAGCAGGAAGCAAAGGAGCCAAAAAGGCCACCAAGACCCAGAAGGCGTCAACGACCGGCACCAAGAAGAGGCACCGAAAAAGGAAGGAATCCTACGGAATCTACATCTACAAAGTCTTGAAACAGGTACACCCAGACACCGGTGTCAGCAGCAAAGCCATGTCCATCATGAACAGCTTTGTCAACGACATTTTCGAGAGGATCGCAGCTGAGGCCTCCCGATTGGCCCACTACAACAAACGATCCACCATCACCTCCAGAGAGGTCCAGACCGCCGTCAGACTTCTTCTCCCAGGTGAATTGGCCAAGCACGCCGTCTCTGAGGGCACCAAGGCCGTCACGAAGTACACCAGCAGCAAGTAAACTGTTCACTTACAGCTTTACACACAAACGGCCCTTTTCAGGGCCACCCAAATTTTCCAAAAAGATAAACTATTAGAATTGCTAAACTATTCGAATCACTGTGGGTTAGGGACAATGAGGAATTCACGAATAACCATGAAAAGGAAGGGAACTGAACTGAATAAAAATATAAGCAAATATCCCAACTAAAGTGCACATAGCATTTATTGGGATCAAGTATATAAGAACATGCCCCGTATATGTGGGGGGCATGGCAACAAAGTAGCTGTCAGAAATGTGTGTAAAAAATAATAATAACGGGAATGAGCTTGTTTGAATATTGAATGCTTAATTGTGGAATATAGCCCAATTCCCTGATGAAGATGTAACAAGTGATTAAAAGTTAGGTCACACGTCCATACACATTTCAGTTACTATGCAGTTTGTCTATATATATAGAACTAAACTAACATAGTGCAGTGTTCGAAAAAAAAATTGTATTTAGTAAACTTTTATGAGCACGTTTCCATCCTTCACTCGCTCGCTCACTCACTCACTCCTTTATGTGCCTTTCATGTATATACTAAAATTGTATTAACATGGCGTGTTATTTTTGCTGTACAGCAATTTTTAAAGTATCTCTTTAAAATAATTTGGTGGCCCTGAAAAGGGCCGTTTGTTTGAAGCTGTGCTTCCGATCTTTCGGGTGTTTAACCACCGAATCCGTAGAGGGTTCTGCCTTGTCGTTTAAGAGCATAGACGACATCCATGGCGGTGACGGTCTTCCTCTTGGCATGCTCGGTGTAGGTGACGGCATCTCGGATGACATTTTCCAAGAAAACCTTGAGGACACCTCGGGTCTCTTCGTAGATCAATCCTGAGATTCTCTTGACACCACCTCGTCGAGCAAGACGACGAATAGCGGGCTTGGTGATACCCTGGATGTTATCACGCAAGACTTTCCTGTGACGCTTGGCGCCACCCTTTCCCAAACCTTTTCCTCCTTTGCCTCGCCCTGACATTTTTTTTATATTGTATGTATGAATCAGCGAGCTGAAATGACAAGGCGATTAATCGTCCTTTATTTATACTGTGCGCGCGGGCCTATTTCAAGACGCCTGTTTTGGCTGAATTTTAATAACTGACCTGGTTTCTCTTTGCAGCTCTCTGACGTGCACGATATGAACCACCGGAGTGTGACAAATAAAAGCGGGAAAGTTGAAGTTGGTAACATGCAAGGTATGTAAATATGGGTTCTTTGTATTTATTTCTTCCTTCGATTAATACTTTACACATAAAGTTGTTAATGGCTCGTGCCTTCGGCGACGGTCACTCAGCATTGGAACAAGGCAGTTGGCAGCATTTTGTGTCTTAAATAAATGTGCTGTTAAATTGTTATAACGTCAACACGCCCTGTGTGCACAGAGTGACGTCCCGTTGACCACATAAATGACGTACGTCGTGCTGCTGATATGTATTTACCCAAGGTCGGTTTGTTTTTCTCTCACCCACCTCCATATTACACAGAAATAGGTCACTTCAATTTGAAACACCCCGTATCTATCTAGCCTTTAATTTTTATTGTCGGTATGTGCGCACCCGGTACGTGTCGGTCGGTGACCTGACCCCCTCCCCCAAAAGCGAAATATTGAATTTGTTTTGTTCATAGAAGATGAAAAGAAAAGATGAAAGAGAGAAAGAAATCGAGGGAAAAAGATGTAAGTTAATGAAATAAAATTACAAATAGTAATATGCTAAAGGAATAACAATACAAAAAGGAGTAAAACTAAAGAAAGAAAGAAAGAAAGAAAGAAAGAAAGAAAGAAAGAAAAACAAAGAAAGATAGGAAGGAAGGAAGGAAGGAAGGAAGGAAGGAAGGAAAGAGAGGAAGGAAGGAAATATCAAATACAGCAGTGTTAAAACAACACAAAACAAAAACATAATTTGTGTCACTGATGCACACAAACGTAACATGTTGTAAACTGAATAAAAGTAATGCTTCGTTTTGGAGAGAAAAAAAAGTCACACTTTATTCAATTGTAATTATAAATGTTTGTAATTATAAATGTACGTAATCATAAATGTATGTAATTATAAATAAATGTAATTATAAATGTACGTAATCATAAATGTATGTAATTATAAATAAATGTAATTATAAATAAATGTAATTATAAATAAATGTAACTATAAGTAAATGTAATTAAAAATAAATGTAATTGAAGATAAATGTTGACGAAAGTTATAAATAATCGATTATGTAATTTGGCTGGCTGCAAACCCAGAGTCTGTTTTGGACTCTCTTAATATTAAAGTGATGTGAAACACTCCGATATGGTGATCAACAATAAATGGAAAATAATATTGTTCACAGTAGTAATTTTTACAAATATTTATCCAAATTGACAAGACACACCGTCGTTCTTATATACTAATTAAATGCAGTGACTCTTGGTGGGGAAATCGTTTTGGTTAGTTTATCGCCAACAGATGCGCCCCGAATCGAATAGTAAATATTTACAATTGAGCGTAGTTCAGACGATGTTTTCTATGGAGTGGCACGATCGATTTGCTTGAGATTTTAGTAAAATGCTATATTCCTCCAGTTGGCATCGCGCCTGGATACTAACTGATCAGTTTCACGTACCCAAAACAAGTAAATACTATGTCTCTAACACATTGAATCACACGTAATGTTATACATGTCAAGCTCTCTCTCTACACATACCACACACACCCAGTCCCTCCCCCTTATTTTCCTGACTTGCAATTGTTTGCTTGCGCTTATACATATATATTTATTGTTATCTAATCTAATATAGCAATTTTGTAATAGTTTATCTTTTTGGAAAATTTGGGTGGCCCTGAAAAGGGCCGTTTTGTTGTTGTGTTTGAGTAGCAAACTGTTTACTTGCTGCTCTGAGATTTCTTGGGGAGGAGGACAGCCTGGATGTTTGGCAGAACACCACCCTGGGCGATGGTCACACCAGACAACAGTTTGTTCAATTCCTCGTCGTTTCTGATGGCAAGCTGCAGATGTCTTGGGATGATTCTGCTCTTCTTGTTGTCACGAGCGGCGTTTCCTGCCAACTCGAGAACCTCAGCTGCGAGGTATTCGAGAACTGCAGCCAAGTAGACTGGAGCTCCGGCACCGACTCGCTCAGCATAGTTGCCTTTTCTCAACAGACGGTGAATTCTTCCGACTGGGAACTGGAGTCCAGCCCTTGATGATCGGGACTTTGCCTTTCCCTTTACTTTGCCACCTTTGCCACGTCCAGACATAATTGTGTATTTTCTAGTGTACGAAATTCGACAAATGGAAAATTAAATCTCCACAATTAAATCTCCGAGGGGTGGGTAGGAAATTTATACTCCTTTGCGGATCGACCTACATAAATGAGCCAATAATGTGCTTTCGCCGAAGTCCGTGTTTAAAAACTGAAGCTTTGTGTGCTTAAAATAGTAACTGGGGGCTATGTTTGATCCGCGTTAGAGCGCACTCGCGATATAAAAGAAAACGGTTTCTGCCGGCGATCCATATCTCTGGCAGCAAGTGGAGCGAACAAGTCAGATTTTATTTGACTCTATTAGTTCCTTGCGGTGTCAGAGCGTCGGTACGAGTGATTTGAGCGGTCTGTAACCTTAATTGGAAGCAACCGCCCTCGTGCTGATGCCGGCGAGTGAGACGGTTTTGGATTAGGCTTAGTGCGACGGACAATGGAGTTAATCCCTGACGCCGCGTTAGCAGCGATAGAGAGATCTCAAATTGCGGATATTGTTAGCTGGAATCTCCAGTCTAACAGAGGCTATTTGACTCTCTGCGTTGAATTCAGGACGGGAGATGCTGGAAACCAGAAATCTTCCACCTGGAGCAAGACCAAGACCAGCCGTAACATGAAAGAGGAGCCTCCTAAGAGAAAGACACCAGCTCGAAGGAGAAGGGACGCAGCCAGACGGGCGAAATGGAAGAAGAAGATGGGGGCGACCGTTGATCGACCGGTCACCCCTCCCCGTGTGGCTCAGCCGTCTATAGTCAAAGCCGGCGGGTCGAAGTTGTCTGAGAGACGCCCAGACGACTCGACCTGCATGGAGACTGACGACATAGCACCAACTAGCAGGGATTCCGTGGATCTGCCGGAGATCCCTGCGGTCGTCGTCGAGGCTAGCGGAGACAGGGACGTGGATACCACCCCAGATGTTCCTGCCGCCAGCTTCGACGTGGAACTGGATAGCTATACACCTCGGACACCGGATTACAATCACATCCCGGTGTCCTCCAGCTCCACCAGCACCAACAACAACAACAGTACCACCAGCACCAGCTCCACTCGCTCTATCGAAGAAACAGTTAAGTTGGCGCTGGAGACTCAGGCAGAAGCCGACATACTGTTGGCGTCGGCCAAGGCCGACACCCTGATGTTCCGGCAAAGACTGCGACAACAGGAACAACTACAAATAGATCTCCAAATACAACAACAACAACAACAAACAGAACTCCAACAAAGAAAAAAAAAGAAAGCCAAGAAAAAGAAATAACTGTCTAGATCATTTTCACTTCACCTTCATCAATCTCATGTTTAATGTATTACCATTACATGTACTTTTATATTAAATAACAGTGGGTTGTAGGAGAGGGGTTCCGCCCCTTTCAAATCTTCCCGGGAAAGTTTCCCAAACCCCCTATCAGGCGATCCATATTCTGGCAGGAGTCGAGCGGGACAGTTCATTATTGCTTTGTCTGTCTGCTGTTCCTCTTGTCAGACACTGAGCACGGGTGAGTTGTGCGGTCGCGATCTAGGTTGCAGCTGCCCCCGTGCTTAGCGCCAGTGAGATGGTTTTGGATTAGGCTTAGGACGGATTATGGACTTGATCCCCGAAGCCGCGTTGCTTGCAGTGCAAAGTAGTTCGGTAGTTAACATCGCTAGTTGGTCTCTCCAGTCTAGCGGGGGCTACCTTACACTTTGCTTGGAGTTCAGGACCAAAGATGCTGGAAACCAGAAATCTAAAGACCTGGACGTCAACGCCAAAGCCACCCGCTGCACCATGCCGAAGATGAAGACCGGGCCTACGAAGAAAAAGACTCCTTCTAGGCGCCGAAGGGACGCTGCTAGACGGGCGAAGTGGAAGAAGAAGATGGGGGCGACCGTTGATCGACCGGTCACCCCTCCCCGTGTGGTTCAGCCATCTACAGTCACAGCCGGCGGGTCGAAGTTGTCTGAGAGACGCCCAGACGACTCGACCTGCATGGAGACTGATGACATTGAACCAGCTAGCAGGGACTCCGTGGATCTGCCGGAGGTCCCTGCTGTCGTCATCGAAGCTTGCGGAGACAGGGACGTGGATACTACCCCAGATGTTCCTGCCGCCAGCTTCGACGTGGAACTGGACAGCTTTACACCTCGGACACCGGATTATCAAAACATCCCGGTGTCCCCCAGCTCCACCAGCACCAACAACAACACCAGCACAGCCCCCTCCCAATCTGTGGAAGAGATCGTCGCTGAATGTAACCAAATGATGGCAGATCACCGACGGCAGCTAGAATCTGAAAAATCTGAGCGGCAAGAGAGAAAAGAGAAACAAGAGAAAGAATATGATCGGCGACAGGCACAGACAGAACGGGAAGGAGAAGAACAGGCAGCTGTGCTCCAACAAACTCAACAACAACAACTACAGCAAACAGAAATTCAACACAGAAAAAAAAAGAAACCGAAGAAAAAGAAATAACTTGTCTAGATCATTTTCATTTTCACCCTCACCAATCTCATGTTAATGTAACACCATTACATGTATCCTTATTAAATTCAACAGTGGGTTGTAGGAGAGGGGTTCCGCCCCTTTCAAATCTTCCCGGGAAAGTTTCCCAAACCCCCTATCAGGCGATCCATATTTTCTCGACATTTCGTCAAGTAAAATAATTTTCATCTCGTTTCACGATGCCACCCAAAGCAGGAAGCAAAGGAGCCAAAAAGGCCACCAAGACCCAGAAGGCGTCAACGACCGGCACCAAGAAGAGGCACCGAAAAAGGAAGGAATCCTACGGAATCTACATCTACAAAGTCTTGAAACAGGTACACCCAGACACCGGTGTCAGCAGCAAAGCCATGTCCATCATGAACAGCTTTGTCAACGACATTTTCGAGAGGATCGCAGCTGAGGCCTCCCGATTGGCCCACTACAACAAACGATCCACCATCACCTCCAGAGAGGTCCAGACCGCCGTCAGACTTCTTCTCCCAGGTGAATTGGCCAAGCACGCCGTCTCTGAGGGCACCAAGGCCGTCACGAAGTACACCAGCAGCAAGTAAACTGTTCACTTACAGCTTTACACACAAACGGCCCTTTTCAGGGCCACCCAAATTTTCCAAAAAGATAAACTATTAGAATTGCTAAACTATTCGAATCACTGTGGGTTAGGGACAATGAGGAATTCACGAATAACCATGAAAAGGAAGGGAACTGAACTGAATAAAAATATAAGCAAATATCCCAACTAAAGTGCACATAGCATTTATTGGGATCAAGTATATAAGAACATGCCCCGTATATGTGGGGGGCATGGCAACAAAGTAGCTGTCAGAAATGTGTGTAAAAAATAATAATAACGGGAATGAGCTTGTTTGAATATTGAATGCTTAATTGTGGAATATAGCCCAATTCCCTGATGAAGATGTAACAAGTGATTAAAAGTTAGGTCACACGTCCATACACATTTCAGTTACTATGCAGTTTGTCTATATATATAGAACTAAACTAACATAGTGCAGTGTTCGAAAAAAAAATTGTATTTAGTAAACTTTTATGAGCACGTTTCCATCCTTCACTCGCTCGCTCACTCACTCACTCCTTTATGTGCCTTTCATGTATATACTAAAATTGTATTAACATGGCGTGTTATTTTTGCTGTACAGCAATTTTTAAAGTATCTCTTTAAAATAATTTGGTGGCCCTGAAAAGGGCCGTTTGTTTGAAGCTGTGCTTCCGATCTTTCGGGTGTTTAACCACCGAATCCGTAGAGGGTTCTGCCTTGTCGTTTAAGAGCATAGACGACATCCATGGCGGTGACGGTCTTCCTCTTGGCATGCTCGGTGTAGGTGACGGCATCTCGGATGACATTTTCCAAGAAAACCTTGAGGACACCTCGGGTCTCTTCGTAGATCAATCCTGAGATTCTCTTGACACCACCTCGTCGAGCAAGACGACGAATAGCGGGCTTGGTGATACCCTGGATGTTATCACGCAAGACTTTCCTGTGACGCTTGGCGCCACCCTTTCCCAAACCTTTTCCTCCTTTGCCTCGCCCTGACATTTTTTTTATATTGTATGTATGAATCAGCGAGCTGAAATGACAAGGCGATTAATCGTCCTTTATTTATACTGTGCGCGCGGGCCTATTTCAAGACGCCTGTTTTGGCTGAATTTTAATAACTGACCTGGTTTCTCTTTGCAGCTCTCTGACGTGCACGATATGAACCACCGGAGTGTGACAAATAAAAGCGGGAAAGTTGAAGTTGGTAACATGCAAGGTATGTAAATATGGGTTCTTTGTATTTATTTCTTCCTTCGATTAATACTTTACACATAAAGTTGTTAATGGCTCGTGCCTTCGGCGACGGTCACTCAGCATTGGAACAAGGCAGTTGGCAGCATTTTGTGTCTTAAATAAATGTGCTGTTAAATTGTTATAACGTCAACACGCCCTGTGTGCACAGAGTGACGTCCCGTTGACCACATAAATGACGTACGTCGTGCTGCTGATATGTATTTACCCAAGGTCGGTTTGTTTTTCTCTCACCCACCTCCATATTACACAGAAATAGGTCACTTCAATTTGAAACACCCCGTATCTATCTAGCCTTTAATTTTTATTGTCGGTATGTGCGCACCCGGTACGTGTCGGTCGGTGACCTGACCCCCTCCCCCAAAAGCGAAATATTGAATTTGTTTTGTTCATAGAAGATGAAAAGAAAAGATGAAAGAGAGAAAGAAATCGAGGGAAAAAGATGTAAGTTAATGAAATAAAATTACAAATAGTAATATGCTAAAGGAATAACAATACAAAAAGGAGTAAAACTAAAGAAAGAAAGAAAGAAAGAAAGAAAGAAAGAAAGAAAGAAAGAAAAACAAAGAAAGATAGGAAGGAAGGAAGGAAGGAAGGAAGGAAGGAAGGAAAGAGAGGAAGGAAGGAAATATCAAATACAGCAGTGTTAAAACAACACAAAACAAAAACATAATTTGTGTCACTGATGCACACAAACGTAACATGTTGTAAACTGAATAAAAGTAATGCTTCGTTTTGGAGAGAAAAAAAAGTCACACTTTATTCAATTGTAATTATAAATGTTTGTAATTATAAATGTACGTAATCATAAATGTATGTAATTATAAATAAATGTAATTATAAATGTACGTAATCATAAATGTATGTAATTATAAATAAATGTAATTATAAATAAATGTAATTATAAATAAATGTAACTATAAATAAATGTAATTAAAAATAAATGTAATTGAAGATAAATGTTGACGAAAGTTATAAATAATCGATTATGTAATTTGGCTGGCTGCAAACCCAGAGTCTGTTTTGGACTCTCTTAATATTAAAGTGATGTGAAACACTCCGATATGGTGATCAACAATAAATGGAAAATAATATTGTTCACAGTAGTAATTTTTACAAATATTTATCCAAATTGACAAGACACACCGTCGTTCTTATATACTAATTAAATGCAGTGACTCTTGGTGGGGAAATCGTTTTGGTTAGTTTATCGCCAACAGATGCGCCCCGAATCGAATAGTAAATATTTACAATTGAGCGTAGTTCAGACGATGTTTTCTATGGAGTGGCACGATCGATTTGCTTGAGATTTTAGTAAAATGCTATATTCCTCCAGTTGGCATCGCGCCTGGATACTAACTGATCAGTTTCACGTACCCAAAACAAGTAAATACTATGTCTCTAACACATTGAATCACACGTAATGTTATACATGTCAAGCTCTCTCTCTACACATACCACACACACCCAGTCCCTCCCCCTTATTTTCCTGACTTGCAATTGTTTGCTTGCGCTTATACATATATATTTATTGTTATCTAATCTAATATAGCAATTTTGTAATAGTTTATCTTTTTGGAAAATTTGGGTGGCCCTGAAAAGGGCCGTTTTGTTGTTGTGTTTGAGTAGCAAACTGTTTACTTGCTGCTCTGAGATTTCTTGGGGAGGAGGACAGCCTGGATGTTTGGCAGAACACCACCCTGGGCGATGGTCACACCAGACAACAGTTTGTTCAATTCCTCGTCGTTTCTGATGGCAAGCTGCAGATGTCTTGGGATGATTCTGCTCTTCTTGTTGTCACGAGCGGCGTTTCCTGCCAACTCGAGAACCTCAGCTGCGAGGTATTCGAGAACTGCAGCCAAGTAGACTGGAGCTCCGGCACCGACTCGCTCAGCATAGTTGCCTTTTCTCAACAGACGGTGAATTCTTCCGACTGGGAACTGGAGTCCAGCCCTTGATGATCGGGACTTTGCCTTTCCCTTTACTTTGCCACCTTTGCCACGTCCAGACATAATTGTGTATTTTCTAGTGTACGAAATTCGACAAATGGAAAATTAAATCTCCACAATTAAATCTCCGAGGGGTGGGTAGGAAATTTATACTCCTTTGCGGATCGACCTACATAAATGAGCCAATAATGTGCTTTCGCCGAAGTCCGTGTTTAAAAACTGAAGCTTTGTGTGCTTAAAATAGTAACTGGGGGCTATGTTTGATCCGCGTTAGAGCGCACTCGCGATATAAAAGAAAACGGTTTCTGCCGGCGATCCATATTTTCTCGACATTTCGTCAAGTAAAATAATTTTCATCTCGTTTCACGATGCCACCCAAAGCAGGAAGCAAAGGAGCCAAAAAGGCCACCAAGACCCAGAAGGCGTCAACGACCGGCACCAAGAAGAGGCACCGAAAAAGGAAGGAATCCTACGGAATCTACATCTACAAAGTCTTGAAACAGGTACACCCAGACACCGGTGTCAGCAGCAAAGCCATGTCCATCATGAACAGCTTTGTCAACGACATTTTCGAGAGGATCGCAGCTGAGGCCTCCCGATTGGCCCACTACAACAAACGATCCACCATCACCTCCAGAGAGGTCCAGACCGCCGTCAGACTTCTTCTCCCAGGTGAATTGGCCAAGCACGCCGTCTCTGAGGGCACCAAGGCCGTCACGAAGTACACCAGCAGCAAGTAAACTGTTCACTTACAGCTTTACACACAAACGGCCCTTTTCAGGGCCACCCAAATTTTCCAAAAAGATAAACTATTAGAATTGCTAAACTATTCGAATCACTGTGGGTTAGGGACAATGAGGAATTCACGAATAACCATGAAAAGGAAGGGAACTGAACTGAATAAAAATATAAGCAAATATCCCAACTAAAGTGCACATAGCATTTATTGGGATCAAGTATATAAGAACATGCCCCGTATATGTGGGGGGCATGGCAACAAAGTAGCTGTCAGAAATGTGTGTAAAAAATAATAATAACGGGAATGAGCTTGTTTGAATATTGAATGCTTAATTGTGGAATATAGCCCAATTCCCTGATGAAGATGTAACAAGTGATTAAAAGTTAGGTCACACGTCCATACACATTTCAGTTACTATGCAGTTTGTCTATATATATAGAACTAAACTAACATAGTGCAGTGTTCGAAAAAAAAATTGTATTTAGTAAACTTTTATGAGCACGTTTCCATCCTTCACTCGCTCACTCCTCACTCCTATGTGCCTTTCATGTATATACTAAAATTGTATTAACATGGCGTGTTATTTTTGCTGTACAGCAATTTTTAAAGTATCTCTTTAAAATAATTTGGTGGCCCTGAAAAGGGCCGTTTGTTTGAAGCTGTGCTTCCGATCTTTCGGGTGTTTAACCACCGAATCCGTAGAGGGTTCTGCCTTGTAAGAGCATAGACGACATCCATGGCGGTGACGGTCTTCCTCTTGGCATGCTCGGTGTAGGTGACGGCATCTCGGATGACATTTTCCAAGAAAACCTTGAGGACACCTCGGGTCTCTTCGTAGATCAATCCTGAGATTCTCTTGACACCACCTCGTCGAGCAAGACGACGAATAGCGGGTTTGGTGATACCCTGGATGTTATCACGCAAGACTTTCCTGTGACGCTTGGCGCCACCCTTTCCCAAACCTTTTCCTCCTTTGCCTCGCCCTGACATTTTTTTTATATTGTATGTATGAATCAGCGAGCTGAAATGACAAGGCGATTAATCGTCCTTTATTTATACTGTGCGCGCGGGCCTATTTCAAGACGCCTGTTTTGGCTGAATTTTAATAACTGACCTGGTTTCTCTTTGCAGCTCTCTGACGTGCACGATATGAACCACCGGAGTGTGACAAATAAAAGCGGGAAAGTTGAAGTTGGTAACATGCAAGGTATGTAAATATGGGTTCTTTGTATTTATTTCTTCCTTCGATTAATACTTTACACATAAAGTTGTTAATGGCTCGTGCCTTCGGCGACGGTCACTCAGCATTGGAACAAGGCAGTTGGCAGCATTTTGTGTCTTAAATAAATGTGCTGTTAAATTGTTATAACGTCAACACGCCCTGTGTGCACAGAGTGACGTCCCGTTGACCACATAAATGACGTACGTCGTGCTGCTGATATGTATTTACCCAAGGTCGGTTTGTTTTTCTCTCACCCACCTCCATATTACACAGAAATAGGTCACTTCAATTTGAAACACCCCGTATCTATCTAGCCTTTAATTTTTATTGTCGGTATGTGCGCACCCGGTACGTGTCGGTCGGTGACCTGACCCCCTCCCCCAAAAGCGAAATATTGAATTTGTTTTGTTCATAGAAGATGAAAAGAAAAGATGAAAGAGAGAAAGAAATCGAGGGAAAAAGATGTAAGTTAATGAAATAAAATTACAAATAGTAATATGCTAAAGGAATAACAATACAAAAAGGAGTAAAACTAAAGAAAGAAAGAAAGAAAGAAAGAAAGAAAGAAAGAAAGAAAGAAAAACAAAGAAAGATAGGAAGGAAGGAAGGAAGGAAGGAAGGAAGGAAGGAAAGAGAGGAAGGAAGGAAATATCAAATACAGCAGTGTTAAAACAACACAAAACAAAAACATAATTTGTGTCACTGATGCACACAAACGTAACATGTTGTAAACTGAATAAAAGTAATGCTTCGTTTTGGAGAGAAAAAAAAGTCACACTTTATTCAATTGTAATTATAAATGTTTGTAATTATAAATGTACGTAATCATAAATGTATGTAATTATAAATAAATGTAATTATAAATGTACGTAATCATAAATGTATGTAATTATAAATAAATGTAATTATAAATAAATGTAATTATAAATAAATGTAACTATAAATAAATGTAATTAAAAATAAATGTAATTGAAGATAAATGTTGACGAAAGTTATAAATAATCGATTATGTAATTTGGCTGGCTGCAAACCCAGAGTCTGTTTTGGACTCTCTTAATATTAAAGTGATGTGAAACACTCCGATATGGTGATCAACAATAAATGGAAAATAATATTGTTCACAGTAGTAATTTTTACAAATATTTATCCAAATTGACAAGACACACCGTCGTTCTTATATACTAATTAAATGCAGTGACTCTTGGTGGGGAAATCGTTTTGGTTAGTTTATCGCCAACAGATGCGCCCCGAATCGAATAGTAAATATTTACAATTGAGCGTAGTTCAGACGATGTTTTCTATGGAGTGGCACGATCGATTTGCTTGAGATTTTAGTAAAATGCTATATTCCTCCAGTTGGCATCGCGCCTGGATACTAACTGATCAGTTTCACGTACCCAAAACAAGTAAATACTATGTCTCTAACACATTGAATCACACGTAATGTTATACATGTCAAGCTCTCTCTCTACACATACCACACACACCCAGTCCCTCCCCCTTATTTTCCTGACTTGCAATTGTTTGCTTGCGCTTATACATATATATTTATTGTTATCTAATCTAATATAGCAATTTTGTAATAGTTTATCTTTTTGGAAAATTTGGGTGGCCCTGAAAAGGGCCGTTTTGTTGTTGTGTTTGAGTAGCAAACTGTTTACTTGCTGCTCTGAGATTTCTTGGGGAGGAGGACAGCCTGGATGTTTGGCAGAACACCACCCTGGGCGATGGTCACACCAGACAACAGTTTGTTCAATTCCTCGTCGTTTCTGATGGCAAGCTGCAGATGTCTTGGGATGATTCTGCTCTTCTTGTTGTCACGAGCGGCGTTTCCTGCCAACTCGAGAACCTCAGCTGCGAGGTATTCGAGAACTGCAGCCAAGTAGACTGGAGCTCCGGCACCGACTCGCTCAGCATAGTTGCCTTTTCTCAACAGACGGTGAATTCTTCCGACTGGGAACTGGAGTCCAGCCCTTGATGATCGGGACTTTGCCTTTCCCTTTACTTTGCCACCTTTGCCACGTCCAGACATAATTGTGTATTTTCTAGTGTACGAAATTCGACAAATGGAAAATTAAATCTCCACAATTAAATCTCCGAGGGGTGGGTAGGAAATTTATACTCCTTTGCGGATCGACCTACATAAATGAGCCAATAATGTGCTTTCGCCGAAGTCCGTGTTTAAAAACTGAAGCTTTGTGTGCTTAAAATAGTAACTGGGGGCTATGTTTGATCCGCGTTAGAGCGCACTCGCGATATAAAAGAAAACGGTTTCTGCCGGCGATCCATATTTTCTCGACATTTCGTCAAGTAAAATAATTTTCATCTCGTTTCACGATGCCACCCAAAGCAGGAAGCAAAGGAGCCAAAAAGGCCACCAAGACCCAGAAGGCGTCAACGACCGGCACCAAGAAGAGGCACCGAAAAAGGAAGGAATCCTACGGAATCTACATCTACAAAGTCTTGAAACAGGTACACCCAGACACCGGTGTCAGCAGCAAAGCCATGTCCATCATGAACAGCTTTGTCAACGACATTTTCGAGAGGATCGCAGCTGAGGCCTCCCGATTGGCCCACTACAACAAACGATCCACCATCACCTCCAGAGAGGTCCAGACCGCCGTCAGACTTCTTCTCCCAGGTGAATTGGCCAAGCACGCCGTCTCTGAGGGCACCAAGGCCGTCACGAAGTACACCAGCAGCAAGTAAACTGTTCACTTACAGCTTTACACACAAACGGCCCTTTTCAGGGCCACCCAAATTTTCCAAAAAGATAAACTATTAGAATTGCTAAACTATTCGAATCACTGTGGGTTAGGGACAATGAGGAATTCACGAATAACCATGAAAAGGAAGGGAACTGAACTGAATAAAAATATAAGCAAATATCCCAACTAAAGTGCACATAGCATTTATTGGGATCAAGTATATAAGAACATGCCCCGTATATGTGGGGGGCATGGCAACAAAGTAGCTGTCAGAAATGTGTGTAAAAAATAATAATAACGGGAATGAGCTTGTTTGAATATTGAATGCTTAATTGTGGAATATAGCCCAATTCCCTGATGAAGATGTAACAAGTGATTAAAAGTTAGGTCACACGTCCATACACATTTCAGTTACTATGCAGTTTGTCTATATATATAGAACTAAACTAACATAGTGCAGTGTTCGAAAAAAAAATTGTATTTAGTAAACTTTTATGAGCACGTTTCCATCCTTCACTCGCTCGCTCACTCACTCACTCCTTTATGTGCCTTTCATGTATATACTAAAATTGTATTAACATGGCGTGTTATTTTTGCTGTACAGCAATTTTTAAAGTATCTCTTTAAAATAATTTGGTGGCCCTGAAAAGGGCCGTTTGTTTGAAGCTGTGCTTCCGATCTTTCGGGTGTTTAACCACCGAATCCGTAGAGGGTTCTGCCTTGTCGTTTAAGAGCATAGACGACATCCATGGCGGTGACGGTCTTCCTCTTGGCATGCTCGGTGTAGGTGACGGCATCTCGGATGACATTTTCCAAGAAAACCTTGAGGACACCTCGGGTCTCTTCGTAGATCAATCCTGAGATTCTCTTGACACCACCTCGTCGAGCAAGACGACGAATAGCGGGCTTGGTGATACCCTGGATGTTATCACGCAAGACTTTCCTGTGACGCTTGGCGCCACCCTTTCCCAAACCTTTTCCTCCTTTGCCTCGCCCTGACATTTTTTTTTATATTGTATGTATGAATCAGCGAGCTGAAATGACAAGGCGATTAATCGTCCTTTATTTATACTGTGCGCGCGGGCCTATTTCAAGACGCCTGTTTTGGCTGAATTTTAATAACTGACCTGGTTTCTCTTTGCAGCTCTCTGACGTGCACGATATGAACCACCGGAGTGTGACAAATAAAAGCGGGAAAGTTGAAGTTGGTAACATGCAAGGTATGTAAATATGGGTTCTTTGTATTTATTTCTTCCTTCGATTAATACTTTACACATAAAGTTGTTAATGGCTCGTGCCTTCGGCGACGGTCACTCAGCATTGGAACAAGGCAGTTGGCAGCATTTTGTGTCTTAAATAAATGTGCTGTTAAATTGTTATAACGTCAACACGCCCTGTGTGCACAGAGTGACGTCCCGTTGACCACATAAATGACGTACGTCGTGCTGCTGATATGTATTTACCCAAGGTCGGTTTGTTTTTCTCTCACCCACCTCCATATTACACAGAAATAGGTCACTTCAATTTGAAACACCCCGTATCTATCTAGCCTTTAATTTTTATTGTCGGTATGTGCGCACCCGGTACGTGTCGGTCGGTGACCTGACCCCCTCCCCCAAAAGCGAAATATTGAATTTGTTTTGTTCATAGAAGATGAAAAGAAAAGATGAAAGAGAGAAAGAAATCGAGGGAAAAAGATGTAAGTTAATGAAATAAAATTACAAATAGTAATATGCTAAAGGAATAACAATACAAAAAGGAGTAAAACTAAAGAAAGAAAGAAAGAAAGAAAGAAAGAAAGAAAGAAAGAAAAACAAAGAAAGATAGGAAGGAAGGAAGGAAGGAAGGAAGGAAGGAAGGAAAGAGAGGAAGGAAGGAAATATCAAATACAGCAGTGTTAAAACAACACAAAACAAAAACATAATTTGTGTCACTGATGCACACAAACGTAACATGTTGTAAACTGAATAAAAGTAATGCTTCGTTTTGGAGAGAAAAAAAAGTCACACTTTATTCAATTGTAATTATAAATGTTTGTAATTATAAATGTACGTAATCATAAATGTATGTAATTATAAATAAATGTAATTATAAATGTACGTAATCATAAATGTATGTAATTATAAATAAATGTAATTATAAATAAATGTAATTATAAATAAATGTAACTATAAATAAATGTAATTAAAAATAAATGTAATTGAAGATAAATGTTGACGAAAGTTATAAATAATCGATTATGTAATTTGGCTGGCTGCAAACCCAGAGTCTGTTTTGGACTCTCTTAATATTAAAGTGATGTGAAACACTCCGATATGGTGATCAACAATAAATGGAAAATAATATTGTTCACAGTAGTAATTTTTACAAATATTTATCCAAATTGACAAGACACACCGTCGTTCTTATATACTAATTAAATGCAGTGACTCTTGGTGGGGAAATCGTTTTGGTTAGTTTATCGCCAACAGATGCGCCCCGAATCGAATAGTAAATATTTACAATTGAGCGTAGTTCAGACGATGTTTTCTATGGAGTGGCACGATCGATTTGCTTGAGATTTTAGTAAAATGCTATATTCCTCCAGTTGGCATCGCGCCTGGATACTAACTGATCAGTTTCACGTACCCAAAACAAGTAAATACTATGTCTCTAACACATTGAATCACACGTAATGTTATACATGTCAAGCTCTCTCTCTACACATACCACACACACCCAGTCCCTCCCCCTTATTTTCCTGACTTGCAATTGTTTGCTTGCGCTTATACATATATATTTATTGTTATCTAATCTAATATAGCAATTTTGTAATAGTTTATCTTTTTGGAAAATTTGGGTGGCCCTGAAAAGGGCCGTTTTGTTGTTGTGTTTGAGTAGCAAACTGTTTACTTGCTGCTCTGAGATTTCTTGGGGAGGAGGACAGCCTGGATGTTTGGCAGAACACCACCCTGGGCGATGGTCACACCAGACAACAGTTTGTTCAATTCCTCGTCGTTTCTGATGGCAAGCTGCAGATGTCTTGGGATGATTCTGCTCTTCTTGTTGTCACGAGCGGCGTTTCCTGCCAACTCGAGAACCTCAGCTGCGAGGTATTCGAGAACTGCAGCCAAGTAGACTGGAGCTCCGGCACCGACTCGCTCAGCATAGTTGCCTTTTCTCAACAGACGGTGAATTCTTCCGACTGGGAACTGGAGTCCAGCCCTTGATGATCGGGACTTTGCCTTTCCCTTTACTTTGCCACCTTTGCCACGTCCAGACATAATTGTGTATTTTCTAGTGTACGAAATTCGACAAATGGAAAATTAAATCTCCACAATTAAATCTCCGAGGGGTGGGTAGGAAATTTATACTCCTTTGCGGATCGACCTACATAAATGAGCCAATAATGTGCTTTCGCCGAAGTCCGTGTTTAAAAACTGAAGCTTTGTGTGCTTAAAATAGTAACTGGGGGCTATGTTTGATCCGCGTTAGAGCGCACTCGCGATATAAAAGAAAACGGTTTCTGCCGGCGATCCATATTTTCTCGACATTTCGTCAAGTAAAATAATTTTCATCTCGTTTCACGATGCCACCCAAAGCAGGAAGCAAAGGAGCCAAAAAGGCCACCAAGACCCAGAAGGCGTCAACGACCGGCACCAAGAAGAGGCACCGAAAAAGGAAGGAATCCTACGGAATCTACATCTACAAAGTCTTGAAACAGGTACACCCAGACACCGGTGTCAGCAGCAAAGCCATGTCCATCATGAACAGCTTTGTCAACGACATTTTCGAGAGGATCGCAGCTGAGGCCTCCCGATTGGCCCACTACAACAAACGATCCACCATCACCTCCAGAGAGGTCCAGACCGCCGTCAGACTTCTTCTCCCAGGTGAATTGGCCAAGCACGCCGTCTCTGAGGGCACCAAGGCCGTCACGAAGTACACCAGCAGCAAGTAAACTGTTCACTTACAGCTTTACACACAAACGGCCCTTTTCAGGGCCACCCAAATTTTCCAAAAAGATAAACTATTAGAATTGCTAAACTATTCGAATCACTGTGGGTTAGGGACAATGAGGAATTCACGAATAACCATGAAAAGGAAGGGAACTGAACTGAATAAAAATATAAGCAAATATCCCAACTAAAGTGCACATAGCATTTATTGGGATCAAGTATATAAGAACATGCCCCGTATATGTGGGGGGCATGGCAACAAAGTAGCTGTCAGAAATGTGTGTAAAAAATAATAATAACGGGAATGAGCTTGTTTGAATATTGAATGCTTAATTGTGGAATATAGCCCAATTCCCTGATGAAGATGTAACAAGTGATTAAAAGTTAGGTCACACGTCCATACACATTTCAGTTACTATGCAGTTTGTCTATATATATAGAACTAAACTAACATAGTGCAGTGTTCGAAAAAAAAATTGTATTTAGTAAACTTTTATGAGCACGTTTCCATCCTTCACTCGCTCGCTCACTCACTCACTCCTTTATGTGCCTTTCATGTATATACTAAAATTGTATTAACATGGCGTGTTATTTTTGCTGTACAGCAATTTTTAAAGTATCTCTTTAAAATAATTTGGTGGCCCTGAAAAGGGCCGTTTGTTTGAAGCTGTGCTTCCGATCTTTCGGGTGTTTAACCACCGAATCCGTAGAGGGTTCTGCCTTGTCGTTTAAGAGCATAGACGACATCCATGGCGGTGACGGTCTTCCTCTTGGCATGCTCGGTGTAGGTGACGGCATCTCGGATGACATTTTCCAAGAAAACCTTGAGGACACCTCGGGTCTCTTCGTAGATCAATCCTGAGATTCTCTTGACACCACCTCGTCGAGCAAGACGACGAATAGCGGGCTTGGTGATACCCTGGATGTTATCACGCAAGACTTTCCTGTGACGCTTGGCGCCACCCTTTCCCAAACCTTTTCCTCCTTTGCCTCGCCCTGACATTTTTTTTATATTGTATGTATGAATCAGCGAGCTGAAATGACAAGGCGATTAATCGTCCTTTATTTATACTGTGCGCGCGGGCCTATTTCAAGACGCCTGTTTTGGCTGAATTTTAATAACTGACCTGGTTTCTCTTTGCAGCTCTCTGACGTGCACGATATGAACCACCGGAGTGTGACAAATAAAAGCGGGAAAGTTGAAGTTGGTAACATGCAAGGTATGTAAATATGGGTTCTTTGTATTTATTTCTTCCTTCGATTAATACTTTACACATAAAGTTGTTAATGGCTCGTGCCTTCGGCGACGGTCACTCAGCATTGGAACAAGGCAGTTGGCAGCATTTTGTGTCTTAAATAAATGTGCTGTTAAATTGTTATAACGTCAACACGCCCTGTGTGCACAGAGTGACGTCCCGTTGACCACATAAATGACGTACGTCGTGCTGCTGATATGTATTTACCCAAGGTCGGTTTGTTTTTCTCTCACCCACCTCCATATTACACAGAAATAGGTCACTTCAATTTGAAACACCCCGTATCTATCTAGCCTTTAATTTTTATTGTCGGTATGTGCGCACCCGGTACGTGTCGGTCGGTGACCTGACCCCCTCCCCCAAAAGCGAAATATTGAATTTGTTTTGTTCATAGAAGATGAAAAGAAAAGATGAAAGAGAGAAAGAAATCGAGGGAAAAAGATGTAAGTTAATGAAATAAAATTACAAATAGTAATATGCTAAAGGAATAACAATACAAAAAGGAGTAAAACTAAAGAAAGAAAGAAAGAAAGAAAGAAAGAAAGAAAGAAAGAAAGAAAAACAAAGAAAGATAGGAAGGAAGGAAGGAAGGAAGGAAGGAAGGAAGGAAAGAGAGGAAGGAAGGAAATATCAAATACAGCAGTGTTAAAACAACACAAAACAAAAACATAATTTGTGTCACTGATGCACACAAACGTAACATGTTGTAAACTGAATAAAAGTAATGCTTCGTTTTGGAGAGAAAAAAAAGTCACACTTTATTCAATTGTAATTATAAATGTTTGTAATTATAAATGTACGTAATCATAAATGTATGTAATTATAAATAAATGTAATTATAAATGTACGTAATCATAAATGTATGTAATTATAAATAAATGTAATTATAAATAAATGTAATTATAAATAAATGTAACTATAAATAAATGTAATTAAAAATAAATGTAATTGAAGATAAATGTTGACGAAAGTTATAAATAATCGATTATGTAATTTGGCTGGCTGCAAACCCAGAGTCTGTTTTGGACTCTCTTAATATTAAAGTGATGTGAAACACTCCGATATGGTGATCAACAATAAATGGAAAATAATATTGTTCACAGTAGTAATTTTTACAAATATTTATCCAAATTGACAAGACACACCGTCGTTCTTATATACTAATTAAATGCAGTGACTCTTGGTGGGGAAATCGTTTTGGTTAGTTTATCGCCAACAGATGCGCCCCGAATCGAATAGTAAATATTTACAATTGAGCGTAGTTCAGACGATGTTTTCTATGGAGTGGCACGATCGATTTGCTTGAGATTTTAGTAAAATGCTATATTCCTCCAGTTGGCATCGCGCCTGGATACTAACTGATCAGTTTCACGTACCCAAAACAAGTAAATACTATGTCTCTAACACATTGAATCACACGTAATGTTATACATGTCAAGCTCTCTCTCTACACATACCACACACACCCAGTCCCTCCCCCTTATTTTCCTGACTTGCAATTGTTTGCTTGCGCTTATACATATATATTTATTGTTATCTAATCTAATATAGCAATTTTGTAATAGTTTATCTTTTTGGAAAATTTGGGTGGCCCTGAAAAGGGCCGTTTTGTTGTTGTGTTTGAGTAGCAAACTGTTTACTTGCTGCTCTGAGATTTCTTGGGGAGGAGGACAGCCTGGATGTTTGGCAGAACACCACCCTGGGCGATGGTCACACCAGACAACAGTTTGTTCAATTCCTCGTCGTTTCTGATGGCAAGCTGCAGATGTCTTGGGATGATTCTGCTCTTCTTGTTGTCACGAGCGGCGTTTCCTGCCAACTCGAGAACCTCAGCTGCGAGGTATTCGAGAACTGCAGCCAAGTAGACTGGAGCTCCGGCACCGACTCGCTCAGCATAGTTGCCTTTTCTCAACAGACGGTGAATTCTTCCGACTGGGAACTGGAGTCCAGCCCTTGATGATCGGGACTTTGCCTTTCCCTTTACTTTGCCACCTTTGCCACGTCCAGACATAATTGTGTATTTTCTAGTGTACGAAATTCGACAAATGGAAAATTAAATCTCCACAATTAAATCTCCGAGGGGTGGGTAGGAAATTTATACTCCTTTGCGGATCGACCTACATAAATGAGCCAATAATGTGCTTTCGCCGAAGTCCGTGTTTAAAAACTGAAGCTTTGTGTGCTTAAAATAGTAACTGGGGGCTATGTTTGATCCGCGTTAGAGCGCACTCGCGATATAAAAGAAAACGGTTTCTGCCGGCGATCCATCTCTCTGGCAGCAAGTGGAGCGAACAAGTCAGATTCTATTTGGCTCTATTAGTTCCTTGCGGTGTCAGAGCGTCGGTACGAGTGATTTGAGCGGTCTGTAACCTTAATTGGAAGCAACCGCCCTCGTGCTGATGCCGGCGAGTGAGACGGTTTTGGATTAGGCTTAGCGCGACGGACAATGGAGTTAATCCCTGACGCCGCGTTAGCAGCGATAGAGAGATCTCAAATTGCGGATATTGTTAGCTGGAATCTCCAGTCTAACAGAGGCTATTTGACTCTCTGCGTTGAATTCAGGACGGGAGATGCTGGATACCAGAGATCTTCCACCTGGAGCAAGACCAAGACCAGCCGTACCATGAAAGAGGAGCCTCCTAAGAGAAAGACACCAGCTCGAAGGAGAAGGGACGCAGCCAGACGGGCGAAATGGAAGAAGAAGATGGGGGCGACCGTTGATCGACCGGTCACCCCTCCCCGTGTGGTTCAGCCATCCAGTGTCACAGCCGGTAGGCCGGAGTTGTCTGAGAGACGCCCAGACGACCCGGCCTGCATGGAGATAGGTGACATCAGATCAGCTAGCAGGGACTCCGTAGATCTGCCGGACGTCCCTGCTGTTGGCACAGAGACGAGCGGATACAGGGACGCGGATTCCACCCCCGATGTTCCTGCCGCCAGTTTCAACGTGGAGATGGAAACACCACCCAGCCACTCTCCACCAGGGGCGGACAGCACCATCTCCGCCCCTCCGACGCCGAGGTACGACGAGAAGCCGGCGTCGCCAACAGAAGATCAGATCGACCAAGAGCGTGATGACCTCCAGAGGACGATTCTCAAATACCACGCAGCAGGAAAGAAACTCCCAATCACCAACCGCGATTTCTTCCTGATGAGGGATCACGTTATCTACAGAGGACCTGACGAGCTGGACCCTGCAAAAGGCATGTACAAAATGCAAGATGGAAACATCTACCTGTCAAAACACCCTCCTCCACTGGAAAAAACAGAAGAAAAATCCAGTTCTGACTCGGACACAGCCACAGCATCAACTACAGCAATACCAAACCGACGAAAAAAGAAAGCAAAGAAATCAAAAAAAAAAAAATAGATCATTTTCATTTTCACCTCACCAATCTCATGTTATGTAAAACCATTTCATGTATCCTCATTAAATTTCAAGTGGGTTGTAGGAGAGGGGTTCCGCCCCTTTCAAATCTTCCCGGGAAAGTTTCCCAAACCCCCTATCAGGCGATCCATCTGGCAGCAAGTGGAGCGAACAAGTCAGATTTTATTTGACTCCATTAGTTCCTTGCGGTGTCAGAGCGTCGGTACGAGTGATTTGAGCGGTCTGTAACCTTAATTGGAAGCAACCGCCCTCGTGCTGATGCCGGCGAGTGAGACGGTTTTGGATTAGGCTTAGTGCGACGGACAATGGAGTTAATCCCTGACGCCGCGTTAGCAGCGATAGAGAGATCTCAAATTGCGGATATTGTTAGCTGGAATCTCCAGTCTAACAGAGGCTATTTGACTCTCTGCGTTGAATTCAGGACGGGAGATGCTGGAAACCAGAAATCTTCCACCTGGAGCAAGACCAAGACCAGCCGTAACATGAAAGAGGAGCCTCCTAAGAGAAAGACACCAGCTCGAAGGAGAAGGGACGCAGCCAGACGGGCGAAATGGAAGAAGAAGATGGGGGCGACCGTTGATCGACCGGTCACCCCTCCCCGTGTGGCTCAGCCGTCTATAGTCAAAGCCGGCGGGTCGAAGTTGTCTGAGAGACGCCCAGACGACTCGACCTGCATGGAGACTGACGACATAGCACCAACTAGCAGGGATTCCGTGGATCTGCCGGAGATCCCTGCTGTCGTCGTCGAGGCTTGCGGAGACAGGGACGTGGATACCACCCCAGATGTTCCTGCCGCCAGCTTCGACGTGGAACTGGACTTTACACCTCGGACACCGGATTACCAAAACATCCCGGTGTCCCCCAGCTCCACCAGCACCAACAACAACACCAGCACAGCCTCCACCCGTTCTGCGGAAGAGATCGTAGCCGCTGATGTCGCTGATATCAATAAAATCATGGCAGACATGAGGGCTGACACCTTAGAGGCCCAACGGCAGATGAAAGCTGACAACTTAGAGTCCCATCGGCGGCAGGCAGTAGCAGCAGCACAAGACACAGAACGGAGAGAAGCATTCCAACAACAACTACAGCAAATTAAACTCGAACAACAACAACAACAACAAACAGAACTTCAACACAGAAAAAAAAAGAAAGCAAAGAAAAAGAAATAATTCTATGTCTAGATCATTTTCATTTTCACCCTCACCAATCTCATGTTAATGTCACACCATTACATGTATCCTTATTAAATTCAACAGTGGGTTGTAGGAGAGGGGTTCCGCCCCTTTCAAATCTTCCCGGGAAAGTTTCCCAAACCCCCTATCAGGCGATCCATCTCTGGCAGCAAGTGGAGCGAACAAGTCAGATTTTATTTGACTCCATTAGTTCCTTGCGGTGTCAGAGCGTCGGCACGAGTGATTTGTGCGGTCTGTAACCTTAATTGGAAGCAACCGCCCTCGTGCTGATGCCGGCCTGAGTGAGACGGTTTTGGATTAGGCTTAGTGCGACGGACAATGGAGCTAATCCCTGACGCCGCGTTAGCAGCACTAGAGAGATCTCAAATTGCGGATATTGTTAGCTGGAATCTCCAGTCTAACAGAGGCCATTTGACTCTCTGTGTTGAATTCAGGACGGGAGATGCTGGAAACCAGAAATCTTCCACCTGGAGCAAGACCAAGACCAGCCGTACCATGAAAAAGGAGCCTCCTAAGAAAAAGACACCAGCTCGAAGGAGAAGGGACGCAGCCAGACGGGCGAAATGGAAGAAGAAGATGGGGGTGACCGTTGATCGACCGGTCACCCCTCCCCGTGTGGCTCAGCCGTCTATAGTCAAAGCCGGCGGGTCGAAGTTGTCTGAGAGACGCCCAGACGACTCGACCTGCATGGAGACTGACGACATAGCACCAACTAGCAGGGATTCCGTGGATCTGCCGGAGGTCCCTGCTGTCGTCGTCGAGGCTAGCGGAGACAGGGACGTGGATACCACCCCAAATGTTCCTGCCGCCAGCTTCGACGTGGAACTGGACTTTACACCTCGGACACCGGATTACCAAAACATCCCGGTGTCCTCCAGCTCCACCAGCACCAACAACAACAACAACAACAGTACCACCAGCACCAGCTCCACTCGCTCTATCGAAGAAAATGTTAAGTTGGCGCTGGAGGCTCAGGCATCCGCCCATAAATTGATGGCGGCCTTAGATCTAAAGGAACAACAACAAACAGAACTTCAACAACAACAACAACAAACAGACCTTCAACACAGAAAAAAAAAGAAAGCCAAGAAAAAGAAATAATTCTATGTCTAGATCATTTTCATTTCACCCTCACCAATCTCATGTTAATGTAACACCATTACATGTTCCAAATTAAATTCAACAGTGGGTTGTAGGAGAGGGGTTCCGCCCCTTTCAAATCTTCCCGGGAAAGTTTCCCAAACCCCCTATCAGGGCGATCCATATTTTCTCGACATTTCGTCAAGTAAAATAATTTTCATCTCGTTTCACGATGCCACCCAAAGCAGGAAGCAAAGGAGCCAAAAAGGCCACCAAGACCCAGAAGGCGTCAACGACCGGCACCAAGAAGAGGCACCGAAAAAGGAAGGAATCCTACGGAATCTACATCTACAAAGTCTTGAAACAGGTACACCCAGACACCGGTGTCAGCAGCAAAGCCATGTCCATCATGAACAGCTTTGTCAACGACATTTTCGAGAGGATCGCAGCTGAGGCCTCCCGATTGGCCCACTACAACAAACGATCCACCATCACCTCCAGAGAGGTCCAGACCGCCGTCAGACTTCTTCTCCCAGGTGAATTGGCCAAGCACGCCGTCTCTGAGGGCACCAAGGCCGTCACGAAGTACACCAGCAGCAAGTAAACTGTTCACTTACAGCTTTACACACAAACGGCCCTTTTCAGGGCCACCCAAATTTTCCAAAAAGATAAACTATTAGAATTGCTAAACTATTCGAATCACTGTGGGTTAGGGACAATGAGGAATTCACGAATAACCATGAAAAGGAAGGGAACTGAACTGAATAAAAATATAAGCAAATATCCCAACTAAAGTGCACATAGCATTTATTGGGATCAAGTATATAAGAACATGCCCCGTATATGTGGGGGGCATGGCAACAAAGTAGCTGTCAGAAATGTGTGTAAAAAATAATAATAACGGGAATGAGCTTGTTTGAATATTGAATGCTTAATTGTGGAATATAGCCCAATTCCCTGATGAAGATGTAACAAGTGATTAAAAGTTAGGTCACACGTCCATACACATTTCAGTTACTATGCAGTTTGTCTATATATATAGAACTAAACTAACATAGTGCAGTGTTCGAAAAAAAAATTGTATTTAGTAAACTTTTATGAGCACGTTTCCATCCTTCACTCGCTCGCTCACTCACTCACTCCTTTATGTGCCTTTCATGTATATACTAAAATTGTATTAACATGGCGTGTTATTTTTGCTGTACAGCAATTTTTAAAGTATCTCTTTAAAATAATTTGGTGGCCCTGAAAAGGGCCGTTTGTTTGAAGCTGTGCTTCCGATCTTTCGGGTGTTTAACCACCGAATCCGTAGAGGGTTCTGCCTTGTCGTTTAAGAGCATAGACGACATCCATGGCGGTGACGGTCTTCCTCTTGGCATGCTCGGTGTAGGTGACGGCATCTCGGATGACATTTTCCAAGAAAACCTTGAGGACACCTCGGGTCTCTTCGTAGATCAATCCTGAGATTCTCTTGACACCACCTCGTCGAGCAAGACGACGAATAGCGGGCTTGGTGATACCCTGGATGTTATCACGCAAGACTTTCCTGTGACGCTTGGCGCCACCCTTTCCCAAACCTTTTCCTCCTTTGCCTCGCCCTGACATTTTTTTTTTTTTTTTTTTTTTTTTTTTTTTTTATTTTTTTTTTTTTTTATTTTTTTTTTTTTTTAAAACGACTCAGTCTGGTCTTAGAGCTCACGGGACCACAAACCAGTACCGAGCCAGGATGGAATGTACGGGAAATAATAATGTGGTCAACGAGCAATAATTAACCGGATCATCACAGTCGCCTGGACCCTCGATGAAAATAAAACAAAAAACGTGGGCACTCGGCCTCTTCTACGGGTCATCTTCTCACGGGCAGAAACTTTAATAAAATTAATATTAAGGCAACAAGTTGAAAAATAGAAAAATGATGTACGTAACTGTAACGAGACAAAAAAAGAATTAAATACGAAAATGGAATAATGCATAACAATAAAGGAAGAAAAGGAATAAACAAACATAAAAGAAAGGAAGGAAAGAAGGAAGAAGGAAAGAAAATGAGAAGCATAAGAGTACAAGTGACAGACAAAAGAGAAAATGGAAAGAGACAATGAAAAGTAAGAGTACAAGTCACCTAATAAAAGTAAACATACGCACGGGCGTAGTCGAAAGCATTGAGAGCAATAATATTATGTAAGAATGTGAAGCGGGTCACGCACGAAGCACCCGGCTGAACGACATGTGCCGTGAACGGGTCACACCGCCCAGCCCGGCACGCCGTGAGTTGAAAACCAACAGGCAGGCACATTAATCAGAGACGGGTCGGGGGGTTAGAAACGGGGGGGGGCAGCAAGTAAGATAGATAGTTAAAGAGGAAGAAGGTCTAAATAAAATATAAAAAGACATATGTGGACCGAGCGCACAGAAACTGCCTGAAACGAGAAAATAAAGAAAACAAATTAAGGTATATGTGTACCAGGACACAGCAAGTACCTGAAATAAAGAAATTAAGCATACAGACATATAAACAGGGGTAAAGAGAAGAGTGGAGTTAAAATGAGAAGGTTACTAAATCATCGTCATCAAGAGTACATATGTCAGGGGAAAGGAGCCATAATTCGGCGAAACTATTACTGGACAGCCGATGATGATCGACTAAAACGCGGGTTCGAAGCCGTGATAAAAAGGCCAAAATGGGGATATGTGGCGGATGGACTATCCGGGTAGTTACATGATATTTTAGCGTGCGCTGAGCAACATGTATAGGATTTCTGGTATACCAAATTGCGGCAATGGCCTCTGTAATTAAGATGAGAGCCAGGGCGCGATGGGAAGGGTTTCGAGCGCGGACGATAAGAAATCGAATGTGACCTAAGTGTGGTCGGAATTTATTACCGGGTATAATATTATTGATCCAGGTGAATATTAAATCCCATAAGGGTTGGACCACTTCGCAATCGACGAAGAGATGTTGTAGGTCCTCCGGAGCTTTATTACAGAAGGAACAGTTCACATAAGGAAATGTTGTTGTGAAGCGCTTAATGCGAAGTCTTGTGAATAAAACGCCGTGGATAACCCGATAAAGGAGCCCACGAAGGGCCGGATCGACATGTACATTATGGAGGTTCATCCAGAGCAAAGTAAAGGGTAGTTTAGGAAAACGAATGGTAAGGGGCGGGGCAGTAATAATGGGCTTCAGTAAATGGTGATAAATAATTTTGGAATCGATGGTGGGCAGTAGGGGAAAATCGGGAAGATCACGAAAGGCAGCGAAAGCACGCAAGCAAGACAGATAAAAGGGGGGAATATACGCCGGATCACAGTGCGCGATGCTACGAGCAGCGAAAGCGGGGACGTATTCCCGGAGATGGAACCCTATCCAATATATAGCAAAAACGGACCATCGAGCGGTGGGGTTGGTCAGCAACCGTTGGATGTGACGAAGGAGGAGGGTATTGCATTTACTTTGTAAATGGGCAATATCGGCACCTCCTGCACTTTTCGGTGCATAAAGTAAGGACCGCGGGAGGGGCTCAATTAAAGTAGTCCAAAAAAAACGAAAAGCTGCTCTCTGAAAAAGCCGGATATAATGGGCGGACAAAGGCACAATAGACGTGTAATACCATAGTTTGCTAAAGCAATAGACATTGAGATACGAGGCTTTGGTGAATTGAGCTAAATTGACGGTGCGACCAAATTGTAAAGTTTTAGAAAATTTCTGAAATAAGTTGTGGAAATGGTCATCGGTAGTTACTGCCGAACCAAAAAGCAGGCCTAAAATTTTGTGGGAAGCGGACCACCGGAGACCGTACGGAGTGTCCGTACGATGACCCCAGCGACCGATAAATAACCCGACCGATTTAGTTAAGTTGAGCCGAGCACCGGACGCTGAGCCATAACGATCGATCGTTTGTAATGCGGCTCCGATGGAGGCATCGGTAGTAAGTATTAAGGTCACGTCATCAGCATACGCTGTAGTTTTAAAGGGGGTCGGAGCACCGGGCACAGTTAGCCCGGTGATCGAGGGGTTATTGCGAAAGTGATGTAGCAGGGGTTCTAAGCACAAGATATATAAAAGCGGGGAAAGACTGCATCCCTGGCGGACTGACCGAGTTACTGGAAAGGGGTCGGAAGTGTGTTGGTTGATATAAAGACTAGAATAAATGTCAGTATATAAAAGACGGACCCAAGAGACAAAGTTGGGTCCAAAGCCAAAGGAAGAAAGGGTGCGGAATAAATAATCATGATCAACTCGATCGAATGCCTTCTGTTGATCGAGGCTAACGAAAGCGCATGGGAGATTTTTCTGTTTACAATAGTCTTGAATATTCCGAAGTAAATGTAAATTATCCATGATAGTGCGTCCCGGAACTCCACACGTTTGATCTTCTTGGACAATAGAAGAAATGACCAATTTAAGTCGGTTACAAAGGGATTTAGACAAAATTTTATAATCTACATTAAGAAGGCTGATGGGCCTATAATTAGACACAATTTCAGGATGAGCTGGGTCTTTCGGGAGCATAGTAATAAGCGATGTCCGCTGTGAAAAGGGAAGTTTATCGTGAAAGCAGTTGTTGTAAAGCTGTAATAATCGAGGTAAAATTTGTGGGGCAAAAGTCTTGTAGAATTCTGCAGGGAGGCCATCCGAGCCGGGGGATTTGCCGGAAGACATGTCAAAAAGCGCAGTGTGTAATTCTTCAACACGAAGAGTGGCTTCACAGAGGTCCGCGTCTGGGACAGACAAGCTATGTAGGTCAGTTAGAAAAGAATCAGCAGCTTGAGAATCGGTGTCCTCTTTGGTGAAGAGCTGAGACCAAAAAGCCGTAAATTGAGTTATAATATCGGAAGTCGAAGTATAGGTCGTACCAGCAGTGGTGACGGAAGTAATGATTTTTTTGGCACTGCGTGAGCGTTCTAGGGAATGGAAAAATTGGGCAGAACCGTCATGGGAATTTAAAACATTTGAGCGCGAACGGATATAAGCACCCTCAGCGTTCCGAGCATGAAAGGATTGGATGCTAGCACGAAGAGGGGCGAGCTGGTCTGCATATCTGCCAGGATGTAAGTGCTCAGCCTGAAGTAAAAGTTTATATTCTCGTTCCAATTTTCGAAGGGAAGCTCTAGTATTTGATGCCTTAATATTGGCATAATTCTGAATAAAAGCTCTAATATCCGCCTTGATCTGATCCCACCACTCCTGTGTGACATGAATGCCAGACACAGAAGCGGTGCGATCATACCAAAAGGTACAGAAATCAGACTTGAAATCAGGATCAAGAAAAAGGGAAGTGTTGGCCTTCCAATATCCGGGGCCAATAGCGGATCGGGGGATCGTTGTGAAAAAGATACTAATGACATCGTGATCAGAGTGGGGGAAAGTTTGGGAAGAATAGTTGGGGGGGTCTGTCAGCAGAGATCGGGAGATATAAAATTTGTCCAGGCGCGTATGGACATTTGCGCTATGACGAGTAGTATGGACAGTGGTAGGGTTACCATGCCTATAAAAATCAACGAGGCCAAAATCCATAAATTTTTTGTGCCATTCTTTGGCATAGGCGGGAACAAGGGTCCGGCCACCAATTTTGTCGTATTTTGGATGAACTATAAAATTAAAATCCCCACCTAAAATGACTGATCGGCTGGTGACTAAATGGGGGAGTAAAGTTTGAAAAACAAGGTCTCTATTCTGGTCGGGTGCTTGAGGACCATAAAAGGAAAGGAAACGGAAAGCCACTCCGGAGACGTCGACATCGACGCCCGCGCAGCGGCCGTCCATATCCGAAAAAGATTTGATCACGGTGTGTTTTAGGGAATTTCGAATAAAAATCACCGTGCCGCATGAGCGGTTAGTACCATAGGACCAAAAACCTTTGCAATCTAATTTATATTGTAGGTCCTGTCCAAGTTGATAGTCGTCGACGTGCGTTTCCTGAAGGAAAAGCACGTCGACCCTATCAAAAAGGAAGAGATACTTAAGGGCCAGAATAGTCTTAGTATTGCGAAGACCGCACGCATTTAAAGAGGCTATGTGAAGTTTATCCATGGAAAGTCGAAAAGGTGAGATACGAAACGAGACAAGGGACACATAAATAGATACAGAAAGACACAAAGAACAGCCAGTCCCCAATGGATCTGGCGTAAAGTTGAGTCGGTGGGCAGGCGCAAAAATCAGAGGAAAAGCGAGAGGTCGTGAAGAAAAAGGCAACATAATATATCCAGAAGGCAAAAGGGAAAATCAGGGACGTTAGCGAGGGTCGAAGAGAATAAATATACACAATCATATTAAAACACATTAATCAGGTGCTGGGCCTTCCCGCACATTCAACTTGGCAGGAGGGTGACGTTCCTCGTCACCCTCATGCTGTCGCTTACTGCCCCCCCCAACCGCGCGAGTGTCCATCACTTCCATACGGTAAATGGCAGGGGACAGAGGACTGTCCGATTCCGAAACTTTTTCCACATCCAAATCGTCTGACCCGGACTCGGACAACTGGAAATCATTGTGGAGCCCCCCCTCCTGGAAAGAGGGAGGAGGCATATAGTCCTGCCCTGGTGCTAATGGTGTCTCGAACGTTGACAGGGTCACGTGACCATCATCCGGGGGCTGCACTGAAGGTGATTCTGGCCGGCCTCTATGGCGGCGGACTGCCGCCGCGTAATCCGTCGGCCGAGATAGCACTCCCGACGGGGAAAAGTTGTTGTCTGGGCAAGTCATGCGCACGTGGCCACGCTGCCCACATTTCAAGCATAAGGGCGATCTCCCCGCGACCGTGTAGAAAACTTTATATCCAGCCAGCATGCCGAAGTCGGGAAAGTCGGTTATATCGGGTTTAATAAATTTCATGCGAAGCCGCCGACGGCCGTTGGCGATTTCTTGGCCGACGGCTCGGAAGGATTCGTACTCTATCTCCAGCACCGTCCCGTATTCTGTGAGGTGCGCGATGACTACCGAATGCGGGACGCTAAACGGGAGCCAATTAATTTTTACGGTGTGCGCCCGAGGCTCGTACCGGGAAAGTTCTGCGACAGTAGTGATCCCTGCCATGGGAGAAAATGGAGGTGTGAGGTGCCTAAAATCTTGAACGAAACCATCCGTCGAAAACACAATTGTCCATTCCCGGCTGTCCTGACCTCGATGGATCGCCGTAATGCCGACTTGGGGCATCCTTTCAGAAATCTTCTCCGCCAACAATGTGGCATTTACGCGTCCCGGGCGGGGACCACGAAGAAAAATGTTGGTAGTTCTACCCCACAAGCTTTGTTTCACGTCGTCCGAAAGAAGGGACGTATTTTCGCCATAAGTACCCTTGTACGGATCCAGTGGGTCAGTGGACGCGACTTCATACCCATCTGTAGAGATATAAACCTTCTGAACGGGAGGCGGAGGTGGTGGTTCCGGTGGTGCAGAAGGTGCGTCGGTGACGGGTGGAGCAGGTGGTGCAGGTGGTGTGTCGCACATACCTTGAATGATGGAATCTTTGGAAGTGTTGAGCCGCGGATCCAGCTCAGCCATCTTGAAACATGTGAGAAGAAAAAATACAAATAGAAGCGGGAAACACCCTGGAAGCGGGTTAAACACACGGCCAAGCCGTCGCAGCGTCAGTCTGGTGTGAGTATCTGCTGGCCTGACGCCCTGACATTTTTTTTATATTGTATGTATGAATCAGCGAGCTGAAATGACAAGGCGATTAATCGTCCTTTATTTATACTGTGCGCGCGGGCCTATTTCAAGACGCCTGTTTTGGCTGAATTTTAATAACTGACCTGGTTTCTCTTTGCAGCTCTCTGACGTGCACGATATGAACCACCGGAGTGTGACAAATAAAAGCGGGAAAGTTGAAGTTGGTAACATGCAAGGTATGTAAATATGGGTTCTTTGTATTTATTTCTTCCTTCGATTAATACTTTACACATAAAGTTGTTAATGGCTCGTGCCTTCGGCGACGGTCACTCAGCATTGGAACAAGGCAGTTGGCAGCATTTTGTGTCTTAAATAAATGTGCTGTTAAATTGTTATAACGTCAACACGCCCTGTGTGCACAGAGTGACGTCCCGTTGACCACATAAATGACGTACGTCGTGCTGCTGATATGTATTTACCCAAGGTCGGTTTGTTTTTCTCTCACCCACCTCCATATTACACAGAAATAGGTCACTTCAATTTGAAACACCCCGTATCTATCTAGCCTTTAATTTTTATTGTCGGTATGTGCGCACCCGGTACGTGTCGGTCGGTGACCTGACCCCCTCCCCCAAAAGCGAAATATTGAATTTGTTTTGTTCATAGAAGATGAAAAGAAAAGATGAAAGAGAGAAAGAAATCGAGGGAAAAAGATGTAAGTTAATGAAATAAAATTACAAATAGTAATATGCTAAAGGAATAACAATACAAAAAGGAGTAAAACTAAAGAAAGAAAGAAAGAAAGAAAGAAAGAAAGAAAGAAAGAAAAACAAAGAAAGATAGGAAGGAAGGAAGGAAGGAAGGAAGGAAGGAAGGAAAGAGAGGAAGGAAGGAAATATCAAATACAGCAGTGTTAAAACAACACAAAACAAAAACATAATTTGTGTCACTGATGCACACAAACGTAACATGTTGTAAACTGAATAAAAGTAATGCTTCGTTTTGGAGAGAAAAAAAAGTCACACTTTATTCAATTGTAATTATAAATGTTTGTAATTATAAATGTACGTAATCATAAATGTATGTAATTATAAATAAATGTAATTATAAATGTACGTAATCATAAATGTATGTAATTATAAATAAATGTAATTATAAATAAATGTAATTATAAATAAATGTAACTATAAATAAATGTAATTAAAAATAAATGTAATTGAAGATAAATGTTGACGAAAGTTATAAATAATCGATTATGTAATTTGGCTGGCTGCAAACCCAGAGTCTGTTTTGGACTCTCTTAATATTAAAGTGATGTGAAACACTCCGATATGGTGATCAACAATAAATGGAAAATAATATTGTTCACAGTAGTAATTTTTACAAATATTTATCCAAATTGACAAGACACACCGTCGTTCTTATATACTAATTAAATGCAGTGACTCTTGGTGGGGAAATCGTTTTGGTTAGTTTATCGCCAACAGATGCGCCCCGAATCGAATAGTAAATATTTACAATTGAGCGTAGTTCAGACGATGTTTTCTATGGAGTGGCACGATCGATTTGCTTGAGATTTTAGTAAAATGCTATATTCCTCCAGTTGGCATCGCGCCTGGATACTAACTGATCAGTTTCACGTATCCAAAACAAGTAAATACTATGTCTCTAACACATTGAATCACACGTAATGTTATACATGTCAAGCTCTCTCTCTACACATACCACACACACCCAGTCCCTCCCCCTTATTTTCCTGACTTGCAATTGTTTGCTTGCGCTTATACATATATATTTATTGTTATCTAATCTAATATAGCAATTTTGTAATAGTTTATCTTTTTGGAAAATTTGGGTGGCCCTGAAAAGGGCCGTTTTGTTGTTGTGTTTGAGTAGCAAACTGTTTACTTGCTGCTCTGAGATTTCTTGGGGAGGAGGACAGCCTGGATGTTTGGCAGAACACCACCCTGGGCGATGGTCACACCAGACAACAGTTTGTTCAATTCCTCGTCGTTTCTGATGGCAAGCTGCAGATGTCTTGGGATGATTCTGCTCTTCTTGTTGTCACGAGCGGCGTTTCCTGCCAACTCGAGAACCTCAGCTGCGAGGTATTCGAGAACTGCAGCCAAGTAGACTGGAGCTCCGGCACCGACTCGCTCAGCATAGTTGCCTTTTCTCAACAGACGGTGAATTCTTCCGACTGGGAACTGGAGTCCAGCCCTTGATGATCGGGACTTTGCCTTTCCCTTTACTTTGCCACCTTTGCCACGTCCAGACATAATTGTGTATTTTCTAGTGTACGAAATTCGACAAATGGAAAATTAAATCTCCACAATTAAATCTCCGAGGGGGTGGGTAGGAAATTTATACTCCTTTGCGGATCGACCTACATAAATGAGCCAATAATGTGCTTTCGCCGAAGTCCGTGTTTAAAAACTGAAGCTTTGTGTGCTTAAAATAGTAACTGGGGGCTATGTTTGATCCGCGTTAGAGCGCACTCGCGATATAAAAGAAAACGGTTTCTGCCGGCGATCCATATTTTCTCGACATTTCGTCAAGTAAAATAATTTTCATCTCGTTTCACGATGCCACCCAAAGCAGGAAGCAAAGGAGCCAAAAAGGCCACCAAGACCCAGAAGGCGTCAACGACCGGCACCAAGAAGAGGCACCGAAAAAGGAAGGAATCCTACGGAATCTACATCTACAAAGTCTTGAAACAGGTACACCCAGACACCGGTGTCAGCAGCAAAGCCATGTCCATCATGAACAGCTTTGTCAACGACATTTTCGAGAGGATCGCAGCTGAGGCCTCCCGATTGGCCCACTACAACAAACGATCCACCATCACCTCCAGAGAGGTCCAGACCGCCGTCAGACTTCTTCTTTTTTTTTTTTTTTTTTTTAAAACGACTCAGTCTGGTCTTAGAGCTCACGGGACCACAAACCAGTACCGAGCCAGGATGGAATGTACGGGAAATAATAATGTGGTCAACGAGCAATAATTAACCGGATCATCACAGTCGCCTGGACCCTCGATGAAAATAAAACAAAAAACGTGGGCACTCGGCCTCTTCTACGGGTCATCTTCTCACGGGCAGAACTTTAATAAAATTAATATTAAGGCAACAAGTTGAAAAATAGAAAAATGATGTACGTAACTGTAACGAGACAAAAAAAGAATTAAATACGAAAATGGAATAATGCATAACAATAAAGGAAGAAAAGGAATAAACAACAATAAAAGAAAGGAAGGAAAGAAGGAAGAAGGAAAGAAAATGAGAAGCATAAGAGTACAAGTGACAGACAGAAGAGAGAATGGAAAGAGACAATGAAAAGTAAGAGTACAAGTAACCTAATAAAAGTAAACATACGCACGGGCGTAGTCGAAAGCATTGAGAGCAATAATATTATGTAAGAATGTGAAGCGGGTCACGCACGAAGCACCCGGCTGAACGACATGTGCCGTGAACGGGTTACACCGCCCAGCCCGGCACGCCGTGAGTTGAAAACCAACAGGCAGGCACATTAATCAGAGACGGATCGGGGGGTTAGAAACGGGGGGGGGGCAGCAAGTAAGATAGATAGTTAAAGAGGAAGAAGGTCTAAATAAAATATAAAAAGACATATGTGGACCGAGCGCACAGAAACTGCCTGAAACGAGAAACTAAAGAAAACAAATTAAGGTATATGTGTACCAGGACACAGCAAGTACCTGAAATAAAGAAATTAAGCATACAGACATATAAACAGGGGTAAAGAGAAGAGTGGAGTTAAAATGAGAAGGTTACTAAATCATCGTCATCAAGAGTACATATGTCAGGGGAAAGGAGCCATAATTCGGCGAAAATATTACTGGACAGCCGATGATGATCGACTAAAACGCGGGTTCGAAGCCGTGATAAAAAGGCCAAAATGGGGATATGTGGCGGATGGACTATCCGGGTAGTTACATGATATTTTAGCGTGCGCTGAGCACAATGTATAGGATTTCTGGTATACCAAATTGCGGCAATGGCCTCTGTAATTAAGATGAGAGCCAGGGCGCGATGGGAAGGGTTTCGAGCGCGGACGATAAGAAATCGAATGTGACCTAAGTGTGGTCGGAATTTATTACCGGGGATAATATTATTGATCCAGGTGAATATTAAATCCCATAAGGGTTGGACCACTTCGCAATCGACGAAGAGATGTTGTAGGTCCTCCGGAGCTTTATTACAGAAGGAACAGTTCACATAAGGAAATGTTGTTGTGAAGCGCTTAATGCGAAGTCTTGTGAATAAAACGCCGTGGATAACCCGATAAAGGAGCCCACGAAGGGCCGGATCGACATGTACATTATGGAGGTTCATCCAGAGCAAAGTAAAGGGTAGTTTAGGAAAACGAATGGTAAGGGGCGGGGCAGTAATAATGGGCTTCAGTAAATGGTGATAAATAATTTTGGAATCGATGGTGGGCAGTAGGGGAAAATCGGGAAGATCACGAAAGGCAGCGAAAGCACGCAAGCAAGACAGATAAAAGGGGGGAATATACGCCGGATCACAGTGCGCGATGCTACGAGCAGCGAAAGCGGGGACGTATTCCCGGAGATGGAACCCTATCCAATATATAGCAAAAACGGACCATCGAGCGGTGGGGTTGGTCAGCAACCGTTGGATGTGACGAAGGAGGAGGGTATTGCATTTACTTTGTAAATGGGCAATATCGGCACCTCCTGCACTTTTCGGTGCATAAAGTAAGGACCGCGGGAGGGGCTCAATTAAAGTAGTCCAAAAAAAACGAAAAGCTGCTCTCTGAAAAAGCCGGATATAATGGGCGGACAAAGGAACAATAGACGTGTAATACCATAGTTTGCTAAAGCAATAGACATTGAGATACGAGGCTTTGGTGAATTGAGCTAAATTGACGGTGCGACCAAATTGTAAAGTTTTAGAAAATTTCTGAAATAAGTTGTGGAAATGGTCATCGGTAGTTACTGCCGAACCAAAAAGCAGGCCTAAAATTTTGTGGGAAGCGGACCACCGGAGACCGTACGGAGTGTCCGTACGATGACCCCAGCGACCGATAAATAACCCGACCGATTTAGTTAAGTTGAGCCGAGCACCGGACGCTGAGCCATAACGATCGATCGTTTGTAATGCGGCTCCGATGGAGGCATCGGTAGTAAGTATTAAGGTCACGTCATCAGCATACGCTGTAGTTTTAAAGGGGGTCGGAGCACCGGGCACAGTTAGCCCGGTGATCGAGGGGTTATTGCGAAAGTGATGTAGCAGGGGTTCTAAGCACAAGATATATAAAAGCGGGGAAAGACTGCATCCCTGGCGGACTGACCGAGTTACTGGAAAGGGGTCGGAAGTGTGTTGGTTGATATAAAGACTAGAATAAATGTCAGTATATAAAAGACGGACCCAAGAGACAAAGTTGGGTCCAAAGCCAAAGGAAGAAAGGGTGCGGAATAAATAATCATGATCAACTCGATCGAATGCCTTCTGTTGATCGAGGCTAACGAAAGCGCATGGGAGATTTTTCTGTTTACAATAGTCTTGAATATTCCGAAGTAAATGTAAATTATCCATGATAGTGCGTCCCGGAACTCCACACGTTTGATCTTCTTGGACAATAGAAGAAATGACCAATTTAAGTCGGTTACAAAGGGATTTAGACAAAATTTTGTAATCTACATTAAGAAGGCTGATGGGCCTATAATTAGACACAATTTCAGGATGAGCTGGGTCTTTCGGGAGCATAGTAATAAGCGATGTCCGCTGTGAAAAGGGAAGTTTATCGTGAAAGCAGTTGTTGTAAAGCTGTAATAATCGAGGTAAAATTTGTGGGGCAAAAGTCTTGTAGAATTCTGCAGGGAGGCCATCCGAGCCGGGGGATTTGCCGGAAGACATGTCAAAAAGCGCAGTGTGTAATTCTTCAACACGAAGAGTGGCTTCACAGAGGTCCGCGTCTGGGACAGACAAGCTATGTAGGTCAGTTAGAAAAGAATCAGCAGCTTGAGAATCGGTGTCCTCTTTGGTGAAGAGCTGAGACCAAAAAGCCGTAAATTGAGTTATAATATCGGAAGTCGAAGTATAGGTCGTACCAGCAGTGGTGACGGAAGTAATGATTTTTTTGGCACTGCGTGAGCGTTCTAGGGAATGGAAAAATTGGGCAGAACCGTCATGGGAATTTAAAACATTTGAGCGCGAACGGATATAAGCACCCTCAGCGTTCCGAGCATGAAAGGATTGGATGCTAGCACGAAGAGGGGCGAGCTGGTCTGCATATCTGCCAGGATGTAAGTGCTCAGCCTGAAGTAAAAGTTTATATTCTCGTTCCAATTTTCGAAGGGAAGCTCTAGTATTTGATGCCTTAATATTGGCATAATTCTGAATAAAAGCTCTAATATCCGCCTTGATCTGATCCCACCACTCCTGTGTGACATGAATGCCAGACACAGAAGCGGTGCGATCATACCAAAAGGTACAGAAATCAGACTTGAAATCAGGATCAAGAAAAAGGGAAATGTTGGCCTTCCAATATCCGGGGCCAATAGCGGATCGGGGGATCGTTGTGAAAAAGATACTAATGACATCGTGATCAGAGTGGGGGAAAGTTTGGGAAGAATAGTTGGGGGGGTCTGTCAGCAGAGATCGGGAGATATAAAATTTGTCCAGGCGCGTATGGACATTTGCGCTATGACGAGTAGTATGGACAGTGGTAGGGTTACCATGCCTATAAAAATCAACGAGGCCAAAATCCATAAATTTTTTGTGCCATTCTTTGGCATAGGCGGGAACAAGGGTCCGGCCACCAATTTTGTCGTATTTTGGATGAACTATAAAATTAAAATCCCCACCTAAAATGACTGATCGGCTGGTGACTAAATGGGGGAGTAAAGTTTGAAAAACAAGGTCTCTATTCTGGTCGGGTGCTTGAGGACCATAAAAGGAAAGGAAACGGAAAGCCACTCCGGAGACGTCGACATCGACGCCCGCGCAGCGGCCGTCCATATCCGAAAAAGATTTGATCACGGTGTGTTTTAGGGAATTTCGAATAAAAATCACCGTGCCGCATGAGCGGTTAGTACCATAGGACCAAAAACCTTTGCAATCTAATTTATATTGTAGGTCCTGTCCAAGTTGATAGTCGTCGACGTGCGTTTCCTGAAGGAAAAGCACGTCGACCCTATCAAAAAGGAAGAGATACTTAAGGGCCAGAATAGTCTTAGTATTGCGAAGACCGCACGCATTTAAAGAGGCTATGTGAAGTTTATCCATGGAAAGTCGAAAAGGTGAGATACGAAACGAGACAAGGGACACATAAATAGATACAGAAAGACACAAAGAACAGCCAGTCCCCAATGGATCTGGCGTAAAGTTGAGTCGGTGGACAGGTGCAAAAATCAGAGGAAAAGCGAGAGGTCGTGAAGAAAAAGGCAACACAATATATCCAGAAGGCAAAAGGGAAAATCAGGGACGTTAGCGAGGGTCGAAGAGAATAAATATACACAATCATATTAAAACACATTAATCAGGTGCTGGGCCTTCCCGCACATTCAACTTGGCAGGAGGGTGACGTTCCTCGTCACCCTCATGCTGTCGCTTACTGCCCCCCCCAACCGCGCGAGTGTCCATCACTTCCATACGGTAAATGGCAGGGGACAGAGGACTGTCCGATTCCGAAACTTTTTCCACATCCAAATCGTCTGACCCGGACTCGGACAACTGGAAATCATTGTGGAGCCCCCCCTCCTGGAAAGAGGGAGGAGGCATATAGTCCTGCCCTGGTGCTAATGGTGTCTCGAACGTTGACAGGGTCACGTGACCATCATCCGGGGGCTGCACTGAAGGTGATTCTGGCCGGCCTCTATGGCGGCGGACTGCCGCCGCGTAATCCGTCGGCCGAGATAGCACTCCCGACGGGGAAAAGTTGTTGTCTGGGCAAGTCATGCGCACGTGGCCACGCTGCCCACATTTCAAGCATAAGGGCGATCTCCCCGCGACCGTGTAGAAAACTTTATATCCAGCCAGCATGCCGAAGTCGGGAAAGTCGGTTATATCGGGTTTAATAAATTTCATGCGAAGCCGCCGACGGCCGTTGGCGATTTCTTGGCCGACGGCTCGGAAGGATTCGTACTCTATCTCCAGCACCGTCCCGTATTCTGTGAGGTGCGCGATGACTACCGAATGCGGGACGCTAAACGGGAGCCAATTAATTTTTACGGTGTGCGCCCGAGGCTCGTACCGGGAAAGTTCTGCGACAGTAGTGATCCCTGCCATGGGAGAAAATGGAGGTGTGAGGTGCCTAAAATCTTGAACGAAACCATCCGTCGAAAACACAATTGTCCATTCCCGGCTGTCCTGACCTCGATGGATCGCCGTAATGCCGACTTGGGGCATCCTTTCAGAAATCTTCTCCGCCAACAATGTGGCATTTACGCGTCCCGGGCGGGGACCACGAAGAAAAATGTTGGTAGTTCTACCCCACAAGCTTTGTTTCACGTCGTCCGAAAGAAGGGACGTATTTTCGCCATAAGTACCCTTGTACGGATCCAGTGGGTCAGTGGACGCGACTTCATACCCATCTGTAGAGATATAAACCTTCTGAACGGGAGGCGGAGGTGGTGGTTCCGGTGGTGCAGAAGGTGCGTCGGTGACGGGTGGAGCAGGTGGTGCAGGTGGTGTGTCGCACATACCTTGAATGATGGAATCTTTGGAAGTGTTGAGCCGCGGATCCAGCTCAGCCATCTTGAAACATGTGAGAAGAAAAAATACAAATAGAAGCGGGAAACACCCTGGAAGCGGGTTAAACACACGGCCAAGCCGTCGCAGCGTCAGTCTGGTGTGAGTATCTGCTGGCCTGACGCCCTGACATTTTTTTTATATTGTATGTATGAATCAGCGAGCTGAAATGACAAGGCGATTAATCGTCCTTTATTTATACTGTGCGCGCGGGCCTATTTCAAGACGCCTGTTTTGGCTGAATTTTAATAACTGACCTGGTTTCTCTTTGCAGCTCTCTGACGTGCACGATATGAACCACCGGAGTGTGACAAATAAAAGCGGGAAAGTTGAAGTTGGTAACATGCAAGGTATGTAAATATGGGTTCTTTGTATTTATTTCTTCCTTCGATTAATACTTTACACATAAAGTTGTTAATGGCTCGTGCCTTCGGCGACGGTCACTCAGCATTGGAACAAGGCAGTTGGCAGCATTTTGTGTCTTAAATAAATGTGCTGTTAAATTGTTATAACGTCAACACGCCCTGTGTGCACAGAGTGACGTCCCGTTGACCACATAAATGACGTACGTCGTGCTGCTGATATGTATTTACCCAAGGTCGGTTTGTTTTTCTCTCACCCACCTCCATATTACACAGAAATAGGTCACTTCAATTTGAAACACCCCGTATCTATCTAGCCTTTAATTTTTATTGTCGGTATGTGCGCACCCGGTACGTGTCGGTCGGTGACCTGACCCCCTCCCCCAAAAGCGAAATATTGAATTTGTTTTGTTCATAGAAGATGAAAAGAAAAGATGAAAGAGAGAAAGAAATCGAGGGAAAAAGATGTAAGTTAATGAAATAAAATTACAAATAGTAATATGCTAAAGGAATAACAATACAAAAAGGAGTAAAACTAAAGAAAGAAAGAAAGAAAGAAAGAAAGAAAGAAAGAAAGAAAAACAAAGAAAGATAGGAAGGAAGGAAGGAAGGAAGGAAGGAAGGAAGGAAAGAGAGGAAGGAAGGAAATATCAAATACAGCAGTGTTAAAACAACACAAAACAAAAACATAATTTGTGTCACTGATGCACACAAACGTAACATGTTGTAAACTGAATAAAAGTAATGCTTCGTTTTGGAGAGAAAAAAAAGTCACACTTTATTCAATTGTAATTATAAATGTTTGTAATTATAAATGTACGTAATCATAAATGTATGTAATTATAAATAAATGTAATTATAAATGTACGTAATCATAAATGTATGTAATTATAAATAAATGTAATTATAAATAAATGTAATTATAAATAAATGTAACTATAAATAAATGTAATTAAAAATAAATGTAATTGAAGATAAATGTTGACGAAAGTTATAAATAATCGATTATGTAATTTGGCTGGCTGCAAACCCAGAGTCTGTTTTGGACTCTCTTAATATTAAAGTGATGTGAAACACTCCGATATGGTGATCAACAATAAATGGAAAATAATATTGTTCACAGTAGTAATTTTTACAAATATTTATCCAAATTGACAAGACACACCGTCGTTCTTATATACTAATTAAATGCAGTGACTCTTGGTGGGGAAATCGTTTTGGTTAGTTTATCGCCAACAGATGCGCCCCGAATCGAATAGTAAATATTTACAATTGAGCGTAGTTCAGACGATGTTTTCTATGGAGTGGCACGATCGATTTGCTTGAGATTTTAGTAAAATGCTATATTCCTCCAGTTGGCATCGCGCCTGGATACTAACTGATCAGTTTCACGTACCCAAAACAAGTAAATACTATGTCTCTAACACATTGAATCACACGTAATGTTATACATGTCAAGCTCTCTCTCTACACATACCACACACACCCAGTCCCTCCCCCTTATTTTCCTGACTTGCAATTGTTTGCTTGCGCTTATACATATATATTTATTGTTATCTAATCTAATATAGCAATTTTGTAATAGTTTATCTTTTTGGAAAATTTGGGTGGCCCTCAAAAGGGCCGTTTTGTTGTTGTGTTTGAGTAGCAAACTGTTTACTTGCTGCTCTGAGATTTCTTGGGGAGGAGGACAGCCTGGATGTTTGGCAGAACACCACCCTGGGCGATGGTCACACCAGACAACAGTTTGTTCAATTCCTCGTCGTTTCTGATGGCAAGCTGCAGATGTCTTGGGATGATTCTGCTCTTCTTGTTGTCACGAGCGGCGTTTCCTGCCAACTCGAGAACCTCAGCTGCGAGGTATTCGAGAACTGCAGCCAAGTAGACTGGAGCTCCGGCACCGACTCGCTCAGCATAGTTGCCTTTTCTCAACAGACGGTGAATTCTTCCGACTGGGAACTGGAGTCCAGCCCTTGATGATCGGGACTTTGCCTTTCCCTTTACTTTGCCACCTTTGCCACGTCCAGACATAATTGTGTATTTTCTAGTGTACGAAATTCGACAAATGGAAAATTAAATCTCCACAATTAAATCTCCGAGGGGTGGGTAGGAAATTTATACTCCTTTGCGGATCGACCTACATAAATGAGCCAATAATGTGCTTTCGCCGAAGTCCGTGTTTAAAAACTGAAGCTTTGTGTGCTTAAAATAGTAACTGGGGGCTATGTTTGATCCGCGTTAGAGCGCACTCGCGATATAAAAGAAAACGGTTTCTGCCGGCGATCCATATTTTCTCGACATTTCGTCAAGTAAAATAATTTTCATCTCGTTTCACGATGCCACCCAAAGCAGGAAGCAAAGGAGCCAAAAAGGCCACCAAGACCCAGAAGGCGTCAACGACCGGCACCAAGAAGAGGCACCGAAAAAGGAAGGAATCCTACGGAATCTACATCTACAAAGTCTTGAAACAGGTACACCCAGACACCGGTGTCAGCAGCAAAGCCATGTCCATCATGAACAGCTTTGTCAACGACATTTTCGAGAGGATCGCAGCTGAGGCCTCCCGATTGGCCCACTACAACAAACGATCCACCATCACCTCCAGAGAGGTCCAGACCGCCGTCTCTGGCAGCAAGTGGAGCGAACAAGTCAGATTCTATTTGGCTCTATTAGTTCCTTGTCTTGTCAGAGCGTCGGTACGAGTGATTTGAGCGGTCTGTAACCTTAATTGGAAGCAACCGCCCTCGTGCTGATGCCGGCGAGTGAGACGGTTTTGGATTAGGCTTAGTGCGACGGACAATGGAGTTAATCCCTGACGCCGCGTTAGCAGCGATAGAGAGATCTCAGATTGCGGATATTGTTAGCTGGAATCTCCAGTCTAACAGAGGCTATTTGACTCTCTGCGTTGAATTCAGGACGGGAGATGCTGGAAACCAGAGATCTTCCACCTGGAGCAAGGCCAAGACCAGCCGTACCATGAAAGAGGAGCCTCCTAAGAAAAAGACACCAGCTCGAAGGAGAAGGGACGCAGCCAGACGGGCGAAATGGAAGAAGAAGATGGGGGCGACCGTTGATCGACCGGTCACCCCTCCCCGTGTGGCTCAGCCGTCTATAGTCAAAGCCGGCGGGTCGAAGTTGTCTGAGAGACGCCCAGACGACTCGACCTGCATGGAGACTGACGACATAGCACCAACTAGCAGGGATTCCGTGGATCTACCGGAGATCCCTGCTGTCGTCGTCGAGGCTTGCGGAGACAGGGACGTGGATACCACCCCAGATGTTCCTGCCGCCAGCTTCGACGTGGAACTGGATAGCTATACACCTCGGACACCGGATTACCAAAACATCCCGGTGTCCTCCAGCTCCACCAGCACCAACAACAACACCAGTACAGTCACCACCCTTGCTGACGCAGAGCGCAAAAAACACGAAGAATTCATGGCAGAACATGCGAAATGGCAACAACGGTATGATCAAGAAGAAAAAGAAAGGGATGTTGAAAGAGAAAAAGATAGAGTCAAACGGGCGAAAGCAAGGGAGGAATTAGAGGAATTACTGGAAGCTCAACTACAACAACAACAACAAGCAACATCATCCGAACATAGAACCAAAAAGAAGGCCAAGAAATCAAAAAAAAAAAAATAGATCATTTTCATTTCACCCTCACCAATCTCATGTTAATGTAACACCATTACATGTTCCAAATTAAATTCAACAGTGGGTTGTAGGAGAGGGGTTCCGCCCCTTTCAAATCTTCCCGGGAAAGTTTCCCAAACCCCCCCCTATCGGCGATCCATATCTCTGGCAGCAAGTGGAGCGAACAAGTCAGATTTTATTTGACTCTATTAGTTCCTTGCGGTGTCAGAGCGTCGGTACGAGTGATTTGAGCGGTCTGTAACCTTAATTGGAAGCAACCGCCCTCGTGCTGATGCCGGCGAGTGAGACGGTTTTGGATTAGGCTTAGTGCGACGGACAATGGAGTTAATCCCTGACGCCGCGTTAGCAGCGATAGAGAGATCTCAAATTGCGGATATTGTTAGCTGGAATCTCCAGTCTAACAGAGGCTATTTGACTCTCTGCGTTGAATTCAGGACGGGAGATGCTGGAAACCAGAAATCTTCCACCTGGAGCAGGACCAAGACCAGCCGTAACATGAAAGTGGAGCCTCCTAAGAGAAAGACACCGGCTCGAAGGAGAAGGGACGCAGCCAGACGGGCGAAATGGAAGAAGAAGATGGGGGCGACCGTTGATCGACCGGTCACCCCTCCCCGTGTGGCTCAGCCGTCTATAGTCAAAGCCGGCGGGTCGAAGTTGTCTGAGAGACGCCCAGACGACTCGACCTGCATGGAGACTGACGACATAGCACCAACTAGCAGGGATTCCGTGGATCTGCCGGAGGTCCCTGCTGTCGTCGTCGAAGCTTGCGGAGACAGGGACGTGGATTCCACCCCAGATGTTCCTGCCGCCAGCTTCGACGTGGAACTGGACAGCTTCACACCTCGGACACCGGATTACCAACATATTCCGGTGTCCCCCAGCACCAGCACCAACAACAACAACACCAGCACAGCCACCACCCAATCTCATGCAGAGTTTATGGAAGAATTAGCGATACGGCGAAAACAGCGAGATGAAGAACAAGAAGAGATAGTAAGAAGATCCCAAGAAAGTATCGAATCTTCCGACAGATTGATTGCTGAGACAAACAAAATCCTCCAACAACGACGACAACAAGAAGAACTCCAACAGCGGAAAAAAAAGAAAGCCAAGAAAAAGAAATAATGTCTAGATCATTTTCACTTTCACCCTCACCAATCTCATGTTAATGTTACACCATTACATGTTCACAATTAAATTCAACAGTGGGTTGTAGGAGAGGGGTTCCGCCCCTTTCAAATCTTCCCGGGAAAGTTTCCCAAACCCCCTATCAGGCGATCCATATTTTCTCGACATTTCGTCAAGTAAAATAATTTTCATCTCGTTTCACGATGCCACCCAAAGCAGGAAGCAAAGGAGCCAAAAAGGCCACCAAGACCCAGAAGGCGTCAACGACCGGCACCAAGAAGAGGCACCGAAAAAGGAAGGAATCCTACGGAATCTACATCTACAAAGTCTTGAAACAGGTACACCCAGACACCGGTGTCAGCAGCAAAGCCATGTCCATCATGAACAGCTTTGTCAACGACATTTTCGAGAGGATCGCAGCTGAGGCCTCCCGATTGGCCCACTACAACAAACGATCCACCATCACCTCCAGAGAGGTCCAGACCGCCGTCAGACTTCTTCTCCCAGGTGAATTGGCCAAGCACGCCGTCTCTGAGGGCACCAAGGCCGTCACGAAGTACACCAGCAGCAAGTAAACTGTTCACTTACAGCTTTACACACAAACGGCCCTTTTCAGGGCCACCCAAATTTTCCAAAAAGATAAACTATTAGAATTGCTAAACTATTCGAATCACTGTGGGTTAGGGACAATGAGGAATTCACGAATAACCATGAAAAGGAAGGGAACTGAACTGAATAAAAATATAAGCAAATATCCCAACTAAAGTGCACATAGCATTTATTGGGATCAAGTATATAAGAACATGCCCCGTATATGTGGGGGGCATGGCAACAAAGTAGCTGTCAGAAATGTGTGTAAAAAATAATAATAACGGGAATGAGCTTGTTTGAATATTGAATGCTTAATTGTGGAATATAGCCCAATTCCCTGATGAAGATGTAACAAGTGATTAAAAGTTAGGTCACACGTCCATACACATTTCAGTTACTATGCAGTTTGTCTATATATATAGAACTAAACTAACATAGTGCAGTGTTCGAAAAAAAAATTGTATTTAGTAAACTTTTATGAGCACGTTTCCATCCTTCACTCGCTCGCTCACTCACTCACTCCTTTATGTGCCTTTCATGTATATACTAAAATTGTATTAACATGGCGTGTTATTTTTGCTGTACAGCAATTTTTAAAGTATCTCTTTAAAATAATTTGGTGGCCCTGAAAAGGGCCGTTTGTTTGAAGCTGTGCTTCCGATCTTTCGGGTGTTTAACCACCGAATCCGTAGAGGGTTCTGCCTTGTCGTTTAAGAGCATAGACGACATCCATGGCGGTGACGGTCTTCCTCTTGGCATGCTCGGTGTAGGTGACGGCATCTCGGATGACATTTTCCAAGAAAACCTTGAGGACACCTCGGGTCTCTTCGTAGATCAATCCTGAGATTCTCTTGACACCACCTCGTCGAGCAAGACGACGAATAGCGGGCTTGGTGATACCCTGGATGTTATCACGCAAGACTTTCCTGTGACGCTTGGCGCCACCCTTTCCCAAACCTTTTCCTCCTTTGTTTTTTTTTTTTTTTTTTTTACTTAATACGTTTATTCAGCAAAAATTATACATAATACAAAAGAAAACGCTGACGTAAAGTCAGAAACAAGTTAATACGGTACATACGGTAGAAAAGTAAACAATTAGAAGGCTGGCTAACTGCCAGCACCGTACGTGCCCCCGCTCCGATTAAAAAACAGACGAGTCTGCTGTATCACAGGTTTGGAGCGGGGGATGAAAACCAAAAAGATGAGTTACGAAGATGAGGACAAAACACAATGTAGAGTTACCCGCCCTGCGCCCCAGAGACATTTCGTGCCCTGCGACTCAGGAGGGGTAACTCTACGGGAAATTTCGAAGAACAGAACGGGAAAAATCAAAGACGAAATTAAAGGAAAGGGATAAAAGCGAGGTATATGTGGACCAGCCACAGAAGGTACCAAGCGATAAAAACCAGTTAAAAGTGGATGTATAAATAAATGACTGAAGGGGCGCAAAGCGTTTGAAATGAAATGACTAAAAGGTGAAATGAATAGAATCATCGCTATCGTTCAGTAGGCAAATGTCTGTGGTCTGTAACCACAGAGATTCAAAATCATGTAGGGGCAGTCGGTGATGATCGAGGAGCACGTGAGTGCGGATTCGAGAAAGGAATGCTAAAATAGGGACGTGATCCGGTTGTGAAGCCGTGGGGTGGGGGTTCATACATTTTGGCGCATGGTGAATGCGGTTACGGAAAAACCAAATGGTGGCCACGGCTTCCGAAATGAGAATGAGAGCTAAAGCTCGATTATTGGAATTGTCAGCGCGGACCAGAAGGAAGCGAATGAAGCCAAGATGAGTGCGAAAATTTTCGCGTAATGCAAGGGGGGTAATCCAATCACGGACCAGATTCCATAAAGGCTGGACGACGGAGCAATCGACAAACAGATGCAGTACCGTTTCGGGAAGGGAATTACAAAGGGGACAATTTTTATGGACCCGGGGTCCGTAAAATTTGGCCAATCTGTCCCGGGTCGGGAGGACGCCATGTATTAATCGATAAAGAATCCCACGAATCAGGGGATCAATGGCCGAGTTGTGTAAATTAGCCCAAACAATATGAAGGGGCATTTTGGGGTAAAACCAACGGAGTTTAGGGGCGGAAATGACGGCAGGTAAAAGACGAGTGTAAAACTCTTTGGAAGTAAGTAGTGCCAGCGGGAGGGTGGGGGTGTGTTTTTCAAAGTGTTGAATGGACGCCAAACAACGGCGGTAGAATAAAGGGATATGTTGGGGGTCACAATGTGCCGTGTTGTTGGAAGCGAAAAGGGGATGGTACTGGCGAATTGAAAGACCAATCCAGTAAATGGCAAACACAGACCATCGCACATCTGGGCTGGTAAGCAACCTCTGAACATGACGGAGATAATAAGAATGAAACTTAGTCGGCAGATGGACAATATCAGCGCCCCCTAATCGTTTGGGGGCGTACATGAGACTGCGGGGGAGGGGCTCCGATTTGGTGGCCCAGAAAAACTGGAAGGACGCTCTTTGGACGAGCGTAATATAATGAGGAGTCATGGGGATGATTGAAGAATAATACCAGAGCTTGCTTAAGGCGTAAACATTAAGATAAGAAGCTCTGGTGAATGAGGGGAGGTGGGCAAACCTGCCAAATTGAAGGGATTTAGAAAATTTTTGAAACAAATTGTGAAAATGGTCATCAGTGGTGACCTGAGATCCAAATTGTATACCGAGGATTTTGTGTGATTTGACCCACTTTAGGCCACTGGGGCTGTCGGTACGTCGGCTCCATGAACCCAAAAAGAGACCGACGGATTTGTTCAAATTTAACTTGGAACCGGAGACGGCTCCAAATGTGTCAATAATGGACAGGGCTGCGTGAATAGAGGCGTTCGTCGTCACTATAAGGGTGACGTCGTCGGCATATGCCGTTAACTTGAAGGGCGTGGGCGCTCCCGGTACCGTAAGGCCGGGGACCGTCGGATCGGAGCGAATTTTGATTAAAAGGGGCTCCAAGCAAAGAATATATAAGAGGGGAGATAAGCTACAGCCTTGTCGAACTGAGCGAGTGACGGGGAATGGGGTGGAAACGTGCTGATTGATATATACACTGGAAAATATGTCCGTATAAAGGAGGCGAACCCACGAAATAAAAGTGGGGCCGAACCCAAAAGCTGAAAGGACGTGGAATAAATAATCGTGGTCAACTCGATCAAAGGCTTTTTGTTGATCGAGACTTAAAAATGCACAGGGGATATTTTTTTGAGCGCAATAATCTTGAATATTACGCATGAGGTGGCAATTGTCCAAAATGGTGCGGCCCGGCACACCGCATGTTTGATCGCCAGAAATGACGTTATGAATAACAACCTTCAGGCGGTTGCATAATGTTTTAGAAAGTATTTTATAATCCACGTTTAATAAACTGATGGGGCGATAATTGGAGGGGACCTCCGGGTGGTCCAAATCTTTGGGTAGGAGAGTAATAAGGGACGTCCTTTGAGAAAGGGGTAATGTCCGGGAAAGACATTTGTTATAGAGGACTAAAAGGATGGGGGTGACCAGCATCAGTTAATTCCAGGACAGTTAATGGGCTGTCACATAAGGTGACGTCAGAAGTGGGAACCTGTGGTAGATCTTGGAGAAATGTGGGACGGGCTTCGGGGTCAGTGACGCCCCGAGTGAAAAGGGAGGACCAAAATTCTCGAAAAGCGGTCATAATGCCGTCTTGGGATGTATGTGTGATCCCGTCATAGACAGCCGAGGTAATTAATTTCCTGGAACTGCGAGTGTGTTCCAACGAACGAATGTAATCCGACGAAACGTCGTTGGAATTGAGAATTTTAGACCGGGACCGAATGTAGGCCCCTTGAGTGGCATTGATTAAGCGATTTTGAATGCTTGCCTTTAAGGGAACAATTTGATCAGTGTATGTACCGGGGGAGAAGCGTTCAGCACGTAAAAGGGCATGATATTGTCTCTCCATACGACGAAGTTGAATTCGTTCAGACGAAGCTTTAGTACGAGAGTAATCTTGTAGAAAGCTCTTTATGGAATCTTTAAGTTGATCCCACCATTCCGGCGTGATTTCGTCGTCGTGCACGGAAGAAGTAGAATCAAGCCAAAACTCCGTAAAGGATTCCCTGAACTCAAAATCCGAGAATAAAGCACTGTTAACCTTCCAATACCCAGGCCCTAATGAAATATCAGGGGAATTTTGGAAATGGATGGCGATCGTGTCGTGATCGGAGTAAGGAAACGTTTGTTGTGAAAATTGGGGAGGGGATGACATTAGGGTTTTCGAAATGTAAAATCGATCCAATCTTGTGTGGATATCACCAGAATGGCAGGTGGTTTGGACCTGTCGAGGATGTAAAGAGCGGTATACGTCTACCAGCCCATAAGTAGCCATGGTCTGAATCCATTCCTTGGCAAAAGGGGAGGGGCGGCAATCCCCACCTATCTTGTCAAGGGACAGGTTTAGAATGAAATTAAAGTCGCCACCTAAAATAATGGCCCGACTAGTGTTGAAATGGGGCAGTAAAGTTTGATAAACCAGGTTCTTATTCGGGTCGTTATGTTGAGGCCCGTAAAAGGAAATTAGCCGGAGGGGAATTCCGGAGATGTCGCCATCGACACCCACGAAACGCCCATCCAGCTCAGAAAAAGAGCGGTGAACAGTGAAATTCAACGAATGTTTGACCAAGATTGCTGTCCCACAGGAGTGATTGGAGCCTGTGGCCCAAAAACCCCTACATCCCAAATCTACAGCCATCTGGTCACCCAGTTGATAGTCGTCGACATACGTCTCCTGAAGGAAAAGCATGTCAACTCCATCAACCGAGAAAAGGTATTTCAACGCATGCATCGTCTGAGCATTTCTCAGTCCCCGAGCATTCAAGGAAGCGATAAACAACCCGTCCATGAAAGGAGTGGGAGGGGAAAAACTGAACGAACGCACATAATTCCACACAAAACACAACAAAGAATGGATAATTGAAATGACCCCAAAGCAGACCGCGACCAGCGCGGACGGCGATGAAGCCATGGCAATGAAAAGAATTCGAAAAACACAATACAAAACACTACTCCGACAGCTGGACACTGCGTGTCAAGCTTAGGTTTGAAGAAATAGGCCATCTCGTAGTCCAGGGTCGTAGCCAGGGTCGCTCGCCGGAAAGGAAGAATGTACGTAAGTCGGGGACATGTCCAGGTCGGAAATAAATTGGTTAGGTACATAATAAGTCACACAATCAAAGTTAACCGGGGTCTTCATCTGACCCTTCGACATCTATATCGGAACTTTCGACGTCGGAACTGTCTGAAATGATCTCCTCCTCGGAGACGGGAATGACCTTACGGCGGCCCGTGTCGTCATCCCCCTCGCCGTCATGTGCACGCTTCCGTGTTGCCGGGGTCGATTCCATCACCTCGGAGGAGGCAGGAGATTCCGGAATTACGGAAACCGAACACTCGCCCCCCGTGTGAGCGCCAGAGTCTATCTGCTCCGCCATGCTCACAGGGGGGACCACAATCACTTCCAGCACGTTATCCACACTTGCAGGAATCCCGACCTCCGGGGTGGGGGGCACCACCTCCTCCTCCAGGGGAGAGCCATTGGAATCCTGAGTACGCGGTCCCGCGTCCTTCGTTGCGGTAACCGGTGAAATGTCTCCGGAGGAATCCTTTGTACGCGAACTCCGCGCGCCACGACGTCCGTTAGTAGCGGAATCACGAGCGGCAGCCTGTGCGTAGGAACTGGGTGCTCCTTGAGGGCACTGTGCCCGAACGTGGCCCCTCTCCATACAGCGTAGGCAGAGGGGTGGCCGGCCCACGATGGTTACCAGGCACTTATGGCCGTCGATATGTATAAAGTCAGGAAGCTCTCTAAAGTCCTCAACGGACATAGACATCTTCACAAGCCGCTTCCCGGATGCGATTGTCAGGTTATCTTGCGAGAAAGTGGCGTACTCGATGTACGTGACGGAACCGTACTCCGATAGGCATGACACCACTGCCAGGTGAGGGACGTGGAACGGTACCCAGTTCACACGGACCGTCCGGGGACGTTTCGTCAGCCCCGTCTGGCCAATGTACAGTTCGTCGTCGAATGGACGAGACTCCTGGAGACTGTAATACCGGTGAACTTCTTCCGCCGACTCGAAAACCAAATTCCAGTCCCTGACGTTCTGCCCTCTGTAAACTGAGTACAGGGAGACGTCCGGCATGACACTTAACACTTTCCCTGCCAAGATTTCGGGGGTCAGTCTACCGGGGTTCGGCCCCCTGACCCCAACACTGGCCGTACAGGCGAGAATATTAGCTTTTACGTCCGGAAACGCGGCGTCACCGGAATAACATTTGTTGTATGGATCTCGCGGATCCAAAGAAGTGAGCTCCTTGAGTTGAGCAGGTGTAAGGCGGATAAGAGGTGGGTCGGGGGGCTGGAGCCGGACCCCGGCCACACGGCCATCTTTGGTGACGTTAGACATCACAGAGTAGAAAGTAAAGACAGGATACACTTAACTGATACAGAAAGAACAAAACATCAGCACACGAATCCAGGATGGAATCCTCAACGAATCCGTGTAACGAAACATAACAAACACCCCGGAGAGGGGCTAAGGTGAAAGAACCAGTCCTCAGATCCAGTACACCAAGAAATGCCAGCAACCTTTTCCTCCTTTGCCTCGGCCTGACATGTCTGTCTGTATTGTTTGATTCCTCCTTTGCCTCGCCCTGACATTTTTTTTATATTGTATGTATGAATCAGCGAGCTGAAATGACAAGGCGATTAATCGTCCTTTATTTATACTGTGCGCGCGGGCCTATTTCAAGACGCCTGTTTTGGCTGAATTTTAATAACTGACCTGGTTTCTCTTTGCAGCTCTCTGACGTGCACGATATGAACCACCGGAGTGTGACAAATAAAAGCGGGAAAGTTGAAGTTGGTAACATGCAAGGTATGTAAATATGGGTTCTTTGTATTTATTTCTTCCTTCGATTAATACTTTACACATAAAGTTGTTAATGGCTCGTGCCTTCGGCGACGGTCACTCAGCATTGGAACAAGGCAGTTGGCAGCATTTTGTGTCTTAAATAAATGTGCTGTTAAATTGTTATAACGTCAACACGCCCTGTGTGCACAGAGTGACGTCCCGTTGACCACATAAATGACGTACGTCGTGCTGCTGATATGTATTTACCCAAGGTCGGTTTGTTTTTCTCTCACCCACCTCCATATTACACAGAAATAGGTCACTTCAATTTGAAACACCCCGTATCTATCTAGCCTTTAATTTTTATTGTCGGTATGTGCGCACCCGGTACGTGTCGGTCGGTGACCTGACCCCCTCCCCCAAAAGCGAAATATTGAATTTGTTTTGTTCATAGAAGATGAAAAGAAAAGATGAAAGAGAGAAAGAAATCGAGGGAAAAAGATGTAAGTTAATGAAATAAAATTACAAATAGTAATATGCTAAAGGAATAACAATACAAAAAGGAGTAAAACTAAAGAAAGAAAGAAAGAAAGAAAGAAAGAAAGAAAGAAAGAAAGAAAAACAAAGAAAGATAGGAAGGAAGGAAGGAAGGAAGGAAGGAAGGAAGGAAAGAGAGGAAGGAAGGAAATATCAAATACAGCAGTGTTAAAACAACACAAAACAAAAACATAATTTGTGTCACTGATGCACACAAACGTAACATGTTGTAAACTGAATAAAAGTAATGCTTCGTTTTGGAGAGAAAAAAAAGTCACACTTTATTCAATTGTAATTATAAATGTTTGTAATTATAAATGTACGTAATCATAAATGTATGTAATTATAAATAAATGTAATTATAAATGTACGTAATCATAAATGTATGTAATTATAAATAAATGTAATTATAAATAAATGTAATTATAAATAAATGTAACTATAAATAAATGTAATTAAAAATAAATGTAATTGAAGATAAATGTTGACGAAAGTTATAAATAATCGATTATGTAATTTGGCTGGCTGCAAACCCAGAGTCTGTTTTGGACTCTCTTAATATTAAAGTGATGTGAAACACTCCGATATGGTGATCAACAATAAATGGAAAATAATATTGTTCACAGTAGTAATTTTTACAAATATTTATCCAAATTGACAAGACACACCGTCGTTCTTATATACTAATTAAATGCAGTGACTCTTGGTGGGGAAATCGTTTTGGTTAGTTTATCGCCAACAGATGCGCCCCGAATCGAATAGTAAATATTTACAATTGAGCGTAGTTCAGACGATGTTTTCTATGGAGTGGCACGATCGATTTGCTTGAGATTTTAGTAAAATGCTATATTCCTCCAGTTGGCATCGCGCCTGGATACTAACTGATCAGTTTCACGTACCCAAAACAAGTAAATACTATGTCTCTAACACATTGAATCACACGTAATGTTATACATGTCAAGCTCTCTCTCTACACATACCACACACACCCAGTCCCTCCCCCTTATTTTCCTGACTTGCAATTGTTTGCTTGCGCTTATACATATATATTTATTGTTATCTAATCTAATATAGCAATTTTGTAATAGTTTATCTTTTTGGAAAATTTGGGTGGCCCTGAAAAGGGCCGTTTTGTTGTTGTGTTTGAGTAGCAAACTGTTTACTTGCTGCTCTGAGATTTCTTGGGGAGGAGGACAGCCTGGATGTTTGGCAGAACACCACCCTGGGCGATGGTCACACCAGACAACAGTTTGTTCAATTCCTCGTCGTTTCTGATGGCAAGCTGCAGATGTCTTGGGATGATTCTGCTCTTCTTGTTGTCACGAGCGGCGTTTCCTGCCAACTCGAGAACCTCAGCTGCGAGGTATTCGAGAACTGCAGCCAAGTAGACTGGAGCTCCGGCACCGACTCGCTCAGCATAGTTGCCTTTTCTCAACAGACGGTGAATTCTTCCGACTGGGAACTGGAGTCCAGCCCTTGATGATCGGGACTTTGCCTTTCCCTTTACTTTGCCACCTTTGCCACGTCCAGACATAATTGTGTATTTTCTAGTGTACGAAATTCGACAAATGGAAAATTAAATCTCCACAATTAAATCTCCGAGGGGTGGGTAGGAAATTTATACTCCTTTGCGGATCGACCTACATAAATGAGCCAATAATGTGCTTTCGCCGAAGTCCGTGTTTAAAAACTGAAGCTTTGTGTGCTTAAAATAGTAACTGGGGGCTATGTTTGATCCGCGTTAGAGCGCACTCGCGATATAAAAGAAAACGGTTTCTGCCGGCGATCCATATCTCAACGCCAAACACATTGTGTATAAATGCAGCAAAACCAATCCATACGGAGACGCCCTTTTCAACATAACCGAAGACCAAGAACTAGTGTTACTCAATAACAAAGGCATCGCGACCCACCATAACATAGCGACCAGATTTTGGGATATATTAGATTATGCTTTCGCCACGCCATCAATTGCAAAAACTATACATAAATGCAAAATAGGATTTGATATAGGGAGTGACCACTACCCAGTCGAACTCTATATAACAAATGCCAAACCACAACACAATAAAGTTATTCTCAAAAGAAATCTCAGAAATGCAAATTGGGACAAATTCAGGGAATTAATCAACGCAAACATCGATAAGACAGAAATTAAATCTCCTAATGATATCGAGATGGCAGCCAAAACAATATCTGATATTATTAAGGATGCCATTGACATAGCATGTCCAAAAAAGAAAATTAAGCAAAATACTTGGAGAGTATCAAGGGAAACATTAGATTTAATTCACCTTAAACGCAAAACATGCAGATTAATGCAAAAGCACCCCAAAGACACAGAGTACAGAACCATGTATAATAACCTAACCAGACAAGTAAATAAAGCAGTTAGACGGGAAAAAAGGGAATCTTGGGAAAGGGTTACCACCGAACTTGGGGAAAGACAACTAGATGGTAAATTCTGGAAAACATTCAAAATTCTAACTAGCCAAGCCACCTCCAATAATAACGACAAACCGCTCAAAAACGAGGCCGACGAACCATTCACAAACAACAAAGATAAAGCCAAAATTTTTGCGACATCTTTACAAAACATCCACAAAACCCACCAAGGGGACCAATTTGATGGGAAATTCAGGAAGAAAGTAATTGAACATGTAAGACAATATAAACAAACTTACGGTTCCTTAAAATACCCCATCCCAGAGGCAGATGACAAGCATATACTGGCAACTCCCATCACTTCCCTAGAAATTCAAGACTCCCTCAAGCGTGCGAAACCAAACAAAGCCCCAGGGGACGACGAATTAACTTTCGGCATAATCAAACAAGGCCCCAAATCACTGTTCGATAGGTTAGAACTAATATATAATAAATGTCTACAGCACGGATACTTCCCTAAATCCTGGAAATCCGCTATAGGGGTGATGATTCCAAAACCGGGCAAAGATCACAAAATAGCTACCAACTTTAGACCAATCAGCCTACTTCAGTGTACAGGTAAACTTTTTGAAAGAATCATCAGCACTAGATTATTATCCCACTTAGAGAACAAAAACTTTTTTAATAAATTTCAACGTGCATATCGTAAAGGCAAAGATGGAACCGAACATATCTACAGAATAGTTGAAGATATGCGCACAGCATTGGGTCGTGATTGGGAGGGGGCCGCCATCTTCTTGGATGTAGAAAAGGCCTTTGACTCCGTGTGGCACCACGGCCTTCGCTACAAACTAAAAACAACCACCGACATACCCACCAAAATGTTACGACTCATATCATCGTTTCTCATGCAAAGATCTATCAAAGTTAGGGTGGGTGATGAAATCTCAGACAATGTTGATCTCAAAGCAGGTACTCCTCAAGGGTCGGTCCTAAGCCCGCTACTTTTCCTAATATACGTCAATGACATCCCCCACAATCCACTTCATAACATACAAATATCACAATTTGCCGACGATCTGGGCCTCTGGACCACCGGGGGGAACCCCAAAACGTTGGAATTAAGATTACAAAAACAACTTAATGACCTGGAAGTATGGTGTTCCAAATGGCGCATCAAACTCAACGCCAAAAAAACTCAGTTAATTTTATTTAGTAGAAAACACACTAAAAGCAAACTAAATTTATCCATCTTTGGGGAAACTTTCGAACAAACCCAGGAAGCAACTCTATTAGGCATAACCCTCGATAATAGATTATCTTTTCATCCCCATATTAAAAACATTGCGACCAGGGCCTCCCAAAGAATTGGGCTATTAAGGATGCTCAGGGGCACCTCGTGGGGACTCAATCCAGAAACCCTGATTAAACTTTATAAGCAATTTATACGACCAATTATGGAATATGGGGCCATAATAATAGCCGATCTTCCAAAATCCACTCTCAACAAACTCCAAATTATACAGAATAAAGCATTAAGAATGGCCCTTCAGGAAAACATACGTACCCCCATTAGAACGTTACATGATACAGCCGATATATCAACTATCCGCGTCAGATTACAAGTACTAGCCGCAAACAGTCTTATAAGACTACAAGGCAGCACTTTAGTTGACGAACTAGAACTTAGGAAAACATTGCTCACCAAAGACAAAACAAAAGCAGCTGGCCGGCGAGGCGAAGTTGGTTCTGGTTCACCGGAATAAACCCCTCAATGGTCATGCCATTACTCCCCCAATCCAACGAACACTTCCCAATCAACATAAATAAATAGACTTATCTCATAAAACTCATAAAACGCTAGGTCGATCAAGTTACTAACACAGTTCAATCACAAGGAAAGTAAGTATACTAGTAGACATCACATTATCGAGTCAACCCCACCAGGAAGACATGTAATTATGAATTATGTTTCAACAGGGCTCGATGAGACGTACTGCTCATCGACAGGATATCACAGTGAATTGGCCACGCCCTCTCTGCAGTAAAGCAAGCCCTCAATAAAACCCACTGCTTATACTCAGCTTAAATAACCTATTGGGTATGTACTAACCCATGTATGCAACATCCGCAATATCGACCGTCTAACAAGACTAACTTAATATTAAAACGTAGGGTAGCGGGCTCCGGCCCTAGATGGCTCCTTGGGCGCTGATGAATGTCCTCGGGCGGCATAGATACCCTTTTGGTGGCCGTATTATAAGCCATTGAGTAATTATCTCTTTCAAAATGACTAACCTGCTAACTCTTAATATAAAACTCACAGAATTACTCCGCACACCAAATACAATGTGTACAGGCCGGCACAACAATATTGCGAGCCTGCCTTTATGCGTTGTTAGTTGTTTGCATGTGTGGTCGCAGTATAAGCTATCAATACAATCTCCATCAAACTGACTTGCAACCACGTGTGCAAATCTAAACACATGTTCTCAACCACGCCCGTACACACACGAAGACATAACACCAGCAACAACAGTCGGTACCCAATCCTCAGAGACATATCACCAACAGTCTGGCCTCAGCTGCGTCCTCATCCGTGCAACAACACAACCAGGTCAACGGGCTCTGAGACTCACACAGGAGTGTAAGGCGGGCATTGCACCACCGAGAGTTGGGAAGCCCCGACCGACCTTAAGTCAACCGGCCGGCATTGCACACCCTTCCTAGAGTTGAGCCCGTAGTATAAGCCCTGAATATAACAGACTAAGGCAACGGAGTTCAAACATGCACCAACTTGGACACTAGTTTACAACAAACCACTAAATAAATAGCTATCAACCTAGTCAAACTAACAGAATTCGTATTTCAATCAAGGTAAGTCTTCTCGCCGGTCCGCTTTTGGAATGGGGGGGGGGGCTTTGCTTCCTGCCAGGGTGGCATGTAACCCATACTCCACAAGCAAGCATCAAATGACTAGGAAACACTCACAACCAAACTCAACAAACGCTCTTCAGCGGCACTATATCACTCAACCGTGGGTTGTAGGAGAGGGCTTACGGCCCTTTCAAATCTTCCCGGGGGGATCTTCCCAAACCCAAACTCCAAACTCAGGCGATCCATATTTTCTCGACATTTCGTCAAGTAAAATAATTTTCATCTCGTTTCACGATGCCACCCAAAGCAGGAAGCAAAGGAGCCAAAAAGGCCACCAAGACCCAGAAGGCGTCAACGACCGGCACCAAGAAGAGGCACCGAAAAAGGAAGGAATCCTACGGAATCTACATCTACAAAGTCTTGAAACAGGTACACCCAGACACCGGTGTCAGCAGCAAAGCCATGTCCATCATGAACAGCTTTGTCAACGACATTTTCGAGAGGATCGCAGCTGAGGCCTCCCGATTGGCCCACTACAACAAACGATCCACCATCACCTCCAGAGAGGTCCAGACCGCCGTCAGACTTCTTCTCCCAGGTGAATTGGCCAAGCACGCCGTCTCTGAGGGCACCAAGGCCGTCACGAAGTACACCAGCAGCAAGTAAACTGTTCACTTACAGCTTTACACACAAACGGCCCTTTTCAGGGCCACCCAAATTTTCCAAAAAGATAAACTATTAGAATTGCTAAACTATTCGAATCACTGTGGGTTAGGGACAATGAGGAATTCACGAATAACCATGAAAAGGAAGGGAACTGAACTGAATAAAAATATAAGCAAATATCCCAACTAAAGTGCACATAGCATTTATTGGGATCAAGTATATAAGAACATGCCCCGTATATGTGGGGGGCATGGCAACAAAGTAGCTGTCAGAAATGTGTGTAAAAAATAATAATAACGGGAATGAGCTTGTTTGAATATTGAATGCTTAATTGTGGAATATAGCCCAATTCCCTGATGAAGATGTAACAAGTGATTAAAAGTTAGGTCACACGTCCATACACATTTCAGTTACTATGCAGTTTGTCTATATATATAGAACTAAACTAACATAGTGCAGTGTTCGAAAAAAAAATTGTATTTAGTAAACTTTTATGAGCACGTTTCCATCCTTCACTCGCTCGCTCACTCACTCACTCCTTTATGTGCCTTTCATGTATATACTAAAATTGTATTAACATGGCGTGTTATTTTTGCTGTACAGCAATTTTTAAAGTATCTCTTTAAAATAATTTGGTGGCCCTGAAAAGGGCCGTTTGTTTGAAGCTGTGCTTCCGATCTTTCGGGTGTTTAACCACCGAATCCGTAGAGGGTTCTGCCTTGTCGTTTAAGAGCATAGACGACATCCATGGCGGTGACGGTCTTCCTCTTGGCATGCTCGGTGTAGGTGACGGCATCTCGGATGACATTTTCCAAGAAAACCTTGAGGACACCTCGGGTCTCTTCGTAGATCAATCCTGAGATTCTCTTGACACCACCTCGTCGAGCAAGACGACGAATAGCGGGCTTGGTGATACCCTGGATGTTATCACGCAAGACTTTCCTGTGACGCTTGGCGCCACCCTTTCCCAAACCTTTTCCTCCTTTGCCTCGCCCTGACATTTTTTTTATATTGTATGTATGAATCAGCGAGCTGAAATGACAAGGCGATTAATCGTCCTTTATTTATACTGTGCGCGCGGGCCTATTTCAAGACGCCTGTTTTGGCTGAATTTTAATAACTGACCTGGTTTCTCTTTGCAGCTCTCTGACGTGCACGATATGAACCACCGGAGTGTGACAAATAAAAGCGGGAAAGTTGAAGTTGGTAACATGCAAGGTATGTAAATATGGGTTCTTTGTATTTATTTCTTCCTTCGATTAATACTTTACACATAAAGTTGTTAATGGCTCGTGCCTTCGGCGACGGTCACTCAGCATTGGAACAAGGCAGTTGGCAGCATTTTGTGTCTTAAATAAATGTGCTGTTAAATTGTTATAACGTCAACACGCCCTGTGTGCACAGAGTGACGTCCCGTTGACCACATAAATGACGTACGTCGTGCTGCTGATATGTATTTACCCAAGGTCGGTTTGTTTTTCTCTCACCCACCTCCATATTACACAGAAATAGGTCACTTCAATTTGAAACACCCCGTATCTATCTAGCCTTTAATTTTTATTGTCGGTATGTGCGCACCCGGTACGTGTCGGTCGGTGACCTGACCCCCTCCCCCAAAAGCGAAATATTGAATTTGTTTTGTTCATAGAAGATGAAAAGAAAAGATGAAAGAGAGAAAGAAATCGAGGGAAAAAGATGTAAGTTAATGAAATAAAATTACAAATAGTAATATGCTAAAGGAATAACAATACAAAAAGGAGTAAAACTAAAGAAAGAAAGAAAGAAAGAAAGAAAGAAAGAAAGAAAGAAAGAAAAACAAAGAAAGATAGGAAGGAAGGAAGGAAGGAAGGAAGGAAGGAAGGAAAGAGAGGAAGGAAGGAAATATCAAATACAGCAGTGTTAAAACAACACAAAACAAAAACATAATTTGTGTCACTGATGCACACAAACGTAACATGTTGTAAACTGAATAAAAGTAATGCTTCGTTTTGGAGAGAAAAAAAAGTCACACTTTATTCAATTGTAATTATAAATGTTTGTAATTATAAATGTACGTAATCATAAATGTATGTAATTATAAATAAATGTAATTATAAATGTACGTAATCATAAATGTATGTAATTATAAATAAATGTAATTATAAATAAATGTAATTATAAATAAATGTAACTATAAATAAATGTAATTAAAAATAAATGTAATTGAAGATAAATGTTGACGAAAGTTATAAATAATCGATTATGTAATTTGGCTGGCTGCAAACCCAGAGTCTGTTTTGGACTCTCTTAATATTAAAGTGATGTGAAACACTCCGATATGGTGATCAACAATAAATGGAAAATAATATTGTTCACAGTAGTAATTTTTACAAATATTTATCCAAATTGACAAGACACACCGTCGTTCTTATATACTAATTAAATGCAGTGACTCTTGGTGGGGAAATCGTTTTGGTTAGTTTATCGCCAACAGATGCGCCCCGAATCGAATAGTAAATATTTACAATTGAGCGTAGTTCAGACGATGTTTTCTATGGAGTGGCACGATCGATTTGCTTGAGATTTTAGTAAAATGCTATATTCCTCCAGTTGGCATCGCGCCTGGATACTAACTGATCAGTTTCACGTACCCAAAACAAGTAAATACTATGTCTCTAACACATTGAATCACACGTAATGTTATACATGTCAAGCTCTCTCTCTACACATACCACACACACCCAGTCCCTCCCCCTTATTTTCCTGACTTGCAATTGTTTGCTTGCGCTTATACATATATATTTATTGTTATCTAATCTAATATAGCAATTTTGTAATAGTTTATCTTTTTGGAAAATTTGGGTGGCCCTGAAAAGGGCCGTTTTGTTGTTGTGTTTGAGTAGCAAACTGTTTACTTGCTGCTCTGAGATTTCTTGGGGAGGAGGACAGCCTGGATGTTTGGCAGAACACCACCCTGGGCGATGGTCACACCAGACAACAGTTTGTTCAATTCCTCGTCGTTTCTGATGGCAAGCTGCAGATGTCTTGGGATGATTCTGCTCTTCTTGTTGTCACGAGCGGCGTTTCCTGCCAACTCGAGAACCTCAGCTGCGAGGTATTCGAGAACTGCAGCCAAGTAGACTGGAGCTCCGGCACCGACTCGCTCAGCATAGTTGCCTTTTCTCAACAGACGGTGAATTCTTCCGACTGGGAACTGGAGTCCAGCCCTTGATGATCGGGACTTTGCCTTTCCCTTTACTTTGCCACCTTTGCCACGTCCAGACATAATTGTGTATTTTCTAGTGTACGAAATTCGACAAATGGAAAATTAAATCTCCACAATTAAATCTCCGAGGGGTGGGTAGGAAATTTATACTCCTTTGCGGATCGACCTACATAAATGAGCCAATAATGTGCTTTCGCCGAAGTCCGTGTTTAAAAACTGAAGCTTTGTGTGCTTAAAATAGTAACTGGGGGCTATGTTTGATCCGCGTTAGAGCGCACTCGCGATATAAAAGAAAACGGTTTCTGCCGGCGATCTGGCAGCAAGTGGAGCGAACAAGTCAGATTTTATTTGGCTCTATTAGTTCCTTGCGGTGTCAGAGCGTCGGTACGAGTGATTTGAGCGGTCTGTAACCTTAATTGGAAGCAACCGCCCTCGTGCTGATGCCGGCGAGTGAGACGGTTTTGGATTAGGCTTAGTGCGACGGACAATGGAGTTAATCCCTGACGCCGCGTTAGCAGCGATAGAGAGATCTCAAATTGCGGATATTGTTAGCTGGAATCTCCAGTCTAACAGAGGCTATTTGACTCTCTGCGTTGAATTCAGGACGGGAGATGCTGGAAACCAGAAATCTTCCACCTGGAGCAAGACCAAGACCAGCCGTAACATGAAAGAGGAGCCTCCTAAGAGAAAGACACCAGCTCGAAGGAGAAGGGACGCAGCCAGACGGGCGAAATGGAAGAAGAAGATGGGGGCGACCGTTGATCGACCGGTCACCCCTCCCCGTGTGGTTCAGCCATCCAGTGTCACAGCCGGTAGGCCGGAGTTGTCTGAGAGACGCCCAGACGACCCGGCCTGCATGGAGATAGGTGACATCAGATCAGCTAGCAGGGACTCCGTAGATCTGCCGGAGGTCCCTGCTGTTGGCACAGAGACGAGCGGAGACAGGGACGCGGATTCCACCCCCGATGTTCCTGCCGCCAGTTTCAACGTGGAGATGGAAACACCACCCAGCCACTCTCCACTAGGGGCGGATAGCACCATCTCCGCCCCTCCGACGCCGAGGTACGACGAGAAGCCGGCGTCGCCAACAGAAGATCAGCTCGACCAAATGCGTGAAGACCTCCACAGAGTGGTTCTTGAACACCACGCAGCAGGAAAGAGGTACCCAATCACCAACCGTGACTTCTTCCTGTTGAGAGATCAAGAGATCTACAAAGGACCTGACGAGCTGGACCCTGCAATTGGCGCCTACAAAATACAAGATGGAAATCTACACCTATCTCTTCGCCCTCCTCCACCGGGAAATCAGGAAAAAACAGAAGACAAATCCAGCTCTGACTCAAACACTGCCACAGCATCAATAGCAATACCAAACCGACGAAAAAAGAAAGCAAAGAAATCAAAAAAAAAAAAAAAGATCATTTTCACTTCACCTTCATCAATCTCATGTTTAATGTATTACCATTACATGTACTTTTATATTAAATAACAGTGGGTTGTAGGAGAGGGGTTCCGCCCCTTTCAAATCTTCCCGGGAAAGTTTCCCAAACCCCCTATCAGGCGATCCATATTTTCTCGACATTTCGTCAAGTAAAATAATTTTCATCTCGTTTCACGATGCCACCCAAAGCAGGAAGCAAAGGAGCCAAAAAGGCCACCAAGACCCAGAAGGCGTCAACGACCGGCACCAAGAAGAGGCACCGAAAAAGGAAGGAATCCTACGGAATCTACATCTACAAAGTCTTGAAACAGGTACACCCAGACACCGGTGTCAGCAGCAAAGCCATGTCCATCATGAACAGCTTTGTCAACGACATTTTCGAGAGGATCGCAGCTGAGGCCTCCCGATTGGCCCACTACAACAAACGATCCACCATCACCTCCAGAGAGGTCCAGACCGCCGTCAGACTTCTTCTCCCAGGTGAATTGGCCAAGCACGCCGTCTCTGAGGGCACCAAGGCCGTCACGAAGTACACCAGCAGCAAGTAAACTGTTCACTTACAGCTTTACACACAAACGGCCCTTTTCAGGGCCACCCAAATTTTCCAAAAAGATAAACTATTAGAATTGCTAAACTATTCGAATCACTGTGGGTTAGGGACAATGAGGAATTCACGAATAACCATGAAAAGGAAGGGAACTGAACTGAATAAAAATATAAGCAAATATCCCAACTAAAGTGCACATAGCATTTATTGGGATCAAGTATATAAGAACATGCCCCGTATATGTGGGGGGCATGGCAACAAAGTAGCTGTCAGAAATGTGTGTAAAAAATAATAATAACGGGAATGAGCTTGTTTGAATATTGAATGCTTAATTGTGGAATATAGCCCAATTCCCTGATGAAGATGTAACAAGTGATTAAAAGTTAGGTCACACGTCCATACACATTTCAGTTACTATGCAGTTTGTCTATATATATAGAACTAAACTAACATAGTGCAGTGTTCGAAAAAAAAATTGTATTTAGTAAACTTTTATGAGCACGTTTCCATCCTTCACTCGCTCGCTCACTCACTCACTCCTTTATGTGCCTTTCATGTATATACTAAAATTGTATTAACATGGCGTGTTATTTTTGCTGTACAGCAATTTTTAAAGTATCTCTTTAAAATAATTTGGTGGCCCTGAAAAGGGCCGTTTGTTTGAAGCTGTGCTTCCGATCTTTCGGGTGTTTAACCACCGAATCCGTAGAGGGTTCTGCCTTGTCGTTTAAGAGCATAGACGACATCCATGGCGGTGACGGTCTTCCTCTTGGCATGCTCGGTGTAGGTGACGGCATCTCGGATGACATTTTCCAAGAAAACCTTGAGGACACCTCGGGTCTCTTCGTAGATCAATCCTGAGATTCTCTTGACACCACCTCGTCGAGCAAGACGACGAATAGCGGGCTTGGTGATACCCTGGATGTTATCACGCAAGACTTTCCTGTGACGCTTGGCGCCACCCTTTCCCAAACCTTTTCCTCCTTTGCCTCGCCCTGACATTTTTTTTTTTTTTTTTTTTTTTTTTTTTTTTTTTTAAAACGACTCAGTCTGGTCTTAGAGCTCACGGGACCACAAACCAGTACCGAGCCAGGATGGAATGTACGGGAAATAATAATGTGGTCAACGAGCAATAATTAACCGGATCATCACAGTCGCCTGGACCCTCGATGAAAATAAAACAAAAAACGTGGGCACTCGGCCTCTTCTACGGGTCATCTTCTCACGGGCAGAACTTTAATAAAATTAATATTAAGGCAACAAGTTGAAAAATAGAAAAATGATGTACGTAACTGTAACGAGACAAAAAAAGAATTAAATACGAAAATGGAATAATGCATAACAATAAAGGAAGAAAAGGAATAAACAACAATAAAAGAAAGGAAGGAAAGAAGGAAGAAGGAAAGAAAATGAGAAGCATAAGAGTACAAGTGACAGACAGAAGAGAGAATGGAAAGAGACAATGAAAAGTAAGAGTACAAGTAACCTAATAAAAGTAAACATACGCACGGGCGTAGTCGAAAGCATTGAGAGCAATAATATTATGTAAGAATGTGAAGCGGGTCACGCACGAAGCACCCGGCTGAACGACATGTGCCGTGAACGGGTTACACCGCCCAGCCCGGCACGCCGTGAGTTGAAAACCAACAGGCAGGCACATTAATCAGAGACGGATCGGGGGGTTAGAAACGGGGGGGGCAGCAAGTAAGATAGATAGTTAAAGAGGAAGAAGGTCTAAATAAAATATAAAAAGACATATGTGGACCGAGCGCACAGAAACTGCCTGAAACGAGAAACTAAAGAAAACAAATTAAGGTATATGTGTACCAGGACACAGCAAGTACCTGAAATAAAGAAATTAAGCATACAGACATATAAACAGGGGTAAAGAGAAGAGTGGAGTTAAAATGAGAAGGTTACTAAATCATCGTCATCAAGAGTACATATGTCAGGGGAAAGGAGCCATAATTCGGCGAAAATATTACTGGACAGCCGATGATGATCGACTAAAACGCGGGTTCGAAGCCGTGATAAAAAGGCCAAAATGGGGATATGTGGCGGATGGACTATCCGGGTAGTTACATGATATTTTAGCGTGCGCTGAGCACAATGTATAGGATTTCTGGTATACCAAATTGCGGCAATGGCCTCTGTAATTAAGATGAGAGCCAGGGCGCGATGGGAAGGGTTTCGAGCGCGGACGATAAGAAATCGAATGTGACCTAAGTGTGGTCGGAATTTATTACCGGGGATAATATTATTGATCCAGGTGAATATTAAATCCCATAAGGGTTGGACCACTTCGCAATCGACGAAGAGATGTTGTAGGTCCTCCGGAGCTTTATTACATAAGGAACAGTTCACATAAGGAAATGTTGTTGTGAAGCGCTTAATGCGAAGTCTTGTGAATAAAACGCCGTGGATAACCCGATAAAGGAGCCCACGAAGGGCCGGATCGACATGTACATTATGGAGGTTCATCCAGAGCAAAGTAAAGGGTAGTTTAGGAAAACGAATGGTAAGGGGCGGGGCAGTAATAATGGGCTTCAGTAAATGGTGATAAATAATTTTGGAATCGATGGTGGGCAGTAGGGGAAAATCGGGAAGATCACGAAAGGCAGCGAAAGCACGCAAGCAAGACAGATAAAAGGGGGGAATATACGCCGGATCACAGTGCGCGATGCTACGAGCAGCGAAAGCGGGGACGTATTCCCGGAGATGGAACCCTATCCAATATATAGCAAAAACGGACCATCGAGCGGTGGGGTTGGTCAGCAACCGTTGGATGTGACGAAGGAGGAGGGTATTGCATTTACTTTGTAAATGGGCAATATCGGCACCTCCTGCACTTTTCGGTGCATAAAGTAAGGACCGCGGGAGGGGCTCAATTAAAGTAGTCCAAAAAAAACGAAAAGCTGCTCTCTGAAAAAGCCGGATATAATGGGCGGACAAAGGAACAATAGACGTGTAATACCATAGTTTGCTAAAGCAATAGACATTGAGATACGAGGCTTTGGTGAATTGAGCTAAATTGACGGTGCGACCAAATTGTAAAGTTTTAGAAAATTTCTGAAATAAGTTGTGGAAATGGTCATCGGTAGTTACTGCCGAACCAAAAAGCAGGCCTAAAATTTTGTGGGAAGCGGACCACCGGAGACCGTACGGAGTGTCCGTACGATGACCCCAGCGACCGATAAATAACCCGACCGATTTAGTTAAGTTGAGCCGAGCACCGGACGCTGAGCCATAACGATCGATCGTTTGTAATGCGGCTCCGATGGAGGCATCGGTAGTAAGTATTAAGGTCACGTCATCAGCATACGCTGTAGTTTTAAAGGGGGTCGGAGCACCGGGCACAGTTAGCCCGGTGATCGAGGGGTTATTGCGAAAGTGATGTAGCAGGGGTTCTAAGCACAAGATATATAAAAGCGGGGAAAGACTGCATCCCTGGCGGACTGACCGAGTTACTGGAAAGGGGTCGGAAGTGTGTTGGTTGATATAAAGACTAGAATAAATGTCAGTATATAAAAGACGGACCCAAGAGACAAAGTTGGGTCCAAAGCCAAAGGAAGAAAGGGTGCGGAATAAATAATCATGATCAACTCGATCGAATGCCTTCTGTTGATCGAGGCTAACGAAAGCGCATGGGAGATTTTTCTGTTTACAATAGTCTTGAATATTCCGAAGTAAATGTAAATTATCCATGATAGTGCGTCCCGGAACTCCACACGTTTGATCTTCTTGGACAATAGAAGAAATGACCAATTTAAGTCGGTTACAAAGGGATTTAGACAAAATTTTGTAATCTACATTAAGAAGGCTGATGGGCCTATAATTAGACACAATTTCAGGATGAGCTGGGTCTTTCGGGAGCATAGTAATAAGCGATGTCCGCTGTGAAAAGGGAAGTTTATCGTGAAAGCAGTTGTTGTAAAGCTGTAATAATCGAGGTAAAATTTGTGGGGCAAAAGTCTTGTAGAATTCTGCAGGGAGGCCATCCGAGCCGGGGGATTTGCCGGAAGACATGTCAAAAAGCGCAGTGTGTAATTCTTCAACACGAAGAGTGGCTTCACAGAGGTCCGCGTCTGGGACAGACAAGCTATGTAGGTCAGTTAGAAAAGAATCAGCAGCTTGAGAATCGGTGTCCTCTTTGGTGAAGAGCTGAGACCAAAAAGCCGTAAATTGAGTTATAATATCGGAAGTCGAAGTATAGGTCGTACCAGCAGTGGTGACGGAAGTAATGATTTTTTTGGCACTGCGTGAGCGTTCTAGGGAATGGAAAAATTGGGCAGAACCGTCATGGGAATTTAAAACATTTGAGCGCGAACGGATATAAGCACCCTCAGCGTTCCGAGCATGAAAGGATTGGATGCTAGCACGAAGAGGGGCGAGCTGGTCTGCATATCTGCCAGGATGTAAGTGCTCAGCCTGAAGTAAAAGTTTATATTCTCGTTCCAATTTTCGAAGGGAAGCTCTAGTATTTGATGCCTTAATATTGGCATAATTCTGAATAAAAGCTCTAATATCCGCCTTGATCTGATCCCACCACTCCTGTGTGACATGAATGCCAGACACAGAAGCGGTGCGATCATACCAAAAGGTACAGAAATCAGACTTGAAATCAGGATCAAGAAAAAGGGAAATGTTGGCCTTCCAATATCCGGGGCCAATAGCGGATCGGGGGATCGTTGTGAAAAAGATACTAATGACATCGTGATCAGAGTGGGGGAAAGTTTGGGAAGAATAGTTGGGGGGGTCTGTCAGCAGAGATCGGGAGATATAAAATTTGTCCAGGCGCGTATGGACATTTGCGCTATGACGAGTAGTATGGACAGTGGTAGGGTTACCATGCCTATAAAAATCAACGAGGCCAAAATCCATAAATTTTTTGTGCCATTCTTTGGCATAGGCGGGAACAAGGGTCCGGCCACCAATTTTGTCGTATTTTGGATGAACTATAAAATTAAAATCCCCACCTAAAATGACTGATCGGCTGGTGACTAAATGGGGGAGTAAAGTTTGAAAAACAAGGTCTCTATTCTGGTCGGGTGCTTGAGGACCATAAAAGGAAAGGAAACGGAAAGCCACTCCGGAGACGTCGACATCGACGCCCGCGCAGCGGCCGTCCATATCCGAAAAAGATTTGATCACGGTGTGTTTTAGGGAATTTCGAATAAAAATCACCGTGCCGCATGAGCGGTTAGTACCATAGGACCAAAAACCTTTGCAATCTAATTTATATTGTAGGTCCTGTCCAAGTTGATAGTCGTCGACGTGCGTTTCCTGAAGGAAAAGCACGTCGACCCTATCAAAAAGGAAGAGATACTTAAGGGCCAGAATAGTCTTAGTATTGCGAAGACCGCACGCATTTAAAGAGGCTATGTGAAGTTTATCCATGGAAAGTCGAAAAGGTGAGATACGAAACGAGACAAGGGACACATAAATAGATACAGAAAGACACAAAGAACAGCCAGTCCCCAATGGATCTGGCGTAAAGTTGAGTCGGTGGGCAGGTGCAAAAATCAGAGGAAAAGCGAGAGGTCGTGAAGAAAAAGGCAACACAATATATCCAGAAGGCAAAAGGGAAAATCAGGGACGTTAGCGAGGGTCGAAGAGAATAAATATACACAATCATATTAAAACACATTAATCAGGTGCTGGGCCTTCCCGCACATTCAACTTGGCAGGAGGGTGACGTTCCTCGTCACCCTCATGCTGTCGCTTACTGCCCCCCCCCCCCCAACCGCGCGAGTGTCCATCACTTCCATACGGTAAATGGCAGGGGACAGAGGACTGTCCGATTCCGAAACTTTTTCCACATCCAAATCGTCTGACCCGGACTCGGACAACTGGAAATCATTGTGGAGCCCCCCCTCCTGGAAAGAGGGAGGAGGCATATAGTCCTGCCCTGGTGCTAATGGTGTCTCGAACGTTGACAGGGTCACGTGACCATCATCCGGGGGCTGCACTGAAGGTGATTCTGGCCGGCCTCTATGGCGGCGGACTGCCGCCGCGTAATCCGTCGGCCGAGATAGCACTCCCGACGGGGAAAAGTTGTTGTCTGGGCAAGTCATGCGCACGTGGCCACGCTGCCCACATTTCAAGCATAAGGGCGATCTCCCCGCGACCGTGTAGAAAACTTTATATCCAGCCAGCATGCCGAAGTCGGGAAAGTCGGTTATATCGGGTTTAATAAATTTCATGCGAAGCCGCCGACGGCCGTTGGCGATTTCTTGGCCGACGGCTCGGAAGGATTCGTACTCTATCTCCAGCACCGTCCCGTATTCTGTGAGGTGCGCGATGACTACCGAATGCGGGACGCTAAACGGGAGCCAATTAATTTTTACGGTGTGCGCCCGAGGCTCGTACCGGGAAAGTTCTGCGACAGTAGTGATCCCTGCCATGGGAGAAAATGGAGGTGTGAGGTGCCTAAAATCTTGAAAGAAACCATCCGTCGAAAACACAATTGTCCATTCCCGGCTGTCCTGACCTCGATGGATCGCCGTAATGCCGACTTGGGGCATCCTTTCAGAAATCTTCTCCGCCAACAATGTGGCATTTACGCGTCCCGGGCGGGGACCACGAAGAAAAATGTTGGTAGTTCTACCCCACAAGCTTTGTTTCACGTCGTCCGAAAGAAGGGACGTATTTTCGCCATAAGTACCCTTGTACGGATCCAGTGGGTCAGTGGACGCGACTTCATACCCATCTGTAGAGATATAAACCTTCTGAACGGGAGGCGGAGGTGGTGGTTCCGGTGGTGCAGAAGGTGCGTCGGTGACGGGTGGAGCAGGTGGTGCAGGTGGTGTGTCGCACATACCTTGAATGATGGAATCTTTGGAAGTGTTGAGCCGCGGATCCAGCTCAGCCATCTTGAAACATGTGAGAAGAAAAAATACAAATAGAAGCGGGAAACACCCTGGAAGCGGGTTAAACACACGGCCAAGCCGTCGCAGCGTCAGTCTGGTGTGAGTATCTGCTGGCCTGACGCCCTGACATTTTTTTTTTTTTTTTTAAAACGACTCAGTCTGGTCTTAGAGCTCACGGGACCACAAACCAGTACCGAGCCAGGATGGAATGTACGGGAAATAATAATGTGGTCAACGAGCAATAATTAACCGGATCATCACAGTCGCCTGGACCCTCGATGAAAATAAAACAAAAAACGTGGGCACTCGGCCTCTTCTACGGGTCATCTTCTCACGGGCAGAACTTTAATAAAATTAATATTAAGGCAACAAGTTGAAAAATAGAAAAATGATGTACGTAACTGTAACGAGACAAAAAAAGAATTAAATACGAAAATGGAATAATGCATAACAATAAAGGAAGAAAAGGAATAAACAACAATAAAAGAAAGGAAGGAAAGAAGGAAGAAGGAAAGAAAATGAGAAGCATAAGAGTACAAGTGACAGACAGAAGAGAGAATGGAAAGAGACAATGAAAAGTAAGAGTACAAGTAACCTAATAAAAGTAAACATACGCACGGGCGTAGTCGAAAGCATTGAGAGCAATAATATTATGTAAGAATGTGAAGCGGGTCACGCACGAAGCACCCGGCTGAACGACATGTGCCGTGAACGGGTTACACCGCCCAGCCCGGCACGCCGTGAGTTGAAAACCAACAGGCAGGCACATTAATCAGAGACGGATCGGGGGGTTAGAAACGGGGGGGGCAGCAAGTAAGATAGATAGTTAAAGAGGAAGAAGGTCTAAATAAAATATAAAAAGACATATGTGGACCGAGCGCACAGAAACTGCCTGAAACGAGAAACTAAAGAAAACAAATTAAGGTATATGTGTACCAGGACACAGCAAGTACCTGAAATAAAGAAATTAAGCATACAGACATATAAACAGGGGTAAAGAGAAGAGTGGAGTTAAAATGAGAAGGTTACTAAATCATCGTCATCAAGAGTACATATGTCAGGGGAAAGGAGCCATAATTCGGCGAAAATATTACTGGACAGCCGATGATGATCGACTAAAACGCGGGTTCGAAGCCGTGATAAAAAGGCCAAAATGGGGATATGTGGCGGATGGACTATCCGGGTAGTTACATGATATTTTAGCGTGCGCTGAGCACAATGTATAGGATTTCTGGTATACCAAATTGCGGCAATGGCCTCTGTAATTAAGATGAGAGCCAGGGCGCGATGGGAAGGGTTTCGAGCGCGGACGATAAGAAATCGAATGTGACCTAAGTGTGGTCGGAATTTATTACCGGGGATAATATTATTGATCCAGGTGAATATTAAATCCCATAAGGGTTGGACCACTTCGCAATCGACGAAGAGATGTTGTAGGTCCTCCGGAGCTTTATTACAGAAGGAACAGTTCACATAAGGAAATGTTGTTGTGAAGCGCTTAATGCGAAGTCTTGTGAATAAAACGCCGTGGATAACCCGATAAAGGAGCCCACGAAGGGCCGGATCGACATGTACATTATGGAGGTTCATCCAGAGCAAAGTAAAGGGTAGTTTAGGAAAACGAATGGTAAGGGGCGGGGCAGTAATAATGGGCTTCAGTAAATGGTGATAAATAATTTTGGAATCGATGGTGGGCAGTAGGGGAAAATCGGGAAGATCACGAAAGGCAGCGAAAGCACGCAAGCAAGACAGATAAAAGGGGGGAATATACGCCGGATCACAGTGCGCGATGCTACGAGCAGCGAAAGCGGGGACGTATTCCCGGAGATGGAACCCTATCCAATATATAGCAAAAACGGACCATCGAGCGGTGGGGTTGGTCAGCAACCGTTGGATGTGACGAAGGAGGAGGGTATTGCATTTACTTTGTAAATGGGCAATATCGGCACCTCCTGCACTTTTCGGTGCATAAAGTAAGGACCGCGGGAGGGGCTCAATTAAAGTAGTCCAAAAAAAACGAAAAGCTGCTCTCTGAAAAAGCCGGATATAATGGGCGGACAAAGGAACAATAGACGTGTAATACCATAGTTTGCTAAAGCAATAGACATTGAGATACGAGGCTTTGGTGAATTGAGCTAAATTGACGGTGCGACCAAATTGTAAAGTTTTAGAAAATTTCTGAAATAAGTTGTGGAAATGGTCATCGGTAGTTACTGCCGAACCAAAAAGCAGGCCTAAAATTTTGTGGGAAGCGGACCACCGGAGACCGTACGGAGTGTCCGTACGATGACCCCAGCGACCGATAAATAACCCGACCGATTTAGTTAAGTTGAGCCGAGCACCGGACGCTGAGCCATAACGATCGATCGTTTGTAATGCGGCTCCGATGGAGGCATCGGTAGTAAGTATTAAGGTCACGTCATCAGCATACGCTGTAGTTTTAAAGGGGGTCGGAGCACCGGGCACAGTTAGCCCGGTGATCGAGGGGTTATTGCGAAAGTGATGTAGCAGGGGTTCTAAGCACAAGATATATAAAAGCGGGGAAAGACTGCATCCCTGGCGGACTGACCGAGTTACTGGAAAGGGGTCGGAAGTGTGTTGGTTGATATAAAGACTAGAATAAATGTCAGTATATAAAAGACGGACCCAAGAGACAAAGTTGGGTCCAAAGCCAAAGGAAGAAAGGGTGCGGAATAAATAATCATGATCAACTCGATCGAATGCCTTCTGTTGATCGAGGCTAACGAAAGCGCATGGGAGATTTTTCTGTTTACAATAGTCTTGAATATTCCGAAGTAAATGTAAATTATCCATGATAGTGCGTCCCGGAACTCCACACGTTTGATCTTCTTGGACAATAGAAGAAATGACCAATTTAAGTCGGTTACAAAGGGATTTAGACAAAATTTTGTAATCTACATTAAGAAGGCTGATGGGCCTATAATTAGACACAATTTCAGGATGAGCTGGGTCTTTCGGGAGCATAGTAATAAGCGATGTCCGCTGTGAAAAGGGAAGTTTATCGTGAAAGCAGTTGTTGTAAAGCTGTAATAATCGAGGTAAAATTTGTGGGGCAAAAGTCTTGTAGAATTCTGCAGGGAGGCCATCCGAGCCGGGGGATTTGCCGGAAGACATGTCAAAAAGCGCAGTGTGTAATTCTTCAACACGAAGAGTGGCTTCACAGAGGTCCGCGTCTGGGACAGACAAGCTATGTAGGTCAGTTAGAAAAGAATCAGCAGCTTGAGAATCGGTGTCCTCTTTGGTGAAGAGCTGAGACCAAAAAGCCGTAAATTGAGTTATAATATCGGAAGTCGAAGTATAGGTCGTACCAGCAGTGGTGACGGAAGTAATGATTTTTTTGGCACTGCGTGAGCGTTCTAGGGAATGGAAAAATTGGGCAGAACCGTCATGGGAATTTAAAACATTTGAGCGCGAACGGATATAAGCACCCTCAGCGTTCCGAGCATGAAAGGATTGGATGCTAGCACGAAGAGGGGCGAGCTGGTCTGCATATCTGCCAGGATGTAAGTGCTCAGCCTGAAGTAAAAGTTTATATTCTCGTTCCAATTTTCGAAGGGAAGCTCTAGTATTTGATGCCTTAATATTGGCATAATTCTGAATAAAAGCTCTAATATCCGCCTTGATCTGATCCCACCACTCCTGTGTGACATGAATGCCAGACACAGAAGCGGTGCGATCATACCAAAAGGTACAGAAATCAGACTTGAAATCAGGATCAAGAAAAAGGGAAATGTTGGCCTTCCAATATCCGGGGCCAATAGCGGATCGGGGGATCGTTGTGAAAAAGATACTAATGACATCGTGATCAGAGTGGGGGAAAGTTTGGGAAGAATAGTTGGGGGGGTCTGTCAGCAGAGATCGGGAGATATAAAATTTGTCCAGGCGCGTATGGACATTTGCGCTATGACGAGTAGTATGGACAGTGGTAGGGTTACCATGCCTATAAAAATCAACGAGGCCAAAATCCATAAATTTTTTGTGCCATTCTTTGGCATAGGCGGGAACAAGGGTCCGGCCACCAATTTTGTCGTATTTTGGATGAACTATAAAATTAAAATCCCCACCTAAAATGACTGATCGGCTGGTGACTAAATGGGGGAGTAAAGTTTGAAAAACAAGGTCTCTATTCTGGTCGGGTGCTTGAGGACCATAAAAGGAAAGGAAACGGAAAGCCACTCCGGAGACGTCGACATCGACGCCCGCGCAGCGGCCGTCCATATCCGAAAAAGATTTGATCACGGTGTGTTTTAGGGAATTTCGAATAAAAATCACCGTGCCGCATGAGCGGTTAGTACCATAGGACCAAAAACCTTTGCAATCTAATTTATATTGTAGGTCCTGTCCAAGTTGATAGTCGTCGACGTGCGTTTCCTGAAGGAAAAGCACGTCGACCCTATCAAAAAGGAAGAGATACTTAAGGGCCAGAATAGTCTTAGTATTGCGAAGACCGCACGCATTTAAAGAGGCTATGTGAAGTTTATCCATGGAAAGTCGAAAAGGTGAGATACGAAACGAGACAAGGGACACATAAATAGATACAGAAAGACACAAAGAACAGCCAGTCCCCAATGGATCTGGCGTAAAGTTGAGTCGGTGGGCAGGTGCAAAAATCAGAGGAAAAGCGAGAGGTCGTGAAGAAAAAGGCAACACAATATATCCAGAAGGCAAAAGGGAAAATCAGGGACGTTAGCGAGGGTCGAAGAGAATAAATATACACAATCATATTAAAACACATTAATCAGGTGCTGGGCCTTCCCGCACATTCAACTTGGCAGGAGGGTGACGTTCCTCGTCACCCTCATGCTGTCGCTTACTGCCCCCCCCCAACCGCGCGAGTGTCCATCACTTCCATACGGTAAATGGCAGGGGACAGAGGACTGTCCGATTCCGAAACTTTTTCCACATCCAAATCGTCTGACCCGGACTCGGACAACTGGAAATCATTGTGGAGCCCCCCCTCCTGGAAAGAGGGAGGAGGCATATAGTCCTGCCCTGGTGCTAATGGTGTCTCGAACGTTGACAGGGTCACGTGACCATCATCCGGGGGCTGCACTGAAGGTGATTCTGGCCGGCCTCTATGGCGGCGGACTGCCGCCGCGTAATCCGTCGGCCGAGATAGCACTCCCGACGGGGAAAAGTTGTTGTCTGGGCAAGTCATGCGCACGTGGCCACGCTGCCCACATTTCAAGCATAAGGGCGATCTCCCCGCGACCGTGTAGAAAACTTTATATCCAGCCAGCATGCCGAAGTCGGGAAAGTCGGTTATATCGGGTTTAATAAATTTCATGCGAAGCCGCCGACGGCCGTTGGCGATTTCTTGGCCGACGGCTCGGAAGGATTCGTACTCTATCTCCAGCACCGTCCCGTATTCTGTGAGGTGCGCGATGACTACCGAATGCGGGACGCTAAACGGGAGCCAATTAATTTTTACGGTGTGCGCCCGAGGCTCGTACCGGGAAAGTTCTGCGACAGTAGTGATCCCTGCCATGGGAGAAAATGGAGGTGTGAGGTGCCTAAAATCTTGAACGAAACCATCCGTCGAAAACACAATTGTCCATTCCCGGCTGTCCTGACCTCGATGGATCGCCGTAATGCCGACTTGGGGCATCCTTTCAGAAATCTTCTCCGCCAACAATGTGGCATTTACGCGTCCCGGGCGGGGACCACGAAGAAAAATGTTGGTAGTTCTACCCCACAAGCTTTGTTTCACGTCGTCCGAAAGAAGGGACGTATTTTCGCCATAAGTACCCTTGTACGGATCCAGTGGGTCAGTGGACGCGACTTCATACCCATCTGTAGAGATATAAACCTTCTGAACGGGAGGCGGAGGTGGTGGTTCCGGTGGTGCAGAAGGTGCGTCGGTGACGGGTGGAGCAGGTGGTGCAGGTGGTGTGTCGCACATACCTTGAATGATGGAATCTTTGGAAGTGTTGAGCCGCGGATCCAGCTCAGCCATCTTGAAACATGTGAGAAGAAAAAATACAAATAGAAGCGGGAAACACCCTGGAAGCGGGTTAAACACACGGCCAAGCCGTCGCAGCGTCAGTCTGGTGTGAGTATCTGCTGGCCTGACGCCCTGACATTTTTTTTATATTGTATGTATGAATCAGCGAGCTGAAATGACAAGGCGATTAATCGTCCTTTATTTATACTGTGCGCGCGGGCCTATTTCAAGACGCCTGTTTTGGCTGAATTTTAATAACTGACCTGGTTTCTCTTTGCAGCTCTCTGACGTGCACGATATGAACCACCGGAGTGTGACAAATAAAAGCGGGAAAGTTGAAGTTGGTAACATGCAAGGTATGTAAATATGGGTTCTTTGTATTTATTTCTTCCTTCGATTAATACTTTACACATAAAGTTGTTAATGGCTCGTGCCTTCGGCGACGGTCACTCAGCATTGGAACAAGGCAGTTGGCAGCATTTTGTGTCTTAAATAAATGTGCTGTTAAATTGTTATAACGTCAACACGCCCTGTGTGCACAGAGTGACGTCCCGTTGACCACATAAATGACGTACGTCGTGCTGCTGATATGTATTTACCCAAGGTCGGTTTGTTTTTCTCTCACCCACCTCCATATTACACAGAAATAGGTCACTTCAATTTGAAACACCCCGTATCTATCTAGCCTTTAATTTTTATTGTCGGTATGTGCGCACCCGGTACGTGTCGGTCGGTGACCTGACCCCCTCCCCCAAAAGCGAAATATTGAATTTGTTTTGTTCATAGAAGATGAAAAGAAAAGATGAAAGAGAGAAAGAAATCGAGGGAAAAAGATGTAAGTTAATGAAATAAAATTACAAATAGTAATATGCTAAAGGAATAACAATACAAAAAGGAGTAAAACTAAAGAAAGAAAGAAAGAAAGAAAGAAAGAAAGAAAGAAAGAAAGAAAAACAAAGAAAGATAGGAAGGAAGGAAGGAAGGAAGGAAGGAAGGAAGGAAAGAGAGGAAGGAAGGAAATATCAAATACAGCAGTGTTAAAACAACACAAAACAAAAACATAATTTGTGTCACTGATGCACACAAACGTAACATGTTGTAAACTGAATAAAAGTAATGCTTCGTTTTGGAGAGAAAAAAAAGTCACACTTTATTCAATTGTAATTATAAATGTTTGTAATTATAAATGTACGTAATCATAAATGTATGTAATTATAAATAAATGTAATTATAAATGTACGTAATCATAAATGTATGTAATTATAAATAAATGTAATTATAAATAAATGTAATTATAAATAAATGTAACTATAAATAAATGTAATTAAAAATAAATGTAATTGAAGATAAATGTTGACGAAAGTTATAAATAATCGATTATGTAATTTGGCTGGCTGCAAACCCAGAGTCTGTTTTGGACTCTCTTAATATTAAAGTGATGTGAAACACTCCGATATGGTGATCAACAATAAATGGAAAATAATATTGTTCACAGTAGTAATTTTTACAAATATTTATCCAAATTGACAAGACACACCGTCGTTCTTATATACTAATTAAATGCAGTGACTCTTGGTGGGGAAATCGTTTTGGTTAGTTTATCGCCAACAGATGCGCCCCGAATCGAATAGTAAATATTTACAATTGAGCGTAGTTCAGACGATGTTTTCTATGGAGTGGCACGATCGATTTGCTTGAGATTTTAGTAAAATGCTATATTCCTCCAGTTGGCATCGCGCCTGGATACTAACTGATCAGTTTCACGTACCCAAAACAAGTAAATACTATGTCTCTAACACATTGAATCACACGTAATGTTATACATGTCAAGCTCTCTCTCTACACATACCACACACACCCAGTCCCTCCCCCTTATTTTCCTGACTTGCAATTGTTTGCTTGCGCTTATACATATATATTTATTGTTATCTAATCTAATATAGCAATTTTGTAATAGTTTATCTTTTTGGAAAATTTGGGTGGCCCTGAAAAGGGCCGTTTTGTTGTTGTGTTTGAGTAGCAAACTGTTTACTTGCTGCTCTGAGATTTCTTGGGGAGGAGGACAGCCTGGATGTTTGGCAGAACACCACCCTGGGCGATGGTCACACCAGACAACAGTTTGTTCAATTCCTCGTCGTTTCTGATGGCAAGCTGCAGATGTCTTGGGATGATTCTGCTCTTCTTGTTGTCACGAGCGGCGTTTCCTGCCAACTCGAGAACCTCAGCTGCGAGGTATTCGAGAACTGCAGCCAAGTAGACTGGAGCTCCGGCACCGACTCGCTCAGCATAGTTGCCTTTTCTCAACAGACGGTGAATTCTTCCGACTGGGAACTGGAGTCCAGCCCTTGATGATCGGGACTTTGCCTTTCCCTTTACTTTGCCACCTTTGCCACGTCCAGACATAATTGTGTATTTTCTAGTGTACGAAATTCGACAAATGGAAAATTAAATCTCCACAATTAAATCTCCGAGGGGTGGGTAGGAAATTTATACTCCTTTGCGGATCGACCTACATAAATGAGCCAATAATGTGCTTTCGCCGAAGTCCGTGTTTAAAAACTGAAGCTTTGTGTGCTTAAAATAGTAACTGGGGGCTATGTTTGATCCGCGTTAGAGCGCACTCGCGATATAAAAGAAAACGGTTTCTGCCGGTTTCTGCGTTTCTATCAAAGTTAGGGTGGGTGATGAAATCTCAGACAATGTTGATCTCAAAGCAGGTACTCCTCAAGGGTCGGTCCTAAGCCCGCTACTTTTCCTAATATACGTCAATGACATCCCCCACAATCCACTTCATAACATACAAATATCACAATTTGCCGACGATCTGGGCCTCTGGACCACCGGGGGGAACCCCAAAACGTTGGAAATAAGATTACAAAAACAACTTAATGACCTGGAAGTATGGTGTTCCAAATGGCGCATCAAACTCAACGCCAAAAAAACTCAGTTAATTTTATTTAGCAGAAAACATACTAAAAGCAAACTAAATTTATCCATCTTTGGGGAAACTTTCGAACAAACCCAGGAAGCAACTCTATTAGGCATAACCCTCGATAATAGATTATCTTTTCATCCCCATATTAAAAACAATGCGACCAGGGCCTCCCAAAGAATTGGGCTATTAAGGATGCTCAGGGGCACCTCATGGGGACTCAATCCAGAAACCCTGATTAAACTTTATAAGCAATTTATACGACCAATTATGGAATATGGGGCCATAATAATAGCCGATCTTCCAAAATCCACTCTCAACAAACTCCAAATTATACAGAATAAAGCATTAAGAATGGCCCTTCAGGAAAACATACGTACCCCCATTAGAACGTTACATGATACAGCCGATATATTAACTATCCGCGTCAGATTACAGGTACTAGCCGCAAACAGTCTTATAAGACTACAAGGCAGCACTTTAGTTGACGAACTAGAACTTAGGAAAACATTACTCACCAAAGACAAAACAAAAGCAGCTGGCCGGCGAGGCGAAGTTGGTTCAGGTTCACCGGAATAAACCCCTCAATGGTCATGCCATTTACTCCCCCAATCCAACGAACACTTCCCAATCAACATAAATAAATAGACTTATCTCATAAAACTCATAAAACGCTAGGTCGATCAAGTTACTAACACAGTTCAATCACAAGGAAAGTAAGTATACTAGTAGACATCACACTATCGAGTCAACCCCACCAGGAAGACATGTAATTATGAATTATGTTTCAACAGGGCTCGATGAGACGTACTGCTCATCGACAGGATATCACAGTGAATTGGCCACGCCCTCTCTGCAGTAAAGCAAGCCCTCAATAAAACCCACTGCTTATACTCAGCTTAAATAACCTATTGGGTATGTACTAACCCATGTATGCAACATCCGCAATATCGACCGTCTAACAAGACTAACTTAATATTAAAACGTAGGGTAGCGGGCTCCGGCCCTAGATGGCTCCTTGGGCGCTGATGAATGTCCTCGGGCGGCATAGATACCCTTTTGGTGGCCGTATTATAAGCCATTGAGTAATTATCTCTTTCAAAATGACTAACCTGCTAACTCTTAATATAAAACTCACAGAATTACTCCGCACACCAAATACAATGTGTACAGGCCGGCACAACAATATTGCGAGCCTGCCTTTATGCGTTGTTAGTTGTTTGCATGTGTGGTCGCAGTATAAGCTATCAATACAATCTCCATCAAACTGACTTGCAACCACGTGTGCAAATCTAAACACATGTTCTCAACCACGCCCGTACACACACGAAGACACAACACCAGCAACAACAGTCGGTACCCAATCCTCAGAGACATATCACCAACAGTCTGGCCTCAGCTGCGTCCTCACCCGTGCAACAACACAACCAGGTCAACGGGCTCTGAGACTCACACAGGAGTGTAAGGCGGGCATTGCACCACCGAGAGTTGGGGAGCCCCGACCGACCTTAAGTCAACCGGCCGGCATTGCACACCCTTCCTAGAGTTGAGCCCGTAGTATAAGCCCTGAATATAACAGACTAAGGCAACGGAGTTCAAACATGCACCAACTTGGACACTAGTTTACAACAAATCACTAAATAAAAAGCTATCAACCTAGTCAAACTAACAGAATTCGTATTTCAATCAAGGTAAGTCTTCTCGCCGGTCCGCTTTTGGAATGGGGGGGGGGCTTTGCTTCCTGCCAGGGTGGCATGTAACCCATACTCCACAGGCAAGCATCAAATGACTAGGAAACACTCACAACCAAACTCAACAAACGCTCTTCAGCGGCACTATATCACTCAACCGTGGGTTGTAGGAGAGGGCTTACGGCCCTTTCAAATCTTCCCGGGGGGATCTTCCCAAACCCAAACTCCAAACTCAGGTTTCTGCGTTGAATTCAGGACGGGAGATGCTGGAAACCAGAAATCTTCCACCTGGAGCAAGACCAAGACCAGCTGTAACATGAAAGAGGAGCCTCCTAAGAGAAAGACACCAGCTCGAAGGAGAAGGGACGCAGCCAGACGGGCGAAATGGAAGAAGAAGATGGGGGCGACCGTTGATCGACCGGTCACCCCTCCCCGTGTGGCTCAGCCGTCCAAAGTCAAAACCGGCGGGTCGAAGTTGTCTGAGAGACGCCCAGACGACTCGACCTGCATGGAGACTGACGACACTGGACCAGCTAGCGGGGACTCCGTGGATCTGCCGGAGGTCCCTGCTGTCGTCATCGAAGCTTGCGGAGACAGGGACGTGGATAACACCCCAGATGTTCCTGCCGCCAGCTTCGACGTGGAACTGGACTTTACACCTCGGACACCGGATTACCAAAACATCCCGGTGTCCCCCAGCTCTACCAGCACCAACAACAACACCAGCACAGCTACCACCCGTTCTGAGGCAGAGATTGCAGAGTTTATCGCTGATACACAAAGATTTAGAGAAGAACACAGATTACAAAGAATACAGCGACAGAAAGAATCTGAGCAAGAATCTGAGCAGCGACAGAAAGATTCTGATCGGCGAATGAAAGTATATGAACAGGAGCGGACAGAACGGAAAGAAGAACTGGCAGCTGTGCTCCAACAAACTCAACAACTTAAACTACAGCAAACAGAAACTCAACAGCGGAAAAAAAAGAAAGCCAAGAAAAAGAAATAATGTCTAGATCATTTCCATTTCACCTTCACCAATTCATGCTTATGTATTACCATAACATGTATCCTTATTAAATTCAACAGTGGGTTGTAGGAGAGGGGTTCCGCCCCTTTCAAATCTTCCCGGGAAAGTTTCCCAAACCCCCTATCAGGCGATCCATATTTTCTCGACATTTCGTCAAGTAAAATAATTTTCATCTCGTTTCACGATGCCACCCAAAGCAGGAAGCAAAGGAGCCAAAAAGGCCACCAAGACCCAGAAGGCGTCAACGACCGGCACCAAGAAGAGGCACCGAAAAAGGAAGGAATCCTACGGAATCTACATCTACAAAGTCTTGAAACAGGTACACCCAGACACCGGTGTCAGCAGCAAAGCCATGTCCATCATGAACAGCTTTGTCAACGACATTTTCGAGAGGATCGCAGCTGAGGCCTCCCGATTGGCCCACTACAACAAACGATCCACCATCACCTCCAGAGAGGTCCAGACCGCCGTCAGACTTCTTCTCCCAGGTGAATTGGCCAAGCACGCCGTCTCTGAGGGCACCAAGGCCGTCACGAAGTACACCAGCAGCAAGTAAACTGTTCACTTACAGCTTTACACACAAACGGCCCTTTTCAGGGCCACCCAAATTTTCCAAAAAGATAAACTATTAGAATTGCTAAACTATTCGAATCACTGTGGGTTAGGGACAATGAGGAATTCACGAATAACCATGAAAAGGAAGGGAACTGAACTGAATAAAAATATAAGCAAATATCCCAACTAAAGTGCACATAGCATTTATTGGGATCAAGTATATAAGAACATGCCCCGTATATGTGGGGGGCATGGCAACAAAGTAGCTGTCAGAAATGTGTGTAAAAAATAATAATAACGGGAATGAGCTTGTTTGAATATTGAATGCTTAATTGTGGAATATAGCCCAATTCCCTGATGAAGATGTAACAAGTGATTAAAAGTTAGGTCACACATCCATACACATTTCAGTTACTATGCAGTTTGTCTATATATATAGAACTAAACTAACATAGTGCAGTGTTCGAAAAAAAAATTGTATTTAGTAAACTTTTATGAGCACGTTTCCATCCTTCACTCGCTCGCTCACTCACTCACTCCTTTATGTGCCTTTCATGTATATACTAAAATTGTATTAACATGGCGTGTTATTTTTGCTGTACAGCAATTTTTAAAGTATCTCTTTAAAATAATTTGGTGGCCCTGAAAAGGGCCGTTTGTTTGAAGCTGTGCTTCCGATCTTTCGGGTGTTTAACCACCGAATCCGTAGAGGGTTCTGCCTTGTCGTTTAAGAGCATAGACGACATCCATGGCGGTGACGGTCTTCCTCTTGGCATGCTCGGTGTAGGTGACGGCATCTCGGATGACATTTTCCAAGAAAACCTTGAGGACACCTCGGGTCTCTTCGTAGATCAATCCTGAGATTCTCTTGACACCACCTCGTCGAGCAAGACGACGAATAGCGGGCTTGGTGATACCCTGGATGTTATCACGCAAGACTTTCCTGTGACGCTTGGCGCCACCCTTTCCCAAACCTTTTCCTCCTTTGTTTTTTTTTTTTTTTTTTTTTTGATACGTTTATTCAGAGAAGAGTATACATAATACAAAAGAAAACGCTGACATAAAGTCAGAAACAGGTTAATAATACGGTACAAAGGAAACAAATATAAGGCTGGCTAACTGCCAGCACCGTACATGCCCCCGCCCCGATTAAAAAACAGACGAGTCTGCCGTATCACAGGTGTGGAGCGGGGGATTAAAAGCAAAATACGAGTTGGGGGGGAATTCCGACCCACCCAACTCCCACGAAGATGAGGACAAAACACAATGTAGAGTTAGCCGCCCTGCGCCCCAGAGACATTTCGTGCCCTGCGACTCAGGAGGGGTAACTCTACGGGAAAGTTCGAAAAACAGAACGAGATACATTTAACCAAAGACGAAAATAAAGGAAAAGGGTAAAAGCGAGGTATATGCGGACCAGCCACAGAAGGTACCAAGCGATAAAACCAGTTAAAAGTGAATGTATAAAGAAATTACTGAAGGGGCTCAAAGCGTTTGAAATGAAATGACTAAAAGGTGAAATGAATAGAATCATCGCTATCGTTCAGTTGGCAAATGTCTGTGGTCTGTAACCACAGATTTTCAAATTCATGTAGGGGCAATCGGTGGTGATCTAGGAGCACGTGAGTGCGAATTCGAGAAAGGAATGATAAAATAGGGACGTGATCAGGTTGTGAAGCCGTGGGGCTGGGGTTTTTATTTGTTGGAGCATGGTGAATGCGGTTTCGAAAATACCAAATTGTCGCCACGGCTTCCGAAATGAGAATGAGAGCTAAAGCTCGATTATTTGAATTGTCGGCGCGGACCAGAAGGAAGCGAATGAAACCAGGATGGGTGCGGAAATTTTCGCGCAGAGCAAGGGGGGCAATCCAATCACGGACTAGATTCCATAAAGGCTGGACGACGGAGCAATCGACAAACAGATGCAGTACCGTTTCGGGGAGGGAATTGCAAAGGGGACAAATTTTGTGGACCCGGGGGCCGTAAAATGTGGCCAATCGGTCCCGGGTCGGGAGGACTCCATGTATTAAACGATAAAGAATCCCACGAATCTGGGGATCAATGGCCGAGTTGTGTAAATTGGCCCAAACAATATGAAGGGGCAATTTGGGGTAAAACCAATGGAGTTTAGGGGCGGAAACGACGTCGGGTAAAAGTCGAGTGTAAAACTCTTTGGAAGTAAGTAGTGCCAGCTGGGGGATGGGGGAGTGTTTTTCAAAGGTTTTGATGGACGCTAGACAACGGCGATAAAATAAGGGAATATGTTGGGGGTCACAATGTGCCGTGTTGCTAGAAGCGAAAAGGGGCTGGTACTGGCGAATTGAAAGACCGATCCAGTAAATGGCAAACACAGACCAACGTACATCTGGGCTTGTAAGCAACCTCTGAACGTGACGGAGATAATGAGAATGTAACTTAGTCGGTAGATGGACAATATCAGCGCCCCCTAATTTTTTGGGGGCGTACATGAGACTGCGAGGGAGGGGTTCCGATTTGGTGGCCCAGAAAAACTTGAAGGACGCTCGTTGGACGAGCGTAATATAATGAGGGGTCATGGGGATTATTGAGGTGTAATACCAGAGCTTGCTTAATGCGTAAACATTGAGATAAGAAGCCCTGGTGAATGGGGGGAGGTGGGCAAACCTGCCAAATTGAAGAGATTTCGAATATTTTTGAAACAAATTGTGAAAATGGTCATCAGTGGTTACCTGAGATCCAAATTGAATACCGAGGATTTTGTGGGATTTGACCCACTTGAGGCCATCGGGGCTGTCGGTACGTCGGCTCCATGATCCCAAAAAGAGACCGACGGATTTGTTCAAATTTATCTTTGAGCCGGAGACGCGCCCAAAAGTTCCAATAATGGAGAGGGCCGCGGTAATAGAGGCGTCAGTCGTCACGAAAAGGGTGACGTCATCGGCATATGCCGTTAATTTGAAGGGCGTGAGCGCTCCCGGTACCGTAAGGCCGGGGACGGTCGGAGCGGAGCGAATTTTGATTAAAAGGGGCTCCAAGCAAAGAATATATAAGAGGGGAGATAAGCTACAACCCTGTCGAACTGAGCGAGTGACGGGGAAGGGGGTGGAAATGTGCTGATTGATATATACACTGGAAAATATGTCCGTATAAAGGAGGCGAACCCACGAAATAAAAGTGGGACCGAACCCAAAAGCTGAAAGGACGTGGAATAAATATTCATGGTCAACTCGATCAAAGGCTTTTTGTTGATCGAGACTTAAAAATGTTTGATCGCCAGAAATGACGTTATGAATAACAACCTTCAGGCGGTTGCATAACGTTTTGGAAAGAATTTTGTAATCCACGTTTAATAAACTGATGGGGCGATAATTGGAGGGGACTTCAGGGTGGTCTAAATCTTTGGGTAGGAGAGTGATAAGGGAGGTCCTTTGAGAAAGGGGTAATTTATGGGAAAGACATTTGTTGTACAGGACTAAAAGAATGGGGGTGACCAGATGGGAGAATGTGGAATAAAATTCCACACCCAAACCATCTAATCCGGGTGCCCGGCCACTGGACATACCTTTAAGGGCATCAGTTAAGTCCAGGGCAGTTAAAGGGCTGTCGCATAAAGTGACATCGGAAGCGGGAACCTGTGGTAAATCGCGCAAAAATGTGGGACGGACCTCGGGGTCAGTTACGCCCCGAGTGAAAAGAGAGGACCAAAATGCTCGGAATGCAGTCATAACGCCGTCTTGGGATGTATGGGTGATCCCGTCATAGACAGCGGAGGTAATTAATTTCCGTGAACTGCGGGTGTGTTCCAACGAACGAATGTAATCCGCCGAGACGTCTTTGGCGTTGAGAATTTTAGACCGGGACCTAATATAGGCCCCTTGAGTGGCATTGATCAGGCGATTTTGAATGCTTTCCTTTAGGGGAACAATTTGATCAGTGTATGTACCAGGGGAGAGGCGTTCAGCACGTAAAAGGGCATGATATTGTCTCTCCAGACGACGAAGTTGAATTCGTTCAGACGAAGCTTTAGTACGAGAGTAATCTTGTAGAAAGCTCTTTATGGAATCTTTAAGTTGATCCCACCATTCCGGCGTGATTTCGTCATCGTGCACGGAAGAAGTAGAATCAAGCCAAAATTCCGTAAAGGATTCCCTGAACTCAAAATCCGAGAATAAAGCACTGTTAACCTTCCAATACCCCGGCCCTAAGGTAATATTAGGGGAATTTTTGAAATGAATGGCGATCGTGTCGTGATCGGAATAAGGAAATGTTTGTTGTGAAAATTGGGGAGGGGGTGACATGAGGGTTTTCGAAATGTAAAATCGATCCAATCTTGAGTGGATATCACCAGAATGGCAGGTGGTTTGGACTTGTCGAGGATGTAAGGAGCGGTAGACGTCTACCAGCCCATAAGTAGCCATGGTCTGAATCCACTCCTTGGCAAAAGGGGAGGGGCGGTAATCCCCACCTATCTTGTCAAGGGACGGGTTCAGAATGAAATTAAAGTCGCCACCTAAAATAATGGCCCGACTAGTGTTAAAATGGGGCATTAAAGTTTGATAAACTAGATGCTTATTCGGGTCGTTGTGTTGTGGCCCGTAAAAGGAAATTAGCCGGATGGGAATTCCGGAGATGTCGCCATCGACACCCACGAAACGCCCGTCCAGCTCTGAGAAAGTGCGATCAACAGTGAAATTCAACGAATGTTTGACCAAGACCGCTGTCCCACAGGAGTGAGTGGTGCCAGTGGCCCAATACCCCTTACATCCCAAATATACAGCCAGTCGGTCACCAAGTTGATAGTCGTCGACATACGTTTCTTGAACGAAAAGTATGTCAACGCTATCAACCGAGAAAAGGTATTTCAATGCCTGCATCGTGTGAGTGTTCCTCAATCCTCGAGCATTCAAGGAAGCTATGAATAATCCGTCCATGATGGGCGTGGGAGGGGATTAACTGAACGAACGCACATAATTCTATACACAACACAACAAAGAAAGGATAAATAGAATGACCTAGAAGCACGCCGCGACCAGCGCGGGCGGTGGCGAAAGCATATTGACGAACATAAATTTAAAGAGGCATAACTAAAAGTTCTGACAGCCTCACTCACCACGCCAGGCTTAAGTTGAAAGAAATGGGCTGTCTCGAAATCAAAAAACGTGTCCATGGTCGTTGTCCGGAGCGGGAGAATAAAACATAATCGGGGGCATGTCCAGGTCGTGAATATTGTGGTGTAAAACATGAAAGGGCACAAAGTTAACCGGGGTCTTCGTCGGAAACATCAACTTGGATCGTCCCGGTGTCGGAGGTTTCCGAAGAATAATCGTCCTCTGACCCGGTGGCGTCAGATGAAAAGTTGTCGCCCGGGTTGGGTAGCGCCTTCCTTCGGCCCGAATCATCTTCTTCCCCATCATGTGCACGTTTCCTAGAGGAAGATGATTCCATCACTAAAGGAGAATCCAGTGTTTCCTGAACAACAGAACACTCCGCCCCCAAGGGAGTGCCAGAGTCTATCAGCTCTGCCATACTCCCTGTGGGGGGGATCACCAAATGAGGAGAAATCGCGGACACTGGTTCCATTTCAGAACCCGCGCACTCCTCTGGAGAAACTCCTCCGTTCTCTTTGATACCAGGCATATCCTTTGTCACCTCAGGAGGCAGAACTGTTTCCGAAAGTCTCGGTGGTACCTGGTACGACCCGTCCGGGTCGAGGGGTGGGCCGTCCTTGGGCTCGGATTGAGCAACAGCATCACGGGCCGCGGCCGCGGCATACGTCTTCGGCTGTTGGCCATTCTGTGGGCAGGAGGCCCGAATGTGCCCGCGATCCCCGCATTTCAAACACAAGGGGGGGCGGCCCACGAGGGTGATGAGAGCCCTGTGTCCTTCAATGTTCAGGAAATCGGGAAAGTCCCGGATGTCCTCCACAGAAAGAAGCATTTTGAGTACTCGCTTCCCGTTCGCGATCTTTTGATCACCTTTAGCGAAGACATCGTATGCGATCAATTTCACCGTCCCGAAATCCACGAGAGCTCGAATCACTGAGGTGTGTTGGACGTAAAAAGGCAGCCAGTTGACCCTTACCGTCCTAGGGCGCTGGGTCAACCCTGTTTGTCCGATGTAGAGGTCGTCTCCGAATACACTCCGTTCCTGAAGTAGATTATACTGAGCCACCCCCTCTGGGGAATTAAATACGACGTTCCAATCGCGGACATTTTGGCCGCGGTAAATCGCACCAATGCGAGCGTCTGTCATTTCAGACAGCACTTTATCCGCTATCAGCTCTGGCGTCAGCCTGCCAGGGTTAGGGCCCCGGACCCCGATGCTGGCTGTGCAGGCTAGGATAGCTGCACGAACGTCCACTGCCGAGTGGGAGGAATCCGCGGCATAACTATTGACATACGGGTCCTGAGGGTCAAACGCCGCGACCTCGAGAGGTGTAGACGTGTCCTGATTGACGACGGGGCGCCCCGGGGGGCGAAGCCGGACTCCTGCCACGAGTCCGTCGACAGTAACATTTTGGTCTTGAGACATAATTAATCAACAAAACAAACAACTTATCTGAACGTTAGAAAAACACAGAAATCCGAGAGCTCCTCCTGGCATTATGCCAACTGGATAGTCCTCCCGGAATAGAAAAAACCACAATCCTAGAAATCCTCCTAGCATTGGGCACCGTCAGCCGCAAACTTTTCCTCCTTTGCCTCGCCCTGACATTTTTTTTATATTGTATGTATGAATCAGCGAGCTGAAATGACAAGGCGATTAATCGTCCTTTATTTATACTGTGCGCGCGGGCCTATTTCAAGACGCCTGTTTTGGCTGAATTTTAATAACTGACCTGGTTTCTCTTTGCAGCTCTCTGACGTGCACGATATGAACCACCGGAGTGTGACAAATAAAAGCGGGAAAGTTGAAGTTGGTAACATGCAAGGTATGTAAATATGGGTTCTTTGTATTTATTTCTTCCTTCGATTAATACTTTACACATAAAGTTGTTAATGGCTCGTGCCTTCGGCGACGGTCACTCAGCATTGGAACAAGGCAGTTGGCAGCATTTTGTGTCTTAAATAAATGTGCTGTTAAATTGTTATAACGTCAACACGCCCTGTGTGCACAGAGTGACGTCCCGTTGACCACATAAATGACGTACGTCGTGCTGCTGATATGTATTTACCCAAGGTCGGTTTGTTTTTCTCTCACCCACCTCCATATTACACAGAAATAGGTCACTTCAATTTGAAACACCCCGTATCTATCTAGCCTTTAATTTTTATTGTCGGTATGTGCGCACCCGGTACGTGTCGGTCGGTGACCTGACCCCCTCCCCCAAAAGCGAAATATTGAATTTGTTTTGTTCATAGAAGATGAAAAGAAAAGATGAAAGAGAGAAAGAAATCGAGGGAAAAAGATGTAAGTTAATGAAATAAAATTACAAATAGTAATATGCTAAAGGAATAACAATACAAAAAGGAGTAAAACTAAAGAAAGAAAGAAAGAAAGAAAGAAAGAAAGAAAGAAAGAAAGAAAAACAAAGAAAGATAGGAAGGAAGGAAGGAAGGAAGGAAGGAAGGAAAGAGAGGAAGGAAGGAAATATCAAATACAGCAGTGTTAAAACAACACAAAACAAAAACATAATTTGTGTCACTGATGCACACAAACGTAACATGTTGTAAACTGAATAAAAGTAATGCTTCGTTTTGGAGAGAAAAAAAAGTCACACTTTATTCAATTGTAATTATAAATGTTTGTAATTATAAATGTACGTAATCATAAATGTATGTAATTATAAATAAATGTAATTATAAATGTACGTAATCATAAATGTATGTAATTATAAATAAATGTAATTATAAATAAATGTAATTATAAATAAATGTAACTATAAATAAATGTAATTAAAAATAAATGTAATTGAAGATAAATGTTGACGAAAGTTATAAATAATCGATTATGTAATTTGGCTGGCTGCAAACCCAGAGTCTGTTTTGGACTCTCTTAATATTAAAGTGATGTGAAACACTCCGATATGGTGATCAACAATAAATGGAAAATAATATTGTTCACAGTAGTAATTTTTACAAATATTTATCCAAATTGACAAGACACACCGTCGTTCTTATATACTAATTAAATGCAGTGACTCTTGGTGGGGAAATCGTTTTGGTTAGTTTATCGCCAACAGATGCGCCCCGAATCGAATAGTAAATATTTACAATTGAGCGTAGTTCAGACGATGTTTTCTATGGAGTGGCACGATCGATTTGCTTGAGATTTTAGTAAAATGCTATATTCCTCCAGTTGGCATCGCGCCTGGATACTAACTGATCAGTTTCACGTACCCAAAACAAGTAAATACTATGTCTCTAACACATTGAATCACACGTAATGTTATACATGTCAAGCTCTCTCTCTACACATACCACACACACCCAGTCCCTCCCCCTTATTTTCCTGACTTGCAATTGTTTGCTTGCGCTTATACATATATATTTATTGTTATCTAATCTAATATAGCAATTTTGTAATAGTTTATCTTTTTGGAAAATTTGGGTGGCCCTGAAAAGGGCCGTTTTGTTGTTGTGTTTGAGTAGCAAACTGTTTACTTGCTGCTCTGAGATTTCTTGGGGAGGAGGACAGCCTGGATGTTTGGCAGAACACCACCCTGGGCGATGGTCACACCAGACAACAGTTTGTTCAATTCCTCGTCGTTTCTGATGGCAAGCTGCAGATGTCTTGGGATGATTCTGCTCTTCTTGTTGTCACGAGCGGCGTTTCCTGCCAACTCGAGAACCTCAGCTGCGAGGTATTCGAGAACTGCAGCCAAGTAGACTGGAGCTCCGGCACCGACTCGCTCAGCATAGTTGCCTTTTCTCAACAGACGGTGAATTCTTCCGACTGGGAACTGGAGTCCAGCCCTTGATGATCGGGACTTTGCCTTTCCCTTTACTTTGCCACCTTTGCCACGTCCAGACATAATTGTGTATTTTCTAGTGTACGAAATTCGACAAATGGAAAATTAAATCTCCACAATTAAATCTCCGAGGGGTGGGTAGGAAATTTATACTCCTTTGCGGATCGACCTACATAAATGAGCCAATAATGTGCTTTCGCCGAAGTCCGTGTTTAAAAACTGAAGCTTTGTGTGCTTAAAATAGTAACTGGGGGCTATGTTTGATCCGCGTTAGAGCGCACTCGCGATATAAAAGAAAACGGTTTCTGCCGGCGATCCATATTTGGAAATCAATGCGCTAAAACTATCGAACACAAAATTCCGGCCAACTAAGGGACAATTTACTCCACTCAATGAGAACCTTTTCGTGGTCATATGCGGGGTCCACACTAGTATAACAGAGGGGGAAATAATCAAAGAGATCGGCTCTGAATACGAAGCTAAACGACTGATATCATCAAAACACGGTGACCAACCTACTTTCAAAATTAAAGTTAGATGCCCGACGAAACAAGCAAAAGACAAACTTCTGAAGGGGGTTCGTCTGGGCAGCAACAAATCCAAGTCTCTAGTCCTAGATTATAAACCACAGGCCCACGTAACTCAATGTTTCAAGTGCCAATCATTCCACCACACAGCTAAATTTTGCGACAACGAATTCGAAACTTGCAAACGGTGCGCGGGCCCTCACGACCATAAAGAATGTCCAATTATAAAAGACGAAGCTAAATGCGCCAATTGTGATGGGAACCACCCAACCACATACAAGGGGTGCCCCAGATATATAGAGGCAGTTAAACAAGCAGAATACAAAAAATTATCATATGCAACGATCACACAAAAACCAGCCGAAACGTCAGACGCACTTAGATTGGCCAATACGCTATATGCATGCATTTTTGAATCCCACAAAATAAGGTACCAGAACGCCGACCAAGCAGACAGTAAAATAATGCAAACAATCCAAAACAACGTAAACAAATATTATAAAACAAACATAACAACAAGCATAATGCAATTTCACGACAAGAACATAGATAAGCAAAGTAAGTAGACAGTGAAACACGAATGTGTCAAATAACCCCTACAACCTATTATCCTCCATACGCGGCACAGAGCAACCTTAATATAGCACACATCAACGCCAACAGCATTAGGGCCCGCAAACAGGAATTAGTCGAATATGTAGAAGAAAATAAAATAGACATACTTACAGTTAACGAAACTAAACTGGGCAATGATACTAAATTTTCATTTCCGGGCTTTAATACACATAGGAAAGACAGATCCTCCGCGGGGGGTGGGGTCGCAATTCTAGTACGACACCACATAAAATACACCATTATCAATACATCGGAACTTACGGACGAAGTCATCGCAATCGAAACCACAATTAGTAATAGGAAAACTGCTATAGTTTCACTATACGTACCCCCTTGCAAAACCCCCCCTCAACTCCCAACGTTCAAATTATTCACCAATAAATTCAAAAATTGTATCTTTTTGGGAGATCTCAACGCCAAACACATTGTGTATAAATGCAGCAAAACCAACCCATACGGAGACGCCCTTTTCAACATAACCGAAGACCAAGAACTAGTGTTACTCAATAACAAAGGCATCGCGACCCACCATAACATAGCGACCAGATTTTGGGATATATTAGATTATGCTTTCGCCACGCCATCAATTGCAAAAACTATACATAAATGCAAAATAGGATTTGACATAGGGAGTGACCACTACCCAGTCGAACTCTATATAACAAATGCCAAACCACAACACAATAAAGTTATTCTCAAAAGAAACCTCAGAAATGCAAATTGGGACAAATTCAGGGAATTAATCAACGCAAACATCGATAAGACAGAAATTAAATCTCCTAATGACATTGAGATGGCAGCCAAAACAATATCTGATATTATTAAGGATGCCATTGACATAGCATGTCCAAAAAAGAAAATTAAGCAAAATACTTGGAGGGTATCAAGGGAAACATTAGATTTAATTCACCTTAAACGCAAAACATGCAGATTAATGCAAAAGCACCCCAAAGACACAGAGTACAGAACCATGTATAATAACCTAACCAGACAAGTAAATAAAGCAGTTAGACGGGAAAAAAGGGAATCTTGGGAAAGGGTTACCACCGAACTTGGGGAAAGACAACTAGATGGTAAATTCTGGAAAACATTCAAAATTCTAACTAGCCAAGCCACCTCCAATAATGACGACAAACCGCTCAAAAACGAGGCCGACGAATCATTCACAAACAACAAAGATAAAGCCAAAATTTTTGCGACATCTTTACAAAACATCCACAAAACCCACCAAGGGGACCAATTTGATGGGAAATTCAGGAAGAAAGTAATTGAACATGTAAGACAATATAAACAAACTTACGGTTCCTTAAAATACCCCATCCCAGAGGCAGATGACAAGCATATACTGGCAACTCCCATCACTTCCCTAGAAATTCAAGACTCCCTCAAGCGTGCGAAACCAAACAAAGCCCCAGGGGACGACGAATTAACTTTCGGCATAATCAAACAAGGCCCCAAATCACTGTTCGATAGGTTAGAACTAATATATAATAAATGTCTACAGCACGGATACTTCCCTAAATCCTGGAAATCCGCTATAGGGGTGATGATTCCAAAACCGGGCAAAGATCACAAAATAGCTACCAACTTTAGACCAATCAGCCTACTTCAGTGTATAGGTAAACTTTTTGAAAGAATCATCAGCACTAGATTATTATCCCACTTAGAGAACAAAAACTTTTTTAATAAATTTCAACGTGCATATCGTAAAGGCAAAGATGGAACCGAACATATCTACAGAATAGTTGAAGATATGCGCACAGCATTGGGTCGTGATTGGGAGGGGGCCGCCATTTTCTTGGATGTAGAAAAGGCCTTTGACTCCGTGTGGCACCATGGCCTTCGCTACAAACTAAAAACAACCACCGATATACCCACCAAAATGTTACGACTCATATCATCGTTTCTCATGCAAAGATCTATCAAAGTTAGGGTGGGTGATGAAATCTCAGACAATGTTGATCTCAAAGCAGGTACTCCTCAAGGGTCGGTCCTAAGCCCGCTACTTTTCCTAATATACGTCAATGACATCCCCCACAATCCACTTCATAACATACAAATATCACAATTTGCCGACGATCTGGGCCTCTGGACCACCGGGGGGAACCCCAAAACGTTGGAAATAAGATTACAAAAACAACTTAATGACCTGGAAGTATGGTGTTCCAAATGGCGCATCAAACTCAACGCCAAAAAAACTCAGTTAATTTTATTTAGTAGAAAACATACTAAAAGCAAACTAAATTTATCCATCTTTGGGGAAACTTTCGAACAAACCCAGGAAGCAACTCTATTAGGCATAACCCTCGATAATAGATTATCTTTTCATCCCCATATTAAAAACATTGCGACCAGGGCCTCCCAAAGAATTGGGCTATTAAGGATGCTCAGGGGCACCTCATGGGGACTCAATCCAGAAACCCTGATTAAACTTTATAAGCAATTTATACGACCAATTATGGAATATGGGGCCATAATAATAGCCGATCTTCCAAAATCCACTCTCAACAAACTCCAAATTATACAGAATAAAGCATTAAGAATGGCCCTTCAGGAAAACATACGTACCCCCATTAGAACGTTACATGATACAGCCGATATATTAACTATCCGCGTCAGATTACAGGTACTAGCCGCAAACAGTCTTATAAGACTACAAGGCAGCACTTTAGTTGACGAACTAGAACTTAGGAAAACATTACTCACCAAAGACAAAACAAAAGCAGCTGGCCGGCGAGGCGAAGTTGGTTCTGGTTCACCGGAATAAACCCCTCAATGGTCATGCCATTTACTCCCCCAATCCAACGAACACTTCCCAATCAACATAAATAAATAGACTTATCTCATAAAACTCATAAAACGCTAGGTCGATCAAGTTACTAACACAGTTCAATCACAAGGAAAGTAAGTATACTAGTAGACATCACACTATCGAGTCAACCCCATCAGGAAGACATGTAATTATGAATTATGTTTCAACAGGGCTCGATGAGACGTACTGCTCATCGACAGGATATCACAGTGAATTGGCCACGCCCTCTCTGCAGTAAAGCAAGCCCTCAATAAAACCCACTGCTTATACTCAGCTTAAATAACCTATTGGGTATGTACTAACCCATGTATGCAACATCCGCAATATCGACCGTCTAACAAGACTAACTTAACATTAAAACGTAGGGTAGCGGGCTCCGGCCCTAGATGGCTCCTTGGGCGCTGATGAATGTCCTCGGGCGGCATAGATACCCTTTTGGTGGCCGTATTATAAGCCATTGAGTAATTATCTCTTTCAAAATGACTAACCTGCTAACTCTTAATATAAAACTCACAGAATTACTCCGCACACCAAATACAATGTGTACAGGCCGGCACAACAATATTGCGAGCCTGCCTTTATGCGTTGTTAGTTGTTTGCATGTGTGGTCGCAGTATAAGCTATCAATACAATCTCCATCAAACTGACTTGCAACCACGTGTGCAAATCTAAACACATGTTCTCAACCACGCCCGTACACACACGAAGACACAACACCAGCAACAACAGTCGGTACCCAATCCTCAGAGACATATCACCAACAGTCTGGCCTCAGCTGCGTCCTCACCCGTGCAACAACACAACCAGGTCAACGGGCTCTGAGACTCACACAGGAGTGTAAGGCGGGCATTGCACCACCGAGAGTTGGGGAGCCCCGACCGACCTTAAGTCAACCGGCCGGCATTGCACACCCTTCCTAGAGTTGAGCCCGTAGTATAAGCCCTGAATATAACAGACTAAGGCAACGGAGTTCAAACATGCACCAACTTGGACACTAGTTTACAACAAATCACTAAATAAAAAGCTATCAACCTAGTCAAACTAACAGAATTCGTATTTCAATCAAGGTAAGTCTTCTCGCCGGTCCGCTTTTGGAATGGGGGGGGGGGGGGCTTTGCTTCCTGCCAGGGTGGCATGTAACCCATACTCCACAAGCAAGCATCAAATGACTAGGAAACACTCACAACCAAACTCAACAAACGCTCTTCAGCGGCACTATATCACTCAACCGTGGGTTGTAGGAGAGGGCTTACGGCCCTTTCAAATCTTCCCGGGGGGATCTTCCCAAACCCAAACTCCAAACTCAGGCGATCCATATTTTCTCGACATTTCGTCAAGTAAAATAATTTTCATCTCGTTTCACGATGCCACCCAAAGCAGGAAGCAAAGGAGCCAAAAAGGCCACCAAGACCCAGAAGGCGTCAACGACCGGCACCAAGAAGAGGCACCGAAAAAGGAAGGAATCCTACGGAATCTACATCTACAAAGTCTTGAAACAGGTACACCCAGACACCGGTGTCAGCAGCAAAGCCATGTCCATCATGAACAGCTTTGTCAACGACATTTTCGAGAGGATCGCAGCTGAGGCCTCCCGATTGGCCCACTACAACAAACGATCCACCATCACCTCCAGAGAGGTCCAGACCGCCGTCAGACTTCTTCTCCCAGGTGAATTGGCCAAGCACGCCGTCTCTGAGGGCACCAAGGCCGTCACGAAGTACACCAGCAGCAAGTAAACTGTTCACTTACAGCTTTACACACAAACGGCCCTTTTCAGGGCCACCCAAATTTTCCAAAAAGATAAACTATTAGAATTGCTAAACTATTCGAATCACTGTGGGTTAGGGACAATGAGGAATTCACGAATAACCATGAAAAGGAAGGGAACTGAACTGAATAAAAATATAAGCAAATATCCCAACTAAAGTGCACATAGCATTTATTGGGATCAAGTATATAAGAACATGCCCCGTATATGTGGGGGGCATGGCAACAAAGTAGCTGTCAGAAATGTGTGTAAAAAATAATAATAACGGGAATGAGCTTGTTTGAATATTGAATGCTTAATTGTGGAATATAGCCCAATTCCCTGATGAAGATGTAACAAGTGATTAAAAGTTAGGTCACACGTCCATACACATTTCAGTTACTATGCAGTTTGTCTATATATATAGAACTAAACTAACATAGTGCAGTGTTCGAAAAAAAAATTGTATTTAGTAAACTTTTATGAGCACGTTTCCATCCTTCACTCGCTCGCTCACTCACTCACTCCTTTATGTGCCTTTCATGTATATACTAAAATTGTATTAACATGGCGTGTTATTTTTGCTGTACAGCAATTTTTAAAGTATCTCTTTAAAATAATTTGGTGGCCCTGAAAAGGGCCGTTTGTTTGAAGCTGTGCTTCCGATCTTTCGGGTGTTTAACCACCGAATCCGTAGAGGGTTCTGCCTTGTCGTTTAAGAGCATAGACGACATCCATGGCGGTGACGGTCTTCCTCTTGGCATGCTCGGTGTAGGTGACGGCATCTCGGATGACATTTTCCAAGAAAACCTTGAGGACACCTCGGGTCTCTTCGTAGATCAATCCTGAGATTCTCTTGACACCACCTCGTCGAGCAAGACGACGAATAGCGGGCTTGGTGATACCCTGGATGTTATCACGCAAGACTTTCCTGTGACGCTTGGCGCCACCCTTTCCCAAACCTTTTCCTCCTTTGCCTCGCCCTGACATTTTTTTTATATTGTATGTATGAATCAGCGAGCTGAAATGACAAGGCGATTAATCGTCCTTTATTTATACTGTGCGCGCGGGCCTATTTCAAGACGCCTGTTTTGGCTGAATTTTAATAACTGACCTGGTTTCTCTTTGCAGCTCTCTGACGTGCACGATATGAACCACCGGAGTGTGACAAATAAAAGCGGGAAAGTTGAAGTTGGTAACATGCAAGGTATGTAAATATGGGTTCTTTGTATTTATTTCTTCCTTCGATTAATACTTTACACATAAAGTTGTTAATGGCTCGTGCCTTCGGCGACGGTCACTCAGCATTGGAACAAGGCAGTTGGCAGCATTTTGTGTCTTAAATAAATGTGCTGTTAAATTGTTATAACGTCAACACGCCCTGTGTGCACAGAGTGACGTCCCGTTGACCACATAAATGACGTACGTCGTGCTGCTGATATGTATTTACCCAAGGTCGGTTTGTTTTTCTCTCACCCACCTCCATATTACACAGAAATAGGTCACTTCAATTTGAAACACCCCGTATCTATCTAGCCTTTAATTTTTATTGTCGGTATGTGCGCACCCGGTACGTGTCGGTCGGTGACCTGACCCCCTCCCCCAAAAGCGAAATATTGAATTTGTTTTGTTCATAGAAGATGAAAAGAAAAGATGAAAGAGAGAAAGAAATCGAGGGAAAAAGATGTAAGTTTTTTTTTTTTTTTTTTTTTTTTTAAATACATTTTTATTCATTAACTCATGAATGAAATTGGACCCAAAACTCAGGCACAGCCTATTTTATTGGGTCCAAACAGAAAAATACAAAAAGTTGACAAACAAGGACACATGACAATTTAATGGTGTATATATCTTGTATCATGGAAATTCCTAATAATCATTAAGTATGAAGTCACTAAATAGGATTAAATAAGACAGGGTTATCCTGAAAAATACTGTTGATGGCAATGAGTAAGAGTTTAGAGTTTAAAATGATTCAATATTCAGATAAAGTTGTGATGATATAATAACCATATAAATTTGAATATAAATTTGAATGATACGTCACATCCACATGTATCAATCTGCAAGTTAAACTTAAGCAGAAAAAGTGTACTGCAGTTGATATGTAATCACAGTCTCTCAGTAGATTCAAAGTAAATATGAAGTGCATTACATATTGTTGAATTTGTATTAGGAACAACATGGGATGATCCAATAAGAAAATCTTTAATACAAATTTCACAATCTAGGTCTTTCAATGTTAATACTAAGGATTCACGTTGTCTATAAAATAATGGGCAAAAGACTATGTAGTGCTCAGGATCCTCATAAGCATAACCACAACTACAGCTTGGATCATCAATTAGAAACCTTTCATACTTATGAGCATTCAGATCACTACAGCCTAGGCGCAATTTAGCATGTATTATTTGGTTACATCTGCTCCCTTCATAATAGACTTTGGGCACCACTGTATTGAATCTAGTCAAGTCAAATTTTAATTTAGATAGAGAATTTGTATTTAGTATATCAGTGTCCACATTGTTCCACAGTCTCACACCAGAAGGAAAGAATGAGTTATAGAAACTTTTCAGATTCCATTCGAATTCAATTAATTTATCCACTCGAAAAGAGTAATCACATGTATCAGAGACAAGTCTTGGAATCTTCAGATAGAGATACTGTGGACAAAGCCTATTCACAAGTTTAAACATCATAATGGTTTTTCTACGTTCTCGTCTTAAACTTAAGGGAGCAAAACCAGTTTCAGTGTATATTAGATTATGACTGATACCTCTAACGGCACCACATATTGTGCGAAGACCATCAAGGTGTAAATTTTCCAACTGAGTACATTTTGTCAAAGAGCAATTACCCCAAACTGAGTCTGCATAATCAAATAGAGGTAATATGAAAGACCTGTATATGTTCAGTAAGGCCGATCTCGATAGGCGATATTTAAAACTCCTAAATATGTTTATCATAGGTGCAACCTTATTGACAATAGTGTCAATATGGATGTCCCAATTTCCACTCCTACTGAAAGTGAGACCCAGGTGTTTGTGTTCATCTACTTCTTGTACTGGTTGATCACATAAGAACAATACTGGATTAACATGGTTACCATCCACTCCGATTGTCAAAGTTTTTGTTTTGGCAGGGCTAAAATTAACTTGCCATTTCTTTGCCCATTCTCCAATACGGAGAAGGTCCCTATTTAGAATCTCGGCAGCCATAACTTCATTGTCTACAGGCAAAAATAAGCAGGTATCATCTGCATAAAGTCTAATGTTAGATTCTATACCCGACACTATATCGTTGATGTAAATATTAAATAGGAGGGGGCCTAGTACTGAGCCTTGTGGTACACCAGCATGTATAGTACTATTCTTAGAAATTTTTCCATTAATTACTGTGGACTGAGTTCTATTATTAAGATATTTAACAAACCATGACAGTAATTTACCTCGGTGTAAGTTAATGAAATAAAATTACAAATAGTAATATGCTAAAGGAATAACAATACAAAAAGGAGTAAAACTAAAGAAAGAAAGAAAGAAAGAAAGAAAGAAAGAAAGAAAGAAAAACAAAGAAAGATAGGAAGGAAGGAAGGAAGGAAGGAAGGAAGGAAGGAAAGAGAGGAAGGAAGGAAATATCAAATACAGCAGTGTTAAAACAACACAAAACAAAAACATAATTTGTGTCACTGATGCACACAAACGTAACATGTTGTAAACTGAATAAAAGTAATGCTTCGTTTTGGAGAGAAAAAAAAGTCACACTTTATTCAATTGTAATTATAAATGTTTGTAATTATAAATGTACGTAATCATAAATGTATGTAATTATAAATAAATGTAATTATAAATGTACGTAATCATAAATGTATGTAATTATAAATAAATGTAATTATAAATAAATGTAATTATAAATAAATGTAACTATAAATAAATGTAATTAAAATAAATGTAATTGAAGATAAATGTTGACGAAAGTTATAAATAATCGATTATGTAATTTGGCTGGCTGCAAACCCAGAGTCTGTTTTGGACTCTCTTAATATTAAAGTGATGTGAAACACTCCGATATGGTGATCAACAATAAATGGAAAATAATATTGTTCACAGTAGTAATTTTTACAAATATTTATCCAAATTGACAAGACACACCGTCGTTCTTATATACTAATTAAATGCAGTGACTCTTGGTGGGGAAATCGTTTTGGTTAGTTTATCGCCAACAGATGCGCCCCGAATCGAATAGTAAATATTTACAATTGAGCGTAGTTCAGACGATGTTTTCTATGGAGTGGCACGATCGATTTGCTTGAGATTTTAGTAAAATGCTATATTCCTCCAGTTGGCATCGCGCCTGGATACTAACTGATCAGTTTCACGTACCCAAAACAAGTAAATACTATGTCTCTAACACATTGAATCACACGTAATGTTATACATGTCAAGCTCTCTCTCTACACATACCACACACACCCAGTCCCTCCCCCTTATTTTCCTGACTTGCAATTGTTTGCTTGCGCTTATACATATATATTTATTGTTATCTAATCTAATATAGCAATTTTGTAATAGTTTATCTTTTTGGAAAATTTGGGTGGCCCTGAAAAGGGCCGTTTTGTTGTTGTGTTTGAGTAGCAAACTGTTTACTTGCTGCTCTGAGATTTCTTGGGGAGGAGGACAGCCTGGATGTTTGGCAGAACACCACCCTGGGCGATGGTCACACCAGACAACAGTTTGTTCAATTCCTCGTCGTTTCTGATGGCAAGCTGCAGATGTCTTGGGATGATTCTGCTCTTCTTGTTGTCACGAGCGGCGTTTCCTGCCAACTCGAGAACCTCAGCTGCGAGGTATTCGAGAACTGCAGCCAAGTAGACTGGAGCTCCGGCACCGACTCGCTCAGCATAGTTGCCTTTTCTCAACAGACGGTGAATTCTTCCGACTGGGAACTGGAGTCCAGCCCTTGATGATCGGGACTTTGCCTTTCCCTTTACTTTGCCACCTTTGCCACGTCCAGACATAATTGTGTATTTTCTAGTGTACGAAATTCGACAAATGGAAAATTAAATCTCCACAATTAAATCTCCGAGGGGTGGGTAGGAAATTTATACTCCTTTGCGGATCGACCTACATAAATGAGCCAATAATGTGCTTTCGCCGAAGTCCGTGTTTAAAAACTGAAGCTTTGTGTGCTTAAAATAGTAACTGGGGGCTATGTTTGATCCGCGTTAGAGCGCACTCGCGATATAAAAGAAAACGGTTTCTGCCGGCGATCCATATCTCTGGCAGCAAGTGGAGCGAACAAGTCAGATTTTATTTGACTCCATTAGTTCCTTGCGGTGTCAGAGCGTCGGTACGAGTGATTTGAGCGGTCTGTAACCTTAATTGGAAGCAACCGCCCTCGTGCTGATGCCGGCGAGTGAGACGGTTTTGGATTAGGCTTAGTGCGACGGACAATGGAGTTAATCCCTGACGCCGCGTTAGCAGCGATAGAGAGATCTCAAATTGCGGATATTGTTAGCTGGAATCTCCAGTCTAACAGAGGCTATTTGACTCTCTGCGTTGAATTCAGGACGGGAGATGCTGGAAACCAGAAATCTTCCACCTGGAGCAAGACCAAGACCAGCCGTAACATGAAAGAGGAGCCTCCTAAGAGAAAGACACCAGCTCGAAGGAGAAGGGACGCAGCCAGACGGGCGAAATGGAAGAAGAAGATGGGGGCGACCGTTGATCGACCGGTCACCCCTCCCCGTGTGGCTCAGCCGTCTATAGTCAAAGCCGGCGGGTCGAAGTTGTCTGAGAGACGCCCAGACGACTCGACCTGCATGGAGACTGACGACATAGCACCAACTAGCAGGGATTCCGTGGATCTGCCGGAGATCCCTGCTGTCGTCGTCGAGGCTTGCGGAGACAGGGACGTGGATACCACCCCAGATGTTCCTGCCGCCAGCTTCGACGTGGAACTGGACTTTACACCTCGGACACCGGATTATCGAAACATCCCGGTGTCCCCCAGCTCCACCAGCACCAACAACAACACCAGCTCAGCCTCCACCCGTTCTCTTGATGCGATTGTAGCAGCTTGCGGTTCAAACGAGGAGTCAATCTCAGTAGCCATGAAATTTTTGGTAGAAGAAAGACAAAGACAACGAGAAAGACATGCTGATCTAATGGCAGATTATGCTACTAGAGATGCTAAGCTCAATCAACAACGGGAAGAAGAACAGGCAGCTGAGCTCCAACAACAACAACAGCAAACAGAACCACAACAACAACAACAAACAGTACCTCAACAAAGAAAAAAAAAGAAAGCCAAGAAAAAGAAATAATGTCTAGATCATTTCCATTTCACCTTCACCAATTCATGCTTATGTATTACCATAACATGTACTTTATATTAAATCACAGTGGGTTGTAGGAGAGGGGTTCCGCCCCTTTCAAATCTTCCCGGGAAAGTTTCCCAAACCCCCTATCAGGCGATCCATATTTTCTCGACATTTCGTCAAGTAAAATAATTTTCATCTCGTTTCACGATGCCACCCAAAGCAGGAAGCAAAGGAGCCAAAAAGGCCACCAAGACCCAGAAGGCGTCAACGACCGGCACCAAGAAGAGGCACCGAAAAAGGAAGGAATCCTACGGAATCTACATCTACAAAGTCTTGAAACAGGTACACCCAGACACCGGTGTCAGCAGCAAAGCCATGTCCATCATGAACAGCTTTGTCAACGACATTTTCGAGAGGATCGCAGCTGAGGCCTCCCGATTGGCCCACTACAACAAACGATCCACCATCACCTCCAGAGAGGTCCAGACCGCCGTCAGACTTCTTCTCCCAGGTGAATTGGCCAAGCACGCCGTCTCTGAGGGCACCAAGGCCGTCACGAAGTACACCAGCAGCAAGTAAACTGTTCACTTACAGCTTTACACACAAACGGCCCTTTTCAGGGCCACCCAAATTTTCCAAAAAGATAAACTATTAGAATTGCTAAACTATTCGAATCACTGTGGGTTAGGGACAATGAGGAATTCACGAATAACCATGAAAAGGAAGGGAACTGAACTGAATAAAAATATAAGCAAATATCCCAACTAAAGTGCACATAGCATTTATTGGGATCAAGTATATAAGAACATGCCCCGTATATGTGGGGGGCATGGCAACAAAGTAGCTGTCAGAAATGTGTGTAAAAAATAATAATAACGGGAATGAGCTTGTTTGAATATTGAATGCTTAATTGTGGAATATAGCCCAATTCCCTGATGAAGATGTAACAAGTGATTAAAAGTTAGGTCACACGTCCATACACATTTCAGTTACTATGCAGTTTGTCTATATATATAGAACTAAACTAACATAGTGCAGTGTTCGAAAAAAAAATTGTATTTAGTAAACTTTTATGAGCACGTTTCCATCCTTCACTCGCTCGCTCACTCACTCACTCCTTTATGTGCCTTTCATGTATATACTAAAATTGTATTAACATGGCGTGTTATTTTTGCTGTACAGCAATTTTTAAAGTATCTCTTTAAAATAATTTGGTGGCCCTGAAAAGGGCCGTTTGTTTGAAGCTGTGCTTCCGATCTTTCGGGTGTTTAACCACCGAATCCGTAGAGGGTTCTGCCTTGTCGTTTAAGAGCATAGACGACATCCATGGCGGTGACGGTCTTCCTCTTGGCATGCTCGGTGTAGGTGACGGCATCTCGGATGACATTTTCCAAGAAAACCTTGAGGACACCTCGGGTCTCTTCGTAGATCAATCCTGAGATTCTCTTGACACCACCTCGTCGAGCAAGACGACGAATAGCGGGCTTGGTGATACCCTGGATGTTATCACGCAAGACATTCCTGTGACGCTTGGCGCCACCCTTTCCCAAACCTTTTCCTCCTTTGCCTCGCCCTGACATTTTTTTTATATTGTATGTATGAATCAGCGAGCTGAAATGACAAGGCGATTAATCGTCCTTTATTTATACTGTGCGCGCGGGCCTATTTCAAGACGCCTGTTTTGGCTGAATTTTAATAACTGACCTGGTTTCTCTTTGCAGCTCTCTGACGTGCACGATATGAACCACCGGAGTGTGACAAATAAAAGCGGGAAAGTTGAAGTTGGTAACATGCAAGGTATGTAAATATGGGTTCTTTGTATTTATTTCTTCCTTCGATTAATACTTTACACATAAAGTTGTTAATGGCTCGTGCCTTCGGCGACGGTCACTCAGCATTGGAACAAGGCAGTTGGCAGCATTTTGTGTCTTAAATAAATGTGCTGTTAAATTGTTATAACGTCAACACGCCCTGTGTGCACAGAGTGACGTCCCGTTGACCACATAAATGACGTACGTCGTGCTGCTGATATGTATTTACCCAAGGTCGGTTTGTTTTTCTCTCACCCACCTCCATATTACACAGAAATAGGTCACTTCAATTTGAAACACCCCGTATCTATCTAGCCTTTAATTTTTATTGTCGGTATGTGCGCACCCGGTACGTGTCGGTCGGTGACCTGACCCCCTCCCCCAAAAGCGAAATATTGAATTTGTTTTGTTCATAGAAGATGAAAAGAAAAGATGAAAGAGAGAAAGAAATCGAGGGAAAAAGATGTAAGTTAATGAAATAAAATTACAAATAGTAATATGCTAAAGGAATAACAATACAAAAAGGAGTAAAACTAAAGAAAGAAAGAAAGAAAGAAAGAAAGAAAGAAAGAAAGAAAAACAAAGAAAGATAGGAAGGAAGGAAGGAAGGAAGGAAGGAAGGAAGGAAAGAGAGGAAGGAAGGAAATATCAAATACAGCAGTGTTAAAACAACACAAAACAAAAACATAATTTGTGTCACTGATGCACACAAACGTAACATGTTGTAAACTGAATAAAAGTAATGCTTCGTTTTGGAGAGAAAAAAAAGTCACACTTTATTCAATTGTAATTATAAATGTTTGTAATTATAAATGTACGTAATCATAAATGTATGTAATTATAAATAAATGTAATTATAAATGTACGTAATCATAAATGTATGTAATTATAAATAAATGTAATTATAAATAAATGTAATTATAAATAAATGTAACTATAAATAAATGTAATTAAAAATAGATGTAATTGAAGATAAATGTTGACGAAAGTTATAAATAATCGATTATGTAATTTGGCTGGCTGCAAACCCAGAGTCTGTTTTGGACTCTCTTAATATTAAAGTGATGTGAAACACTCCGATATGGTGATCAACAATAAATGGAAAATAATATTGTTCACAGTAGTAATTTTTACAAATATTTATCCAAATTGACAAGACACACCGTCGTTCTTATATACTAATTAAATGCAGTGACTCTTGGTGGGGAAATCGTTTTGGTTAGTTTATCGCCAACAGATGCGCCCCGAATCGAATAGTAAATATTTACAATTGAGCGTAGTTCAGACGATGTTTTCTATGGAGTGGCACGATCGATTTGCTTGAGATTTTAGTAAAATGCTATATTCCTCCAGTTGGCATCGCGCCTGGATACTAACTGATCAGTTTCACGTACCCAAAACAAGTAAATACTATGTCTCTAACACATTGAATCACACGTAATGTTATACATGTCAAGCTCTCTCTCTACACATACCACACACACCCAGTCCCTCCCCCTTATTTTCCTGACTTGCAATTGTTTGCTTGCGCTTATACATATATATTTATTGTTATCTAATCTAATATAGCAATTTTGTAATAGTTTATCTTTTTGGAAAATTTGGGTGGCCCTGAAAAGGGCCGTTTTGTTGTTGTGTTTGAGTAGCAAACTGTTTACTTGCTGCTCTGAGATTTCTTGGGGAGGAGGACAGCCTGGATGTTTGGCAGAACACCACCCTGGGCGATGGTCACACCAGACAACAGTTTGTTCAATTCCTCGTCGTTTCTGATGGCAAGCTGCAGATGTCTTGGGATGATTCTGCTCTTCTTGTTGTCACGAGCGGCGTTTCCTGCCAACTCGAGAACCTCAGCTGCGAGGTATTCGAGAACTGCAGCCAAGTAGACTGGAGCTCCGGCACCGACTCGCTCAGCATAGTTGCCTTTTCTCAACAGACGGTGAATTCTTCCGACTGGGAACTGGAGTCCAGCCCTTGATGATCGGGACTTTGCCTTTCCCTTTACTTTGCCACCTTTGCCACGTCCAGACATAATTGTGTATTTTCTAGTGTACGAAATTCGACAAATGGAAAATTAAATCTCCACAATTAAATCTCCGAGGGGTGGGTAGGAAATTTATACTCCTTTGCGGATCGACCTACATAAATGAGCCAATAATGTGCTTTCGCCGAAGTCCGTGTTTAAAAAATGAAGCTTTGTGTGCTTAAAATAGTAACTGGGGGCTATGTTTGATCCGCGTTAGAGCGCACTCGCGATATAAAAGAAAACGGTTTCTGCCGGCAGCAAGTGGAGCGAACAAGTCAGATTTTATTTGGCTCTATTAGTTCCTTGCGGTGTCAGAGCGTCGGTACGAGTGATTTGAGCGGTCTGTAACCTTAATTGGAAGCAACCGCCCTCGTGCTGATGCCGGCCTGAGTGAGACGGTTTTGGATTAGGCTTAGTGCGACGGACAATGGAGCTAATCCCTGACGCCGCGTTAGCAGCACTAGAGAGATCTCAAATTGCGGATATTGTTAGCTGGAATCTCCAGTCTAACAGAGGCTATTTGACTCTCTGCGTTGAATTCAGGACGGGAGATGCTGGAAACCAGAAATCTTCCACCTGGAGCAAGACCAAGACCAGCCGTAACTTGAAAGAGGAGCCTCCTAAGAGAAAGACACCAGCTCGAAGGAGAAGGGACGCAGCCAGACGGGCGAAATGGAAGAAGAAGATGGGGGTGACCGTTGATCGACCGGTCACCCCTCCCCGTGTGGCTCAGCCGTCTATAGTCAAAGCCGGCGGGTCGAAGTTGTCTGAGAGACGCCCAGACGACTCGACCTGCATGGAGACTGACGACATAGCACCAACTAGCAGGGATTCCGTGGATCTGCCGGAGGTCCCTGCTGTCGTCGTCGAGGCTAGCGGAGACAGGGACGTGGATACCACCCCAGATGTTCCTGCCGCCAGCTTCGACGTGGAACTGGACTTTACACCTCGGACACCGGATTACCAAAACATCCCGGTGTCCTCCAGCTCCACCAGCACCAACAACAACAACAACAACAGTACCACCAGCACCAGCTCCACTCGCTCTATCGAAGAAACAGTTAAGTTGGCGCTGGAGGCTCAGGCATCCGCCCATAAATTGATGGCGGCCTTAGATCTAAAGGAACAACAACAAACAGAACTTCAACAACAACAACAACAAACAGACCTTCAACACAGAAAAAAAAAGAAAGCCAAGAAAAAGAAATAATTCTATGTCTAGATCATTTTCATTTCACCCTCACCAATCTCATGTTAATGTAACACCATTACATGTTCCAAATTAAATTCAACAGTGGGTTGTAGGAGAGGGGTTCCGCCCCTTTCAAATCTTCCCGGGAAAGTTTCCCAAACCCCCTATCAGGCAGCAAGTGGAGCGAACAAGTCAGATTCTATTTGACTCCATTAGTTCCTTGCGGTGTCAGAGCGTCGGTACGAGTGATTTGAGCGGTCTGTAACCTTAATTGGAAGCAACCGCCCTCGTGCTGATGCCGGCGAGTGAGACGGTTTTGGATTAGGCTTAGTGCGACGGACAATGGAGTTAATCCCGGACGCCGCGTTAGCAGCGATAGAGAGATCTCAAATTGCGGATATTGTTAGCTGGAATCTCCAGTCTAACAGAGGCTATTTGACTCTCTGCGTTGAATTCAGGACGGGAGATGCTGGAAACCAGAAATCTTCCACCTGGAGCAAGACCAAGACCAGCCGTAACATGAAAGAGGAGCCTCCTAAGAGAAAGACACCAGCTCGAAGGAGAAGGGACGCAGCCAGACGGGCGAAATGGAAGAAGATGGGGGCGACCGTTGATCGACCGGTCACCCCTCCCCGTGTGGCTCAGCCGTCTATAGTCAAAGCCGGCGGGTCGAAGTTGTCTGAGAGACGCCCAGACGACTCGACCTGCATGGAGACTGACGACATAGCACCAACTAGCAGGGATTCCGTGGATCTGCCGGAGGTCCCTGCTGTCGTCGTCGAGGCTTGCGGAGACAGGGACGTGGATACCACCCCAGATGTTCCTGCCGCCAGCTTCGACGTGGAACTGGACTTTACACCTCGGACACCGGATTACCAAAACATCCCGGTGTCCTCCAGCTCCACCAGCACCAACAACAACACCAGCACAGCCTCCACCCGTTCTGCGGAAGAGATCTTAGCCGCTGAAGTAGCTGATATCGAGAAAATCATGGCAGACATGAGGGCTGACAACTTAGAGTCCCACCGGCGGCAGGCAGTAGCAGCAGCACAAACCACAGAACGGAGAGAAGCATTCCAACAACAACTACAGCAAATAAAACTCGAACAACAACAACAACAACAAACAGAACTTCAACACAGAAAAAAAAAGAAAGCAAAGAAAAAGAAATAATTCTATGTCTAGATCATTTTCATTTTCACCCTCACCAATCTCATGTTAATGTCACACCATTACATGTATCCTTATTAAATTCAACAGTGGGTTGTAGGAGAGGGGTTCCGCCCCTTTCAAATCTTCCCGGGAAAGTTTCCCAAACCCCCTATCAGGCGATCCATATCATTCGACCTCCCGCGTTCATCGTGACAGGTCGCTAAATCTCTCAGCTCTCTGGACAACCGATACTGCAAACAAAGCATTCTCGATTCACCAACACCTGGCTGATTACTGACCGCTCACTCGACAGCTCTCTACCGACTCCGGACAATAGAGCAATCAACGACTGCGCGACTCGCTTAGATACGGCTACCTGGATACCACGCTATTCGGACACCCGCTGTTAAGTACAAATTAATCTTCGCACTTCGCACTGTTATTTAGGTTTATCTTTTGGACAATATTGTGACACTCTGGCTACGCACTCAATTGTTAGAATTTTATAGATAGGTTATTTTGCATCGAACATAGGTAGGATAGCTGGTTGTACGGCAATCTTGGTACCATATGACGACACCCCCGGCGTATAAAGAGTCAGCTTGTGCTTGAGGAGAAGAAGTCTGCCAACACCGATTTTTTCGTGACAAAATTTCCACTTTTCGAAAAAAAAATAAAAAAATTTCACACAATTTTTCGAAATTCTCGACTTTTTTTTCGCAATTCTTCATTATTTTTTGAATCTTTTCAATTCTTCGATAATCAATTACAATATTTTCACACTAAACCGCTATTCGGCTCAACATGAATCCACAAACACAAATGGAGGGTCTCGTCGACCAAATCAAATCGCTTCGAGCCGAAATGAAAAGCAACACTGAAAAAGCAGAAAGAAACGCTGAAAGACTAGAACAAAAACTAGAATATCATCAGCAACTAGCCGTCGAAGCAAACAAACGAGCTGCCACCTTAACACAACAGATGTACGAACTAACATGCAAATCACAAACATCTAAGACCAAAACAAACAAATCCAAAACCACTAAAGTCACCAAAGCAGCAAAAACACCTACCGCCAACAAGTCCAAACCAGTCACCACAGTTAAAGCAGACATACATAGAAATGACGATCTTGACGTGTCGGGCATTGCACTGCTCACTCACACAGATGATCCAGTCACCCCCATCAACACCCCCCACAAAGATACAAACATGCCATCCGATGATAAGGGGGTTGAGACAGTCACAAACAAAAATGAGGGGTTTGAGACGTTCGCAAACAAAAACAAAAAGAAACGCAATAGGGAAACGCCGAGCCCATCTAGCTCTTCGACATCAACACCAAGGGAGTGCAAACGTAGATTAAATAGTTCCATACCTCATCCAACCCAAACCCAAAAACAAACAGCCAAACCAGCCACTACAAACAACGCGCAAAACAACAACAAACGACCAGCCACCCTTTTTGTAGATAACCCAACTCAAAATATGCTCAACAACCCATGGGAACTCCACGGTATTCTAGGGTCGAAGTACCCTATTAAAACGCAGAAAACCAAACGATCTAATCTACTAGTATACCCTTCTAACGAAGAAACTCGCCTCTTTCTCATAACAAAGGCCCATGTGGAAATCAAAGCGCTAAAACTATCAAATACAAGATTCAGACCAACTAAGGGTCAATCTACCCCACTCAATGAGAACCTTTTCGTGGTTATATGCGGGGTCCACCCTGATGTAACTGAGGGCAAAATAATTGATACCATCGGCTCAGAATTCGAAGCCAAACGACTTATATCATCAAAACATGGAGACCAACCTACTTTCAAAGTAAAAGTCAAGTGCCCCACAAAACAAGCTAAAGATACAATTTTGAAGGGGATATACCTGGGCACTAATAAATCCAAGTCTCTAGTCCTAGACTACAAACCACAGGCCCACGTAACTCAATGTTTCAAGTGCCAGTCGTTCCATCATACAGCCAAATTTTGCGACAACGAATTCGAAACTTGCAAACGGTGCGCGGGCCCTCACGACCATAAAGAATGTCCAATTATAGAAGACGAAGCTAAATGCGCCAATTGTGGTGGGAACCACCCAACCACATACAAGGGGTGCCCCAGATATATAGAGGCAGTTAAACAAGCAGAGTACAAAAAATTATCATACGCAACGATCACAAAAAAACCAGCCGAAACGTCAGACGCACTTAGATTGGCTAATACGCTATATGCATGCCTTTTTGAATCCCACAAACTAAGGTACCTGAACGCCGACCAAGCAGACAGTAAAATAATGCAAACAATTCAAAACAATGTAAACAAATATTATAAAACAAACATAACAGCAAGCATAATGCAATTTCACGACAAGAACATAGATAAGCAAAGTAAGTAGACAGTGAAACACGAAAGTGTAAAATAACCTCCACAACCAATTATCCTCCATACGCGGCACATAACAATCTTAATATAGCACATATCAACGCCAACAGCATTAGGGCCCGCAAACAGGAATTAGTCGAATATGTAGAAGAAAATAAAATAGACATACTTACAGTTAACGAAACTAAACTGGGCAAGGATACTAAATTTTCATTTCCGGGCTTTAATACACATAGGAAAGACAGATCCTCCGCGGGGGGTGGGGTCGCAATTCTAGTACGGCACCACATAAAATACACCATTATCAATACATCAGAACTTACGGACGAAGTCATCGCAATCGAAACCACAATTAGTAATAGGAAAACAGCTATAGTCTCACTATACGTACCCCCTTGCAAAACCCCCCCTCTACTCTCAACGTTCAAATTTTTCACCAATAAATTCAAAAATTGTATCTTTTTGGGAGATCTCAACGCCAAACACATTGTGTATAAATGCAGCAAAACCAATCCATACGGAGACGCCCTTTTCAACATAATCGAAGACCAAGAACTAGTGTTACTCAATAACAAAGGCATCGCAACCCACCATAACATAGCGACCAGATTTTGGGACATATTAGATTATGCTTTCGCCACGCCATCAATCGCAAAAACTATACATAAATGCAAAATAGGATTTGATATAGGGAGTGACCACTACCCAGTCGAACTCTATATAACAAATGCCAAACCACAACACAATAAAGTTATTCTCAAAAGAAACCTCAGAAATGCAAATTGGGACAAATTCAGGGAATTAATCAACGCAAACATCGATAAGACAGAAATTAAATCTCCTAATGACATTGAGATGGCAGCCAAAACAATATCTGATATTATTAAGGATGCCATTGACATAGCATGCCCAAAAAAGAAAATTAAGCAAAATACTTGGAGGGTATCAAGGGAAACATTAGATTTAATTCACCTTAAACGCAAAACATGCAGATTAATGCAAAAGCACCCCAAAGACACAGAGTACAGAACCATGTATAATAACCTAACCAGACAAGTAAATAAAGCAGTTAAACGAGAAAAAAGGGAATCTTGGGAAAGGGTTACCACCGAACTTGGGGAAAGACAACTAGATGGGAAATTCTGGAAAACATTCAAAATTCTAACTAGCCAAGCCACCTCCAATAACAATGACAAACCGCTCAAAAACGAGGCCGACGAATCATTCACAAACAACAAAGACAAAGCCAAAATTTTTGCGACGTCATTAAAAAACATCCACAAAACCCACCAGGGGGACCAATTTGATGGGAAATTCAGGAAAAAAGTAATTGAACATGTAAGACAATATAAACAAACTTACGGTTCCTTAAAATACCCCATACCAGAGGCAGATGATAAGCATATACTGGCAACTCCCATCTCCTCCCTAGAAATTCAAGACTGCCTCAAGCGTGCAAAACCAAACAAAGCCCCCGGGGACGACGAATTAACCTTCGGCATAATCAAACAAGGCCCCAAATCACTATTCGATAGGTTAGAACTAATATATAATAAATGTCTACAGCATGGATACTTCCCTAAATCCTGGAAATCCGCTATTGGGGTGATGATTCCAAAACCGGGCAAAGACCATAAAATAGCTACCAACTTTAGACCAATCAGCCTACTTCAGTGTATGGGTAAACTTTTTGAAAGAATCATCAGCACTAGATTATTATCCTACTTAGAGAATAAAAACTTTTTTAATAAATTTCAACGTGCATATCGTAAAGGCAAAGATGGAACCGAACACATCTACAGAATAGTTGAAGATATGCGCACAGCATTGGGTCGTGATTGGGAGGGGGCCGCCATTTTCTTGGATGTAGAGAAGGCCTTTGACTCCGTGTGGCACCATGGCCTTCGCTACAAACTAAAAACAACAACCGATATACCCACCAAAATGTTACGACTTATATCATCATTTCTCATGCACAGATCTATCAAAGTTAGGGTGGGTGACGAAATCTCAGACAATGTTGACCTCAAAGCAGGTACTCCTCAAGGGTCGGTCCTAAGCCCGCTACTTTTCCTAATATACGTCAATGACATCCCCCACAATCCACTTCATAACATACAAATATCACAATTTGCCGACGATCTGGGCCTTTGGACCACCGGGGGGAACCCCAAAACGTTGGAATTAAGATTACAAAAACAACTTAATGACCTGGAAATATGGTGTTCTAAATGGCGCATCAAACTCAACGCCAAAAAAACTCAGTTAATTGTATTTAGTAGAAAACATACTAAAGGCAAACTAAATTTATCCATCTTTGGGGAAACTTTCGAACAAACCCAGGAAGCAACTCTATTAGGCATAACCCTCGACAGCAGATTATCTTTTCACCCCCATATCAAAAACATCTCGACCAGGGCCTCCCAAAGAATTGGGCTATTAAGGATGCTCAGGGGCACCTCATGGGGACTCAATCCAGAAACCCTGATTAAACTTTATAAGCAATTTATACGACCAATTATGGAATATGGGGCCATAATAACAGCCGATCTTCCTAAATCCACACTCAACAAACTCCAAATTATACAGAATAAAACATTAAGAATGGCCCTTCAGGAAAACATACGTACCCCCATCAGAACGTTACATGATACAGCCGATATACCTACCATCCGCGTCAGATTACAAGTACTAGCCGCAAACAGTCTTATAAGACTACAAGGCAGTACTTTAGTCGACGAACTAGAACTTAGGAAAACTTTGCTCACCAAAGACAAAACAAAAGCAGCTGGCCGGCGAGGCGAAGTTGGTTCTGGTTCACCGGAATAAACCCCTCAATGGTCATGCCATCACTCCCCCAATCCAACGAACACTTCCCAATCAACATAAACAAATAGACTTATCTCATAAAATTCATAAAACGCAGGTCGATCAAGTTACTAACACAGTTCAATCAAAAGGAAAGTAAGTATACAAGTAGACATCACATTATCGAGTCAGCCCCACCAGGAAGACACGTAATTATGAATTATGTTTCAACAGGGCTCGATGAGACGTACTGCTCATCGACAGGATATCACAGTGAACTGGCCACGCCCTCTCTGCAGTAAAGCAAGCCCTCAATAAAACCCACTGCTTATACTCAGCTTAAATAACCTATTGGGTATGTACTAACCCATGTATGCAACAACCGCAATATCGACCGTCTAACAAGACTAACTTAATATTAAAACGTAGGGTAGCGGGCTCCGGCCCTAGATGGCTCCTTGGGCGCTGATGAATGTCCTCGGGCGGCATAGATACCCTTTTGGTGGCCGTATTATAAGCCATTGAGTAATTATCTCTTTCAAAATGACTAACCTGCTAACTCTTAATATAAAACTTACAGAATTACTCCGCACACCAAATACAATGTGTACAGGCCGGCACAACAATATTGCGAGCCTGCCTCTATGCGTTGTTAGTTGTTTGCCTGTGTGGTCGCAGTATAAGCTATAAATATAATCTCCCTCAAACTGACTTACAACCACATATACAATTTAAACACATGTTCTCAACCACGCCCGTACATACACGTAGACACAATACTAGCAACAACAGTCGGTACCCAATCCTCAGAGACATATCACCAACAGTCTGGCCTCAGCTGCGTCCTCATCTTTGCAACAACACAACCAGGTCAACGGGCTCTGAGACTCACACAGGAGTGTAAGGCGGGCATTGCACCACCGAGAGTTGGGGAGCCCCGACCGACCTTAAGTCAACCGGCTGGCATTGCACACCCTTCCTAGAGTTGAGCCCGTAGTATAAGCCCTGAATATAACAGACTAAGGCAACGGAGTTCAAGCATGCACCAACTTGGACACTAGTTTACAATCGTATTCAATCAAGGTAAGTCTTCTCGCTGGTCCGCTTTTGGAATGGGGGGGGGGCTTTGCTTCCTGCCAGGGTGGCATGTAACCCATACTCCACAAGCAAGCATCAAAATGACTAGGAAACACTCACAACCAAACTCAACAAACGCTCTTCAGCGGCACTATATCACTCAACCGTGGGTTGTAGGAGAGGGCTTACGGCCCTTTCAAATCTTCCCGGGGGGATCTTCCCAAACCCAAACTCCAAACTCTTCGGCGATCCATATTCTCTGGCAGCAAGTGGAGCGAACAAGTCAGATTTTATTTGACTCCATTAGTTCCTTGCGGTGTCAGAGCGTCGGCACGAGTGATTTGTGCGGTCTGTAACCTTAATTGGAAGCAACCGCCCTCGTGCTGATGCCGGCCTGAGTGAGACGGTTTTGGATTAGGCTTAGTGCGACGGACAATGGAGCTAATCCCTGACGCCGCGTTAGCAGCACTAGAGAGATCTCAAATTGCGGATATTGTTAGCTGGAATCTCCAGTCTAACAGAGGCCATTTGACTCTCTGTGTTGAATTCAGGACGGGAGATGCTGGAAACCAGAAATCTTCCACCTGGAGCAAGACCAAGACCAGCCGTACCATGAAAAAGGAGCCTCCTAAGAAAAAGACACCAGCTCGAAGGAGAAGGGACGCAGCCAGACGGGTGAAATGGAAGAAGAAGATGGGGGCGACCGTTGATCGACCGGTCACCCCTCCCCGTGTGGTTCAGCCATCCAGTGTCACAGCCGGTAGGCCGGAGTTGTCTGAGAGACGCCCAGACGACCCGGCCTGCATGGAGACAGATGACATCAGACCAGCTAGCAGGGACTCCGTAGATCTGCCGGAGGTCCCTGCTGTCGGCACAGAGACGAGCGGAGACAGGGACGCGGATACCACCCCCGATGTTCCTGCCGCCAGTTTCAACGTGGAGATGGAGACACCACCCAGCCTTTCTTCACCAGGGGCGGATAGCACCATCTCCGCCCCTCGGACGCCGAGGTACGAAGAGTGGCCGGCGTTACCAACAACACCACCAGTAGCTGAAATAGAACGACAGCGTCTCGCCATCACCGGGAAAATCTCACGCGACCCACGCAGCGAGTATCCACTCAGCATACAAGAGTACTGCGTGCTGGGGCGCCACCAGATTTACGAAGGATCAAGAGGACAGGACCCTTCACCCAGAACGATCATAAAAAGCATAATAGACGGAGTAATACAGCTAAAATGGAAGACATGGCCACCTGAGCCCAGAAACCTCAGCGCCGACTCAGATTCAACCACAACAACAACAACAACAACAACCACAACAGCAGCTACATCCAACCGAACGAAAAAGAAAGCAAAGAAATCCAAAAAAAAAAAATAGATCATTTTCACTTCACCTTCATCAATCTCATGTTTAATGTATTACCATTACATGTACTTTTATATTAAATAACAGTGGGTTGTAGGAGAGGGGTTCCGCCCCTTTCAAATCTTCCCGGGAAAGTTTCCCAAACCCCCTATCAGGCGATCCATATTTTCTCGACATTTCGTCAAGTAAAATAATTTTCATCTCGTTTCACGATGCCACCCAAAGCAGGAAGCAAAGGAGCCAAAAAGGCCACCAAGACCCAGAAGGCGTCAACGACCGGCACCAAGAAGAGGCACCGAAAAAGGAAGGAATCCTACGGAATCTACATCTACAAAGTCTTGAAACAGGTACACCCAGACACCGGTGTCAGCAGCAAAGCCATGTCCATCATGAACAGCTTTGTCAACGACATTTTCGAGAGGATCGCAGCTGAGGCCTCCCGATTGGCCCACTACAACAAACGATCCACCATCACCTCCAGAGAGGTCCAGACCGCCGTCAGACTTCTTCTCCCAGGTGAATTGGCCAAGCACGCCGTCTCTGAGGGCACCAAGGCCGTCACGAAGTACACCAGCAGCAAGTAAACTGTTCACTTACAGCTTTACACACAAACGGCCCTTTTCAGGGCCACCCAAATTTTCCAAAAAGATAAACTATTAGAATTGCTAAACTATTCGAATCACTGTGGGTTAGGGACAATGAGGAATTCACGAATAACCATGAAAAGGAAGGGAACTGAACTGAATAAAAATATAAGCAAATATCCCAACTAAAGTGCACATAGCATTTATTGGGATCAAGTATATAAGAACATGCCCCGTATATGTGGGGGGCATGGCAACAAAGTAGCTGTCAGAAATGTGTGTAAAAAATAATAATAACGGGAATGAGCTTGTTTGAATATTGAATGCTTAATTGTGGAATATAGCCCAATTCCCTGATGAAGATGTAACAAGTGATTAAAAGTTAGGTCACACGTCCATACACATTTCAGTTACTATGCAGTTTGTCTATATATATAGAACTAAACTAACATAGTGCAGTGTTCGAAAAAAAAATTGTATTTAGTAAACTTTTATGAGCACGTTTCCATCCTTCACTCGCTCGCTCACTCACTCACTCCTTTATGTGCCTTTCATGTATATACTAAAATTGTATTAACATGGCGTGTTATTTTTGCTGTACAGCAATTTTTAAAGTATCTCTTTAAAATAATTTGGTGGCCCTGAAAAGGGCCGTTTGTTTGAAGCTGTGCTTCCGATCTTTCGGGTGTTTAACCACCGAATCCGTAGAGGGTTCTGCCTTGTCGTTTAAGAGCATAGACGACATCCATGGCGGTGACGGTCTTCCTCTTGGCATGCTCGGTGTAGGTGACGGCATCTCGGATGACATTTTCCAAGAAAACCTTGAGGACACCTCGGGTCTCTTCGTAGATCAATCCTGAGATTCTCTTGACACCACCTCGTCGAGCAAGACGACGAATAGCGGGCTTGGTGATACCCTGGATGTTATCACGCAAGACTTTCCTGTGACGCTTGGCGCCACCCTTTCCCAAACCTTTTCCTCCTTTGCCTCGCCCTGACATTTTTTTTATATTGTATGTATGAATCAGCGAGCTGAAATGACAAGGCGATTAATCGTCCTTTATTTATACTGTGCGCGCGGGCCTATTTCAAGACGCCTGTTTTGGCTGAATTTTAATAACTGACCTGGTTTCTCTTTGCAGCTCTCTGACGTGCACGATATGAACCACCGGAGTGTGACAAATAAAAGCGGGAAAGTTGAAGTTGGTAACATGCAAGGTATGTAAATATGGGTTCTTTGTATTTATTTCTTCCTTCGATTAATACTTTACACATAAAGTTGTTAATGGCTCGTGCCTTCGGCGACGGTCACTCAGCATTGGAACAAGGCAGTTGGCAGCATTTTGTGTCTTAAATAAATGTGCTGTTAAATTGTTATAACGTCAACACGCCCTGTGTGCACAGAGTGACGTCCCGTTGACCACATAAATGACGTACGTCGTGCTGCTGATATGTATTTACCCAAGGTCGGTTTGTTTTTCTCTCACCCACCTCCATATTACACAGAAATAGGTCACTTCAATTTGAAACACCCCGTATCTATCTAGCCTTTAATTTTTATTGTCGGTATGTGCGCACCCGGTACGTGTCGGTCGGTGACCTGACCCCCTCCCCCAAAAGCGAAATATTGAATTTGTTTTGTTCATAGAAGATGAAAAGAAAAGATGAAAGAGAGAAAGAAATCGAGGGAAAAAGATGTAAGTTAATGAAATAAAATTACAAATAGTAATATGCTAAAGGAATAACAATACAAAAAGGAGTAAAACTAAAGAAAGAAAGAAAGAAAGAAAGAAAGAAAGAAAGAAAGAAAGAAAAACAAAGAAAGATAGGAAGGAAGGAAGGAAGGAAGGAAGGAAGGAAGGAAAGAGAGGAAGGAAGGAAATATCAAATACAGCAGTGTTAAAACAACACAAAACAAAAACATAATTTGTGTCACTGATGCACACAAACGTAACATGTTGTAAACTGAATAAAAGTAATGCTTCGTTTTGGAGAGAAAAAAAAGTCACACTTTATTCAATTGTAATTATAAATGTTTGTAATTATAAATGTACGTAATCATAAATGTATGTAATTATAAATAAATGTAATTATAAATGTACGTAATCATAAATGTATGTAATTATAAATAAATGTAATTATAAATAAATGTAATTATAAATAAATGTAACTATAAATAAATGTAATTAAAAATAAATGTAATTGAAGATAAATGTTGACGAAAGTTATAAATAATCGATTATGTAATTTGGCTGGCTGCAAACCCAGAGTCTGTTTTGGACTCTCTTAATATTAAAGTGATGTGAAACACTCCGATATGGTGATCAACAATAAATGGAAAATAATATTGTTCACAGTAGTAATTTTTACAAATATTTATCCAAATTGACAAGACACACCGTCGTTCTTATATACTAATTAAATGCAGTGACTCTTGGTGGGGAAATCGTTTTGGTTAGTTTATCGCCAACAGATGCGCCCCGAATCGAATAGTAAATATTTACAATTGAGCGTAGTTCAGACGATGTTTTCTATGGAGTGGCACGATCGATTTGCTTGAGATTTTAGTAAAATGCTATATTCCTCCAGTTGGCATCGCGCCTGGATACTAACTGATCAGTTTCACGTACCCAAAACAAGTAAATACTATGTCTCTAACACATTGAATCACACGTAATGTTATACATGTCAAGCTCTCTCTCTACACATACCACACACACCCAGTCCCTCCCCCTTATTTTCCTGACTTGCAATTGTTTGCTTGCGCTTATACATATATATTTATTGTTATCTAATCTAATATAGCAATTTTGTAATAGTTTATCTTTTTGGAAAATTTGGGTGGCCCTGAAAAGGGCCGTTTTGTTGTTGTGTTTGAGTAGCAAACTGTTTACTTGCTGCTCTGAGATTTCTTGGGGAGGAGGACAGCCTGGATGTTTGGCAGAACACCACCCTGGGCGATGGTCACACCAGACAACAGTTTGTTCAATTCCTCGTCGTTTCTGATGGCAAGCTGCAGATGTCTTGGGATGATTCTGCTCTTCTTGTTGTCACGAGCGGCGTTTCCTGCCAACTCGAGAACCTCAGCTGCGAGGTATTCGAGAACTGCAGCCAAGTAGACTGGAGCTCCGGCACCGACTCGCTCAGCATAGTTGCCTTTTCTCAACAGACGGTGAATTCTTCCGACTGGGAACTGGAGTCCAGCCCTTGATGATCGGGACTTTGCCTTTCCCTTTACTTTGCCACCTTTGCCACGTCCAGACATAATTGTGTATTTTCTAGTGTACGAAATTCGACAAATGGAAAATTAAATCTCCACAATTAAATCTCCGAGGGGTGGGTAGGAAATTTATACTCCTTTGCGGATCGACCTACATAAATGAGCCAATAATGTGCTTTCGCCGAAGTCCGTGTTTAAAAACTGAAGCTTTGTGTGCTTAAAATAGTAACTGGGGGCTATGTTTGATCCGCGTTAGAGCGCACTCGCGATATAAAAGAAAACGGTTTCTGCCGGCGATCCATATTTTCTCGACATTTCGTCAAGTAAAATAATTTTCATCTCGTTTCACGATGCCACCCAAAGCAGGAAGCAAAGGAGCCAAAAAGGCCACCAAGACCCAGAAGGCGTCAACGACCGGCACCAAGAAGAGGCACCGAAAAAGGAAGGAATCCTACGGAATCTACATCTACAAAGTCTTGAAACAGGTACACCCAGACACCGGTGTCAGCAGCAAAGCCATGTCCATCATGAACAGCTTTGTCAACGACATTTTCGAGAGGATCGCAGCTGAGGCCTCCCGATTGGCCCACTACAACAAACGATCCACCATCACCTCCAGAGAGGTCCAGACCGCCGTCAGACTTCTTCTCCCAGGTGAATTGGCCAAGCACGCCGTCTCTGAGGGCACCAAGGCCGTCACGAAGTACACCAGCAGCAAGTAAACTGTTCACTTACAGCTTTACACACAAACGGCCCTTTTCAGGGCCACCCAAATTTTCCAAAAAGATAAACTATTAGAATTGCTAAACTATTCGAATCACTGTGGGTTAGGGACAATGAGGAATTCACGAATAACCATGAAAAGGAAGGGAACTGAACTGAATAAAAATATAAGCAAATATCCCAACTAAAGTGCACATAGCATTTATTGGGATCAAGTATATAAGAACATGCCCCGTATATGTGGGGGGCATGGCAACAAAGTAGCTGTCAGAAATGTGTGTAAAAAATAATAATAACGGGAATGAGCTTGTTTGAATATTGAATGCTTAATTGTGGAATATAGCCCAATTCCCTGATGAAGATGTAACAAGTGATTAAAAGTTAGGTCACACGTCCATACACATTTCAGTTACTATGCAGTTTGTCTATATATATAGAACTAAACTAACATAGTGCAGTGTTCGAAAAAAAAATTGTATTTAGTAAACTTTTATGAGCACGTTTCCATCCTTCACTCGCTCGCTCACTCACTCACTCCTTTATGTGCCTTTCATGTATATACTAAAATTGTATTAACATGGCGTGTTATTTTTGCTGTACAGCAATTTTTAAAGTATCTCTTTAAAATAATTTGGTGGCCCTGAAAAGGGCCGTTTGTTTGAAGCTGTGCTTCCGATCTTTCGGGTGTTTAACCACCGAATCCGTAGAGGGTTCTGCCTTGTCGTTTAAGAGCATAGACGACATCCATGGCGGTGACGGTCTTCCTCTTGGCATGCTCGGTGTAGGTGACGGCATCTCGGATGACATTTTCCAAGAAAACCTTGAGGACACCTCGGGTCTCTTCGTAGATCAATCCTGAGATTCTCTTGACACCACCTCGTCGAGCAAGACGACGAATAGCGGGCTTGGTGATACCCTGGATGTTATCACGCAAGACTTTCCTGTGACGCTTGGCGCCACCCTTTCCCAAACCTTTTCCTCCTTTGCCTCGCCCTGACATTTTTTTTTTTTTTTTTTTTTTTTTTTTTTTTTAAAACGACTCAGTCTGGTCTTAGAGCTCACGGGACCACAAACCAGTACCGAGCCAGGATGGAATGTACGGGAAATAATAATGTGGTCAACGAGCAATAATTAACCGGATCATCACAGTCGCCTGGACCCTCGATGAAAATAAAACAAAAAACGTGGGCACTCGGCCTCTTCTACGGGTCATCTTCTCACGGGCAGAACTTTAATAAAATTAATATTAAGGCAACAAGTTGAAAAATAGAAAAATGATGTACGTAACTGTAACGAGACAAAAAAAGAATTAAATACGAAAATGGAATAATGCATAACAATAAAGGAAGAAAAGGAATAAACAACAATAAAAGAAAGGAAGGAAAGAAGGAAGAAGGAAAGAAAATGAGAAGCATAAGAGTACAAGTGACAGACAGAAGAGAGAATGGAAAGAGACAATGAAAAGTAAGAGTACAAGTAACCTAATAAAAGTAAACATACGCACGGGCGTAGTCGAAAGCATTGAGAGCAATAATATTATGTAAGAATGTGAAGCGGGTCACGCACGAAGCACCCGGCTGAACGACATGTGCCGTGAACGGGTTACACCGCCCAGCCCGGCACGCCGTGAGTTGAAAACCAACAGGCAGGCACATTAATCAGAGACGGATCGGGGGGTTAGAAACGGGGGGGGGCAGCAAGTAAGATAGATAGTTAAAGAGGAAGAAGGTCTAAATAAAATATAAAAAGACATATGTGGACCGAGCGCACAGAAACTGCCTGAAACGAGAAACTAAAGAAAACAAATTAAGGTATATGTGTACCAGGACACAGCAAGTACCTGAAATAAAGAAATTAAGCATACAGACATATAAACAGGGGTAAAGAGAAGAGTGGAGTTAAAATGAGAAGGTTACTAAATCATCGTCATCAAGAGTACATATGTCAGGGGAAAGGAGCCATAATTCGGCGAAAATATTACTGGACAGCCGATGATGATCGACTAAAACGCGGGTTCGAAGCCGTGATAAAAAGGCCAAAATGGGGATATGTGGCGGATGGACTATCCGGGTAGTTACATGATATTTTAGCGTGCGCTGAGCACAATGTATAGGATTTCTGGTATACCAAATTGCGGCAATGGCCTCTGTAATTAAGATGAGAGCCAGGGCGCGATGGGAAGGGTTTCGAGCGCGGACGATAAGAAATCGAATGTGACCTAAGTGTGGTCGGAATTTATTACCGGGGATAATATTATTGATCCAGGTGAATATTAAATCCCATAAGGGTTGGACCACTTCGCAATCGACGAAGAGATGTTGTAGGTCCTCCGGAGCTTTATTACAGAAGGAACAGTTCACATAAGGAAATGTTGTTGTGAAGCGCTTAATGCGAAGTCTTGTGAATAAAACGCCGTGGATAACCCGATAAAGGAGCCCACGAAGGGCCGGATCGACATGTACATTATGGAGGTTCATCCAGAGCAAAGTAAAGGGTAGTTTAGGAAAACGAATGGTAAGGGGCGGGGCAGTAATAATGGGCTTCAGTAAATGGTGATAAATAATTTTGGAATCGATGGTGGGCAGTAGGGGAAAATCGGGAAGATCACGAAAGGCAGCGAAAGCACGCAAGCAAGACAGATAAAAGGGGGGAATATACGCCGGATCACAGTGCGCGATGCTACGAGCAGCGAAAGCGGGGACGTATTCCCGGAGATGGAACCCTATCCAATATATAGCAAAAACGGACCATCGAGCGGTGGGGTTGGTCAGCAACCGTTGGATGTGACGAAGGAGGAGGGTATTGCATTTACTTTGTAAATGGGCAATATCGGCACCTCCTGCACTTTTCGGTGCATAAAGTAAGGACCGCGGGAGGGGCTCAATTAAAGTAGTCCAAAAAAAACGAAAAGCTGCTCTCTGAAAAAGCCGGATATAATGGGCGGACAAAGGAACAATAGACGTGTAATACCATAGTTTGCTAAAGCAATAGACATTGAGATACGAGGCTTTGGTGAATTGAGCTAAATTGACGGTGCGACCAAATTGTAAAGTTTTAGAAAATTTCTGAAATAAGTTGTGGAAATGGTCATCGGTAGTTACTGCCGAACCAAAAAGCAGGCCTAAAATTTTGTGGGAAGCGGACCACCGGAGACCGTACGGAGTGTCCGTACGATGACCCCAGCGACCGATAAATAACCCGACCGATTTAGTTAAGTTGAGCCGAGCACCGGACGCTGAGCCATAACGATCGATCGTTTGTAATGCGGCTCCGATGGAGGCATCGGTAGTAAGTATTAAGGTCACGTCATCAGCATACGCTGTAGTTTTAAAGGGGGTCGGAGCACCGGGCACAGTTAGCCCGGTGATCGAGGGGTTATTGCGAAAGTGATGTAGCAGGGGTTCTAAGCACAAGATATATAAAAGCGGGGAAAGACTGCATCCCTGGCGGACTGACCGAGTTACTGGAAAGGGGTCGGAAGTGTGTTGGTTGATATAAAGACTAGAATAAATGTCAGTATATAAAAGACGGACCCAAGAGACAAAGTTGGGTCCAAAGCCAAAGGAAGAAAGGGTGCGGAATAAATAATCATGATCAACTCGATCGAATGCCTTCTGTTGATCGAGGCTAACGAAAGCGCATGGGAGATTTTTCTGTTTACAATAGTCTTGAATATTCCGAAGTAAATGTAAATTATCCATGATAGTGCGTCCCGGAACTCCACACGTTTGATCTTCTTGGACAATAGAAGAAATGACCAATTTAAGTCGGTTACAAAGGGATTTAGACAAAATTTTGTAATCTACATTAAGAAGGCTGATGGGCCTATAATTAGACACAATTTCAGGATGAGCTGGGTCTTTCGGGAGCATAGTAATAAGCGATGTCCGCTGTGAAAAGGGAAGTTTATCGTGAAAGCAGTTGTTGTAAAGCTGTAATAATCGAGGTAAAATTTGTGGGGCAAAAGTCTTGTAGAATTCTGCAGGGAGGCCATCCGAGCCGGGGGATTTGCCGGAAGACATGTCAAAAAGCGCAGTGTGTAATTCTTCAACACGAAGAGTGGCTTCACAGAGGTCCGCGTCTGGGACAGACAAGCTATGTAGGTCAGTTAGAAAAGAATCAGCAGCTTGAGAATCGGTGTCCTCTTTGGTGAAGAGCTGAGACCAAAAAGCCGTAAATTGAGTTATAATATCGGAAGTCGAAGTATAGGTCGTACCAGCAGTGGTGACGGAAGTAATGATTTTTTTGGCACTGCGTGAGCGTTCTAGGGAATGGAAAAATTGGGCAGAACCGTCATGGGAATTTAAAACATTTGAGCGCGAACGGATATAAGCACCCTCAGCGTTCCGAGCATGAAAGGATTGGATGCTAGCACGAAGAGGGGCGAGCTGGTCTGCATATCTGCCAGGATGTAAGTGCTCAGCCTGAAGTAAAAGTTTATATTCTCGTTCCAATTTTCGAAGGGAAGCTCTAGTATTTGATGCCTTAATATTGGCATAATTCTGAATAAAAGCTCTAATATCCGCCTTGATCTGATCCCACCACTCCTGTGTGACATGAATGCCAGACACAGAAGCGGTGCGATCATACCAAAAGGTACAGAAATCAGACTTGAAATCAGGATCAAGAAAAAGGGAAATGTTGGCCTTCCAATATCCGGGGCCAATAGCGGATCGGGGGATCGTTGTGAAAAAGATACTAATGACATCGTGATCAGAGTGGGGGAAAGTTTGGGAAGAATAGTTGGGGGGGTCTGTCAGCAGAGATCGGGAGATATAAAATTTGTCCAGGCGCGTATGGACATTTGCGCTATGACGAGTAGTATGGACAGTGGTAGGGTTACCATGCCTATAAAAATCAACGAGGCCAAAATCCATAAATTTTTTGTGCCATTCTTTGGCATAGGCGGGAACAAGGGTCCGGCCACCAATTTTGTCGTATTTTGGATGAACTATAAAATTAAAATCCCCACCTAAAATGACTGATCGGCTGGTGACTAAATGGGGGAGTAAAGTTTGAAAAACAAGGTCTCTATTCTGGTCGGGTGCTTGAGGACCATAAAAGGAAAGGAAACGGAAAGCCACTCCGGAGACGTCGACATCGACGCCCGCGCAGCGGCCGTCCATATCCGAAAAAGATTTGATCACGGTGTGTTTTAGGGAATTTCGAATAAAAATCACCGTGCCGCATGAGCGGTTAGTACCATAGGACCAAAAACCTTTGCAATCTAATTTATATTGTAGGTCCTGTCCAAGTTGATAGTCGTCGACGTGCGTTTCCTGAAGGAAAAGCACGTCGACCCTATCAAAAAGGAAGAGATACTTAAGGGCCAGAATAGTCTTAGTATTGCGAAGACCGCACGCATTTAAAGAGGCTATGTGAAGTTTATCCATGGAAAGTCGAAAAGGTGAGATACGAAACGAGACAAGGGACACATAAATAGATACAGAAAGACACAAAGAACAGCCAGTCCCCAATGGATCTGGCGTAAAGTTGAGTCGGTGGGCAGGTGCAAAAATCAGAGGAAAAGCGAGAGGTCGTGAAGAAAAAGGCAACACAATATATCCAGAAGGCAAAAGGGAAAATCAGGGACGTTAGCGAGGGTCGAAGAGAATAAATATACACAATCATATTAAAACACATTAATCAGGTGCTGGGCCTTCCCGCACATTCAACTTGGCAGGAGGGTGACGTTCCTCGTCACCCTCATGCTGTCGCTTACTGCCCCCCCCAACCGCGCGAGTGTCCATCACTTCCATACGGTAAATGGCAGGGGACAGAGGACTGTCCGATTCCGAAACTTTTTCCACATCCAAATCGTCTGACCCGGACTCGGACAACTGGAAATCATTGTGGAGCCCCCCCTCCTGGAAAGAGGGAGGAGGCATATAGTCCTGCCCTGGTGCTAATGGTGTCTCGAACGTTGACAGGGTCACGTGACCATCATCCGGGGGCTGCACTGAAGGTGATTCTGGCCGGCCTCTATGGCGGCGGACTGCCGCCGCGTAATCCGTCGGCCGAGATAGCACTCCCGACGGGGAAAAGTTGTTGTCTGGGCAAGTCATGCGCACGTGGCCACGCTGCCCACATTTCAAGCATAAGGGCGATCTCCCCGCGACCGTGTAGAAAACTTTATATCCAGCCAGCATGCCGAAGTCGGGAAAGTCGGTTATATCGGGTTTAATAAATTTCATGCGAAGCCGCCGACGGCCGTTGGCGATTTCTTGGCCGACGGCTCGGAAGGATTCGTACTCTATCTCCAGCACCGTCCCGTATTCTGTGAGGTGCGCGATGACTACCGAATGCGGGACGCTAAACGGGAGCCAATTAATTTTTACGGTGTGCGCCCGAGGCTCGTACCGGGAAAGTTCTGCGACAGTAGTGATCCCTGCCATGGGAGAAAATGGAGGTGTGAGGTGCCTAAAATCTTGAACGAAACCATCCGTCGAAAACACAATTGTCCATTCCCGGCTGTCCTGACCTCGATGGATCGCCGTAATGCCGACTTGGGGCATCCTTTCAGAAATCTTCTCCGCCAACAATGTGGCATTTACGCGTCCCGGGCGGGGACCACGAAGAAAAATGTTGGTAGTTCTACCCCACAAGCTTTGTTTCACGTCGTCCGAAAGAAGGGACGTATTTTCGCCATAAGTACCCTTGTACGGATCCAGTGGGTCAGTGGACGCGACTTCATACCCATCTGTAGAGATATAAACCTTCTGAACGGGAGGCGGAGGTGGTGGTTCCGGTGGTGCAGAAGGTGCGTCGGTGACGGGTGGAGCAGGTGGTGCAGGTGGTGTGTCGCACATACCTTGAATGATGGAATCTTTGGAAGTGTTGAGCCGCGGATCCAGCTCAGCCATCTTGAAACATGTGAGAAGAAAAAATACAAATAGAAGCGGGAAACACCCTGGAAGCGGGTTAAACACACGGCCAAGCCGTCGCAGCGTCAGTCTGGTGTGAGTATCTGCTGGCCTGACGCCCTGACATTTTTTTTTTTTTTTTTTTTTTTAAAACGACTCAGTCTGGTCTTAGAGCTCACGGGACCACAAACCAGTACCGAGCCAGGATGGAATGTACGGGAAATAATAATGTGGTCAACGAGCAATAATTAACCGGATCATCACAGTCGCCTGGACCCTCGATGAAAATAAAACAAAAAACGTGGGCACTCGGCCTCTTCTACGGGTCATCTTCTCACGGGCAGAACTTTAATAAAATTAATATTAAGGCAACAAGTTGAAAAATAGAAAAATGATGTACGTAACTGTAACGAGACAAAAAAAGAATTAAATACGAAAATGAAATAATGCATAACAATAAAGGAAGAAAAGGAATAAACAACAATAAAAGAAAGGAAGGAAAGAAGGAAGAAGGAAAGAAAATGAGAAGCATAAGAGTACAAGTGACAGACAGAAGAGAGAATGGAAAGAGACAATGAAAAGTAAGAGTACAAGTAACCTAATAAAAGTAAACATACGCACGGGCGTAGTCGAAAGCATTGAGAGCAATAATATTATGTAAGAATGTGAAGCGGGTCACGCACGAAGCACCCGGCTGAACGACATGTGCCGTGAACGGGTTACACCGCCCAGCCCGGCACGCCGTGAGTTGAAAACCAACAGGCAGGCACATTAATCAGAGACGGATCGGGGGGTTAGAAACGGGGGGGGGGGGGCAGCAAGTAAGATAGATAGTTAAAGAGGAAGAAGGTCTAAATAAAATATAAAAAGACATATGTGGACCGAGCGCACAGAAACTGCCTGAAACGAGAAACTAAAGAAAACAAATTAAGGTATATGTGTACCAGGACACAGCAAGTACCTGAAATAAAGAAATTAAGCATACAGACATATAAACAGGGGTAAAGAGAAGAGTGGAGTTAAAATGAGAAGGTTACTAAATCATCGTCATCAAGAGTACATATGTCAGGGGAAAGGAGCCATAATTCGGCGAAAATATTACTGGACAGCCGATGATGATCGACTAAAACGCGGGTTCGAAGCCGTGATAAAAAGGCCAAAATGGGGATATGTGGCGGATGGACTATCCGGGTAGTTACATGATATTTTAGCGTGCGCTGAGCACAATGTATAGGATTTCTGGTATACCAAATTGCGGCAATGGCCTCTGTAATTAAGATGAGAGCCAGGGCGCGATGGGAAGGGTTTCGAGCGCGGACGATAAGAAATCGAATGTGACCTAAGTGTGGTCGGAATTTATTACCGGGGATAATATTATTGATCCAGGTGAATATTAAATCCCATAAGGGTTGGACCACTTCGCAATCGACGAAGAGATGTTGTAGGTCCTCCGGAGCTTTATTACAGAAGGAACAGTTCACATAAGGAAATGTTGTTGTGAAGCGCTTAATGCGAAGTCTTGTGAATAAAACGCCGTGGATAACCCGATAAAGGAGCCCACGAAGGGCCGGATCGACATGTACATTATGGAGGTTCATCCAGAGCAAAGTAAAGGGTAGTTTAGGAAAACGAATGGTAAGGGGCGGGGCAGTAATAATGGGCTTCAGTAAATGGTGATAAATAATTTTGGAATCGATGGTGGGCAGTAGGGGAAAATCGGGAAGATCACGAAAGGCAGCGAAAGCACGCAAGCAAGACAGATAAAAGGGGGGAATATACGCCGGATCACAGTGCGCGATGCTACGAGCAGCGAAAGCGGGGACGTATTCCCGGAGATGGAACCCTATCCAATATATAGCAAAAACGGACCATCGAGCGGTGGGGTTGGTCAGCAACCGTTGGATGTGACGAAGGAGGAGGGTATTGCATTTACTTTGTAAATGGGCAATATCGGCACCTCCTGCACTTTTCGGTGCATAAAGTAAGGACCGCGGGAGGGGCTCAATTAAAGTAGTCCAAAAAAAACGAAAAGCTGCTCTCTGAAAAAGCCGGATATAATGGGCGGACAAAGGAACAATAGACGTGTAATACCATAGTTTGCTAAAGCAATAGACATTGAGATACGAGGCTTTGGTGAATTGAGCTAAATTGACGGTGCGACCAAATTGTAAAGTTTTAGAAAATTTCTGAAATAAGTTGTGGAAATGGTCATCGGTAGTTACTGCCGAACCAAAAAGCAGGCCTAAAATTTTGTGGGAAGCGGACCACCGGAGACCGTACGGAGTGTCCGTACGATGACCCCAGCGACCGATAAATAACCCGACCGATTTAGTTAAGTTGAGCCGAGCACCGGACGCTGAGCCATAACGATCGATCGTTTGTAATGCGGCTCCGATGGAGGCATCGGTAGTAAGTATTAAGGTCACGTCATCAGCATACGCTGTAGTTTTAAAGGGGGTCGGAGCACCGGGCACAGTTAGCCCGGTGATCGAGGGGTTATTGCGAAAGTGATGTAGCAGGGGTTCTAAGCACAAGATATATAAAAGCGGGGAAAGACTGCATCCCTGGCGGACTGACCGAGTTACTGGAAAGGGGTCGGAAGTGTGTTGGTTGATATAAAGACTAGAATAAATGTCAGTATATAAAAGACGGACCCAAGAGACAAAGTTGGGTCCAAAGCCAAAGGAAGAAAGGGTGCGGAATAAATAATCATGATCAACTCGATCGAATGCCTTCTGTTGATCGAGGCTAACGAAAGCGCATGGGAGATTTTTCTGTTTACAATAGTCTTGAATATTCCGAAGTAAATGTAAATTATCCATGATAGTGCGTCCCGGAACTCCACACGTTTGATCTTCTTGGACAATAGAAGAAATGACCAATTTAAGTCGGTTACAAAGGGATTTAGACAAAATTTTGTAATCTACATTAAGAAGGCTGATGGGCCTATAATTAGACACAATTTCAGGATGAGCTGGGTCTTTCGGGAGCATAGTAATAAGCGATGTCCGCTGTGAAAAGGGAAGTTTATCGTGAAAGCAGTTGTTGTAAAGCTGTAATAATCGAGGTAAAATTTGTGGGGCAAAAGTCTTGTAGAATTCTGCAGGGAGGCCATCCGAGCCGGGGGATTTGCCGGAAGACATGTCAAAAAGCGCAGTGTGTAATTCTTCAACACGAAGAGTGGCTTCACAGAGGTCCGCGTCTGGGACAGACAAGCTATGTAGGTCAGTTAGAAAAGAATCAGCAGCTTGAGAATCGGTGTCCTCTTTGGTGAAGAGCTGAGACCAAAAAGCCGTAAATTGAGTTATAATATCGGAAGTCGAAGTATAGGTCGTACCAGCAGTGGTGACGGAAGTAATGATTTTTTTGGCACTGCGTGAGCGTTCTAGGGAATGGAAAAATTGGGCAGAACCGTCATGGGAATTTAAAACATTTGAGCGCGAACGGATATAAGCACCCTCAGCGTTCCGAGCATGAAAGGATTGGATGCTAGCACGAAGAGGGGCGAGCTGGTCTGCATATCTGCCAGGATGTAAGTGCTCAGCCTGAAGTAAAAGTTTATATTCTCGTTCCAATTTTCGAAGGGAAGCTCTAGTATTTGATGCCTTAATATTGGCATAATTCTGAATAAAAGCTCTAATATCCGCCTTGATCTGATCCCACCACTCCTGTGTGACATGAATGCCAGACACAGAAGCGGTGCGATCATACCAAAAGGTACAGAAATCAGACTTGAAATCAGGATCAAGAAAAAGGGAAATGTTGGCCTTCCAATATCCGGGGCCAATAGCGGATCGGGGGATCGTTGTGAAAAAGATACTAATGACATCGTGATCAGAGTGGGGGAAAGTTTGGGAAGAATAGTTGGGGGGGTCTGTCAGCAGAGATCGGGAGATATAAAATTTGTCCAGGCGCGTATGGACATTTGCGCTATGACGAGTAGTATGGACAGTGGTAGGGTTACCATGCCTATAAAAATCAACGAGGCCAAAATCCATAATTTTTTTGTGCCATTCTTTGGCATAGGCGGGAACAAGGGTCCGGCCACCAATTTTGTCGTATTTTGGATGAACTATAAAATTAAAATCCCCACCTAAAATGACTGATCGGCTGGTGACTAAATGGGGGAGTAAAGTTTGAAAAACAAGGTCTCTATTCTGGTCGGGTGCTTGAGGACCATAAAAGGAAAGGAAACGGAAAGCCACTCCGGAGACGTCGACATCGACGCCCGCGCAGCGGCCGTCCATATCCGAAAAAGATTTGATCACGGTGTGTTTTAGGGAATTTCGAATAAAAATCACCGTGCCGCATGAGCGGTTAGTACCATAGGACCAAAAACCTTTGCAATCTAATTTATATTGTAGGTCCTGTCCAAGTTGATAGTCGTCGACGTGCGTTTCCTGAAGGAAAAGCACGTCGACCCTATCAAAAAGGAAGAGATACTTAAGGGCCAGAATAGTCTTAGTATTGCGAAGACCGCACGCATTTAAAGAGGCTATGTGAAGTTTATCCATGGAAAGTCGAAAAGGTGAGATACGAAACGAGACAAGGGACACATAAATAGATACAGAAAGACACAAAGAACAGCCAGTCCCCAATGGATCTGGCGTAAAGTTGAGTCGGTGGGCAGGTGCAAAAATCAGAGGAAAAGCGAGAGGTCGTGAAGAAAAAGGCAACACAATATATCCAGAAGGCAAAAGGGAAAATCAGGGACGTTAGCGAGGGTCGAAGAGAATAAATATACACAATCATATTAAAACACATTAATCAGGTGCTGGGCCTTCCCGCACATTCAACTTGGCAGGAGGGTGACGTTCCTCGTCACCCTCATGCTGTCGCTTACTGCCCCCCCCCCAACCGCGCGAGTGTCCATCACTTCCATACGGTAAATGGCAGGGGACAGAGGACTGTCCGATTCCGAAACTTTTTCCACATCCAAATCGTCTGACCCGGACTCGGACAACTGGAAATCATTGTGGAGCCCCCCCTCCTGGAAAGAGGGAGGAGGCATATAGTCCTGCCCTGGTGCTAATGGTGTCTCGAACGTTGACAGGGTCACGTGACCATCATCCGGGGGCTGCACTGAAGGTGATTCTGGCCGGCCTCTATGGCGGCGGACTGCCGCCGCGTAATCCGTCGGCCGAGATAGCACTCCCGACGGGGAAAAGTTGTTGTCTGGGCAAGTCATGCGCACGTGGCCACGCTGCCCACATTTCAAGCATAAGGGCGATCTCCCCGCGACCGTGTAGAAAACTTTATATCCAGCCAGCATGCCGAAGTCGGGAAAGTCGGTTATATCGGGTTTAATAAATTTCATGCGAAGCCGCCGACGGCCGTTGGCGATTTCTTGGCCGACGGCTCGGAAGGATTCGTACTCTATCTCCAGCACCGTCCCGTATTCTGTGAGGTGCGCGATGACTACCGAATGCGGGACGCTAAACGGGAGCCAATTAATTTTTACGGTGTGCGCCCGAGGCTCGTACCGGGAAAGTTCTGCGACAGTAGTGATCCCTGCCATGGGAGAAAATGGAGGTGTGAGGTGCCTAAAATCTTGAACGAAACCATCCGTCGAAAACACAATTGTCCATTCCCGGCTGTCCTGACCTCGATGGATCGCCGTAATGCCGACTTGGGGCATCCTTTCAGAAATCTTCTCCGCCAACAATGTGGCATTTACGCGTCCCGGGCGGGGACCACGAAGAAAAATGTTGGTAGTTCTACCCCACAAGCTTTGTTTCACGTCGTCCGAAAGAAGGGACGTATTTTCGCCATAAGTACCCTTGTACGGATCCAGTGGGTCAGTGGACGCGACTTCATACCCATCTGTAGAGATATAAACCTTCTGAACGGGAGGCGGAGGTGGTGGTTCCGGTGGTGCAGAAGGTGCGTCGGTGACGGGTGGAGCAGGTGGTGCAGGTGGTGTGTCGCACATACCTTGAATGATGGAATCTTTGGAAGTGTTGAGCCGCGGATCCAGCTCAGCCATCTTGAAACATGTGAGAAGAAAAAATACAAATAGAAGCGGGAAACACCCTGGAAGCGGGTTAAACACACGGCCAAGCCGTCGCAGCGTCAGTCTGGTGTGAGTATCTGCTGGCCTGACGCCCTGACATTTTTTTTTTAATTTTTTTTTTTTTTTAAAACGACTCAGTCTGGTCTTAGAGCTCACGGGACCACAAACCAGTACCGAGCCAGGATGGAATGTACGGGAAATAATAATGTGGTCAACGAGCAATAATTAACCGGATCATCACAGTCGCCTGGACCCTCGATGAAAATAAAACAAAAAACGTGGGCACTCGGCCTCTTCTACGGGTCATCTTCTCACGGGCAGAACTTTAATAAAATTAATATTAAGGCAACAAGTTGAAAAATAGAAAAATGATGTACGTAACTGTAACGAGACAAAAAAAGAATTAAATACGAAAATGGAATAATGCATAACAATAAAGGAAGAAAAGGAATAAACAACAATAAAAGAAAGGAAGGAAAGAAGGAAGAAGGAAAGAAAATGAGAAGCATAAGAGTACAAGTGACAGACAGAAGAGAGAATGGAAAGAGACAATGAAAAGTAAGAGTACAAGTAACCTAATAAAAGTAAACATACGCACGGGCGTAGTCGAAAGCATTGAGAGCAATAATATTATGTAAGAATGTGAAGCGGGTCACGCACGAAGCACCCGGCTGAACGACATGTGCCGTGAACGGGTTACACCGCCCAGCCCGGCACGCCGTGAGTTGAAAACCAACAGGCAGGCACATTAATCAGAGACGGATCGGGGGGTTAGAAACGGGGGGGGCAGCAAGTAAGATAGATAGTTAAAGAGGAAGAAGGTCTAAATAAAATATAAAAAGACATATGTGGACCGAGCGCACAGAAACTGCCTGAAACGAGAAACTAAAGAAAACAAATTAAGGTATATGTGTACCAGGACACAGCAAGTACCTGAAATAAAGAAATTAAGCATACAGACATATAAACAGGGGTAAAGAGAAGAGTGGAGTTAAAATGAGAAGGTTACTAAATCATCGTCATCAAGAGTACATATGTCAGGGGAAAGGAGCCATAATTCGGCGAAAATATTACTGGACAGCCGATGATGATCGACTAAAACGCGGGTTCGAAGCCGTGATAAAAAGGCCAAAATGGGGATATGTGGCGGATGGACTATCCGGGTAGTTACATGATATTTTAGCGTGCGCTGAGCACAATGTATAGGATTTCTGGTATACCAAATTGCGGCAATGGCCTCTGTAATTAAGATGAGAGCCAGGGCGCGATGGGAAGGGTTTCGAGCGCGGACGATAAGAAATCGAATGTGACCTAAGTGTGGTCGGAATTTATTACCGGGGATAATATTATTGATCCAGGTGAATATTAAATCCCATAAGGGTTGGACCACTTCGCAATCGACGAAGAGATGTTGTAGGTCCTCCGGAGCTTTATTACAGAAGGAACAGTTCACATAAGGAAATGTTGTTGTGAAGCGCTTAATGCGAAGTCTTGTGAATAAAACGCCGTGGATAACCCGATAAAGGAGCCCACGAAGGGCCGGATCGACATGTACATTATGGAGGTTCATCCAGAGCAAAGTAAAGGGTAGTTTAGGAAAACGAATGGTAAGGGGCGGGGCAGTAATAATGGGCTTCAGTAAATGGTGATAAATAATTTTGGAATCGATGGTGGGCAGTAGGGGAAAATCGGGAAGATCACGAAAGGCAGCGAAAGCACGCAAGCAAGACAGATAAAAGGGGGGAATATACGCCGGATCACAGTGCGCGATGCTACGAGCAGCGAAAGCGGGGACGTATTCCCGGAGATGGAACCCTATCCAATATATAGCAAAAACGGACCATCGAGCGGTGGGGTTGGTCAGCAACCGTTGGATGTGACGAAGGAGGAGGGTATTGCATTTACTTTGTAAATGGGCAATATCGGCACCTCCTGCACTTTTCGGTGCATAAAGTAAGGACCGCGGGAGGGGCTCAATTAAAGTAGTCCAAAAAAAACGAAAAGCTGCTCTCTGAAAAAGCCGGATATAATGGGCGGACAAAGGAACAATAGACGTGTAATACCATAGTTTGCTAAAGCAATAGACATTGAGATACGAGGCTTTGGTGAATTGAGCTAAATTGACGGTGCGACCAAATTGTAAAGTTTTAGAAAATTTCTGAAATAAGTTGTGGAAATGGTCATCGGTAGTTACTGCCGAACCAAAAAGCAGGCCTAAAATTTTGTGGGAAGCGGACCACCGGAGACCGTACGGAGTGTCCGTACGATGACCCCAGCGACCGATAAATAACCCGACCGATTTAGTTAAGTTGAGCCGAGCACCGGACGCTGAGCCATAACGATCGATCGTTTGTAATGCGGCTCCGATGGAGGCATCGGTAGTAAGTATTAAGGTCACGTCATCAGCATACGCTGTAGTTTTAAAGGGGGTCGGAGCACCGGGCACAGTTAGCCCGGTGATCGAGGGGTTATTGCGAAAGTGATGTAGCAGGGGTTCTAAGCACAAGATATATAAAAGCGGGGAAAGACTGCATCCCTGGCGGACTGACCGAGTTACTGGAAAGGGGTCGGAAGTGTGTTGGTTGATATAAAGACTAGAATAAATGTCAGTATATAAAAGACGGACCCAAGAGACAAAGTTGGGTCCAAAGCCAAAGGAAGAAAGGGTGCGGAATAAATAATCATGATCAACTCGATCGAATGCCTTCTGTTGATCGAGGCTAACGAAAGCGCATGGGAGATTTTTCTGTTTACAATAGTCTTGAATATTCCGAAGTAAATGTAAATTATCCATGATAGTGCGTCCCGGAACTCCACACGTTTGATCTTCTTGGACAATAGAAGAAATGACCAATTTAAGTCGGTTACAAAGGGATTTAGACAAAATTTTGTAATCTACATTAAGAAGGCTGATGGGCCTATAATTAGACACAATTTCAGGATGAGCTGGGTCTTTCGGGAGCATAGTAATAAGCGATGTCCGCTGTGAAAAGGGAAGTTTATCGTGAAAGCAGTTGTTGTAAAGCTGTAATAATCGAGGTAAAATTTGTGGGGCAAAAGTCTTGTAGAATTCTGCAGGGAGGCCATCCGAGCCGGGGGATTTGCCGGAAGACATGTCAAAAAGCGCAGTGTGTAATTCTTCAACACGAAGAGTGGCTTCACAGAGGTCCGCGTCTGGGACAGACAAGCTATGTAGGTCAGTTAGAAAAGAATCAGCAGCTTGAGAATCGGTGTCCTCTTTGGTGAAGAGCTGAGACCAAAAAGCCGTAAATTGAGTTATAATATCGGAAGTCGAAGTATAGGTCGTACCAGCAGTGGTGACGGAAGTAATGATTTTTTTGGCACTGCGTGAGCGTTCTAGGGAATGGAAAAATTGGGCAGAACCGTCATGGGAATTTAAAACATTTGAGCGCGAACGGATATAAGCACCCTCAGCGTTCCGAGCATGAAAGGATTGGATGCTAGCACGAAGAGGGGCGAGCTGGTCTGCATATCTGCCAGGATGTAAGTGCTCAGCCTGAAGTAAAAGTTTATATTCTCGTTCCAATTTTCGAAGGGAAGCTCTAGTATTTGATGCCTTAATATTGGCATAATTCTGAATAAAAGCTCTAATATCCGCCTTGATCTGATCCCACCACTCCTGTGTGACATGAATGCCAGACACAGAAGCGGTGCGATCATACCAAAAGGTACAGAAATCAGACTTGAAATCAGGATCAAGAAAAAGGGAAATGTTGGCCTTCCAATATCCGGGGCCAATAGCGGATCGGGGGATCGTTGTGAAAAAGATACTAATGACATCGTGATCAGAGTGGGGGAAAGTTTGGGAAGAATAGTTGGGGGGGTCTGTCAGCAGAGATCGGGAGATATAAAATTTGTCCAGGCGCGTATGGACATTTGCGCTATGACGAGTAGTATGGACAGTGGTAGGGTTACCATGCCTATAAAAATCAACGAGGCCAAAATCCATAAATTTTTTGTGCCATTCTTTGGCATAGGCGGGAACAAGGGTCCGGCCACCAATTTTGTCGTATTTTGGATGAACTATAAAATTAAAATCCCCACCTAAAATGACTGATCGGCTGGTGACTAAATGGGGGAGTAAAGTTTGAAAAACAAGGTCTCTATTCTGGTCGGGTGCTTGAGGACCATAAAAGGAAAGGAAACGGAAAGCCACTCCGGAGACGTCGACATCGACGCCCGCGCAGCGGCCGTCCATATCCGAAAAAGATTTGATCACGGTGTGTTTTAGGGAATTTCGAATAAAAATCACCGTGCCGCATGAGCGGTTAGTACCATAGGACCAAAAACCTTTGCAATCTAATTTATATTGTAGGTCCTGTCCAAGTTGATAGTCGTCGACGTGCGTTTCCTGAAGGAAAAGCACGTCGACCCTATCAAAAAGGAAGAGATACTTAAGGGCCAGAATAGTCTTAGTATTGCGAAGACCGCACGCATTTAAAGAGGCTATGTGAAGTTTATCCATGGAAAGTCGAAAAGGTGAGATACGAAACGAGACAAGGGACACATAAATAGATACAGAAAGACACAAAGAACAGCCAGTCTCCAATGGATCTGGCGTAAAGTTGAGTCGGTGGGCAGGTGCAAAAATCAGAGGAAAAGCGAGAGGTCGTGAAGAAAAAGGCAACACAATATATCCAGAAGGCAAAAGGGAAAATCAGGGACGTTAGCGAGGGTCGAAGAGAATAAATATACACAATCATATTAAAACACATTAATCAGGTGCTGGGCCTTCCCGCACATTCAACTTGGCAGGAGGGTGACGTTCCTCGTCACCCTCATGCTGTCGCTTACTGCCCCCCCCAACCGCGCGAGTGTCCATCACTTCCATACGGTAAATGGCAGGGGACAGAGGACTGTCCGATTCCGAAACTTTTTCCACATCCAAATCGTCTGACCCGGACTCGGACAACTGGAAATCATTGTGGAGCCCCCCCTCCTGGAAAGAGGGAGGAGGCATATAGTCCTGCCCTGGTGCTAATGGTGTCTCGAACGTTGACAGGGTCACGTGACCATCATCCGGGGGCTGCACTGAAGGTGATTCTGGCCGGCCTCTATGGCGGCGGACTGCCGCCGCGTAATCCGTCGGCCGAGATAGCACTCCCGACGGGGAAAAGTTGTTGTCTGGGCAAGTCATGCGCACGTGGCCACGCTGCCCACATTTCAAGCATAAGGGCGATCTCCCCGCGACCGTGTAGAAAACTTTATATCCAGCCAGCATGCCGAAGTCGGGAAAGTCGGTTATATCGGGTTTAATAAATTTCATGCGAAGCCGCCGACGGCCGTTGGCGATTTCTTGGCCGACGGCTCGGAAGGATTCGTACTCTATCTCCAGCACCGTCCCGTATTCTGTGAGGTGCGCGATGACTACCGAATGCGGGACGCTAAACGGGAGCCAATTAATTTTTACGGTGTGCGCCCGAGGCTCGTACCGGGAAAGTTCTGCGACAGTAGTGATCCCTGCCATGGGAGAAAATGGAGGTGTGAGGTGCCTAAAATCTTGAACGAAACCATCCGTCGAAAACACAATTGTCCATTCCCGGCTGTCCTGACCTCGATGGATCGCCGTAATGCCGACTTGGGGCATCCTTTCAGAAATCTTCTCCGCCAACAATGTGGCATTTACGCGTCCCGGGCGGGGACCACGAAGAAAAATGTTGGTAGTTCTACCCCACAAGCTTTGTTTCACGTCGTCCGAAAGAAGGGACGTATTTTCGCCATAAGTACCCTTGTACGGATCCAGTGGGTCAGTGGACGCGACTTCATACCCATCTGTAGAGATATAAACCTTCTGAACGGGAGGCGGAGGTGGTGGTTCCGGTGGTGCAGAAGGTGCGTCGGTGACGGGTGGAGCAGGTGGTGCAGGTGGTGTGTCGCACATACCTTGAATGATGGAATCTTTGGAAGTGTTGAGCCGCGGATCCAGCTCAGCCATCTTGAAACATGTGAGAAGAAAAAATACAAATAGAAGCGGGAAACACCCTGGAAGCGGGTTAAACACACGGCCAAGCCGTCGCAGCGTCAGTCTGGTGTGAGTATCTGCTGGCCTGACGCCCTGACATTTTTTTTATATTGTATGTATGAATCAGCGAGCTGAAATGACAAGGCGATTAATCGTCCTTTATTTATACTGTGCGCGCGGGCCTATTTCAAGACGCCTGTTTTGGCTGAATTTTAATAACTGACCTGGTTTCTCTTTGCAGCTCTCTGACGTGCACGATATGAACCACCGGAGTGTGACAAATAAAAGCGGGAAAGTTGAAGTTGGTAACATGCAAGGTATGTAAATATGGGTTCTTTGTATTTATTTCTTCCTTCGATTAATACTTTACACATAAAGTTGTTAATGGCTCGTGCCTTCGGCGACGGTCACTCAGCATTGGAACAAGGCAGTTGGCAGCATTTTGTGTCTTAAATAAATGTGCTGTTAAATTGTTATAACGTCAACACGCCCTGTGTGCACAGAGTGACGTCCCGTTGACCACATAAATGACGTACGTCGTGCTGCTGATATGTATTTACCCAAGGTCGGTTTGTTTTTCTCTCACCCACCTCCATATTACACAGAAATAGGTCACTTCAATTTGAAACACCCCGTATCTATCTAGCCTTTAATTTTTATTGTCGGTATGTGCGCACCCGGTACGTGTCGGTCGGTGACCTGACCCCCTCCCCCAAAAGCGAAATATTGAATTTGTTTTGTTCATAGAAGATGAAAAGAAAAGATGAAAGAGAGAAAGAAATCGAGGGAAAAAGATGTAAGTTAATGAAATAAAATTACAAATAGTAATATGCTAAAGGAATAACAATACAAAAAGGAGTAAAACTAAAGAAAGAAAGAAAGAAAGAAAGAAAGAAAGAAAGAAAGAAAGAAAAACAAAGAAAGATAGGAAGGAAGGAAGGAAGGAAGGAAGGAAGGAAAGAGAGGAAGGAAGGAAATATCAAATACAGCAGTGTTAAAACAACACAAAACAAAAACATAATTTGTGTCACTGATGCACACAAACGTAACATGTTGTAAACTGAATAAAAGTAATGCTTCGTTTTGGAGAGAAAAAAAAGTCACACTTTATTCAATTGTAATTATAAATGTTTGTAATTATAAATGTACGTAATCATAAATGTATGTAATTATAAATAAATGTAATTATAAATGTACGTAATCATAAATGTATGTAATTATAAATAAATGTAATTATAAATAAATGTAATTATAAATAAATGTAACTATAAATAAATGTAATTAAAAATAAATGTAATTGAAGATAAATGTTGACGAAAGTTATAAATAATCGATTATGTAATTTGGCTGGCTGCAAACCCAGAGTCTGTTTTGGACTCTCTTAATATTAAAGTGATGTGAAACACTCCGATATGGTGATCAACAATAAATGGAAAATAATATTGTTCACAGTAGTAATTTTTACAAATATTTATCCAAATTGACAAGACACACCGTCGTTCTTATATACTAATTAAATGCAGTGACTCTTGGTGGGGAAATCGTTTTGGTTAGTTTATCGCCAACAGATGCGCCCCGAATCGAATAGTAAATATTTACAATTGAGCGTAGTTCAGACGATGTTTTCTATGGAGTGGCACGATCGATTTGCTTGAGATTTTAGTAAAATGCTATATTCCTCCAGTTGGCATCGCGCCTGGATACTAACTGATCAGTTTCACGTACCCAAAACAAGTAAATACTATGTCTCTAACACATTGAATCACACGTAATGTTATACATGTCAAGCTCTCTCTCTACACATACCACACACACCCAGTCCCTCCCCCTTATTTTCCTGACTTGCAATTGTTTGCTTGCGCTTATACATATATATTTATTGTTATCTAATCTAATATAGCAATTTTGTAATAGTTTATCTTTTTGGAAAATTTGGGTGGCCCTGAAAAGGGCCGTTTTGTTGTTGTGTTTGAGTAGCAAACTGTTTACTTGCTGCTCTGAGATTTCTTGGGGAGGAGGACAGCCTGGATGTTTGGCAGAACACCACCCTGGGCGATGGTCACACCAGACAACAGTTTGTTCAATTCCTCGTCGTTTCTGATGGCAAGCTGCAGATGTCTTGGGATGATTCTGCTCTTCTTGTTGTCACGAGCGGCGTTTCCTGCCAACTCGAGAACCTCAGCTGCGAGGTATTCGAGAACTGCAGCCAAGTAGACTGGAGCTCCGGCACCGACTCGCTCAGCATAGTTGCCTTTTCTCAACAGACGGTGAATTCTTCCGACTGGGAACTGGAGTCCAGCCCTTGATGATCGGGACTTTGCCTTTCCCTTTACTTTGCCACCTTTGCCACGTCCAGACATAATTGTGTATTTTCTAGTGTACGAAATTCGACAAATGGAAAATTAAATCTCCACAATTAAATCTCCGAGGGGTGGGTAGGAAATTTATACTCCTTTGCGGATCGACCTACATAAATGAGCCAATAATGTGCTTTCGCCGAAGTCCGTGTTTAAAAACTGAAGCTTTGTGTGCTTAAAATAGTAACTGGGGGCTATGTTTGATCCGCGTTAGAGCGCACTCGCGATATAAAAGAAAACGGTTTCTGCCGGCGATCCATATTTTCTCGACATTTCGTCAAGTAAAATAATTTTCATCTCGTTTCACGATGCCACCCAAAGCAGGAAGCAAAGGAGCCAAAAAGGCCACCAAGACCCAGAAGGCGTCAACGACCGGCACCAAGAAGAGGCACCGAAAAAGGAAGGAATCCTACGGAATCTACATCTACAAAGTCTTGAAACAGGTACACCCAGACACCGGTGTCAGCAGCAAAGCCATGTCCATCATGAACAGCTTTGTCAACGACATTTTCGAGAGGATCGCAGCTGAGGCCTCCCGATTGGCCCACTACAACAAACGATCCACCATCACCTCCAGAGAGGTCCAGACCGCCGTCAGACTTCTTCTCCCAGGTGAATTGGCCAAGCACGCCGTCTCTGAGGGCACCAAGGCCGTCACGAAGTACACCAGCAGCAAGTAAACTGTTCACTTACAGCTTTACACACAAACGGCCCTTTTCAGGGCCACCCAAATTTTCCAAAAAGATAAACTATTAGAATTGCTAAACTATTCGAATCACTGTGGGTTAGGGACAATGAGGAATTCACGAATAACCATGAAAAGGAAGGGAACTGAACTGAATAAAAATATAAGCAAATATCCCAACTAAAGTGCACATAGCATTTATTGGGATCAAGTATATAAGAACATGCCCCGTATATGTGGGGGGCATGGCAACAAAGTAGCTGTCAGAAATGTGTGTAAAAAATAATAATAACGGGAATGAGCTTGTTTGAATATTGAATGCTTAATTGTGGAATATAGCCCAATTCCCTGATGAAGATGTAACAAGTGATTAAAAGTTAGGTCACACGTCCATACACATTTCAGTTACTATGCAGTTTGTCTATATATATAGAACTAAACTAACATAGTGCAGTGTTCGAAAAAAAAATTGTATTTAGTAAACTTTTATGAGCACGTTTCCATCCTTCACTCGCTCGCTCACTCACTCACTCCTTTATGTGCCTTTCATGTATATACTAAAATTGTATTAACATGGCGTGTTATTTTTGCTGTACAGCAATTTTTAAAGTATCTCTTTAAAATAATTTGGTGGCCCTGAAAAGGGCCGTTTGTTTGAAGCTGTGCTTCCGATCTTTCGGGTGTTTAACCACCGAATCCGTAGAGGGTTCTGCCTTGTCGTTTAAGAGCATAGACGACATCCATGGCGGTGACGGTCTTCCTCTTGGCATGCTCGGTGTAGGTGACGGCATCTCGGATGACATTTTCCAAGAAAACCTTGAGGACACCTCGGGTCTCTTCGTAGATCAATCCTGAGATTCTCTTGACACCACCTCGTCGAGCAAGACGACGAATAGCGGGCTTGGTGATACCCTGGATGTTATCACGCAAGACTTTCCTGTGACGCTTGGCGCCACCCTTTCCCAAACCTTTTCCTCCTTTGCCTCGCCCTGACATTTTTTTTTTTTTTTTTTTTTTTTTTTTTTTTTTTTTTTTAAAACGACTCAGTCTGGTCTTAGAGCTCACGGGACCACAAACCAGTACCGAGCCAGGATGGAATGTACGGGAAATAATAATGTGGTCAACGAGCAATAATTAACCGGATCATCACAGTCGCCTGGACCCTCGATGAAAATAAAACAAAAAACGTGGGCACTCGGCCTCTTCTACGGGTCATCTTCTCACGGGCAGAAACTTTAATAAAATTAATATTAAGGCAACAAGTTGAAAAATAGAAAAATGATGTACGTAACTGTAACGAGACAAAAAAAGAATTAAATACGAAAATGGAATAATGCATAACAATAAAGGAAGAAAAGGAATAAACAAACATAAAAGAAAGGAAGGAAAGAAGGAAGAAGGAAAGAAAATGAGAAGCATAAGAGTACAAGTGACAGACAAAAGAGAAAATGGAAAGAGACAATGAAAAGTAAGAGTACAAGTCACCTAATAAAAGTAAACATACGCACGGGCGTAGTCGAAAGCATTGAGAGCAATAATATTATGTAAGAATGTGAAGCGGGTCACGCACGAAGCACCCGGCTGAACGACATGTGCCGTGAACGGGTCACACCGCCCAGCCCGGCACGCCGTGAGTTGAAAACCAACAGGCAGGCACATTAATCAGAGACGGGTCGGGGGGTTAGAAACGGGGGGGGGGGGGGGGGGGCAGCAAGTAAGATAGATAGTTAAAGAGGAAGAAGGTCTAAATAAAATATAAAAAGACATATGTGGACCGAGCGCACAGAAACTGCCTGAAACGAGAAAATAAAGAAAACAAATTAAGGTATATGTGTACCAGGACACAGCAAGTACCTGAAATAAAGAAATTAAGCATACAGACATATAAACAGGGGTAAAGAGAAGAGTGGAGTTAAAATGAGAAGGTTACTAAATCATCGTCATCAAGAGTACATATGTCAGGGGAAAGGAGCCATAATTCGGCGAAACTATTACTGGACAGCCGATGATGATCGACTAAAACGCGGGTTCGAAGCCGTGATAAAAAGGCCAAAATGGGGATATGTGGCGGATGGACTATCCGGGTAGTTACATGATATTTTAGCGTGCGCTGAGCAACATGTATAGGATTTCTGGTATACCAAATTGCGGCAATGGCCTCTGTAATTAAGATGAGAGCCAGGGCGCGATGGGAAGGGTTTCGAGCGCGGACGATAAGAAATCGAATGTGACCTAAGTGTGGTCGGAATTTATTACCGGGTATAATATTATTGATCCAGGTGAATATTAAATCCCATAAGGGTTGGACCACTTCGCAATCGACGAAGAGATGTTGTAGGTCCTCCGGAGCTTTATTACAGAAGGAACAGTTCACATAAGGAAATGTTGTTGTGAAGCGCTTAATGCGAAGTCTTGTGAATAAAACGCCGTGGATAACCCGATAAAGGAGCCCACGAAGGGCCGGATCGACATGTACATTATGGAGGTTCATCCAGAGCAAAGTAAAGGGTAGTTTAGGAAAACGAATGGTAAGGGGCGGGGCAGTAATAATGGGCTTCAGTAAATGGTGATAAATAATTTTGGAATCGATGGTGGGCAGTAGGGGAAAATCGGGAAGATCACGAAAGGCAGCGAAAGCACGCAAGCAAGACAGATAAAAGGGGGGAATATACGCCGGATCACAGTGCGCGATGCTACGAGCAGCGAAAGCGGGGACGTATTCCCGGAGATGGAACCCTATCCAATATATAGCAAAAACGGACCATCGAGCGGTGGGGTTGGTCAGCAACCGTTGGATGTGACGAAGGAGGAGGGTATTGCATTTACTTTGTAAATGGGCAATATCGGCACCTCCTGCACTTTTCGGTGCATAAAGTAAGGACCGCGGGAGGGGCTCAATTAAAGTAGTCCAAAAAAAACGAAAAGCTGCTCTCTGAAAAAGCCGGATATAATGGGCGGACAAAGGCACAATAGACGTGTAATACCATAGTTTGCTAAAGCAATAGACATTGAGATACGAGGCTTTGGTGAATTGAGCTAAATTGACGGTGCGACCAAATTGTAAAGTTTTAGAAAATTTCTGAAATAAGTTGTGGAAATGGTCATCGGTAGTTACTGCCGAACCAAAAAGCAGGCCTAAAATTTTGTGGGAAGCGGACCACCGGAGACCGTACGGAGTGTCCGTACGATGACCCCAGCGACCGATAAATAACCCGACCGATTTAGTTAAGTTGAGCCGAGCACCGGACGCTGAGCCATAACGATCGATCGTTTGTAATGCGGCTCCGATGGAGGCATCGGTAGTAAGTATTAAGGTCACGTCATCAGCATACGCTGTAGTTTTAAAGGGGGTCGGAGCACCGGGCACAGTTAGCCCGGTGATCGAGGGGTTATTGCGAAAGTGATGTAGCAGGGGTTCTAAGCACAAGATATATAAAAGCGGGGAAAGACTGCATCCCTGGCGGACTGACCGAGTTACTGGAAAGGGGTCGGAAGTGTGTTGGTTGATATAAAGACTAGAATAAATGTCAGTATATAAAAGACGGACCCAAGAGACAAAGTTGGGTCCAAAGCCAAAGGAAGAAAGGGTGCGGAATAAATAATCATGATCAACTCGATCGAATGCCTTCTGTTGATCGAGGCTAACGAAAGCGCATGGGAGATTTTTCTGTTTACAATAGTCTTGAATATTCCGAAGTAAATGTAAATTATCCATGATAGTGCGTCCCGGAACTCCACACGTTTGATCTTCTTGGACAATAGAAGAAATGACCAATTTAAGTCGGTTACAAAGGGATTTAGACAAAATTTTATAATCTACATTAAGAAGGCTGATGGGCCTATAATTAGACACAATTTCAGGATGAGCTGGGTCTTTCGGGAGCATAGTAATAAGCGATGTCCGCTGTGAAAAGGGAAGTTTATCGTGAAAGCAGTTGTTGTAAAGCTGTAATAATCGAGGTAAAATTTGTGGGGCAAAAGTCTTGTAGAATTCTGCAGGGAGGCCATCCGAGCCGGGGGATTTGCCGGAAGACATGTCAAAAAGCGCAGTGTGTAATTCTTCAACACGAAGAGTGGCTTCACAGAGGTCCGCGTCTGGGACAGACAAGCTATGTAGGTCAGTTAGAAAAGAATCAGCAGCTTGAGAATCGGTGTCCTCTTTGGTGAAGAGCTGAGACCAAAAAGCCGTAAATTGAGTTATAATATCGGAAGTCGAAGTATAGGTCGTACCAGCAGTGGTGACGGAAGTAATGATTTTTTTGGCACTGCGTGAGCGTTCTAGGGAATGGAAAAATTGGGCAGAACCGTCATGGGAATTTAAAACATTTGAGCGCGAACGGATATAAGCACCCTCAGCGTTCCGAGCATGAAAGGATTGGATGCTAGCACGAAGAGGGGCGAGCTGGTCTGCATATCTGCCAGGATGTAAGTGCTCAGCCTGAAGTAAAAGTTTATATTCTCGTTCCAATTTTCGAAGGGAAGCTCTAGTATTTGATGCCTTAATATTGGCATAATTCTGAATAAAAGCTCTAATATCCGCCTTGATCTGATCCCACCACTCCTGTGTGACATGAATGCCAGACACAGAAGCGGTGCGATCATACCAAAAGGTACAGAAATCAGACTTGAAATCAGGATCAAGAAAAAGGGAAGTGTTGGCCTTCCAATATCCGGGGCCAATAGCGGATCGGGGGATCGTTGTGAAAAAGATACTAATGACATCGTGATCAGAGTGGGGGAAAGTTTGGGAAGAATAGTTGGGGGGGTCTGTCAGCAGAGATCGGGAGATATAAAATTTGTCCAGGCGCGTATGGACATTTGCGCTATGACGAGTAGTATGGACAGTGGTAGGGTTACCATGCCTATAAAAATCAACGAGGCCAAAATCCATAAATTTTTTGTGCCATTCTTTGGCATAGGCGGGAACAAGGGTCCGGCCACCAATTTTGTCGTATTTTGGATGAACTATAAAATTAAAATCCCCACCTAAAATGACTGATCGGCTGGTGACTAAATGGGGGAGTAAAGTTTGAAAAACAAGGTCTCTATTCTGGTCGGGTGCTTGAGGACCATAAAAGGAAAGGAAACGGAAAGCCACTCCGGAGACGTCGACATCGACGCCCGCGCAGCGGCCGTCCATATCCGAAAAAGATTTGATCACGGTGTGTTTTAGGGAATTTCGAATAAAAATCACCGTGCCGCATGAGCGGTTAGTACCATAGGACCAAAAACCTTTGCAATCTAATTTATATTGTAGGTCCTGTCCAAGTTGATAGTCGTCGACGTGCGTTTCCTGAAGGAAAAGCACGTCGACCCTATCAAAAAGGAAGAGATACTTAAGGGCCAGAATAGTCTTAGTATTGCGAAGACCGCACGCATTTAAAGAGGCTATGTGAAGTTTATCCATGGAAAGTCGAAAAGGTGAGATACGAAACGAGACAAGGGACACATAAATAGATACAGAAAGACACAAAGAACAGCCAGTCCCCAATGGATCTGGCGTAAAGTTGAGTCGGTGGGCAGGCGCAAAAATCAGAGGAAAAGCGAGAGGTCGTGAAGAAAAAGGCAACATAATATATCCAGAAGGCAAAAGGGAAAATCAGGGACGTTAGCGAGGGTCGAAGAGAATAAATATACACAATCATATTAAAACACATTAATCAGGTGCTGGGCCTTCCCGCACATTCAACTTGGCAGGAGGGTGACGTTCCTCGTCACCCTCATGCTGTCGCTTACTGCCCCCCCCAACCGCGCGAGTGTCCATCACTTCCATACGGTAAATGGCAGGGGACAGAGGACTGTCCGATTCCGAAACTTTTTCCACATCCAAATCGTCTGACCCGGACTCGGACAACTGGAAATCATTGTGGAGCCCCCCCTCCTGGAAAGAGGGAGGAGGCATATAGTCCTGCCCTGGTGCTAATGGTGTCTCGAACGTTGACAGGGTCACGTGACCATCATCCGGGGGCTGCACTGAAGGTGATTCTGGCCGGCCTCTATGGCGGCGGACTGCCGCCGCGTAATCCGTCGGCCGAGATAGCACTCCCGACGGGGAAAAGTTGTTGTCTGGGCAAGTCATGCGCACGTGGCCACGCTGCCCACATTTCAAGCATAAGGGCGATCTCCCCGCGACCGTGTAGAAAACTTTATATCCAGCCAGCATGCCGAAGTCGGGAAAGTCGGTTATATCGGGTTTAATAAATTTCATGCGAAGCCGCCGACGGCCGTTGGCGATTTCTTGGCCGACGGCTCGGAAGGATTCGTACTCTATCTCCAGCACCGTCCCGTATTCTGTGAGGTGCGCGATGACTACCGAATGCGGGACGCTAAACGGGAGCCAATTAATTTTTACGGTGTGCGCCCGAGGCTCGTACCGGGAAAGTTCTGCGACAGTAGTGATCCCTGCCATGGGAGAAAATGGAGGTGTGAGGTGCCTAAAATCTTGAACGAAACCATCCGTCGAAAACACAATTGTCCATTCCCGGCTGTCCTGACCTCGATGGATCGCCGTAATGCCGACTTGGGGCATCCTTTCAGAAATCTTCTCCGCCAACAATGTGGCATTTACGCGTCCCGGGCGGGGACCACGAAGAAAAATGTTGGTAGTTCTACCCCACAAGCTTTGTTTCACGTCGTCCGAAAGAAGGGACGTATTTTCGCCATAAGTACCCTTGTACGGATCCAGTGGGTCAGTGGACGCGACTTCATACCCATCTGTAGAGATATAAACCTTCTGAACGGGAGGCGGAGGTGGTGGTTCCGGTGGTGCAGAAGGTGCGTCGGTGACGGGTGGAGCAGGTGGTGCAGGTGGTGTGTCGCACATACCTTGAATGATGGAATCTTTGGAAGTGTTGAGCCGCGGATCCAGCTCAGCCATCTTGAAACATGTGAGAAGAAAAAATACAAATAGAAGCGGGAAACACCCTGGAAGCGGGTTAAACACACGGCCAAGCCGTCGCAGCGTCAGTCTGGTGTGAGTATCTGCTGGCCTGACGCCCTGACATTTTTTTTTTTTTTTTTTTTTTTTTTTTTTTTTTTTTTTTTTTTTTTTTTTCTTCTTTTTTTTTTAAAACGACTCAGTCTGGTCTTAGAGCTCACGGGACCACAAACCAGTACCGAGCCAGGATGGAATGTACGGGAAATAATAATGTGGTCAACGAGCAATAATTAACCGGATCATCACAGTCGCCTGGACCCTCGATGAAAATAAAACAAAAAACGTGGGCACTCGGCCTCTTCTACGGGTCATCTTCTCACGGGCAGAACTTTAATAAAATTAATATTAAGGCAACAAGTTGAAAAATAGAAAAATGATGTACGTAACTGTAACGAGACAAAAAAAGAATTAAATACGAAAATGGAATAATGCATAACAATAAAGGAAGAAAAGGAATAAACAACAATAAAAGAAAGGAAGGAAAGAAGGAAGAAGGAAAGAAAATGAGAAGCATAAGAGTACAAGTGACAGACAGAAGAGAGAATGGAAAGAGACAATGAAAAGTAAGAGTACAAGTAACCTAATAAAAGTAAACATACGCACGGGCGTAGTCGAAAGCATTGAGAGCAATAATATTATGTAAGAATGTGAAGCGGGTCACGCACGAAGCACCCGGCTGAACGACATGTGCCGTGAACGGGTTACACCGCCCAGCCCGGCACGCCGTGAGTTGAAAACCAACAGGCAGGCACATTAATCAGAGACGGATCGGGGGGTTAGAAACGGGGGGGGGGCAGCAAGTAAGATAGATAGTTAAAGAGGAAGAAGGTCTAAATAAAATATAAAAAGACATATGTGGACCGAGCGCACAGAAACTGCCTGAAACGAGAAACTAAAGAAAACAAATTAAGGTATATGTGTACCAGGACACAGCAAGTACCTGAAATAAAGAAATTAAGCATACAGACATATAAACAGGGGTAAAGAGAAGAGTGGAGTTAAAATGAGAAGGTTACTAAATCATCGTCATCAAGAGTACATATGTCAGGGGAAAGGAGCCATAATTCGGCGAAAATATTACTGGACAGCCGATGATGATCGACTAAAACGCGGGTTCGAAGCCGTGATAAAAAGGCCAAAATGGGGATATGTGGCGGATGGACTATCCGGGTAGTTACATGATATTTTAGCGTGCGCTGAGCACAATGTATAGGATTTCTGGTATACCAAATTGCGGCAATGGCCTCTGTAATTAAGATGAGAGCCAGGGCGCGATGGGAAGGGTTTCGAGCGCGGACGATAAGAAATCGAATGTGACCTAAGTGTGGTCGGAATTTATTACCGGGGATAATATTATTGATCCAGGTGAATATTAAATCCCATAAGGGTTGGACCACTTCGCAATCGACGAAGAGATGTTGTAGGTCCTCCGGAGCTTTATTACAGAAGGAACAGTTCACATAAGGAAATGTTGTTGTGAAGCGCTTAATGCGAAGTCTTGTGAATAAAACGCCGTGGATAACCCGATAAAGGAGCCCACGAAGGGCCGGATCGACATGTACATTATGGAGGTTCATCCAGAGCAAAGTAAAGGGTAGTTTAGGAAAACGAATGGTAAGGGGCGGGGCAGTAATAATGGGCTTCAGTAAATGGTGATAAATAATTTTGGAATCGATGGTGGGCAGTAGGGGAAAATCGGGAAGATCACGAAAGGCAGCGAAAGCACGCAAGCAAGACAGATAAAAGGGGGGAATATACGCCGGATCACAGTGCGCGATGCTACGAGCAGCGAAAGCGGGGACGTATTCCCGGAGATGGAACCCTATCCAATATATAGCAAAAACGGACCATCGAGCGGTGGGGTTGGTCAGCAACCGTTGGATGTGACGAAGGAGGAGGGTATTGCATTTACTTTGTAAATGGGCAATATCGGCACCTCCTGCACTTTTCGGTGCATAAAGTAAGGACCGCGGGAGGGGCTCAATTAAAGTAGTCCAAAAAAAACGAAAAGCTGCTCTCTGAAAAAGCCGGATATAATGGGCGGACAAAGGAACAATAGACGTGTAATACCATAGTTTGCTAAAGCAATAGACATTGAGATACGAGGCTTTGGTGAATTGAGCTAAATTGACGGTGCGACCAAATTGTAAAGTTTTAGAAAATTTCTGAAATAAGTTGTGGAAATGGTCATCGGTAGTTACTGCCGAACCAAAAAGCAGGCCTAAAATTTTGTGGGAAGCGGACCACCGGAGACCGTACGGAGTGTCCGTACGATGACCCCAGCGACCGATAAATAACCCGACCGATTTAGTTAAGTTGAGCCGAGCACCGGACGCTGAGCCATAACGATCGATCGTTTGTAATGCGGCTCCGATGGAGGCATCGGTAGTAAGTATTAAGGTCACGTCATCAGCATACGCTGTAGTTTTAAAGGGGGTCGGAGCACCGGGCACAGTTAGCCCGGTGATCGAGGGGTTATTGCGAAAGTGATGTAGCAGGGGTTCTAAGCACAAGATATATAAAAGCGGGGAAAGACTGCATCCCTGGCGGACTGACCGAGTTACTGGAAAGGGGTCGGAAGTGTGTTGGTTGATATAAAGACTAGAATAAATGTCAGTATATAAAAGACGGACCCAAGAGACAAAGTTGGGTCCAAAGCCAAAGGAAGAAAGGGTGCGGAATAAATAATCATGATCAACTCGATCGAATGCCTTCTGTTGATCGAGGCTAACGAAAGCGCATGGGAGATTTTTCTGTTTACAATAGTCTTGAATATTCCGAAGTAAATGTAAATTATCCATGATAGTGCGTCCCGGAACTCCACACGTTTGATCTTCTTGGACAATAGAAGAAATGACCAATTTAAGTCGGTTACAAAGGGATTTAGACAAAATTTTGTAATCTACATTAAGAAGGCTGATGGGCCTATAATTAGACACAATTTCAGGATGAGCTGGGTCTTTCGGGAGCATAGTAATAAGCGATGTCCGCTGTGAAAAGGGAAGTTTATCGTGAAAGCAGTTGTTGTAAAGCTGTAATAATCGAGGTAAAATTTGTGGGGCAAAAGTCTTGTAGAATTCTGCAGGGAGGCCATCCGAGCCGGGGGATTTGCCGGAAGACATGTCAAAAAGCGCAGTGTGTAATTCTTCAACACGAAGAGTGGCTTCACAGAGGTCCGCGTCTGGGACAGACAAGCTATGTAGGTCAGTTAGAAAAGAATCAGCAGCTTGAGAATCGGTGTCCTCTTTGGTGAAGAGCTGAGACCAAAAAGCCGTAAATTGAGTTATAATATCGGAAGTCGAAGTATAGGTCGTACCAGCAGTGGTGACGGAAGTAATGATTTTTTTGGCACTGCGTGAGCGTTCTAGGGAATGGAAAAATTGGGCAGAACCGTCATGGGAATTTAAAACATTTGAGCGCGAACGGATATAAGCACCCTCAGCGTTCCGAGCATGAAAGGATTGGATGCTAGCACGAAGAGGGGCGAGCTGGTCTGCATATCTGCCAGGATGTAAGTGCTCAGCCTGAAGTAAAAGTTTATATTCTCGTTCCAATTTTCGAAGGGAAGCTCTAGTATTTGATGCCTTAATATTGGCATAATTCTGAATAAAAGCTCTAATATCCGCCTTGATCTGATCCCACCACTCCTGTGTGACATGAATGCCAGACACAGAAGCGGTGCGATCATACCAAAAGGTACAGAAATCAGACTTGAAATCAGGATCAAGAAAAAGGGAAATGTTGGCCTTCCAATATCCGGGGCCAATAGCGGATCGGGGGATCGTTGTGAAAAAGATACTAATGACATCGTGATCAGAGTGGGGGAAAGTTTGGGAAGAATAGTTGGGGGGGTCTGTCAGCAGAGATCGGGAGATATAAAATTTGTCCAGGCGCGTATGGACATTTGCGCTATGACGAGTAGTATGGACAGTGGTAGGGTTACCATGCCTATAAAAATCAACGAGGCCAAAATCCATAAATTTTTTGTGCCATTCTTTGGCATAGGCGGGAACAAGGGTCCGGCCACCAATTTTGTCGTATTTTGGATGAACTATAAAATTAAAATCCCCACCTAAAATGACTGATCGGCTGGTGACTAAATGGGGGAGTAAAGTTTGAAAAACAAGGTCTCTATTCTGGTCGGGTGCTTGAGGACCATAAAAGGAAAGGAAACGGAAAGCCACTCCGGAGACGTCGACATCGACGCCCGCGCAGCGGCCGTCCATATCCGAAAAAGATTTGATCACGGTGTGTTTTAGGGAATTTCGAATAAAAATCACCGTGCCGCATGAGCGGTTAGTACCATAGGACCAAAAACCTTTGCAATCTAATTTATATTGTAGGTCCTGTCCAAGTTGATAGTCGTCGACGTGCGTTTCCTGAAGGAAAAGCACGTCGACCCTATCAAAAAGGAAGAGATACTTAAGGGCCAGAATAGTCTTAGTATTGCGAAGACCGCACGCATTTAAAGAGGCTATGTGAAGTTTATCCATGGAAAGTCGAAAAGGTGAGATACGAAACGAGACAAGGGACACATAAATAGATACAGAAAGACACAAAGAACAGCCAGTCCCCAATGGATCTGGCGTAAAGTTGAGTCGGTGGGCAGGTGCAAAAATCAGAGGAAAAGCGAGAGGTCGTGAAGAAAAAGGCAACACAATATATCCAGAAGGCAAAAGGGAAAATCAGGGACGTTAGCGAGGGTCGAAGAGAATAAATATACACAATCATATTAAAACACATTAATCAGGTGCTGGGCCTTCCCGCACATTCAACTTGGCAGGAGGGAAAACACATTAATCAGGTGCTGGGCCTTCCCGCACATTCAACTTGGCAGGAGGGTGACGTTCCTCGTCACCCTCATGCTGTCGCTTACTGCCCCCCCCAACCGCGCGAGTGTCCATCACTTCCATACGGTAAATGGCAGGGGACAGAGGACTGTCCGATTCCGAAACTTTTTCCACATCCAAATCGTCTGACCCGGACTCGGACAACTGGAAATCATTGTGGAGCCCCCCCTCCTGGAAAGAGGGAGGAGGCATATAGTCCTGCCCTGGTGCTAATGGTGTCTCGAACGTTGACAGGGTCACGTGACCATCATCCGGGGGCTGCACTGAAGGTGATTCTGGCCGGCCTCTATGGCGGCGGACTGCCGCCGCGTAATCCGTCGGCCGAGATAGCACTCCCGACGGGGAAAAGTTGTTGTCTGGGCAAGTCATGCGCACGTGGCCACGCTGCCCACATTTCAAGCATAAGGGCGATCTCCCCGCGACCGTGTAGAAAACTTTATATCCAGCCAGCATGCCGAAGTCGGGAAAGTCGGTTATATCGGGTTTAATAAATTTCATGCGAAGCCGCCGACGGCCGTTGGCGATTTCTTGGCCGACGGCTCGGAAGGATTCGTACTCTATCTCCAGCACCGTCCCGTATTCTGTGAGGTGCGCGATGACTACCGAATGCGGGACGCTAAACGGGAGCCAATTAATTTTTACGGTGTGCGCCCGAGGCTCGTACCGGGAAAGTTCTGCGACAGTAGTGATCCCTGCCATGGGAGAAAATGGAGGTGTGAGGTGCCTAAAATCTTGAACGAAACCATCCGTCGAAAACACAATTGTCCATTCCCGGCTGTCCTGACCTCGATGGATCGCCGTAATGCCGACTTGGGGCATCCTTTCAGAAATCTTCTCCGCCAACAATGTGGCATTTACGCGTCCCGGGCGGGGACCACGAAGAAAAATGTTGGTAGTTCTACCCCACAAGCTTTGTTTCACGTCGTCCGAAAGAAGGGACGTATTTTCGCCATAAGTACCCTTGTACGGATCCAGTGGGTCAGTGGACGCGACTTCATACCCATCTGTAGAGATATAAACCTTCTGAACGGGAGGCGGAGGTGGTGGTTCCGGTGGTGCAGAAGGTGCGTCGGTGACGGGTGGAGCAGGTGGTGCAGGTGGTGTGTCGCACATACCTTGAATGATGGAATCTTTGGAAGTGTTGAGCCGCGGATCCAGCTCAGCCATCTTGAAACATGTGAGAAGAAAAAATACAAATAGAAGCGGGTTAAACACACGGCCAAGCCGTCGCAGCGTCAGTCTGGTGTGAGTATCTGCTGGCCTGACGCCCTGACATTTTTTTTATATTGTATGTATGAATCAGCGAGCTGAAATGACAAGGCGATTAATCGTCCTTTATTTATACTGTGCGCGCGGGCCTATTTCAAGACGCCTGTTTTGGCTGAATTTTAATAACTGACCTGGTTTCTCTTTGCAGCTCTCTGACGTGCACGATATGAACCACCGGAGTGTGACAAATAAAAGCGGGAAAGTTGAAGTTGGTAACATGCAAGGTATGTAAATATGGGTTCTTTGTATTTATTTCTTCCTTCGATTAATACTTTACACATAAAGTTGTTAATGGCTCGTGCCTTCGGCGACGGTCACTCAGCATTGGAACAAGGCAGTTGGCAGCATTTTGTGTCTTAAATAAATGTGCTGTTAAATTGTTATAACGTCAACACGCCCTGTGTGCACAGAGTGACGTCCCGTTGACCACATAAATGACGTACGTCGTGCTGCTGATATGTATTTACCCAAGGTCGGTTTGTTTTTCTCTCACCCACCTCCATATTACACAGAAATAGGTCACTTCAATTTGAAACACCCCGTATCTATCTAGCCTTTAATTTTTATTGTCGGTATGTGCGCACCCGGTACGTGTCGGTCGGTGACCTGACCCCCTCCCCCAAAAGCGAAATATTGAATTTGTTTTGTTCATAGAAGATGAAAAGAAAAGATGAAAGAGAGAAAGAAATCGAGGGAAAAAGATGTAAGTTAATGAAATAAAATTACAAATAGTAATATGCTAAAGGAATAACAATACAAAAAGGAGTAAAACTAAAGAAAGAAAGAAAGAAAGAAAGAAAGAAAGAAAGAAAGAAAGAAAAACAAAGAAAGATAGGAAGGAGGGAAGGAAGGAAGGAAGGAAGGAAGGAAAGAGAGGAAGGAAGGAAATATCAAATACAGCAGTGTTAAAACAACACAAAACAAAAACATAATTTGTGTCACTGATGCACACAAACGTAACATGTTGTAAACTGAATAAAAGTAATGCTTCGTTTTGGAGAGAAAAAAAAGTCACACTTTATTCAATTGTAATTATAAATGTTTGTAATTATAAATGTACGTAATCATAAATGTATGTAATTATAAATAAATGTAATTATAAATGTACGTAATCATAAATGTATGTAATTATAAATAAATGTAATTATAAATAAATGTAATTATAAATAAATGTAACTATAAATAAATGTAATTAAAAATAAATGTAATTGAAGATAAATGTTGACGAAAGTTATAAATAATCGATTATGTAATTTGGCTGGCTGCAAACCCAGAGTCTGTTTTGGACTCTCTTAATATTAAAGTGATGTGAAACACTCCGATATGGTGATCAACAATAAATGGAAAATAATATTGTTCACAGTAGTAATTTTTACAAATATTTATCCAAATTGACAAGACACACCGTCGTTCTTATATACTAATTAAATGCAGTGACTCTTGGTGGGGAAATCGTTTTGGTTAGTTTATCGCCAACAGATGCGCCCCGAATCGAATAGTAAATATTTACAATTGAGCGTAGTTCAGACGATGTTTTCTATGGAGTGGCACGATCGATTTGCTTGAGATTTTAGTAAAATGCTATATTCCTCCAGTTGGCATCGCGCCTGGATACTAACTGATCAGTTTCACGTACCCAAAACAAGTAAATACTATGTCTCTAACACATTGAATCACACGTAATGTTATACATGTCAAGCTCTCTCTCTACACATACCACACACACCCAGTCCCTCCCCCTTATTTTCCTGACTTGCAATTGTTTGCTTGCGCTTATACATATATATTTATTGTTATCTAATCTAATATAGCAATTTTGTAATAGTTTATCTTTTTGGAAAATTTGGGTGGCCCTGAAAAGGGCCGTTTTGTTGTTGTGTTTGAGTAGCAAACTGTTTACTTGCTGCTCTGAGATTTCTTGGGGAGGAGGACAGCCTGGATGTTTGGCAGAACACCACCCTGGGCGATGGTCACACCAGACAACAGTTTGTTCAATTCCTCGTCGTTTCTGATGGCAAGCTGCAGATGTCTTGGGATGATTCTGCTCTTCTTGTTGTCACGAGCGGCGTTTCCTGCCAACTCGAGAACCTCAGCTGCGAGGTATTCGAGAACTGCAGCCAAGTAGACTGGAGCTCCGGCACCGACTCGCTCAGCATAGTTGCCTTTTCTCAACAGACGGTGAATTCTTCCGACTGGGAACTGGAGTCCAGCCCTTGATGATCGGGACTTTGCCTTTCCCTTTACTTTGCCACGTCCAGACATAATTGTGTATTTTCTAGTGTACGAAATTCGACAAATGGAAAATTAAATCTCCACAATTAAATCTCCGAGGGGTGGGTAGGAAATTTATACTCCTTTGCGGATCGACCTACATAAATGAGCCAATAATGTGCTTTCGCCGAAGTCCGTGTTTAAAAACTGAAGCTTTGTGTGCTTAAAATAGTAACTGGGGGCTATGTTTGATCCGCGTTAGAGCGCACTCGCGATATAAAAGAAAACGGTTTCTGCCGGCGATCCATATTCTCTGGCAGCAAGTGGAGCGAACAAGTCAGATTTTATTTGACTCTATTAGTTCCTTGCGGTGTCAGAGCGTCGGTACGAGTGATTTGAGCGGTCTGTAACCTTAATTGGAAGCAACCGCCCTCGTGCTGATGCCGGCGAGTGAGACGGTTTTGGATTAGGCTTAGTGCGACGGACAATGGAGCTAATCCCTGACGCCGCGTTAGCAGCACTAGAGAGATCTCAAATTGCGGATATTGTTAGCTGGAATCTCCAGTCTAACAGAGGCCATTTGACTCTCTGTGTTGAATTCAGGACGGGAGATGCTGGAAACCAGAAATCTTCCACCTGGAGCAAGACCAAGACCAGCCGTACCATGAAAAAGGAGCCTCCTAAGAAAAAGACACCAGCTCGAAGGAGAAGGGACGCAGCCAGACGGGCGAAATGGAAGAAGAAGATGGGGGCGACCGTTGATCGACCGGTCACCCCTCCCCGTGTGGTTCAGCCATCCAGTGTCACAGCCGGTAGGCCGGAGTTGTCTGAGAGACGCCCAGACGACCCGGCCTGCATGGAGACAGATGACATCAGACCAGCTAGCAGGGACTCCGTAGATCTGCCGGAGGTCCCTGCTGTCGGCACAGAGACGAGCGGATACCACCCCCGATGTTCCTGCCGCCAGTTTCAACGTGGAGATGGAGACACCACCCAGCCTTTCTTCACCAGGGGCGGATAGCACCATCTCCGCCCCTCGGACGCCGAGGTACGAAGAGTGGCCGGCGTTACCAACAACACCACCAGTAGCTGAAATAGAACGACAGCGTCTCGCCATCACCGGGAAAATCTCACGCGACCCACGCAGCGAGTATCCACTCAACATACAAGAGTACTGCGTGCTGGGGCGCAGCCAGATTTACGAAGGATCAAGAGGACAGGACCCTTCACCCAGAACGATCATAAAAAGCATAATAGACGGAGTAATACAGCTAAAATGGAAGACATGGCCACCTGAGCCCAGAAACCTCAGCGCCGACTCAGATTCAACCACAACAACAACAACAACAACAACCACAACAGCAGCTACATCCAACCGAACGAAAAAGAAAGCAAAGAAATCCAAAAAAAAAAAATAGATCATTTTCACTTCACCTTCATCAATCTCATGTTTAATGTATTACCATTACATGTACTTTTATATTAAATAACAGTGGGTTGTAGGAGAGGGGTTCCGCCCCTTTCAAATCTTCCCGGGAAAGTTTCCCAAACCCCCTATCAGGCGATCCATATTTTCTCGACATTTCGTCAAGTAAAATAATTTTCATCTCGTTTCACGATGCCACCCAAAGCAGGAAGCAAAGGAGCCAAAAAGGCCACCAAGACCCAGAAGGCGTCAACGACCGGCACCAAGAAGAGGCACCGAAAAAGGAAGGAATCCTACGGAATCTACATCTACAAAGTCTTGAAACAGGTACACCCAGACACCGGTGTCAGCAGCAAAGCCATGTCCATCATGAACAGCTTTGTCAACGACATTTTCGAGAGGATCGCAGCTGAGGCCTCCCGATTGGCCCACTACAACAAACGATCCACCATCACCTCCAGAGAGGTCCAGACCGCCGTCAGACTTCTTCTCCCAGGTGAATTGGCCAAGCACGCCGTCTCTGAGGGCACCAAGGCCGTCACGAAGTACACCAGCAGCAAGTAAACTGTTCACTTACAGCTTTACACACAAACGGCCCTTTTCAGGGCCACCCAAATTTTCCAAAAAGATAAACTATTAGAATTGCTAAACTATTCGAATCACTGTGGGTTAGGGACAATGAGGAATTCACGAATAACCATGAAAAGGAAGGGAACTGAACTGAATAAAAATATAAGCAAATATCCCAACTAAAGTGCACATAGCATTTATTGGGATCAAGTATATAAGAACATGCCCCGTATATGTGGGGGGCATGGCAACAAAGTAGCTGTCAGAAATGTGTGTAAAAAATAATAATAACGGGAATGAGCTTGTTTGAATATTGAATGCTTAATTGTGGAATATAGCCCAATTCCCTGATGAAGATGTAACAAGTGATTAAAAGTTAGGTCACACGTCCATACACATTTCAGTTACTATGCAGTTTGTCTATATATATAGAACTAAACTAACATAGTGCAGTGTTCGAAAAAAAAATTGTATTTAGTAAACTTTTATGAGCACGTTTCCATCCTTCACTCGCTCGCTCACTCACTCACTCCTTTATGTGCCTTTCATGTATATACTAAAATTGTATTAACATGGCGTGTTATTTTTGCTGTACAGCAATTTTTAAAGTATCTCTTTAAAATAATTTGGTGGCCCTGAAAAGGGCCGTTTGTTTGAAGCTGTGCTTCCGATCTTTCGGGTGTTTAACCACCGAATCCGTAGAGGGTTCTGCCTTGTCGTTTAAGAGCATAGACGACATCCATGGCGGTGACGGTCTTCCTCTTGGCATGCTCGGTGTAGGTGACGGCATCTCGGATGACATTTTCCAAGAAAACCTTGAGGACACCTCGGGTCTCTTCGTAGATCAATCCTGAGATTCTCTTGACACCACCTCGTCGAGCAAGACGACGAATAGCGGGCTTGGTGATACCCTGGATGTTATCACGCAAGACTTTCCTGTGACGCTTGGCGCCACCCTTTCCCAAACCTTTTCCTCCTTTGTTTTTTTTTTTTTTTTTTTTTACTTAATACGTTTATTCAGCAAAAATTATACATAATACAAAAGAAAACGCTGACGTAAAGTCAGAAACAAGTTAATACGGTACATACGGTAGAAAAGTAAACAATTAGAAGGCTGGCTAACTGCCAGCACCGTACGTGCCCCCGCTCCGATTAAAAAACAGACGAGTCTGCTGTATCACAGGTTTGGAGCGGGGGATGAAAACCAAAAAGATGAGTTACGAAGATGAGGACAAAACACAATGTAGAGTTACCCGCCCTGCGCCCCAGAGACATTTCGTGCCCTGCGACTCAGGAGGGGTAACTCTACGGGAAATTTCGAAGAACAGAACGGGAAAAATCAAAGACGAAATTAAAGGAAAGGGATAAAAGCGAGGTATATGTGGACCAGCCACAGAAGGTACCAAGCGATAAACACAGTTAAAAGTGGATGTATAAATAAATGATGAAGGGGCGCAAAGCGTTTGAAATGAAATGACTAAAAGGTGAAATGAATAGAATCATCGCTATCGTTCAGTAGGCAAATGTCTGTGGTCTGTAACCACAGAGATTCAAAATCATGTAGGGGCAGTCGGTGATGATCGAGGAGCACGTGAGTGCGGATTCGAGAAAGGAATGCTAAAATAGGGACGTGATCCGGTTGTGAAGCCGTGGGGTGGGGGTTCATACATTTTGGCGCATGGTGAATGCGGTTACGGAAAAACCAAATGGTGGCCACGGCTTCCGAAATGAGAATGAGAGCTAAAGCTCGATTATTGGAATTGTCAGCGCGGACCAGAAGGAAGCGAATGAAGCCAAGATGAGTGCGAAAATTTTCGCGTAATGCAAGGGGGGTAATCCAATCACGGACCAGATTCCATAAAGGCTGGACGACGGAGCAATCGACAAACAGATGCAGTACCGTTTCGGGAAGGGAATTACAAAGGGGACAATTTTTATGGACCCGGGGTCCGTAAAATTTGGCCAATCTGTCCCGGGTCGGGAGGACGCCATGTATTAATCGATAAAGAATCCCACGAATCAGGGGATCAATGGCCGAGTTGTGTAAATTTGCCCAAACAATATGAAGGGGCATTTTGGGGTAAAACCAACGGAGTTTAGGGGCGGAAATGACGGCAGGTAAAAGACGAGTGTAAAACTCTTTGGAAGTAAGTAGTGCCAGCGGGAGGGTGGGGGTGTGTTTTTCAAAGTGTTGAATGGACGCCAAACAACGGCGGTAGAATAAAGGGATATGTTGGGGGTCACAATGTGCCGTGTTGTTGGAAGCGAAAAGGGGATGGTACTGGCGAATTGAAAGACCAATCCAGTAAATGGCAAACACAGACCATCGCACATCTGGGCTGGTAAGCAACCTCTGAACATGACGGAGATAATAAGAATGAAACTTAGTCGGCAGATGGACAATATCAGCGCCCCCTAATCGTTTGGGGGCGTACATGAGACTGCGGGGGAGGGGCTCCGATTTGGTGGCCCAGAAAAACTGGAAGGACGCTCTTTGGACGAGCGTAATATAATGAGGGGTCATGGGGATGATTGAAGAATAATACCAGAGCTTGCTTAAGGCGTAAACATTAAGATAAGAAGCTCTGGTGAATGAGGGGAGGTGGGCAAACCTGCCAAATTGAAGGGATTTAGAAAATTTTTGAAACAAATTGTGAAAATGGTCATCAGTGGTGACCTGAGATCCAAATTGTATACCGAGGATTTTGTGTGATTTGACCCACTTTAGGCCACTGGGGCTGTCGGTACGTCGGCTCCATGAACCCAAAAAGAGACCGACGGATTTGTTCAAATTTAACTCGGAACCGGAGACGGCCCCAAATGTGTCAACAATGGACAGGGCTGCGTGAATAGAGGCGTTCGTCGTCACGATAAGGGTGACGTCGTCGGCATATGCCGTTAACTTGAAGGGCGTGGGCGCTCCCGGTACCGTAAGGCCGGGGACCGTCGGATCGGAGCGAATTTTGATTAAAAGGGGCTCCAAGCAAAGAATATATAAGAGGGGAGATAAGCTACAGCCTTGTCGAACTGAGCGAGTGACGGGGAATGGGGTGGAAACGTGCTGATTGATATATACACTGGAAAATATGTCCGTATAAAGGAGGCGAACCCACGAAATAAAAGTGGGGCCGAACCCAAAAGCTGAAAGGACGTGGAATAAATAATCATGGTCAACTCGATCAAAGGCTTTTTGTTGATCGAGACTTAAAAATGCACAGGGGATATTTTTTTGAGCGCAATAATCTTGAATATTACGCATGAGGTGGCAATTGTCCAAAATGGTGCGGCCCGGCACACCGCATGTTTGATCGCCAGAAATGACGTTATGAATAACAACCTTCAGGCGGTTGCATAATGTTTTAGAAAGTATTTTATAATCCACGTTTAATAAACTGATGGGGCGATAATTGGAGGGGACCTCCGGGTGGTCCAAATCTTTGGGTAGGAGAGTAATAAGGGACGTCCTTTGAGAAAGGGGTAATGTCCGGGAAAGGCATTTGTTATAGAGGACTAAAAGGATGGGGGTGACCAGCAGGGAGAATGTGGAATAAAATTCCACACCCAAACCATCCAATCCGGGTGCCCGGCCACTGGACATACCTTTAATGGCATCAGTTAATTCCAGGACAGTTAATGGGCTGTCACATAAGGTGACGTCAGAAGTGGGAACCTGTGGTAGATCTTGGAGAAATGTGGGACGGGCTTCGGGGTCAGTGACGCCCCGAGTGAAAAGGGAGGACCAAAATTCTCGAAAAGCGGTCATAATGCCGTCTTGGGATGTATGTGTGATCCCGTCATAGACAGCCGAGGTAATTAATTTCCTGGAACTGCGAGTGTGTTCCAACGAACGAATGTAATCCGACGAAACGTCGTTGGAATTGAGAATTTTAGACCGGGACCGAATGTAGGCCCCTTGAGTGGCATTGATTAAGCGATTTTGAATGCTTGCCTTTAAGGGAACAATTTGATCAGTGTATGTACCGGGGGAGAAGCGTTCAGCACGTAAAAGGGCATGATATTGTCTCTCCATACGACGAAGTTGAATTCGTTCAGACGAAGCTTTAGTACGAGAGTAATCTTGTAGAAAGCTCTTTATGGAATCTTTAAGTTGATCCCACCATTCCGGCGTGATTTCGTCGTCGTGCACGGAAGAAGTAGAATCAAGCCAAAACTCCGTAAAGGATTCCCTGAACTCAAAATCCGAGAATAAAGCACTGTTAACCTTCCAATACCCAGGCCCTAATGAAATATCAGGGGAATTTTGGAAATGAATGGCGATCGTGTCGTGATCGGAGTAAGGAAACGTTTGTTGTGAAAATTGGGGAGGGGATGACATTAGGGTTTTCGAAATGTAAAATCGATCCAATCTTGTGTGGATATCACCAGAATGGCAGGTGGTTTGGACCTGTCGAGGATGTAAAGAGCGGTATACGTCTACCAGCCCATAAGTAGCCATGGTCTGAATCCATTCCTTGGCAAAAGGGGAGGGGCGGCAATCCCCACCTATCTTGTCAAGGGACAGGTTTAGAATGAAATTAAAGTCGCCACCTAAAATAATGGCCCGACTAGTGTTGAAATGGGGCAGTAAAGTTTGATAAACCAGGTTCTTATTCGGGTCGTTATGTTGAGGCCCGTAAAAGGAAATTAGCCGGAGGGGAATTCCGGAGATGTCGCCATCGACACCCACGAAACGCCCATCCAGCTCAGAAAAAGAGCGGTGAACAGTGAAATTCAACGAATGTTTGACCAAGATTGCTGTCCCACAGGAGTGATTGGAGCCTGTGGCCCAAAAACCCCTACATCCCAAATCTACAGCCATCTGGTCACCCAGTTGATAGTCGTCGACATACGTCTCCTGAAGGAAAAGCATGTCAACTCCATCAACCGAGAAAAGGTATTTCAACGCATGCATCGTCTGAGCATTTCTCAGTCCCCGAGCATTCAAGGAAGCGATAAACAACCCGTCCATGAAAGGAGTGGGAGGGGAAAAACTGAACGAACGCACATAATTCCACACAAAACACAACAAAGAATGGATAATTGAAATGACCCCAAAGCAGACCGCGACCAGCGCGGACGGCGATGAAGCCATGGCAATGAAAAGAATTCGAAAAACACAATACAAAACACTACTCCGACAGCTGGACACTGCGTGTCAAGCTTAGGTTTGAAGAAATAGGCCATCTCGTAGTCCAGGGTCGTAGCCAGGGTCGCTCGCCGGAAAGGAAGAATGTACGTAAGTCGGGGACATGTCCAGGTCGGAAATAAATTGGTTAGGTACATAATAAGTCACACAATCAAAGTTAACCGGGGTCGTCATCTGACCCTTCGACATCTATATCGGAACTTTCGACGTCGGAACTGTCTGAAATGATCTCCTCCTCGGAGACGGGAATGACCTTACGGCGGCCCGTGTCGTCATCCCCCTCGCCGTCATGTGCACGCATCCGTGTTGCCGGGGTCGATTCCATCACCTCGGAGGAGGCAGGAGATTCCGGAATTACGGAAACCGAACACTCGCCCCCCGTGTGAGCGCCAGAGTCTATCTGCTCCGCCATGCTCACAGGGGGGACCACAATCACTTCCAGCACGTTATCCACACTTGCAGGAATCCCGACCTCCGGGGTGGGGGGCACCACCTCCTCCTCCAGGGGAGAGCCATTGGAATCCTGAGTACGCGGTCCCGCGTCCTTCGTTGCGGTAACCGGTGAAATGTCTCCGGAGGAATCCTTTGTACGCGAACTCCGCGCGCCACGACGTCCGTTAGTAGCGGAGTCACGAGCGGCAGCCTGTGCGTAGGAACTGGGTGCTCCTTGAGGGCACTGTGCCCGAACGTGGCCCCTCTCCATACAGCGTAGGCAGAGGGGTGGCCGGCCCACGATGGTTACCAGGCACTTATGGCCGTCGATATGTATAAAGTCAGGAAGCTCTCTAAAGTCTTCAACGGACATAGACATCTTCACAAGCCGCTTCCCGGATGCGATTGTCAGGTTATCTTGCGAGAAAGTGGCGTACTCGATGTACGTGACGGAACCGTACTCCGATAGGCATGACACCACTGCCAGGTGAGGGACGTGGAACGGTACCCAGTTTACACGGACCGTCCGGGGACGTTTGGTCAGCCCCGTCTGGCCAATGTACAGTTCGTCGTCGAATGGACGACATTCCTGGAGACTGTAATACCGGTGAACTTCTTCCGCCGACTCGAAAACTAAATTCCAGTCCCGGACGTTCTGCCCTCTGTAAACTGAGTACAGGGAGACGTCCGGCATGACACTTAACACTTTCCCTGCCAAGATTTCGGGGGTCAGTCTACCGGGGTTCGGCCCCCTGACCCCAACACTGGCCGTACAGGCGAGAATATTAGCTTTTACGTCCGGAAACGCGGCGTCACCGGAATAACATTTGTTGTATGGATCTCGCGGATCCAAAGAAGTGAGCTCCTTGAGTTGAGCAGGTGTAAGGCGGATAAGAGGTGGGTCGGGGGGCTGGAGCCGGACCCCGGCCACACGGCCATCTTTGGTGACGTTAGACATCACAGAGTAGAAAGTAAAGACAGGATACACTTAACTGATACAGAAAGAACAAAACATCAGCACACGAATCCAGGATGGAATCCTCAACGAATCCGTGTAACGAAACATAACAAACACCCCGGAGAGGGGCTAAGGTGAAAGAACCAGTCCTCAGATCCAGTACACCAAGAAAGGCCAGCAAACTTTTCCTCCTTTGCCTCGCCCTGACATTTTTTTTTTTTTTTTTTTTTTAAAACGACTCAGTCTGGTCTTAGAGCTCACGGGACCACAAACCAGTACCGAGCCAGGATGGAATGTACGGGAAATAATAATGTGGTCAACGAGCAATAATTAACCGGATCATCACAGTCGCCTGGACCCTCGATGAAAATAAAACAAAAAACGTGGGCACTCGGCCTCTTCTACGGGTCATCTTCTCACGGGCAGAACTTTAATAAAATTAATATTAAGGCAACAAGTTGAAAAATAGAAAAATGATGTACGTAACTGTAACGAGACAAAAAAAGAATTAAATACGAAAATGGAATAATGCATAACAATAAAGGAAGAAAAGGAATAAACAACAATAAAAGAAAGGAAGGAAAGAAGGAAGAAGGAAAGAAAATGAGAAGCATAAGAGTACAAGTGACAGACAGAAGAGAGAATGGAAAGAGACAATGATAAGTAAGAGTACAAGTAACCTAATAAAAGTAAACATACGCACGGGCGTAGTCGAAAGCATTGAGAGCAATAATATTATGTAAGAATGTGAAGCGGGTCACGCACGAAGCACCCGGCTGAACGACATGTGCCGTGAACGGGTTACACCGCCCAGCCCGGCACGCCGTGAGTTGAAAACCAACAGGCAGGCACATTAATCAGAGACGGATCGGGGGGTTAGAAACGGGGGGGGGCAGCAAGTAAGATAGATAGTTAAAGAGGAAGAAGGTCTAAATAAAATATAAAAAGACATATGTGGACCGAGCGCACAGAAACTGCCTGAAACGAGAAACTAAAGAAAACAAATTAAGGTATATGTGTACCAGGACACAGCAAGTACCTGAAATAAAGAAATTAAGCATACAGACATATAAACAGGGGTAAAGAGAAGAGTGGAGTTAAAATGAGAAGGTTACTAAATCATCGTCATCAAGAGTACATATGTCAGGGGAAAGGAGCCATAATTCGGCGAAAATATTACTGGACAGCCGATGATGATCGACTAAAACGCGGGTTCGAAGCCGTGATAAAAAGGCCAAAATGGGGATATGTGGCGGATGGACTATCCGGGTAGTTACATGATATTTTAGCGTGCGCTGAGCACAATGTATAGGATTTCTGGTATACCAAATTGCGGCAATGGCCTCTGTAATTAAGATGAGAGCCAGGGCGCGATGGGAAGGGTTTCGAGCGCGGACGATAAGAAATCGAATGTGACCTAAGTGTGGTCGGAATTTATTACCGGGGATAATATTATTGATCCAGGTGAATATTAAATCCCATAAGGGTTGGACCACTTCGCAATCGACGAAGAGATGTTGTAGGTCCTCCGGAGCTTTATTACAGAAGGAACAGTTCACATAAGGAAATGTTGTTGTGAAGCGCTTAATGCGAAGTCTTGTGAATAAAACGCCGTGGATAACCCGATAAAGGAGCCCACGAAGGGCCGGATCGACATGTACATTATGGAGGTTCATCCAGAGCAAAGTAAAGGGTAGTTTAGGAAAACGAATGGTAAGGGGCGGGGCAGTAATAATGGGCTTCAGTAAATGGTGATAAATAATTTTGGAATCGATGGTGGGCAGTAGGGGAAAATCGGGAAGATCACGAAAGGCAGCGAAAGCACGCAAGCAAGACAGATAAAAGGGGGGAATATACGCCGGATCACAGTGCGCGATGCTACGAGCAGCGAAAGCGGGGACGTATTCCCGGAGATGGAACCCTATCCAATATATAGCAAAAACGGACCATCGAGCGGTGGGGTTGGTCAGCAACCGTTGGATGTGACGAAGGAGGAGGGTATTGCATTTACTTTGTAAATGGGCAATATCGGCACCTCCTGCACTTTTCGGTGCATAAAGTAAGGACCGCGGGAGGGGCTCAATTAAAGTAGTCCAAAAAAAACGAAAAGCTGCTCTCTGAAAAAGCCGGATATAATGGGCGGACAAAGGAACAATAGACGTGTAATACCATAGTTTGCTAAAGCAATAGACATTGAGATACGAGGCTTTGGTGAATTGAGCTAAATTGACGGTGCGACCAAATTGTAAAGTTTTAGAAAATTTCTGAAATAAGTTGTGGAAATGGTCATCGGTAGTTACTGCCGAACCAAAAAGCAGGCCTAAAATTTTGTGGGAAGCGGACCACCGGAGACCGTACGGAGTGTCCGTACGATGACCCCAGCGACCGATAAATAACCCGACCGATTTAGTTAAGTTGAGCCGAGCACCGGACGCTGAGCCATAACGATCGATCGTTTGTAATGCGGCTCCGATGGAGGCATCGGTAGTAAGTATTAAGGTCACGTCATCAGCATACGCTGTAGTTTTAAAGGGGGTCGGAGCACCGGGCACAGTTAGCCCGGTGATCGAGGGGTTATTGCGAAAGTGATGTAGCAGGGGTTCTAAGCACAAGATATATAAAAGCGGGGAAAGACTGCATCCCTGGCGGACTGACCGAGTTACTGGAAAGGGGTCGGAAGTGTGTTGGTTGATATAAAGACTAGAATAAATGTCAGTATATAAAAGACGGACCCAAGAGACAAAGTTGGGTCCAAAGCCAAAGGAAGAAAGGGTGCGGAATAAATAATCATGATCGACTCGATCGAATGCCTTCTGTTGATCGAGGCTAACGAAAGCGCATGGGAGATTTTTCTGTTTACAATAGTCTTGAATATTCCGAAGTAAATGTAAATTATCCATGATAGTGCGTCCCGGAACTCCACACGTTTGATCTTCTTGGACAATAGAAGAAATGACCAATTTAAGTCGGTTACAAAGGGATTTAGACAAAATTTTGTAATCTACATTAAGAAGGCTGATGGGCCTATAATTAGACACAATTTCAGGATGAGCTGGGTCTTTCGGGAGCATAGTAATAAGCGATGTCCGCTGTGAAAAGGGAAGTTTATCGTGAAAGCAGTTGTTGTAAAGCTGTAATAATCGAGGTAAAATTTGCGGGGCAAAAGTCTTGTAGAATTCTGCAGGGAGGCCATCCGAGCCGGGGGATTTGCCGGAAGACATGTCAAAAAGCGCAGTGTGTAATTCTTCAACACGAAGAGTGGCTTCACAGAGGTCCGCGTCTGGGACAGACAAGCTATGTAGGTCAGTTAGAAAAGAATCAGCAGCTTGAGAATCGGTGTCCTCTTTGGTGAAGAGCTGAGACCAAAAAGCCGTAAATTGAGTTATAATATCGGAAGTCGAAGTATAGGTCGTACCAGCAGTGGTGACGGAAGTAATGATTTTTTTGGCACTGCGTGAGCGTTCTAGGGAATGGAAAAATTGGGCAGAACCGTCATGGGAATTTAAAACATTTGAGCGCGAACGGATATAAGCACCCTCAGCGTTCCGAGCATGAAAGGATTGGATGCTAGCACGAAGAGGGGCGAGCTGGTCTGCATATCTGCCAGGATGTAAGTGCTCAGCCTGAAGTAAAAGTTTATATTCTCGTTCCAATTTTCGAAGGGAAGCTCTAGTATTTGATGCCTTAATATTGGCATAATTCTGAATAAAAGCTCTAATATCCGCCTTGATCTGATCCCACCACTCCTGTGTGACATGAATGCCAGACACAGAAGCGGTGCGATCATACCAAAAGGTACAGAAATCAGACTTGAAATCAGGATCAAGAAAAAGGGAAATGTTGGCCTTCCAATATCCGGGGCCAATAGCGGATCGGGGGATCGTTGTGAAAAAGATACTAATGACATCGTGATCAGAGTGGGGGAAAGTTTGGGAAGAATAGTTGGGGGGGTCTGTCAGCAGAGATCGGGAGATATAAAATTTGTCCAGGCGCGTATGGACATTTGCGCTATGACGAGTAGTATGGACAGTGGTAGGGTTACCATGCCTATAAAAATCAACGAGGCCAAAATCCATAAATTTTTTGTGCCATTCTTTGGCATAGGCGGGAACAAGGGTCCGGCCACCAATTTTGTCGTATTTTGGATGAACTATAAAATTAAAATCCCCACCTAAAATGACTGATCGGCTGGTGACTAAATGGGGGAGTAAAGTTTGAAAAACAAGGTCTCTATTCTGGTCGGGTGCTTGAGGACCATAAAAGGAAAGGAAACGGAAAGCCACTCCGGAGACGTCGACATCGACGCCCGCGCAGCGGCCGTCCATATCCGAAAAAGATTTGATCACGGTGTGTTTTAGGGAATTTCGAATAAAAATCACCGTGCCGCATGAGCGGTTAGTACCATAGGACCAAAAACCTTTGCAATCTAATTTATATTGTAGGTCCTGTCCAAGTTGATAGTCGTCGACGTGCGTTTCCTGAAGGAAAAGCACGTCGACCCTATCAAAAAGGAAGAGATACTTAAGGGCCAGAATAGTCTTAGTATTGCGAAGACCGCACGCATTTAAAGAGGCTATGTGAAGTTTATCCATGGAAAGTCGAAAAGGTGAGATACGAAACGAGACAAGGGACACATAAATAGATACAGAAAGACACAAAGAACAGCCAGTCCCCAATGGATCTGGCGTAAAGTTGAGTCGGTGGGCAGGTGCAAAAATCAGAGGAAAAGCGAGAGGTCGTGAAGAAAAAGGCAACACAATATATCCAGAAGGCAAAAGGGAAAATCAGGGACGTTAGCGAGGGTCGAAGAGAATAAATATACACAATCATATTAAAACACATTAATCAGGTGCTGGGCCTTCCCGCACATTCAACTTGGCAGGAGGGTGACGTTCCTCGTCACCCTCATGCTGTCGCTTACTGCCCCCCCCCCAACCGCGCGAGTGTCCATCACTTCCATACGGTAAATGGCAGGGGACAGAGGACTGTCCGATTCCGAAACTTTTTCCACATCCAAATCGTCTGACCCGGACTCGGACAACTGGAAATCATTGTGGAGCCCCCCCTCCTGGAAAGAGGGAGGAGGCATATAGTCCTGCCCTGGTGCTAATGGTGTCTCGAACGTTGACAGGGTCACGTGACCATCATCCGGGGGCTGCACTGAAGGTGATTCTGGCCGGCCTCTATGGCGGCGGACTGCCGCCGCGTAATCCGTCGGCCGAGATAGCACTCCCGACGGGGAAAAGTTGTTGTCTGGGCAAGTCATGCGCACGTGGCCACGCTGCCCACATTTCAAGCATAAGGGCGATCTCCCCGCGACCGTGTAGAAAACTTTATATCCAGCCAGCATGCCGAAGTCGGGAAAGTCGGTTATATCGGGTTTAATAAATTTCATGCGAAGCCGCCGACGGCCGTTGGCGATTTCTTGGCCGACGGCTCGGAAGGATTCGTACTCTATCTCCAGCACCGTCCCGTATTCTGTGAGGTGCGCGATGACTACCGAATGCGGGACGCTAAACGGGAGCCAATTAATTTTTACGGTGTGCGCCCGAGGCTCGTACCGGGAAAGTTCTGCGACAGTAGTGATCCCTGCCATGGGAGAAAATGGAGGTGTGAGGTGCCTAAAATCTTGAACGAAACCATCCGTCGAAAACACAATTGTCCATTCCCGGCTGTCCTGACCTCGATGGATCGCCGTAATGCCGACTTGGGGCATCCTTTCAGAAATCTTCTCCGCCAACAATGTGGCATTTACGCGTCCCGGGCGGGGACCACGAAGAAAAATGTTGGTAGTTCTACCCCACAAGCTTTGTTTCACGTCGTCCGAAAGAAGGGACGTATTTTCGCCATAAGTACCCTTGTACGGATCCAGTGGGTCAGTGGACGCGACTTCATACCCATCTGTAGAGATATAAACCTTCTGAACGGGAGGCGGAGGTGGTGGTTCCGGTGGTGCAGAAGGTGCGTCGGTGACGGGTGGAGCAGGTGGTGCAGGTGGTGTGTCGCACATACCTTGAATGATGGAATCTTTGGAAGTGTTGAGCCGCGGATCCAGCTCAGCCATCTTGAAACATGTGAGAAGAAAAAATACAAATAGAAGCGGGAAACACCCTGGAAGCGGGTTAAACACACGGCCAAGCCGTCGCAGCGTCAGTCTGGTGTGAGTATCTGCTGGCCTGACGCCCTGACATTTTTTTTATATTGTATGTATGAATCAGCGAGCTGAAATGACAAGGCGATTAATCGTCCTTTATTTATACTGTGCGCGCGGGCCTATTTCAAGACGCCTGTTTTGGCTGAATTTTAATAACTGACCTGGTTTCTCTTTGCAGCTCTCTGACGTGCACGATATGAACCACCGGAGTGTGACAAATAAAAGCGGGAAAGTTGAAGTTGGTAACATGCAAGGTATGTAAATATGGGTTCTTTGTATTTATTTCTTCCTTCGATTAATACTTTACACATAAAGTTGTTAATGGCTCGTGCCTTCGGCGACGGTCACTCAGCATTGGAACAAGGCAGTTGGCAGCATTTTGTGTCTTAAATAAATGTGCTGTTAAATTGTTATAACGTCAACACGCCCTGTGTGCACAGAGTGACGTCCCGTTGACCACATAAATGACGTACGTCGTGCTGCTGATATGTATTTACCCAAGGTCGGTTTGTTTTTCTCTCACCCACCTCCATATTACACAGAAATAGGTCACTTCAATTTGAAACACCCCGTATCTATCTAGCCTTTAATTTTTATTGTCGGTATGTGCGCACCCGGTACGTGTCGGTCGGTGACCTGACCCCCTCCCCCAAAAGCGAAATATTGAATTTGTTTTGTTCATAGAAGATGAAAAGAAAAGATGAAAGAGAGAAAGAAATCGAGGGAAAAAGATGTAAGTTAATGAAATAAAATTACAAATAGTAATATGCTAAAGGAATAACAATACAAAAAGGAGTAAAACTAAAGAAAGAAAGAAAGAAAGAAAGAAAGAAAGAAAGAAAAACAAAGAAAGATAGGAAGGAAGGAAGGAAGGAAGGAAGGAAGGAAGGAAAGAGAGGAAGGAAGGAAATATCAAATACAGCAGTGTTAAAACAACACAAAACAAAAACATAATTTGTGTCACTGATGCACACAAACGTAACATGTTGTAAACTGAATAAAAGTAATGCTTCGTTTTGGAGAGAAAAAAAAGTCACACTTTATTCAATTGTAATTATAAATGTTTGTAATTATAAATGTACGTAATCATAAATGTATGTAATTATAAATAAATGTAATTATAAATGTACGTAATCATAAATGTATGTAATTATAAATAAATGTAATTATAAATAAATGTAATTATAAATAAATGTAACTATAAATAAATGTAATTAAAAATAAATGTAATTGAAGATAAATGTTGACGAAAGTTATAAATAATCGATTATGTAATTTGGCTGGCTGCAAACCCAGAGTCTGTTTTGGACTCTCTTAATATTAAAGTGATGTGAAACACTCCGATATGGTGATCAACAATAAATGGAAAATAATATTGTTCACAGTAGTAATTTTTACAAATATTTATCCAAATTGACAAGACACACCGTCGTTCTTATATACTAATTAAATGCAGTGACTCTTGGTGGGGAAATCGTTTTGGTTAGTTTATCGCCAACAGATGCGCCCCGAATCGAATAGTAAATATTTACAATTGAGCGTAGTTCAGACGATGTTTTCTATGGAGTGGCACGATCGATTTGCTTGAGATTTTAGTAAAATGCTATATTCCTCCAGTTGGCATCGCGCCTGGATACTAACTGATCAGTTTCACGTACCCAAAACAAGTAAATACTATGTCTCTAACACATTGAATCACACGTAATGTTATACATGTCAAGCTCTCTCTCTACACATACCACACACACCCAGTCCCTCCCCCTTATTTTCCTGACTTGCAATTGTTTGCTTGCGCTTATACATATATATTTATTGTTATCTAATCTAATATAGCAATTTTGTAATAGTTTATCTTTTTGGAAAATTTGGGTGGCCCTGAAAAGGGCCGTTTTGTTGTTGTGTTTGAGTAGCAAACTGTTTACTTGCTGCTCTGAGATTTCTTGGGGAGGAGGACAGCCTGGATGTTTGGCAGAACACCACCCTGGGCGATGGTCACACCAGACAACAGTTTGTTCAATTCCTCGTCGTTTCTGATGGCAAGCTGCAGATGTCTTGGGATGATTCTGCTCTTCTTGTTGTCACGAGCGGCGTTTCCTGCCAACTCGAGAACCTCAGCTGCGAGGTATTCGAGAACTGCAGCCAAGTAGACTGGAGCTCCGGCACCGACTCGCTCAGCATAGTTGCCTTTTCTCAACAGACGGTGAATTCTTCCGACTGGGAACTGGAGTCCAGCCCTTGATGATCGGGACTTTGCCTTTCCCTTTACTTTGCCACCTTTGCCACGTCCAGACATAATTGTGTATTTTCTAGTGTACGAAATTCGACAAATGGAAAATTAAATCTCCACAATTAAATCTCCGAGGGGTGGGTAGGAAATTTATACTCCTTTGCGGATCGACCTACATAAATGAGCCAATAATGTGCTTTCGCCGAAGTCCGTGTTTAAAAACTGAAGCTTTGTGTGCTTAAAATAGTAACTGGGGGCTATGTTTGATCCGCGTTAGAGCGCACTCGCGATATAAAAGAAAACGGTTTCTGCCGGCGATCCATATTTTCTCGACATTTCGTCAAGTAAAATAATTTTCATCTCGTTTCACGATGCCACCCAAAGCAGGAAGCAAAGGAGCCAAAAAGGCCACCAAGACCCAGAAGGCGTCAACGACCGGCACCAAGAAGAGGCACCGAAAAAGGAAGGAATCCTACGGAATCTACATCTACAAAGTCTTGAAACAGGTACACCCAGACACCGGTGTCAGCAGCAAAGCCATGTCCATCATGAACAGCTTTGTCAACGACATTTTCGAGAGGATCGCAGCTGAGGCCTCCCGATTGGCCCACTACAACAAACGATCCACCATCACCTCCAGAGAGGTCCAGACCGCCGTCAGACTTCTTCTCCCAGGTGAATTGGCCAAGCACGCCGTCTCTGAGGGCACCAAGGCCGTCACGAAGTACACCAGCAGCAAGTAAACTGTTCACTTACAGCTTTACACACAAACGGCCCTTTTCAGGGCCACCCAAATTTTCCAAAAAGATAAACTATTAGAATTGCTAAACTATTCGAATCACTGTGGGTTAGGGACAATGAGGAATTCACGAATAACCATGAAAAGGAAGGGAACTGAACTGAATAAAAATATAAGCAAATATCCCAACTAAAGTGCACATAGCATTTATTGGGATCAAGTATATAAGAACATGCCCCGTATATGTGGGGGGCATGGCAACAAAGTAGCTGTCAGAAATGTGTGTAAAAAATAATAATAACGGGAATGAGCTTGTTTGAATATTGAATGCTTAATTGTGGAATATAGCCCAATTCCCTGATGAAGATGTAACAAGTGATTAAAAGTTAGGTCACACGTCCATACACATTTCAGTTACTATGCAGTTTGTCTATATATATAGAACTAAACTAACATAGTGCAGTGTTCGAAAAAAAAATTGTATTTAGTAAACTTTTATGAGCACGTTTCCATCCTTCACTCGCTCGCTCGCTCGCTCGCTCGCACGCTCACTCACTCACTCCTTTATGTGCCTTTCATGTATATACTAAAATTGTATTAACATGGCGTGTTATTTTTGCTGTACAGCAATTTTTAAAGTATCTCTTTAAAATAATTTGGTGGCCCTGAAAAGGGCCGTTTGTTTGAAGCTGTGCTTCCGATCTTTCGGGTGTTTAACCACCGAATCCGTAGAGGGTTCTGCCTTGTCGTTTAAGAGCATAGACGACATCCATGGCGGTGACGGTCTTCCTCTTGGCATGCTCGGTGTAGGTGACGGCATCTCGGATGACATTTTCCAAGAAAACCTTGAGGACACCTCGGGTCTCTTCGTAGATCAATCCTGAGATTCTCTTGACACCACCTCGTCGAGCAAGACGACGAATAGCGGGCTTGGTGATACCCTGGATGTTATCACGCAAGACTTTCCTGTGACGCTTGGCGCCACCCTTTCCCAAACCTTTTCCTCCTTTGCCTCGCCCTGACATTTTTTTTTTGTTTTTTTTTGTTTTTTGTTTTTTTTTTGTTTTTTTTTTTCTGGACCCTCGATGAAAATAAAACAAAAAACGTGGGCACTCGGCCTCTTCTACGGGTCATCTTCTCACGGGCAGAACTTTAATAAAATTAATATTAAGGCAACAAGTTGAAAAATAGAAAAATGATGTACGTAACTGTAACGAGACAAAAAAAGAATTAAATACGAAAATGGAATAATGCATAACAATAAAGGAAGAAAAGGAATAAACAACAATAAAAGAAAGGAAGGAAAGAAGGAAGAAGGAAAGAAAATGAGAAGCATAAGAGTACAAGTGACAGACAGAAGAGAAAATGGAAAGAGACAATGAAAAGTAAGAGTACAAGTAACCTAATAAAAGTAAAACTACGCACGGGCGTAGTCGAAAGCATTGAGAGCAATAATATTATGTAAGAATGTGAAGCGGGTCACGCACGAAGCACCCGGCTGAACGACATGTGCCGTGAACGGGTCACACCGCCCAGCCCGGCACGCCGTGAGTTGAAAACCAACAGGCAGGCACATTAATCAGAGACGGATCGGGGGGTTAGAAACGGGGGGGGGGGGGGCAGCAAGTAAGATAGATAGTTAAAGAGGAAGAAGGTCTAAATAAAATATAAAAAGACATATGTGGACCGAGCGCACAGAAACTGCCTGAAACGAGAAACTAAAGAAAACAAATTAAGGTATATGTGTACCAGGACACAGCAAGTACCTGAAATAAAGAAATTAAGCATACAGACATATAAACAGGGGTAAAGAGAAGAGTGGAGTTAAAATGAGAAGGTTACTAAATCATCGTCATCAAGAGTACATATGTCAGGGGAAAGGAGCCATAATTCGGCGAAACTATTACTGGACAGCCGATGATGATCGACTAAAACGCGGGTTCGAAGCCGTGATAAAAAGGCCAAAATGGGGATATGTGGCGGATGGACTATCCGGGTAGTTACATGATATTTTAGCGTGCGCTGAGCACAATGTATAGGATTTCTGGTATACCAAATTGCGGCAATGGCCTCTGTAATTAAGATGAGAGCCAGGGCGCGATGGGAAGGGTTTCGAGCGCGGACGATAAGAAATCGAATGTGACCTAAGTGTGGTCGGAATTTATTACCGGGTATAATATTATTGATCCAGGTGAATATTAAATCCCATAAGGGTTGGACCACTTCGCAATCGACGAAGAGATGTTGTAGGTCCTCCGGAGCTTTATTACAGAAGGAACAGTTCACATAAGGAAATGTTGTTGTGAAGCGCTTAATGCGAAGTCTTGTGAATAAAACGCCGTGGATAACCCGATAAAGGAGCCCACGAAGGGCCGGATCGACATGTACATTATGGAGGTTCATCCAGAGCAAAGTAAAGGGTAGTTTAGGAAAACGAATGGTAAGGGGCGGGGCAGTAATAATGGGCTTCAGTAAATGGTGATAAATAATTTTGGAATCGATGGTGGGCAGTAGGGGAAAATCGGGAAGATCACGAAAGGCAGCGAAAGCACGCAAGCAAGACAGATAAAAGGGGGGAATATACGCCGGATCACAGTGCGCGATGCTACGAGCAGCGAAAGCGGGGACGTATTCCCGGAGATGGAACCCTATCCAATATATAGCAAAAACGGACCATCGAGCGGTGGGGTTGGTCAGCAACCGTTGGATGTGACGAAGGAGGAGGGTATTGCATTTACTTTGTAAATGGGCAATATCGGCACCTCCTGCACTTTTCGGCGCATAAAGTAAGGACCGCGGGAGGGGCTCAATTAAAGTAGTCCAAAAAAAACGAAAAGCTGCTCTCTGAAAAAGCCGGATATAATGGGCGGACAAAGGAACAATAGACGTGTAATACCATAGTTTGCTAAAGCAATAGACATTGAGATACGAGGCTTTGGTGAATTGAGCTAAATTGACGGTGCGACCAAATTGTAAAGTTTTAGAAAATTTCTGAAATAAGTTGTGGAAATGGTCATCGGTAGTTACTGCCGAACCAAAAAGCAGGCCTAATATTTTGTGGGAAGCGGACCACTGGAGACCGTACGGAGTGTCCGTACGACGACTCCAGCGACCGATAAATAACCCAACCGATTTAGTTAAGTTGAGCCGAGCACCGGACGCTGAGCCATAACGATCGATCGTTTGTAATGCGGCTCCGATGGAGGCATCGGTAGTAAGTATTAAGGTCACGTCATCAGCATACGCTGTAGTTTTAAAGGGGGTCGGAGCACCGGGCACAGTTAGCCCGGTGATCGAGGGGTTATTGCGAAAGTGATGTAGCAGGGGTTCTAAGCACAAGATATATAAAAGCGGGGAAAGACTGCATCCCTGGCGGACTGACCGAGTTACTGGAAAGGGGTCGGAAGTGTGTTGGTTGATATAAAGACTAGAAGAAATGTCAGTATATAAAAGACGGACCCAAGAGACAAAGTTGGGCCCAAAGCCAAAGGAAGAAAGGGTGCGGAATAAATAATCATGATCAACTCGATCGAATGCCTTCTGTTGATCGAGGCTAACGAAGGCGCATGGGAGATTTTTCTGTTTACAATAGTCTTGAATATTCCGAAGTAAATGTAAATTATCCATGATAGTGCGTCCCGGAACTCCACACGTTTGATCTTCTTGGACTATAGAAGAAATGACCAATTTAAGTCGGTTACAAAGGGATTTAGATAAAATTTTGTAATCAACATTAAGAAGGCTAATGGGCCTATAATTAGACACAATTTCAGGATGAGCTGGGTCTTTAGGGAGCATAGTAATAAGCGATGTCCGCTGTGAAAAAGGAAGTTTATCGTGAAAGCAGTTGTTGTAAAGCTGTAATAATCGAGGTAAAATTTGTGGGGCAAAAGTCTTGTAAAATTCTGCAGGGAGGCCATCCGAGCCGGGGGATTTGCCGGAAGACATGTCAAATAGCGCAGTGTGTAATTCTTCAACACGAAGAGTGGCTTCACAGAGGTCCGCGTCTGGGACAGACAAGTTATGTAGGTCAGTTAGAAAAGAATCAGCAGCTTGAGAATCGGTGTCCGATTCTCGATTCACCAACACCTGGCTGATTACAGACCGCTCACTCGACAGCTCTCTACCGACTCTGGACAATAGAGCAATCAACGACTGCGCGACTCGCTTAGATACGGCTACCTGGATACCACGCTATTCGGACACCCGCTGTTAAGTACAATTTAATCTTCGCACTTCGCACTGTTATTTTCGGCTTACTTTTGGACAATATTGTGACACTCTGGCTACGCACTCAATTGTTAGAATTTTATAGATAGGTTATTTAGCATCGAACATAGGTAGGATAGCTGGTTGTACGGCAATCTTGGTACCATATGATGAGACACACGGCGTATAAAGAGTCAGCTTGTGCTTAAGGAGAAGAGGTCTGTCAACACCGATTTTTTCGAGACAAATTTCCACTTTTTCGATTTTTTTTTTTCTTCACTTTTGCTTCTAATTTTCAACTTTTCGAAATTTTTCACACTTTTTTCGCAATCGCTCCAATTTCTTCGCCATTCTATCACCACTATTTAACTTAATTTCAAATCAAATTCAAAATGGATACAAATCACCTACAAGCGATCAAATCGCTTCATGAAACAATGGAGACCAACGCTAAAGCTGCTGAAGCTACTGCAGAGCGCAATGCCAAAGCTGCAGAAGACACTGCACAAAATCTCATGCGACAACTCGAGGAAACAAAAAAAGAGTTAGCAGAACAGAAGAAAACAAATAAAAAACTACAACAACAAATATTCGAAATGGCTAGATCCATGACAAAAACAAACAAATCTAAAATCACTAAAACCACCAAAGCAGCAAACCACCGAACATCTTCAAAACCTCCGAAACCGACACCTATCAAGACTAAAACAAACTCCCCTGTCAAACCGCCAACCTTGGAAAAAACACCAACCGCCAACAAGTCCAAACCAGTCACCACAGTGACAGCAGACATACATAGAAATGACGATCTTGACATGTCGGGCATTGCACTGCTCACACTCACAGAGGATATAGTTACCCCCATCATCACCCCCCACAAAGATACAAATATGCCATCCGATGATAAGGGGTTTGAGACGGCCGGTAACAAAAAGAAACGCAATAGGGAAACGCCGAGCCCATCTAGCTCTTCGTCATCAACACCAAGGGAGTGCAAACGTAGATTAGAACGTAGATTAAATAGTTCCATACCTCATCCAACCCAAACCCAAAAACAAACAGCCAAACCAGCCAATGCAAACAACGCGCAAAACAACAACAAACGTCCAGCCACCCTTTTTGTAGATAACCCAACTCAAAATATGCTCAACAACCCATGGGAACTCCACGGTATTCTAGGGTCAAAGTACCCTATTAAAACGCAGAAAACCAAACGATCTAATCTACTAGTATACCCTTCCAACGAAGAAACTCGCCTCTTTCTCATATCAAAGGCCCATTTGGAAATCAATGCGCTAAAACTATCGAACACAAAATTCCGGCCAACTAAGGGACAATTTACTCCACTCAATGAGAACCTTTTCGTGGTCATATGCGGGGTCCACACTAGTATAACAGAGGGGGAAATAATCAAAGAGATCGGCTCTGAATACGAAGCTAAACGACTGATATCATCAAAACACGGTGACCAACCTACTTTCAAAATTAAAGTTAGATGCCCGACGAAACAAGCAAAAGACAAACTTCTGAAGGGGGTTCGTCTGGGCAGCAACAAATCCAAGTCTCTAGTCCTAGATTATAAACCACAGGCCCACGTAACTCAATGTTTCAAGTGCCAATCATTCCACCACACAGCTAAATTTTGCGACAACGAATTCGAAACTTGCAAACGGTGCGCGGGCCCTCACGACCATAAAGAATGTCCAATTATAAAAGACGAAGCTAAATGCGCCAATTGTGATGGGAACCACCCAACCACATACAAGGGGTGCCCCAGATATATAGAGGCAGTTAAACAAGCAGAATACAAAAAATTATCATATGCAACGATCACACAAAAACCAGCCGAAACGTCAGACGCACTTAGATTGGCCAATACGCTATATGCATGCATTTTTGAATCCCACAAAATAAGGTACCAGAACGCCGACCAAGCAGACAGTAAAATAATGCAAACAATCCAAAACAACGTAAACAAATATTATAAAACAAACATAACAACAAGCATAATGCAATTTCACGACAAGAACATAGATAAGCAAAGTAAGTAGACAGTGAAACACGAATGTGTCAAATAACCTCTACAACCTATTATCCTCCATACGCGGCACAGAGCAACCTTAATATAGCACACATCAACGCCAACAGCATTAGGGCCCGCAAACAGGAATTAGTCGAATATGTAGAAGAAAATAAAATAGACATACTTACAGTTAACGAAACTAAACTGGGCAATGATACTAAATTTTCATTTCCGGGCTTTAATACACATAGGAAAGACAGATCCTCCGCGGGGGGTGGGGTCGCAATTCTAGTACGGCACCACATAAAATACACCATTATCAATACATCGGAACTTACGGACGAAGTCATCGCAATCGAAACCACAATTAGTAATAGGAAAACTGCTATAGTTTCACTATACGTACCCCCTTGCAAAACCCCCCCTCAACTCCCAACGTTCAAATTTTTCACCAATAAATTCAAAAATTGTATCTTTTTGGGAGATCTCAACGCCAAACACATTGTGTATAAATGCAGCAAAACCAACCCACACGGAGACGCCCTTTTCAACATAACCGAAGACCAAGAACTAGTGTTACTCAATAACAAAGGCATCGCGACCCACCATAACATAGCGACCAGATTTTGGGATATATTAGATTATGCTTTCGCCACGCCATCAATTGCAAAAACTATACATAAATGCAAAATAGGATTTGACATAGGGAGTGACCACTACCCAGTCGAACTCTATATAACAAATGCCAAACCACAACACAATAAAGTTATTCTCAAAAGAAACCTCAGAAATGCAAATTGGGACAAATTCAGGGAAATAATCAACGCAAACATCGATAAGACAGAAATTAAATCTCCTAATGACATTGAGATGGCAGCCAAAACAATATCTGATATTATTAAGGATGCCATTGACATAGCATGTCCAAAAAAGAAAATTAAGCAAAATACTTGGAGGGTATCAAGGGAAACATTAGATTTAATTCACCTTAAACGCAAAACATGCAGATTAATGCAAAAGCACCCCAAAGACACAGAGTACAGAACCATGTATAATAACCTAACCAGACAAGTAAATAAAGCAGTTAGACGGGAAAAAAGGGAATCTTGGGAAAGGGTTACCACCGAACTTGGGGAAAGACAACTAGATGGTAAATTCTGGAAAACATTCAAAATTCTAACTAGCCAAGCCACCTCCAATAATGACGACAAACCGCTCAAAAACGAGGCCGACGAATCATTCACAAACAACAAAGATAAAGCCAAAATTTTTGCGACATCTTTACAAAACATCCACAAAACCCACCAAGGGGACCAATTTGATGGGAAATTCAGGAAGAAAGTAATTGAACATGTAAGACAATATAAACAAACTTACGGTTCCTTAAAATACCCCATCCCAGAGGCAGATGACAAGCATATACTGGCAACTCCCATCACTTCCCTAGAAATTCAAGACTCCCTCAAGCGTGCGAAACCAAACAAAGCCCCAGGGGACGACGAATTAACTTTCGGCATAATCAAACAAGGCCCCAAATCACTGTTCGATAGGTTAGAACTAATATATAATAAATGTCTACAGCACGGATACTTCCCTAAATCCTGGAAATCCGCTATAGGGGTGATGATTCCAAAACCGGGCAAAGATCACAAAATAGCTACCAACTTTAGACCAATCAGCCTACTTCAGTGTATAGGTAAACTTTTTGAAAGAATCATCAGCACTAGATTATTATCCCACTTAGAGAACAAAAACTTTTTTAATAAATTTCAACGTGCATATCGTAAAGGCAAAAATGGAACCGAACATATCTACAGAATAGTTGAAGATATGCGCACAGCATTGGGTCGTGATTGGGAGGGGGCCGCCATTTTCTTGGATGTAGAAAAGGCCTTTGACTCCGTGTGGCACCATGGCCTTCGCTACAAACTAAAAACAACCACCGATATACCCACCAAAATGTTACGACTCATATCATCGTTTCTCATGCAAAGATCTATCAAAGTTAGGGTGGGTGATGAAATCTCAGACAATGTTGATCTCAAAGCAGGTACTCCTCAAGGGTCGGTCCTAAGCCCGCTACTTTTCCTAATATACGTCAATGACATCCCCCACAATCCACTTCATAACATACAAATATCACAATTTGCCGACGATCTGGGCCTCTGGACCACCGGGGGGAACCCCAAAACGTTGGAAATAAGATTACAAAAACAACTTAATGACCTGGAAGTATGGTGTTCCAAATGGCGCATCAAACTCAACGCCAAAAAAACTCAGTTAATTTTATTTAGTAGAAAACATACTAAAAGCAAACTAAATTTATCCATCTTTGGGGAAACTTTCGAACAAACCCAGGAAGCAACTCTATTAGGCATAACCCTCGATAATAGATTATCTTTTCATCCCCATATTAAAAACATTGCGACCAGGGCCTCCCAAAGAATTGGGCTATTAAGGATGCTCAGGGGCACCTCATGGGGACTCAATCCAGAAACCCTGATTAAACTTTATAAGCAATTTATACGACCAATTATGGAATATGGGGCCATAATAATAGCCGATCTTCCAAAATCCACTCTCAACAAACTCCAAATTATACAGAATAAAGCATTAAGAATGGCCCTTCAGGAAAACATACGTACCCCCATTAGAACGTTACATGACACAGCCGATATATTAACTATCCGCGTCAGATTACAGGTACTAGCCGCAAACAGTCTTATAAGACTACAAGGCAGCACTTTAGTTGACGAACTAGAACTTAGGAAAACATTACTCACCAAAGACAAAACAAAAGCAGCTGGCCGGCGAGGCGAAGTTGGTTCTGGTTCACCGGAATAAACCCCTCAATGGTCATGCCATTTACTCCCCCAATCCAACGAACACTTCCCAATCAACATAAATAAATAGACTTATCTCATAAAACTCATAAAACGCTAGGTCGATCAAGTTACTAACACAGTTCAATCACAAGGAAAGTAAGTATACTAGTAGACATCACACTATCGAGTCAACCCCACCAGGAAGACATGTAATTATGAATTATGTTTCAACAGGGCTCGATGAGACGTACTGCTCATCGACAGGATATCACAGTGAATTGGCCACGTCCTCTCTGCAGTAAAGCAAGCCCTCAATAAAACCCACTGCTTATACTCAGCTTAAATAACCTATTGGGTATGTACTAACCCATGTATGCAACATCCGCAATATCGACCGTCTAACAAGACTAACTTAACATTAAAACGTAGGGTAGCGGGCTCCGGCCCTAGATGGCTCCTTGGGCGCTGATGAATGTCCTCGGGCGGCATAGATACCCTTTTGGTGGCCGTATTATAAGCCATTGAGTAATTATCTCTTTCAAAATGACTAACCTGCTAACTCTTAATATAAAACTCACAGAATTACTCCGCACACCAAATACAATGTGTACAGGCCGGCACAACAATATTGCGAGCCTGCCTTTATGCGTTGTTAGTTGTTTGCATGTGTGGTCGCAGTATAAGCTATCAATACAATCTCCATCAAACTGACTTGCAACCACGTGTGCAAATCTAAACACATGTTCTCAACCACGCCCGTACACACACGAAGACACAACACCAGCAACAACAGTCGGTACCCAATCCTCAGAGACATGTCACCAACAGTCTGGCCTCAGCTGCGTCCTCACCCGTGCAACAACACAACCAGGTCAACGGGCTCTGAGACTCACACAGGAGTGTAAGGCGGGCATTGCACCACCGAGAGTTGGGGAGCCCCGACCGACCTTAAGTCAACCGGCCGGCATTGCACACCCTTCCTAGAGTTGAGCCCGTAGTATAAGCCCTGAATATAACAGACTAAGGCAACGGAGTTCAAACATGCACCAACTTGGACACTAGTTTACAACAAATCACTAAATAAAAAGCTATCAACCTAGTCAAACTAACAGAATTCGTATTTCAATCAAGGTAAGTCTTCTCGCCGGTCCGCTTTTGGAATGGGGGGGGGCTTTGCTTCCTGCCAGGGTGGCATGTAACCCATACTCCACAAGCAAGCATCAAATGACTAGGAAACACTCACAACCAAACTCAACAAACGCTCTTCAGCGGCACTATATCACTCAACCGTGGGTTGTAGGAGAGGGCTTACGGCCCTTTCAAATCTTCCCGGGGGGATCTTCCCAAACCCAAACTCCAAACTCAGAATCGGTGTCCGCTTTGGTGAAGAGCTGAGACCAAAAGGCCGTAAATTGAGTTAAAATATCGGAAGTCGAAGTATAGGTCGTACCAGCAGTGGTGACGGAAGTAATAATTTTTTTGGCACTGCGCGAGCGTTCTAGGGAATGGAAAAATTGGGCAGAACCGTCATGGGAATTTAAAACATTTGAGCGCGAACGGATATAAGCACCCTCAGCGTTCCGAGCATGAAAGGATTGGATGCTAACACGAAGAGGGGCGAGCTGGTCTGCATATCTGCCAGGATGTAAGTGCTCAGCCTGAAGTAAAAGTTTGTATTCTCGTTCCAATTTTCGAAGGGAAGCTCTAGTATTTGATGCCTTAATATTGGCATAATTCTGAATAAAAGCTCTAATATCTGCCTTGATCTGATCCCACCACTCCGGTGTGACATGAATGCCAGACACAGAAGCGGTGCGATCATACCAAAAGGTACAGAAATCAGACTTGAAATCAGGATCAAGAAAAAGGGAAATGTTGGCCTTCCAATATCCGGGGCCAATAGCGGATCGGGGGATCGATGTGAAAAAAATACTAATGACATCGTGATCAGAGTGGGGGAAAGTTTGGGAAGAATAGTTGGGGGGGTCGGTCAGCAGAGATCGGGAGATATAAAATTTGTCCAGGCGCGTATGGACAGTTGCGCTATGACGAGTAGTATGGACAGTGGTAGGGTTACCATGCCGATAAAAATCAACGAGGCCAAAATCCATAAATTTTTTGTGCCATTCTTTAGCATAGGCGGGAACAAGTGTCCGGCCACCAATTTTGTCGTATTTTGGATGAACTATAAAATTAAAATCCCCACCTAAAATGACTGATCGGCTGGTGACTAAATGGGGGAGTAAAGATTGGAAAATAAGGTCGCGATTTTGATCGTGTGCTTGAGGACCATAAAAGGAAAGGAAACGGAAAGCCACTCCGGAGACGTCGACATCGACGCCCGCGCAGCGGCCCTCCATATCCGAAAAAGATTTAATCACGGTGTGTTTTAGGGAATTTCGAATAAAAATCACCGTGCCGCATGAGCGGTTAGTACCATAGGACCAAAAACCTTTGCAATCTAATTTATATTGTAGGTCCTGTCCAAGTTGATAGTCGTCGACGTGCGTTTCCTGAAGGAAAAGCACGTCGACCCTATCAAAAAGGAAGAGATACTTAAGGGCCAGAATAGTCTTAGTATTGCGAAGACCGCACGCATTTAAAGAGGCTATGTGAAGTTTATCCATGGAAAGTCGAAAAGGTGAGGTACGAAACGAGACAAGGGACACATAAATAGATACAGAAAGACACAAAGAACAGCCAGTCCCCAATGGATCTGGCGTAAAGTTGAGTCGGTGGGCAGGTGCAAAAATCAGAGGAAAAGCGAGAGGTCGTGAAGAAAAAGGCAACACAATATATCCAGAAGGCAAAAGGGAAAATCAGGGACGTTAGCGAGGGTCGAAGAGAATAAATATACACAATCATATTAAAACACATTAATCAGGTGCTGGGCCTTCCCGCACATTCAACTTGGCAGGAGGGTGACGTTCCTCGTCACCCTCATGCTGTCGCTTACTGCCCCCCCCCAACCGCGCGAGTGTCCATCACTTCCATACGGTAAATGGCAGGGGACAGAGGACTGTCCGATTCCGAAACTCTCTTAATATTAAAGTGATGTGAAACACTCCGATATGGTGATCAACAATAAATGGAAAATAATATTGTTCACAGTAGTAATTTTTACAAATATTTATCCAAATTGACAAGACACACCGTCGTTCTTATATACTAATTAAATGCAGTGACTCTTGGTGGGGGAATCGTTTTGGTTAGTTTATCGCCAACAGATGCGCCCCGAATCGAATAGTAAATATTTACAATTGAGCGTAGTTCAGACGATGTTTTCTATGGAGTGGCACGATCGATTTGCTTGAGATTTTAGTAAAATGCTATATTCCTCCAGTTGGCATCGCGCCTGGATACTAACTGATCAGTTTCACGTACCCAAAACAAGTAAATACTATGTCTCTAACACATTGAATCACACGTAATGTTATACATGTCAAGCTCTCTCTCTACACATACCACACACACCCAGTCCCTCCCCCTTATTTTCCTGACTTGCAATTGTTTGCTTGCGCTTATACATATATATTTATTGTTATCTAATCTAATATAGCAATTTTGTAATAGTTTATCTTTTTGGAAAATTTGGGTGGCCCTGAAAAGGGCCGTTTTGTTGTTGTGTTTGAGTAGCAAACTGTTTACTTGCTGCTCTGAGATTTCTTGGGGAGGAGGACAGCCTGGATGTTTGGCAGAACACCACCCTGGGCGATGGTCACACCAGACAACAGTTTGTTCAATTCCTCGTCGTTTCTGATGGCAAGCTGCAGATGTCTTGGGATGATTCTGCTCTTCTTGTTGTCACGAGCGGCGTTTCCTGCCAACTCGAGAACCTCAGCTGCGAGGTATTCGAGAACTGCAGCCAAGTAGACTGGAGCTCCGGCACCGACTCGCTCAGCATAGTTGCCTTTTCTCAACAGACGGTGAATTCTTCCGACTGGGAACTGGAGTCCAGCCCTTGATGATCGGGACTTTGCCTTTCCCTTTACTTTGCCACCTTTGCCACGTCCAGACATAATTGTGTATTTTCTAGCGTACGAAATTCGACAAATGGAAAATTAAATCTCCACAATTAAATCTCCGAGGGGTGGGTAGGAAATTTATACTCCTTTGCGGATCGACCTACATAAATGAGCCAATAATGTGCTTTCGCCGAAGTCCGTGTTTAAAAACTGAAGCTTTGTGTGCTTAAAATAGTAACTGGGGGCTATGTTTGATCCGCGTTAGAGCGCACTCGCGATATAAAAGAAAACGGTTTCTGCCGGCGATCCATATTTTCTCGACATTTCGTCAAGTAAAATAATTTTCATCTCGTTTCACGATGCCACCCAAAGCAGGAAGCAAAGGAGCCAAAAAGGCCACCAAGACCCAGAAGGCGTCAACGACCGGCACCAAGAAGAGGCACCGAAAAAGGAAGGAATCCTACGGAATCTACATCTACAAAGTCTTGAAACAGGTACACCCAGACACCGGTGTCAGCAGCAAAGCCATGTCCATCATGAACAGCTTTGTCAACGACATTTTCGAGAGGATCGCAGCTGAGGCCTCCCGATTGGCCCACTACAACAAACGATCCACCATCACCTCCAGAGAGGTCCAGACCGCCGTCAGACTTCTTCTCCCAGGTGAATTGGCCAAGCACGCCGTCTCTGAGGGCACCAAGGCCGTCACGAAGTACACCAGCAGCAAGTAAACTGTTCACTTACAGCTTTACACACAAACGGCCCTTTTCAGGGCCACCCAAATTTTCCAAAAAGATAAACTATTAGAATTGCTAAACTATTCGAATCACTGTGGGTTAGGGACAATGAGGAATTCACGAATAACCATGAAAAGGAAGGGAACTGAACTGAATAAAAATATAAGCAAATATCCCAACTAAAGTGCACATAGCATTTATTGGGATCAAGTATATAAGAACATGCCCCGTATATGTGGGGGGCATGGCAACAAAGTAGCTGTCAGAAATGTGTGTAAAAAATAATAATAACGGGAATGAGCTTGTTTGAATATTGAATGCTTAATTGTGGAATATAGCCCAATTCCCTGATGAAGATGTAACAAGTGATTAAAAGTTAGGTCACACGTCCATACACATTTCAGTTACTATGCAGTTTGTCTATATATATAGAACTAAACTAACATAGTGCAGTGTTCGAAAAAAAAATTGTATTTAGTAAACTTTTATGAGCACGTTTCCATCCTTCACTCGCTCGCTCGCTCGCTCGCTCACTCACTCACTCCTTTATGTGCCTTTCATGTATATACTAAAATTGTATTAACATGGCGTGTTATTTTTGCTGTACAGCAATTTTTAAAGTATCTCTTTAAAATAATTTGGTGGCCCTGAAAAGGGCCGTTTGTTTGAAGCTGTGCTTCCGATCTTTCGGGTGTTTAACCACCGAATCCGTAGAGGGTTCTGCCTTGTCGTTTAAGAGCATAGACGACATCCATGGCGGTGACGGTCTTCCTCTTGGCATGCTCGGTGTAGGTGACGGCATCTCGGATGACATTTTCCAAGAAAACCTTGAGGACACCTCGGGTCTCTTCGTAGATCAATCCTGAGATTCTCTTGACACCACCTCGTCGAGCAAGACGACGAATAGCGGGCTTGGTGATACCCTGGATGTTATCACGCAAGACTTTCCTGTGACGCTTGGCGCCACCCTTTCCCAAACCTTTTCCTCCTTTGCCTCGCCCTGACATTTTTTTTTTTTTTTTTTTTTTTTTTTAAACGACTCAGTCTGGTCTTAGAGCTCACGGGACCACAAACCAGTACCGAGCCAGGATGGAATGTACGGGAAATAATAACGTGGTCAACGAGCAATAATTAACCGGATCATCACAGTCGCCTGGACCCTCGATGAAAATAAAACAAAAAACGTGGGCACTCGGCCTCTTTTACGGGTCATCTTTTGAACTGGCAGAACTTTAATAAAAATAATATTAAGGCAACAAGTTTGAAAAATAGAAAAATGATGTACGTAACTGAAACGAGACAAAAAAGAATTAAATACGAAAATGGAATAATGCATAACAATAAAGGAAGAAAAGGAATAAACAACAATAAAAGAAAGGGAGGAAAGAAGGAAGAAGGAAAGAAAATGAGAAGCATAATAGTACAAGTAACAGACAGAAGAGAAAATGGAAAGAGACAATGAAAAGTAAGAGTACAAGTGACCTAATAAAAGTAACCATACGCACGGGCGTAGTCGAAAGCATTTAGAGCAATAATATTATGTAAGAATTGGAAGCGGGTCACGCACGAAGCACCCGGCTGAACGACATGTGCCGTGAACGGGTCACACCGCCCAGCCCGGCACGCCGTGAGTTGAAAACCAGCAGGCAGGCACATTAATCAGAGACGGATCGGGGGGTTAGAAACGGGGGGGGGGGGCAGCAAGTAAGATAGATAGTTAAGGAGGAAGAAGGTCTAAATAAGATATAAAAAGACATATGTGGACCGAGCGCACAGAAACTGCCTGAAACGAGAAACTAAGGAAAACAATTAAGGTATATGTGTACCAGGACACAGCAAGTACCTGAAATGAAGAAATTAAGCATACAGACATATAAACAGGGGTAAAGAGAAGAATGGAGTTAAAATGAGAAGGTTACTAAATCATCGTCATCAAGAGTACATATGTCTGGGGAAAGGAGCCATAATTCGGCGAAACTATTACTGGACAGCCGATGATGATCTATTAAAACGCGGGTTCGAAGCCGTGATAAAAAGGCCAAAATGAGGATATGTGGCGGGTGGACTATCCGGGTAGTTACATGATAACTAAGCCGGCGCTGAACACAATGTAAAGGATTTCTGGTATACCAAATTGCTGCAATGGCCTCGGTAATTAAGATAAGAGCCAGAGCGCGATGTGAAGAATTTCGAGCGCGGACTATAAGGAATCGGATATGACCTAAATGTGGTCGGAATTTATTACCGGGTATAAGATTATTGATCCATGTAAATATGAAATCCCATAAGGGTTGAACCACTTCGCAATCGACGAAGAGATGTTGTAGGTCCTCTGGAAATTTATTACATAAAGTACAGTTAACATAAGGGAATTCTGCAGTGAAGTGCTTAATGCGAAGTCTCGTGAATAAAACGCCATGGATAACCCGATAAAGGAGCCCACGAAGAGCCGGATCTACATGTTCGTTATGGAGGTTCATCCAGAGCAAAGTAAAAGGTAGTTTAGGAAAACGAATGGTAAGGGGCGGGGCAGTAATAATGGGCTTCAGTAAATGGTGATAAATAATTTTTGAATCGATGGTGGGCAGTTGGGGAAAATCGGGAAGATCACGAAAGGCTGCGAAAGCACGCAAGCAAGACAGATAAAAGGGGGGATATACGCCGGATCACAGTGCGCGATGCTATGAGCAGCGAAAGCGGGGACGTATTCCCGGAGATGGAACCCTATCCAATATATAGCAAAAACGGACCATCGAGCGGTGGGGTTGGTCAGCAACCGTTGGATGTGACGAAGGAGGAGGGTATTGCATTTACTTTGTAAATTAACAATATCGGCACCTCCTGCACTTTTCGGTGCATAAAGTAAAGACCGCGGGAGGGGCTCAATTAAAGTAGACCAAAAAAAACGAAAAGCTGCTCTCTGAAAAAGCCGAATATAATGGGCGGACAAAGGAACGATAGACGCGTAATACCATAGTTTGCTAAAGCAATAGACATTGAGATACGAGGCTTTGGTGAATTGAGCTAAATTGACGGTGCGACCAAATTGTAAAGTTTTAGAAAATTTCTGAAATAAGTTGTGGAAATGGTCATCGGTAGTTACTGCCGAACCAAAAAGCAGGCCTAATATTTTGTGGGAAGCGGACCACTGGAGACCGTACGGAGTGTCCGTACGACGACTCCAGCGACCGATAAATAACCCAACCGATTTAGTTAAGTTGAGCCGAGCACCGGACGCTGAGCCATAACGATCGATCGTTTGTAATGCGGCTCCGATGGAGGCATCGGTAGTAAGTATTAAGGTCACGTCATCAGCATACGCTGTAGTTTTAAAGGGGGTCGGAGCACCGGGCACAGTTAGCCCGGTGATCGAGGGGTTATTGCGAAAGTGATGTAGCAGGGGTTCTAAGCACAAGATATATAAAAGCGGGGAAAGACTGCATCCCTGGCGGACTGACCGAGTTACTGGAAAGGGGTCGGAAGTGTGTTGGTTGATATAAAGACTAGAAGAAATGTCAGTATATAAAAGACGGACCCAAGAGATAAAGTTGGGCCCAAAGCCAAAGGAAGAAAGGGTGCGGAATAAATAATCATGATCAACTCGATCGAATGCCTTCTGTTGATCGAGGCTAACGAAGGCGCATGGGAGATTTTTCTGTTTACAATAGTCTTGAATATTCCGAAGTAAATGTAAATTATCCATGATAGTGCGTCCCGGAACTCCACACGTTTGATCTTCTTGGACTATAGAAGAAATGACCAATTTAAGTCGGTTACAAAGGGATTTAGATAAAATTTTGTAATCAACATTAAGAAGGCTAATGGGCCTATAATTAGACACAATTTCAGGATGAGCTGGGTCTTTAGGGAGCATAGTAATAAGCGATGTCCGCTGTGAAAAAGGAAGTTTATCGTGAAAGCAGTTGTTGTAAAGCTGTAATAATCGAGGTAAAATTTGTGGGGCAAAAGTCTTGTAAAATTCTGCAGGGAGGCCATCCGAGCCGGGGGATTTGCCGGAAGACATGTCAAATAGCGCAGTGTGTAATTCTTCAACACGAAGAGTGGCTTCACAGAGGTCCGCGTCTGGGACAGACAAGTTATGTAGGTCAGTTAGAAAAGAATCAGCAGCTTGAGAATCGGTGTCCGCTTTGGTGAAGAGCTGAGACCAAAAGGCCGTAAATTGAGTTAAAATATCGGAAGTCGAAGTATAGGTCGTACCAGCAGTGGTGACGGAAGTAATAATTTTTTTGGCACTGCGCGAGCGTTCTAGGGAATGGAAAAATTGGGCAGAACCGTCATGGGAATTTAAAACATTTGAGCGCGAACGGATATAAGCACCCTCAGCGTTCCGAGCATGAAAGGATTGGATGCTAACACGAAGAGGGGCGAGCTGGTCTGCATATCTGCCAGGATGTAAGTGCTCAGCCTGAAGTAAAAGTTTGTATTCTCGTTCCAATTTTCGAAGGGAAGCTCTAGTATTTGATGCCTTAATATTGGCATAATTCTGAATAAAAGCTCTAATATCTGCCTTGATCTGATCCCACCACTCCGGTGTGACATGAATGCCAGACACAGAAGCGGTGCGATCATACCAAAAGGTACAGAAATCAGACTTGAAATCAGGATCAAGAAAAAGGGAAATGTTGGCCTTCCAATATCCGGGGCCAATAGCGGATCGGGGGATCGATGTGAAAAAAATACTAATGACATCGTGATCAGAGTGGGGGAAAGTTTGGGAAGAATAGTTGGGGGGGTCGGTCAGCAGAGATCGGGAGATATAAAATTTGTCCAGGCGCGTATGGACAGTTGCGCTATGACGAGTAGTATGGACAGTGGTAGGGTTACCATGCCGATAAAAATCAACGAGGCCAAAATCCATAAATTTTTTGTGCCATTCTTTAGCATAGGCGGGAACAAGGGTCCGGCCACCAATTTTGTCGTATTTTGGATGAACTATAAAATTAAAATCCCCACCTAAAATGACTGATCGGCTGGTGACTAAATGGGGGAGTAAAGATTGGAAAATAAGGTCGCGATTTTGATCGTGTGCTTGAGGACCATAAAAGGAAAGGAAACGGAAAGCCACTCCGGAGACGTCGACATCGACGCCCGCGCAGCGGCCCTCCATATCCGAAAAAGATTTAATCACGGTGTGTTTTAGGGAATTTCGAATAAAAATCACCGTGCCGCATGAGCGGTTAGTACCATAGGACCAAAAACCTTTGCAATCTAATTTATATTGTAGGTCCTGTCCAAGTTGATAGTCGTCGACGTGCGTTTCCTGAAGGAAAAGCACGTCGACCCTATCAAAAAGGAAGAGATACTTAAGGGCCAGAATAGTCTTAGTATTGCGAAGACCGCACGCATTTAAAGAGGCTATGTGAAGTTTATCCATGGAAAGTCGAAAAGGTGAGGTACGAAACGAGACAAGGGACACATAAATAGATACAGAAAGACACAAAGAACAGCCAGTCCCCAATGGATCTGGCGTAAAGTTGAGTCGGTGGGCAGGTGCAAAAATCAGAGGAAAAGCGAGAGGTCGTGAAGAAAAAGGCAACACAATATATCCAGAAGGCAAAAGGGAAAATCAGGGACGTTAGCGAGGGTCGAAGAGAATAAATATACACAATCATATTAAAACACATTAATCAGGTGCTGGGCCTTCCCGCACATTCAACTTGGCAGGAGGGTGACGTTCCTCGTCACCCTCATGCTGTCGCTTACTGCCCCCCCCCCCAACCGCGCGAGTGTCCATCACTTCCATACGGTAAATGGCAGGGGACAGAGGACTGTCCGATTCCGAAACTTTTTCCACATCCAAATCGTCTGACCCGGACTCGGACAACTGGAAATCATTGTGGAGCTCCCCCTCCTGGAAAGAGGGAGGAGGCATATAGTCCTGCCCTGGTGCTAATGGTGTCTCGAACGTTGACAGGGTCACGTGACCATCATCCGGGGGCTGCACTGAAGGTGATTCTGGCCGGCCTCTATGGCGGCGGACTGCCGCCGCGTAATCCGTCGGCCGAGATAACACTCCCGACGGGGAAAAGTTGTTGTCTGGGCAAGTCATGCGCACGTGGCCACGCTGCCCACATTTCAAGCATAAGGGCGATCTCCCCGCGACCGTGTAGAAAACTTTATATCCAGCCAGCATGCCGAAGTCGGGAAAGTCGGTTATATCGGGTTTAATAAATTTCATGCGAAGCCGCCGACGGCCGTTGGCGATTTCTTGGCCGACGGCTCGGAAGGATTCGTACTCTATCTCCAGCACCGTCCCGTATTCTGTGAGGTGCGCGATGACTACCGAATGCGGGACGCTAAACGGGAGCCAATTAATTTTTACGGTGTGCGCCCGAGGCTCGTACCGGGAAAGTTCTGCGACAGTAGTGATCCCTGCCATGGGAGAAAATGGAGGTGTGAGGTGCCTGAAATCATGGACGAAGCCGTCCGTCGAAAAAACAATTGTCCATTCCCGACTGTCCTGACCTCGATGGATCGCCGTAATGCCGACTTGGGGCATCCTTTCAGAAATCTTGTCGGCCAACAATGTGGCATTTACGCGTCCCGGACGGGGACCACGAAGAAAAATGTTGGTAGTTCTACCCCACAAGCTTTGTTTCACGTCGTCCGAAAGAAGGGACGTATTTTCGCCATAAGTACCCTTGTACGGATCCAGTGGGTCAGTGGACGCGACTTCATACCCATCTGTAGAGATATAAACCTTCTGAACGGGAGGCGGAGGTGGTGGTTCCGGTGGTGCAGAAGGTGCGTCGGTGACGGGTGGAGCAGGTGGTGCAGGTGGTGTGTCGCACATACCTTGAATGATGGAATCTTTGGAAGTGTTGAGCCGCGGATCCAGCTCAGCCATCTTGAAACGTGTGAGAAGAAAAAATACAAATAGAAGCGGGAAACACCCTGGAAGCGGGTTAAACACACGGCCAAGCCGTCGCAGCGTCAGTCTGTTGTGAGTATCTGCCGCCCTGACATTTTTTTTATATTGTATGTATGAATCAGCGAGCTGAAATGACAAGGCGATTAATCGTCCTTTATTTATACTGTGCGCGCGGGCCTATTTCAAGACGCCTGTTTTGGCTGAATTTTAATAACTGACCTGGTTTCTCTTTGCAGCTCTCTGACGTGCACGATATGAACCACCGGAGTGTGACAAATAAAAGCGGGAAAGTTGAAGTTGGTAACATGCAAGGTATGTAAATATGGGTTCTTTGTATTTATTTCTTCCTTCGATTAATACTTTACACATAAAGTTGTTAATGGCTCGTGCCTTCGGCGACGGTCACTCAGCATTGGAACAAGGCAGTTGGCAGCATTTTGTGTCTTAAATAAATGTGCTGTTAAATTGTTATAACGTCAACACGCCCTGTGTGCACAGAGTGACGTCCCGTTGACCACATAAATGACGTACGTCGTGCTGCTGATATGTATTTACCCAAGGTCGGTTTGTTTTTCTCTCACCCACCTCCATATTACACAGAAATAGGTCACTTCAATTTGAAACACCCCGTATCTATCTAGCCTTTAATTTTTATTGTCGGTATGTGCGCACCCGGTACGTGTCGGTCGGTGACCTGACCCCCTCCCCCAAAAGCGAAATATTGAATTTGTTTTGTTCATAGAAGATGAAAAGAAAAGATGAAAGAGAGAAAGAAATCGAGGGAAAAAGATGTAAGTTAATGAAATAAAATTACAAATAGTAATATGCTAAAGGAATAACAATACAAAAAGGAGTAAAACTAAAGAAAGAAAGAAAGAAAGAAAGAAAGAAAGAAAGAAAGAAAGAAAGAAAAACAAAGAAAGATAGGAAGGAAGGAAGGAAGGAAGGAAGGAAGGAAAGAGAGGAAGGAAGGAAATATCAAATACAGCAGTGTTAAAACAACACAAAACAAAAACATAATTTGTGTCACTGATGCACACAAACGTAACATGTTGTAAACTGAATAAAAGTAATGCTTCGTTTTGGAGAGAAAAAAAAGTCACACTTTATTCAATTGTAATTATAAATGTTTGTAATTATAAATGTACGTAATCATAAATGTATGTAATTATAAATAAATGTAATTATAAATGTACGTAATCATAAATGTATGTAATTATAAATAAATGTAATTATAAATAAATGTAATTATAAATAAATGTAACTATAAATAAATGTAATTAAAAATAAATGTAATTGAAGATAAATGTTGACGAAAGTTATAAATAATCGATTATGTAATTTGGCTGGCTGCAAACCCAGAGTCTGTTTTGGACTCTCTTAATATTAAAGTGATGTGAAACACTCCGATATGGTGATCAACAATAAATGGAAAATAATATTGTTCACAGTAGTAATTTTTACAAATATTTATCCAAATTGACAAGACACACCGTCGTTCTTATATACTAATTAAATGCAGTGACTCTTGGTGGGGAAATCGTTTTGGTTAGTTTATCGCCAACAGATGCGCCCCGAATCGAATAGTAAATATTTACAATTGAGCGTAGTTCAGACGATGTTTTCTATGGAGTGGCACGATCGATTTGCTTGAGATTTTAGTAAAATGCTATATTCCTCCAGTTGGCATCGCGCCTGGATACTAACTGATCAGTTTCACGTACCCAAAACAAGTAAATACTATGTCTCTAACACATTGAATCACACGTAATGTTATACATGTCAAGCTCTCTCTCTACACATACCACACACACCCAGTCCCTCCCCCTTATTTTCCTGACTTGCAATTGTTTGCTTGCGCTTATACATATATATTTATTGTTATCTAATCTAATATAGCAATTTTGTAATAGTTTATCTTTTTGGAAAATTTGGGTGGCCCTGAAAAGGGCCGTTTTGTTGTTGTGTTTGAGTAGCAAACTGTTTACTTGCTGCTCTGAGATTTCTTGGGGAGGAGGACAGCCTGGATGTTTGGCAGAACACCACCCTGGGCGATGGTCACACCAGACAACAGTTTGTTCAATTCCTCGTCGTTTCTGATGGCAAGCTGCAGATGTCTTGGGATGATTCTGCTCTTCTTGTTGTCACGAGCGGCGTTTCCTGCCAACTCGAGAACCTCAGCTGCGAGGTATTCGAGAACTGCAGCCAAGTAGACTGGAGCTCCGGCACCGACTCGCTCAGCATAGTTGCCTTTTCTCAACAGACGGTGAATTCTTCCGACTGGGAACTGGAGTCCAGCCCTTGATGATCGGGACTTTGCCTTTCCCTTTACTTTGCCACCTTTGCCACGTCCAGACATAATTGTGTATTTTCTAGTGTACGAAATTCGACAAATGGAAAATTAAATCTCCACAATTAAATCTCCGAGGGGTGGGTAGGAAATTTATACTCCTTTGCGGATCGACCTACATAAATGAGCCAATAATGTGCTTTCGCCGAAGTCCGTGTTTAAAAACTGAAGCTTTGTGTGCTTAAAATAGTAACTGGGGGCTATGTTTGATCCGCGTTAGAGCGCACTCGCGATATAAAAGAAAACGGTTTCTGCCGGCGATCCATATTTTCTCGACATTTCGTCAAGTAAAATAATTTTCATCTCGTTTCACGATGCCACCCAAAGCAGGAAGCAAAGGAGCCAAAAAGGCCACCAAGACCCAGAAGGCGTCAACGACCGGCACCAAGAAGAGGCACCGAAAAAGGAAGGAATCCTACGGAATCTACATCTACAAAGTCTTGAAACAGGTACACCCAGACACCGGTGTCAGCAGCAAAGCCATGTCCATCATGAACAGCTTTGTCAACGACATTTTCGAGAGGATCGCAGCTGAGGCCTCCCGATTGGCCCACTACAACAAACGATCCACCATCACCTCCAGAGAGGTCCAGACCGCCGTCAGACTTCTTCTCCCAGGTGAATTGGCCAAGCACGCCGTCTCTGAGGGCACCAAGGCCGTCACGAAGTACACCAGCAGCAAGTAAACTGTTCACTTACAGCTTTACACACAAACGGCCCTTTTCAGGGCCACCCAAATTTTCCAAAAAGATAAACTATTAGAATTGCTAAACTATTCGAATCACTGTGGGTTAGGGACAATGAGGAATTCACGAATAACCATGAAAAGGAAGGGAACTGAACTGAATAAAAATATAAGCAAATATCCCAACTAAAGTGCACATAGCATTTATTGGGATCAAGTATATAAGAACATGCCCCGTATATGTGGGGGGCATGGCAACAAAGTAGCTGTCAGAAATGTGTGTAAAAAATAATAATAACGGGAATGAGCTTGTTTGAATATTGAATGCTTAATTGTGGAATATAGCCCAATTCCCTGATGAAGATGTAACAAGTGATTAAAAGTTAGGTCACACGTCCATACACATTTCAGTTACTATGCAGTTTGTCTATATATATAGAACTAAACTAACATAGTGCAGTGTTCGAAAAAAAAATTGTATTTAGTAAACTTTTATGAGCACGTTTCCATCCTTCACTCGCTCGCTCGCTCGCTCGCTCGCTCGCTCACTCACTCACTCCTTTATGTGCCTTTCATGTATATACTAAAATTGTATTAACATGGCGTGTTATTTTTGCTGTACAGCAATTTTTAAAGTATCTCTTTAAAATAATTTGGTGGCCCTGAAAAGGGCCGTTTGTTTGAAGCTGTGCTTCCGATCTTTCGGGTGTTTAACCACCGAATCCGTAGAGGGTTCTGCCTTGTCGTTTAAGAGCATAGACGACATCCATGGCGGTGACGGTCTTCCTCTTGGCATGCTCGGTGTAGGTGACGGCATCTCGGATGACATTTTCCAAGAAAACCTTGAGGACACCTCGGGTCTCTTCGTAGATCAATCCTGAGATTCTCTTGACACCACCTCGTCGAGCAAGACGACGAATAGCGGGCTTGGTGATACCCTGGATGTTATCACGCAAGACTTTCCTGTGACGCTTGGCGCCACCCTTTCCCAAACCTTTTCCTCCTTTGCCTCGCCCTGACATTTTTTTTTTTTTTTTTTTTAAAACGACTCAGTCTGGTCTTAGAGCTCACGGGACCACAAACCAGTACCGAGCCAGGATGGAATGTACGGGAAATAATAATGTGGTCAACGAGCAATAATTAACCGGATCATCACAGTCGCCTGGACCCTCGATGAAAATAAAACAAAAAACGTGGGCACTCGGCCTCTTCTACGGGTCATCTTCTCACGGGCAGAACTTTAATAAACCTCCCGTTCAGAAGGTTTATATCTCTACAGATGGGTATGAAGTCGCGTCCACTGACCCACTGGATCCGTACAAGGGTACTTATGGCGAAAATACGTCCCTTCTTTCGGACGACGTGAAACAAAGCTTGTGGGGTAGAACTACCAACATTTTTCTTCGTGGTCCCCGTCCGGGACGCGTAAATGCCACATTGTTGGCAGAAACGATTTCTGAAAGGATGCCCCAAGTCGGCATTACGGCGATCCATCGAGGTCAAGACAGTCGTGAATGGACAATTGTGTTTTCGACGGATGGTTTCGTCCAAGATTTCAGGCACCTCACACCTCCATTTTCTCCCATGGCAGGGATCACTACTGTCGCAGAACTTTCCCGGTACGAGCCTCGGGCGCACACCGTAAAAATTAATTGGCTCCCGTTTAGCGTCCCGCATTCGGTAGTCATCGCGCACCTCACAGAATACGGGACGGTGCTGGAGATAGAGTACGAATCCTTCCGAGCCGTCGGCCAAGAAATCGCCAACGGCCGTCGGCGGCTTCGCATGAAATTTATTAAACCCGATATAACCGACTTTCCCGACTTCGGCATGCTGGCTGGATATAAAGTTTTCTACACGGTCGCGGGGAGATCGCCCTTATGCTTGAAATGTGGGCAGCGTGGCCACGTGCGCATGACTTGCCCAGACAACAACTTTTCCCCGTCGGGAGTGTTATCTCGGCCGACGGATTACGCGGCGGCAGTCCGCCGCCATAGAGGCCGGCCAGAATCACCTTCAGTGCAGCCCCCGGATGATGGTCACGTGACCCTGTCAACGTTCGAGACACCATTAGCACCAGGGCAGGACTATATGCCTCCTCCCTCTTTCCAAGAGGGGGAGCTCCACAATGATTTCCAGTTGTCCGAGTCCGGGTCAGACGATTTGGATGTGGAAAAAGTTTCGGAATCGGACAGTCCTCTGTCCCCTGCCATTTACCGTATGGAAGTGATGGACACTCGCGCGGTTGGGGGGGCAGTAAGCGACAGCATGAGGGTGACGAGGAACGTCACCCTCCTGCCAAGTTGAATGTGCGGGAAGGCCCAGCACCTGATTAATGTGTTTTAATATGATTGTGTATATTTATTCTCTTCGACCCTCGCTAACGTCCCTGATTTTCCCTTTTGCCTTCTGGATATATTGTGTTGCCTTTTTCTTCACGACCTCTCGCTTTTCCTCTGATTTTTGCACCTGCCCACCGACTCAACTTTACGCCAGATCCATTGGGGACTGGCTGTTCTTTGTGTCTTTCTGTATCTATTTATGTGTCCCTTGTCTCGTTTCGTATCTCACCTTTTCGACTTTCCATGGATAAACTTCACATAGCCTCTTTAAATGCGTGCGGTCTTCGCAATACTAAGACTATTCTGGCCCTTAAGTATCTCTTCCTTTTTGATAGGGTCGACGTGCTTTTCCTTCAGGAAACGCACGTCGACGACTATCAACTTGGACAGGACCTACAATATAAATTAGATTGTAAAGGTTTTTGGTCCTATGGTACTAACCGCTCATGCGGCACGGTGATTTTTATTCGAAATTCCCTAAAACACACCGTGATCAAATCTTTTTCGGATATGGACGGCCGCTGCGCGGGCGTCGATGTCGACGTCTCCGGAGTGGCTTTCCGTTTCCTTTCCTTTTATGGTCCTCAAGCACCCGACCAGAATCGAGACCTTGTTTTTCAAACTTTACTCCCCCATTTAGTCACCAGCCGATCAGTCATTTTAGGTGGGGATTTTAATTTTATAGTTCATCCAAAATACGACAAAATTGGTGGCCGGACCCTTGTTCCCGCCTATGCCAAAGAATGGCACAAAAAAATTATGGATTTTGGCCTCGTTGATTTTTATAGGCATGGTAACCCTACCACTGTCCATACTACTCGTCATAGCGCAAATGTCCATACGCGCCTGGACAAATTTTATATCTCCCGATCTCTGCTGACAGACCCCCCCAACTATTCTTCCCAAACTTTCCCCCACTCTGATCACGATGTCATTAGTATCTTTTTCACAACGATCCCCCGATCCGCTATTGGCCCCGGATATTGGAAGGCCAACATTTCCCTTTTTCTTGATCCTGATTTCAAGTCTGATTTCTGTACCTTTTGGTATGATCGCACCGCTTCTGTGTCTGGCATTCATGTCACACAGGAGTGGTGGGATCAGATCAAGGCAGATATTAGAGCTTTTATTCAGAATTATGCCAATATTAAGGCATCAAATACTAGAGCTTCCCTTCGAAAATTGGAACGAGAATATAAACTTTTACTTCAGGCTGAGCACTTACATCCTGGCAGATATGCAGACCAGCTCGCCCCTCTTCGTGCTAGCATCCAATCCTTTCATGCTCGGAACGCTGAGGGTGCTTATATCCGTTCGCGCTCAAATGTTTTAAATTCCCATGACGGTTCTGCCCAATTTTTCCATTCCCTAGAACGCTCACGCAGTGCCAAAAAAATCATTACTTCCGTCACCACTGCTGGTACGACCTATACTTCGACTTCCGATATTATAACTCAATTTACGGCCTTTTGGTCTCAGCTCTTCACCAAAGAGGACGCCGATTCTCAAGCTTTTTTTTTTTTTTTTTTTTTGGAATGTGATTTGGGGGGGCTAACCCCGGGATTCTCGAAAGGGTCGAATGACCCTTTCCTTAACCCCTCATTTTTTTGCCTTTAATTTAGAGTAACATAAAAAAAAAGAAAAAAAAAGAAGCAATTTTTAGTTCATCTTTTCTTTGTCTTTTTCTTCCTTTGCTTCTTCGCCGGTGGTGGTGCTGACGAAGAGGCATCCGAGGGATGTTCTGTTTGTTGTAGTTCTGTTTGCTGTTGTTGGAGCACGGCTTCCTGGTGTCGAAGGAACCGGCTTTTCCGTGATGATTCAATCGATAGGACCACTGATGCGTAGGTGTCAGTACCTGGAGTCAGTAAATTCAGGGTATTTTCCATTACTTTAATGATATCGTCTGTGTACTGTGGGCTGGTACTGGTGTTGTTGTTGGTGGTGGTGGAGCTGGGGGACACCGGGATGTTTTGGTAATCCGGTGTCCGAGGTGTAAAGTCCAGTTCCACGTCGAAGCTGGCGGCAGGAACATCTGGGGTGGTATCCACGTCCCTGTCTCCGCAAGCTTCGACGACGATAGCAGGAACCTCCGGCAGATCAACGGAGTCCCTGCTAGCTGGTGCAATGTCGCCTGTCTCCATGCAGGTCGGGTCGTCTGGGCGTCTCTCAGACAACTCCGACCTACCGGCTGTGACATTGGACGTCGGCTGAACCACACGGGGAGGGTTGACTGGCAGATCAACAGTCACCCCCTTCTTCCATTTTGCCCGTCTGGCGGCGTCCCTTTTTCTTCTTGAAGGAGTCTTTTTCTTTGTGGGTCCCTTCTTCCCACACTTCATTGGACAGCGGGTGGTCTTGGAGTTGGTGTCCCGGGTCTGAGATTTCTGGGTTCCAGCATCTTCAGTCCTGAACTCCAGGCAAAGTGTCAGATATCCCCGGCTGGACTGGAGAGACCAGTTAGCGATGTCCAATATCCGACTTCTCTGCACTGCGGCCAACACGGCGTCTGGGATTAAATCCATAAGCCTAATCCAAAACCGTCTCACTGGCGTTAAGCACGAGGGCAGCTGCACCCGGAGGCGCGGCCACACAACTCACCCGTGCTTAACGCTCTGACCGAAGAGGAACTAATAAGGATCGAAGCAATCACGACCGTTTCGCTCCACTCTCAGGCCAGAGAAAGGAAAGAAGGAAGAAGGAAAGAAAATGAGAAGCATAAGAGTACAAGTGACAGACAGAAGAGAAAATGGAAAGAGACAATGAAAAGTAAGAGTACAAGTAACCTAATAAAAGTAAACATACGCACGGGCGTAGTCGAAAGCATTGAGAGCAATAATATTATGTAAGAATGTGAAGCGGGTCACGCACGAAGCACCCGGCTGAACGACATGTGCCGTGAACGGGTCACACCGCCCAGCCCGGCACGCCGTGAGTTGAAAACCAACAGGCAGGCACATTAATCAGAGACGGATCGGGGGGTTAGAAACGGGGGGGGGGCAGCAAGTAAGATAGATAGTTAAAGAGGAAGAAGGTCTAAATAAAATATAAAAAGACATATGTGGACCGAGCGCACAGAAACTGCCTGAAACGAGAAACTAAAGAAAACAAATTAAGGTATATGTGTACCAGGACACAGCAAGTACCTGAAATAAAGAAATTAAGCATACAGACATATAAACAGGGGTAAAGAGAAGAGTGGAGTTAAAATGAGAAGGTTACTAAATCATCGTCATCAAGAGTACATATGTCAGGGGAAAGGAGCCATAATTCGGCGAAACTATTACTGGACAGCCGATGATGATCGACTAAAACGCGGGTTCGAAGCCGTGATAAAAAGGCCAAAATGGGGATATGTGGCGGATGGACTATCCGGGTAGTTACATGATATTTTAGCGTGCGCTGAGCACAATGTATAGGATTTCTGGTATACCAAATTGCGGCAATGGCCTCTGTAATTAAGATGAGAGCCAGGGCGCGATGGGAAGGGTTTCGAGCGCGGACGATAAGAAATCGAATGTGACCTAAGTGTGGTCGGAATTTATTACCGGGTATAATATTATTGATCCAGGTGAATATTAAATCCCATAAGGGTTGGACCACTTCGCAATCGACGAAGAGATGTTGTAGGTCCTCCGGAGCTTTATTACAGAAGGAACAGTTCACATAAGGAAATGTTGTTGTGAAGCGCTTAATGCGAAGTCTTGTGAATAAAACGCCGTGGATAACCCGATAAAGGAGCCCACGAAGGGCCGGATCGACATGTACATTATGGAGGTTCATCCAGAGCAAAGTAAAGGGTAGTTTAGGAAAACGAATGGTAAGGGGCGGGGCAGTAATAATGGGCTTCAGTAAATGGTGATAAATAATTTTGGAATCGATGGTGGGCAGTAGGGTAAAATCGGGAAGATCACGAAAGGCAGCGAAAGCACGCAAGCAAGACAGATAAAAGGGGGGAATATACGCCGGATCACAGTGCGCGATGCTACGAGCAGCGAAAGCGGGGACGTATTCCCGGAGATGGAACCCTATCCAATATATAGCAAAAACGGACCATCGAGCGGTGGGGTTGGTCAGCAACCGTTGGATGTGACGAAGGAGGAGGGTATTGCATTTACTTTGTAAATGGGCAATATCGGCACCTCCTGCACTTTTCGGTGCATAAAGTAAGGACCGCGGGAGGGGCTCAATTAAAGTAGTCCAAAAAAAACGAAAAGCTGCTCTCTGAAAAAGCCGGATATAATGGGCGGACAAAGGAACAATAGACGTGTAATACCATAGTTTGCTAAAGCAATAGACATTGAGATACGAGGCTTTGGTGAATTGAGCTAAATTGACGGTGCGACCAAATTGTAAAGTTTTAGAAAATTTCTGAAATAAGTTGTGGAAATGGTCATCGGTAGTTACTGCCGAACCAAAAAGCAGGCCTAAAATTTTGTGGGAAGCGGACCACCGGAGACCGTACGGAGTGTCCGTACGATGACCCCAGCGACCGATAAATAACCCGACCGATTTAGTTAAGTTGAGCCGAGCACCGGACGCTGAGCCATAACGATCGATCGTTTGTAATGCGGCTCCGATGGAGGCATCGGTAGTAAGTATTAAGGTCACGTCATCAGCATACGCTGTAGTTTTAAAGGGGGTCGGAGCACCGGGCACAGTTAGCCCGGTGATCGAGGGGTTATTGCGAAAGTGATGTAGCAGGGGTTCTAAGCACAAGATATATAAAAGCGGGGAAAGACTGCATCCCTGGCGGACTGACCGAGTTACTGGAAAGGGGTCGGAAGTGTGTTGGTTGATATAAAGACTAGAATAAATGTCAGTATATAAAAGACGGACCCAAGAGACAAAGTTGGGTCCAAAGCCAAAGGAAGAAAGGGTGCGGAATAAATAATCATGATCAACTCGATCGAATGCCTTCTGTTGATCGAGGCTAACGAAAGCGCATGGGAGATTTTTCTGTTTACAATAGTCTTGAATATTCCGAAGTAAATGTAAATTATCCATGATAGTGCGTCCCGGAACTCCACACATTTGATCTTCTTGGACAATAGAAGAAATGACCAATTTAAGTCGGTTACAAAGGGATTTAGACAAAATTTTGTAATCTACATTAAGAAGGCTGATGGGCCTATAATTAGACACAATTTCAGGATGAGCTGGGTCTTTCGGGAGCATAGTAATAAGCGATGTCCGCTGTGAAAAAGGAAGTTTATCGTGAAAGCAGTTGTTGTAAAGCTGTAATAATCGAGGTAAAATTTGTGGGGCAAAAGTCTTGTAAAATTCTGCAGGGAGGCCATCCGAGCCGGGGGATTTGCCGGAAGACATGTCAAAAAGCGCAGTGTGTAATTCTTCAACACGAAGAGTGGCTTCACAGAGGTCCGCGTCTGGGACAGACAAGCTATGTAGGTCAGTTAGAAAAGAATCAGCAGCTTGAGAATCGGTGTCCTCTTTGGTGAAGAGCTGAGACCAAAAGGCCGTAAATTGAGTTATAATATCGGAAGTCGAAGTATAGGTCGTACCAGCAGTGGTGACGGAAGTAATGATTTTTTTGGCACTGCGTGAGCGTTCTAGGGAATGGAAAAATTGGGCAGAACCGTCATGGGAATTTAAAACATTTGAGCGCGAACGGATATAAGCACCCTCAGCGTTCCGAGCATGAAAGGATTGGATGCTAGCACGAAGAGGGGCGAGCTGGTCTGCATATCTGCCAGGATGTAAGTGCTCAGCCTGAAGTAAAAGTTTATATTCTCGTTCCAATTTTCGAAGGGAAGCTCTAGTATTTGATGCCTTAATATTGGCATAATTCTGAATAAAAGCTCTAATATCTGCCTTGATCTGATCCCACCACTCCTGTGTGACATGAATGCCAGACACAGAAGCGGTGCGATCATACCAAAAGGTACAGAAATCAGACTTGAAATCAGGATCAAGAAAAAGGGAAATGTTGGCCTTCCAATATCCGGGGCCAATAGCGGATCGGGGGATCGTTGTGAAAAAGATACTAATGACATCGTGATCAGAGTGGGGGAAAGTTTGGGAAGAATAGTTGGGGGGGTCTGTCAGCAGAGATCGGGAGATATAAAATTTGTCCAGGCGCGTATGGACATTTGCGCTATGACGAGTAGTATGGACAGTGGTAGGGTTACCATGCCTATAAAAATCAACGAGGCCAAAATCCATAAATTTTTTGTGCCATTCTTTGGCATAGGCGGGAACAAGGGTCCGGCCACCAATTTTGTCGTATTTTGGATGAACTATAAAATTAAAATCCCCACCTAAAATGACTGATCGGCTGGTGACTAAATGGGGGAGTAAAGTTTGAAAAACAAGGTCTCGATTCTGGTCGGGTGCTTGAGGACCATAAAAGGAAAGGAAACGGAAAGCCACTCCGGAGACGTCGACATCGACGCCCGCGCAGCGGCCGTCCATATCCGAAAAAGATTTGATCACGGTGTGTTTTAGGGAATTTCGAATAAAAATCACCGTGCCGCATGAGCGGTTAGTACCATAGGACCAAAAACCTTTGCAATCTAATTTATATTGTAGGTCCTGTCCAAGTTGATAGTCGTCGACGTGCGTTTCCTGAAGGAAAAGCACGTCGACCCTATCAAAAAGGAAGAGATACTTAAGGGCCAGAATAGTCTTAGTATTGCGAAGACCGCACGCATTTAAAGAGGCTATGTGAAGTTTATCCATGGAAAGTCGAAAAGGTGAGATACGAAACGAGACAAGGGACACATAAATAGATACAGAAAGACACAAAGAACAGCCAGTCCCCAATGGATCTGGCGTAAAGTTGAGTCGGTGGGCAGGTGCAAAAATCAGAGGAAAAGCGAGAGGTCGTGAAGAAAAAGGCAACACAATATATCCAGAAGGCAAAAGGGAAAATCAGGGACGTTAGCGAGGGTCGAAGAGAATAAATATACACAATCATATTAAAACACATTAATCAGGTGCTGGGCCTTCCCGCACATTCAACTTGGCAGGAGGGTGACGTTCCTCGTCACCCTCATGCTGTCGCTTACTGCCCCCCCCAACCGCGCGAGTGTCCATCACTTCCATACGGTAAATGGCAGGGGACAGAGGACTGTCCGATTCCGAAACTTTTTCCACATCCAAATCATCTGACCCGGACTCGGACAACTGGAAATCATTGTGGAGCTCCCCCTCCTGGAAAGAGGGAGGAGGCATATAGTCCTGCCCTGGTGCTAATGGTGTCTCGAACGTTGACAGGGTCACGTGACCATCATCCGGGGGCTGCACTGAAGGTGATTCTGGCCGGCCTCTATGGCGGCGGACTGCCGCCGCGTAATCCGTCGGCCGAGATAACACTCCCGACGGGGAAAAGTTGTTGTCTGGACAAGTCATGCGCACGTGGCCACGCTGCCCACATTTCAAGCATAAGGGCGATCTCCCCGCGACCGTGTAGAAAACTTTATATCCAGCCAGCATGCCGAAGTCGGGAAAGTCGGTTATATCGGGTTTAATAAATTTCATGCGAAGCCGCCGACGGCCGTTGGCGATTTCTTGGCCGACGGCTCGGAAGGATTCGTACTCTATCTCCAGCACCGTCCCGTATTCTGTGAGGTGCGCGATGACTACCGAATGCGGGACGCTAAACGGGAGCCAATTAATTTTTACGGTGTGCGCCCGAGGCTCGTACCGGGAAAGTTCTGCGACAGTAGTGATCCCTGCCATGGGAGAAAATGGAGGTGTGAGGTGCCTGAAATCTTGGACGAAACCATCCGTCGAAAACACAATTGTCCATTCACGACTGTCTTGACCTCGATGGATCGCCGTAATGCCGACTTGGGGCATTCGTTCAGAAATCTTTTCTGCCAACAATGTGGCATTTACGCGTCCCGGACGGGGACCACGAAGAAAAATGTTGGTAGTTCTACCCCACAAGCTTTGTTTCACGTCGTCCGAAAGAAGGGACGTATTTTCGCCATAAGTACCCTTGTACGGATCCAGTGGGTCAGTGGACGCGACTTCATACCCATCCGTAGAGATATAAACCTTCTGAACGGGAGGCGGAGGTGGTGGTTCCGGTGGTGCAGAAGGTGCGTCGGTGACGGGTGGAGCAGGTGGTGCAGGTGGTGTGTCGCACATACCTTGAATGATGGAATCTTTGGAAGTGTTGAGCCGCGGATCCAGCTCAGCCATCTTGAAACATGTGAGAAGAAAAAATACAAATAGAAGCGGGAAACACCCTGGAAGCGGGTTAAACACACGGCCAAGCCGTCGCAGCGTCAGTCTGTTGTGAGTATCTGCCGGCCTGACATTGTATGTATGAATCAGCGAGCTGAAATGACAAGGCGATTAATCGTCCTTTATTTATACTGTGCGCGCGGGCCTATTTCAAGACGCCTGTTTTGGCTGAATTTTAATAACTGACCTGGTTTCTCTTTGCAGCTCTCTGACGTGCACGATATGAACCACCGGAGTGTGACAAATAAAAGCGGGAAAGTTGAAGTTGGTAACATGCAAGGTATGTAAATATGGGTTCTTTGTATTTATTTCTTCCTTCGATTAATACTTTACACATAAAGTTGTTAATGGCTCGTGCCTTCGGCGACGGTCACTCAGCATTGGAACAAGGCAGTTGGCAGCATTTTGTGTCTTAAATAAATGTGCTGTTAAATTGTTATAACGTCAACACGCCCTGTGTGCACAGAGTGACGTCCCGTTGACCACATAAATGACGTACGTCGTGCTGCTGATATGTATTTACCCAAGGTCGGTTTGTTTTTCTCTCACCCACCTCCATATTACACAGAAATAGGTCACTTCAATTTGAAACACCCCGTATCTATCTAGCCTTTAATTTTTATTGTCGGTATGTGCGCACCCGGTACGTGTCGGTCGGTGACCTGACCCCCTCCCCCAAAAGCGAAATATTGAATTTGTTTTGTTCATAGAAGATGAAAAGAAAAGATGAAAGAGAGAAAGAAATCGAGGGAAAAAGATGTAAGTTAATGAAATAAAATTACAAATAGTAATATGCTAAAGGAATAACAATACAAAAAGGAGTAAAACTAAAGAAAGAAAGAAAGAAAGAAAGAAAGAAAGAAAGAAAGAAAAACAAAGAAAGATAGGAAGGAAGGAAGGAAGGAAGGAAGGAAGGAAAGAGAGGAAGGAAGGAAATATCAAATACAGCAGTGTTAAAACAACACAAAACAAAAACATAATTTGTGTCACTGATGCACACAAACGTAACATGTTGTAAACTGAATAAAAGTAATGCTTCGTTTTGGAGAGAAAAAAAAGTCACACTTTATTCAATTGTAATTATAAATGTTTGTAATTATAAATGTACGTAATCATAAATGTATGTAATTATAAATAAATGTAATTATAAATGTACGTAATCATAAATGTATGTAATTATAAATAAATGTAATTATAAATAAATGTAATTATAAATAAATGTAACTATAAATAAATGTAATTAAAAATAAATGTAATTGAAGATAAATGCTGACGAAAGTTATAAATAATCGATTATGTAATTTGGCTGGCTGCAAACCCAGAGTCTGTTTTGGACTCTCTTAATATTAAAGTGATGTGAAACACTCCGATATGGTGATCAACAATAAATGGAAAATAATATTGTTCACAGTAGTAATTTTTACAAATATTTATCCAAATTGACAAGACACACCGTCGTTCTTATATACTAATTAAATGCAGTGACTCTTGGTGGGGAAATCGTTTTGGTTAGTTTATCGCCAACAGATGCGCCCCGAATCGAATAGTAAATATTTACAATTGAGCGTAGTTCAGACGATGTTTTCTATGGAGTGGCACGATCGATTTGCTTGAGATTTTAGTAAAATGCTATATTCCTCCAGTTGGCATCGCGCCTGGATACTAACTGATCAGTTTCACGTACCCAAAACAAGTAAATACTATGTCTCTAACACATTGAATCACACGTAATGTTATACATGTCAAGCTCTCTCTCTACACATACCACACACACCCAGTCCCTCCCCCTTATTTTCCTGACTTGCAATTGTTTGCTTGCGCTTATACATATATATTTATTGTTATCTAATCTAATATAGCAATTTTGTAATAGTTTATCTTTTTGGAAAATTTGGGTGGCCCTGAAAAGGGCCGTTTTGTTGTTGTGTTTGAGTAGCAAACTGTTTACTTGCTGCTCTGAGATTTCTTGGGGAGGAGGACAGCCTGGATGTTTGGCAGAACACCACCCTGGGCGATGGTCACACCAGACAACAGTTTGTTCAATTCCTCGTCGTTTCTGATGGCAAGCTGCAGATGTCTTGGGATGATTCTGCTCTTCTTGTTGTCACGAGCGGCGTTTCCTGCCAACTCGAGAACCTCAGCTGCGAGGTATTCGAGAACTGCAGCCAAGTAGACTGGAGCTCCGGCACCGACTCGCTCAGCATAGTTGCCTTTTCTCAACAGACGGTGAATTCTTCCGACTGGGAACTGGAGTCCAGCCCTTGATGATCGGGACTTTGCCTTTCCCTTTACTTTGCCACCTTTGCCACGTCCAGACATAATTGTGTATTTTCTAGTGTACGAAATTCGACAAATGGAAAATTAAATCTCCACAATTAAATCTCCGAGGGGTGGGTAGGAAATTTATACTCCTTTGCGGATCGACCTACATAAATGAGCCAATAATGTGCTTTCGCCGAAGTCCGTGTTTAAAAACTGAAGCTTTGTGTGCTTAAAATAGTAACTGGGGGCTATGTTTGATCCGCGTTAGAGCGCACTCGCGATATAAAAGAAAACGGTTTCTGCCGGCGATCCATATTTTCTCGACATTTCGTCAAGTAAAATAATTTTCATCTCGTTTCACGATGCCACCCAAAGCTCATAAAACGCTAGGTCGATCAGGTTACTAACACAGTTCAATCACAAGGAAAGCAAGTATACAAGTAGACATCACATTATCGAGTCAACCCCACCAGGAAGACATGTAATTATGAATTATGTTTCAACAGGGCTCGATGAGACGTACTGCTCATCGACAGGATATCACAGTGAATTGGCCACGCCCTCTCTGCAGTAAAGCAAGCCCTCAATAAAACCCACTGCTTATACTCAGCTTAAATAACCTATTGGGTATGTACTAACCCATGTATGCAACATCCGCAATATCGACCGTCTAACAAGACTAACTTAATATTAAAACGTAGGATATCGGGCTCCGGCCCTAGATGGCTCCTTGGGCGCTGATGAATGTCCTCGGGCGGCATAGATACCCTTTTGGTGGCCGTATTATAAGCCATTGAGTAATTATCTCTTTCAAAATGACTAACCTGCTAACTCTTAATATAAAACTTACAGAATTACTCCGCACACCAAATACAATGTGTACAGGCCGGCACAACAATATTGCGAGCCTGCCTTTATGCGTTGTTAGTTGTTTGCCTGTGTGGTCGCAGTATAAGCTATCAATACAATCTCCCTCAAACTGACTTGCAACCACATATACAAATCTAAACACATGTTGTCAACCACGCCCGTACATACACGAAGACACAACACCAGCAACAACAGTCGGTACCCAATCCTCAGAGACATATCACCAACAGTCTGGCCTCAGCTGCGTCCTCATCCGTGCAACAACACAACCAGGTCAACGGGCTCTGAGACTCACACAGGAGTGTAAGGCGGGCATTGCACCACCGAGAGTTGGGGAGCCCCGACCGACATTAAGTCAACCGGCCGGCATTGCACACCCTTCCTAGAGTTGAGCCCGTAGTATAAGCCCTGAATATAACAGACTAAGGCAACGGAGTTCAAGCATGCACCAATTTGGACACTAGTTTACAACAAACCACTAAATAAAAAGCTATCAACCAAGTTAAACTAACAGAACTCGTATTCAATCAAGGTAAGTCTTCTCGCCGGTCCGCTTTTGGAATGGGGGGGGGGCTTTGCTTCCTGCCAGGGTGACATGTAACCCATACTCCACAAGCAAGCATCAAATGACTAGGAAACAATCACAACCAAACTCAACAAACGCTCTTCAGCGGCACTATATCACTCAACCGTGGGTTGTAGGAGAGGGCTTACGGCCCTTTCAAATCTTCCCGGGGGGACCTTCCCAAACCCAAACTCCAAACTCAGGCGATCCATATTCTCTGGCAGCAAGTGGAGCGAACAAGTCAGATTTTATTTGGCTCTATTAGTTCCTTGCGGTGTCAGAGCGTCGGTACGAGTGATTTGAGCGGTCTGTAACCTTAATTGGAAGCAACCGCCCTCGTGCTGATGCCGGCGAGTGAGACGGTTTTGGATTAGGCTTAGTGCGACGGACAATGGAGCTAATCCCTGACGCCGCGTTAGCAGCACTAGAGAGATCTCAAATTGCGGATATTGTTAGCTGGAATCTCCAGTCTAACAGAGGCTATTTGACTCTGTGTTGAATTCAGGACGGGAGATGCTGGAAACCAGAAATCTTCCACCTGGAGCAAGACCAAGACCAGCCGTACCATGAAGAAGGAGCCTCCTAAGAAAAAGACACCAGCTCGAAGGAGAAGGGACGCAGCCAGACGGGCGAAATGGAAGAAGAAGATGGGGGTGACCGTTGATCGACCGGTCACCCCTCCCCGTGTGGTTCAGCCATCCAGTGTCACAGCCGGTAGGCCGGAGTTGTCTGAGAGACGCCCAGACGACCCGGCCTGCATGGAGACAGGTGACATCAGACCAGCTAGCAGGGACTCCGTAGATCTGCCGGAGGTCCCTGCTGTCGGCACAGAGACGAGCGGAGACAGGGACGCGGATTCCACCCCCGATGTTCCTGCCGCCAGTTTCAACGTGGAGATGGAAACACCACCCAGCCTTTCTTCACCAGGGGCGGATAGCACCATCTCCGCCCCTCCGACGCCGAGAAGCCGGCGTCGCCAACAGCAGTCCAGTTCCATCAAGAGCGTGAAGACATACAACGTGCGATTCAGCGACACCACGCAGCAGGAACGAAGTACCCACTCAACAACCGTGAATTCTTCCTGCTGAGGGATCAACATGTGTATAGAGAACCTGATGGGCTGGACCCTGCAAAAGGCATCGTCAAAATCGAAGGAGGGTTTCTAATGTGTTCTAAGCACCCTCCTAAACGCTCTCCTCAACGCTTTTATCGACGGGAAAAATCAGAAGAAAAATCCAGCTCCGACTCAAACACAGCCACAGCATCAACCATAGCAATACCTAACCGACGAAAAAAGAAGGCCAAGAAAACCAAAAAAAAAAAATAGATCATTTTCATTTTCATCTCACCAATCTCATGTTAATGTAAAACCATTACATGTATTATCATTAAATTTCAAGTGGGTTGTAGGAGAGGGGTTCCGCCACTTTCAAATCTTCCCGGGAAAGTTTCCCAAACCCCCCATAGTAGATCCATATTTTCTCGACATTTCGTCAAGTAAAATAATTTTCATCTCGTTTCACGATGCCACCCAAAGCAGGAAGCAAAGGAGCCAAAAAGGCCACCAAGACCCAGAAGGCGTCAACGACCGGCACCAAGAAGAGGCACCGAAAAAGGAAGGAATCCTACGGAATCTACATCTACAAAGTCTTGAAACAGGTACACCCAGACACCGGTGTCAGCAGCAAAGCCATGTCCATCATGAACAGCTTTGTCAACGACATTTTCGAGAGGATCGCAGCTGAGGCCTCCCGATTGGCCCACTACAACAAACGATCCACCATCACCTCCAGAGAGGTCCAGACCGCCGTCAGACTTCTTCTCCCAGGTGAATTGGCCAAGCACGCCGTCTCTGAGGGCACCAAGGCCGTCACGAAGTACACCAGCAGCAAGTAAACTGTTCACTTACAGCTTTACACACAAACGGCCCTTTTCAGGGCCACCCAAATTTTCCAAAAAGATAAACTATTAGAATTGCTAAACTATTCGAATCACTGTGGGTTAGGGACAATGAGGAATTCACGAATAACCATGAAAAGGAAGGGAACTGAACTGAATAAAAATATAAGCAAATATCCCAACTAAAGTGCACATAGCATTTATTGGGATCAAGTATATAAGAACATGCCCCGTATATGTGGGGGGCATGGCAACAAAGTAGCTGTCAGAAATGTGTGTAAAAAATAATAATAACGGGAATGAGCTTGTTTGAATATTGAATGATTAATTGTGGAATATAGCCCAATTCCCTGATGAAGATGTAACAAGTGATTAAAAGTTAGGTCACACGTCCATACACATTTCAGTTACTATGCAGTTTGTCTATATATATAGAACTAAACTAACATAGTGCAGTGTTCGAAAAAAAAATTGTATTTAGTAAACTTTTATGAGCACGTTTCCATCCTTCACTCGCTCGCTCACTCACTCACTCCTTTATGTGCCTTTCATGTATATACTAAAATTGTATTAACATGGCGTGTTATTTTTGCTGTACAGCAATTTTTAAAGTATCTCTTTAAAATAATTTGGTGGCCCTGAAAAGGGCCGTTTGTTTGAAGCTGTGCTTCGATCTTTCGGGTGTTTAACCACCGAATCCGTAGAGGGTTCTGCCTTGTCGTTTAAGAGCATAGACGACATCCATGGCGGTGACGGTCTTCCTCTTGGCATGCTCGGTGTAGGTGACGGCATCTCGGATGACATTTTCCAAGAAAACCTTGAGGACACCTCGGGTCTCTTCGTAGATCAATCCTGAGATTCTCTTGACACCACCTCGTCGAGCAAGACGACGAATAGCGGGCTTGGTGATACCCTGGATGTTATCACGCAAGACTTTCCTGTGACGCTTGGCGCCACCCTTTCCCAAACCTTTTCCTCCTTTGCCTCGCCCTGACATTTTTTTTTTTTTTTTATTTATTTATTTTTTTATTTTTAGAGGGCGGACTCAGTCCTGGTCATCGGGCCGAACGGGAATCACAAGACCAGGAGGGTCCTTAGAATAATCGCCATAAGTGGAACGACATGTTACGGGTGTAACGGGCGACAGAAGGACGACTCATCACTGTCCGTGGGACCGATAAAAGCCAAAAGACGGTCCATCTTTTCCTCATTAGAAATTTTGGAATATTTTTTCTGAATATATATATATATATATATATATATATATATATTTTTTTTTTTGTGATTTTGTGGATAATTTTTTATTGAAAAGATAAGCAAAGGCGACAAGACAAAATAATATATAAAAAGACATATGTGGACTAAGCGCACAGAAACTGCCTGAAACGAGAAACTAAAGAAAACAAATTAAGGTATATGTGTACCAGGACACAGCAAGTACCTGAAATGAAGAAATTAAGCATACAGACATATAAACAGGGGTAAAGAGAAGAGTGGAGTTAAAATGAGAAGGTTACGAAATCATCGTCATCAAGAGTACATATGTCTGGGGAAAGGAGCCATAATTCGGCGAAACTATTACTGGACAGCCGATGATGATCTATTAAAACGCGGGATCGAAGTCGTGATAAAAAGGCCAAAATGAGGATATGTGGCGGGTGGACTATCCGGGTAGTTACATGATACTGAAGCCGGCGCTGAGCACAATGTATAGGATTCCTGGTATACCAAATTGCTGCAATGGCCTCGGTAATTAAGATGAGAGCCAGAGCGCGATGTGAAGAATTTCGAGCGCGGACTATAAGGAATCGGATATGACCTAAATGTGGTCGGAATTTATTACCGGGTATAAGATTATTGATCCATGTGAATATGAAATCCCATAAGGGTTGAACCACTTCGCAATCGACGAAGAGATGTTGTAGGTCCTCTGGAAATTTATTACATAAAGTACACTTAACATAAGGGAATTCTGCAGTGAAGCGCTTAATGCGAAGTCTCGTGAATAAAACGCCATGGATAACCCGATAAAGGAGCCCACGAAGAGCCGGATCTACATGTTCGTTATGGAGGTTCATCCAGAGCAAAGTAAAAGGTAGTTTAGGAAAACGAATGGTAAGGGGCGAGGCAGTAATAATGGGCGTCAGTAAATGGCGATAAATTTGTTTTGAATCGATGGTGAGTAGTTGGGGAAAATCGGGAAGGTCACGAAATGCTGCTAAAGCACGCAAGCAAGACAGGTAAAAGGGGGGAATATACGCCGGATCGCAATGCGCGATACTAGAAGCAGCGAAAGCGGGGACGTATTCCCGGAGAGAGAGCCCAATCCAATATATAGCAAAAACGGACCATCGAGCGGTGGGGTTGGTCAGCAACCGTTGGATGTGACGAAGGAGGAGGGTATTGCATTTAATTCGTAAATTGACAATATCGGCACCTCCTGCACTTTTCGGTGCATAAAGCAAAGACCGCGGGAGGGGCTCAATTAAAGTAGTCCAAAAAAAACGAAAAGCTGCTCTCTGAAAAAGCCGAATATAATGGACGGACAAAGGAACAATAGACGCGTAATACCATAGTTTGCTAAAGCAATAGACATTGAGATACGAGGCTTTGGTGAATTGAGCTAAATTGACGGTGCGACCAAATTGTAAAGTTTTAGAAAATTTCTGAAATAAGTTGTGGAAATGGTCATCGGTAGTTACTGCCGAACCAAAAAGCAGGCCTAAAATTTTGTGGGAAGCGGACCACTGGAGACCGCACGGAGTGTCCGTACGATGACTCCAGCGACCGATAAATAACCCAACCGATTTAGTTAAGTTGAGCCGAGCACCGGACGCTGAGCCATAACGATCGATCGTTTGTAATGCGGCTCCGATGGAGGCATCGGTAGTAAGTATTAAGGTCACGTCATCAGCATACGCTGTAGTTTTAAAGGGGGTCGGAGCACCGGGCACAGCTAGCCCGGTGATCGAGGGGTTATTGCGAAAGTGATGTAGCAGGGGTTCTAAGCACAAGATATATAAAAGCGGGGAAAGACTGCATCCCTGGCGGACTGACCGAGTTACTGGAAAGGGGTCGGAAGTGTGTTGGTTGATATAAAGACTAGAATAAATGTCAGTATATAAAAGACGGACCCAAGAGATAAAGTTGGGCCCAAAGCCAAAGGAGGAAAGGGTGCGGAATAAATAATCATGATCAACTCGATCGAATGCCTTCTGTTGATCGAGGCTAACGAAAGCGCATGGGAGATTTTTCTGTTTACAATAGTCTTGAATATTCCGAAGTAAATGTAAATTATCCATGATAGTGCGTCCCGGACCTCCACACGTTTGATCTTCTTGGACTATAGAAGAAATGACCAATTTAAGTCGGTTACAAAGGGATTTAGACAAAATTTTGTAATCTACATTAAGAAGGCTGATGGGCCTATAATTAGACACAATTTCAGGATGAGCTGGGTCTTTCGGGAGCATAGTAATAAGCGACGTCCGCTGTGAAAAAGGAAGTTTATCGTGAAAGCAGTTGTTGTAAAGCTGTAATAATCGAGGCAAAATTTGTGGGGCAAAAGTCTTGTAAAATTCTGCAGGGAGGCCATCCGAGCCTGGGGATTTGCCGGAAGACATGTCAAATAGCGCAGTGTGTAATTCTTCAACACGAAGAGTGGCTTCACAGAGGTCCGCGTCTGGGACAGACAAGTTATGTAGGTCAGTTAGAAAAGAATCAGCTGCTTGAGAATCGGTGCCCTCTTTGGTGAAGAGCTGAGACCAAAAGGCCGTAAATTGAGTGAGAATATCGGAAGTCGAAGTATAGGTCGTACCAGCAGTGGTGACGGAAGTAATACTTTTTTTGGCACTGCGTGAGCGTTCTAGGGAATGGAAAAATTGGGCAGAACCGTCATGGGAATTTAAAACATTTGAGCGCGAACGGATATAAGCACCCTCAGCGTTCCGAGCATGAAAGGATTGGATGCTATCACGAAGAGGGGCGAGCTGGTCGGCATATCTGCCAGGATGTAAGTGCTCAGCCTGAAGTAAAAGTTTATATTCTCGTTCCAATTTTCGAAGGGAAGCTCTAGTATTTGATGCCTTAATATTGGCATAATTCTGAATAAAGGCTCTAATATCCGCCTTGATCTGATCCCACCACTCCGGTGTGACATGAATGCCAGACACAGAAGCGGTGCGATCATACCAAAAGGTACAGAAATCAGACTTGAAATCGGGATCAAGAAAAAGGGAAATGTTGGCTTTCCAATATCCGGGGCCAATAGCGGATCGGGGGATCGTTGTGAAAAAAATACTAATGACATCGTGATCAGAGTGGGGGAAAGTTTGGGAAGAATAGTTGGGGGGGTCGGTCAGCAGAGATCGGGAGATATAGAACCTGTCCAGGCGCGTATGGACAGTAGCGCTATGACGAGTAGTGTGGACAGTGGTAGGGTTGCCATGCCTATAAAAATCAACGAGGCCAAAATCCATAAATTTTTTGTGCCATTCTTTAGCATAGGCGGGAACCAAGGTCCGGCCACCAATTTTGTCATATTTAGGGTGAACAATGAAATTAAAATCCCCACCTAAAATGACTGAACGGCTGGTGACTAAATGGGGGAGTAAAGTTTGAAAAATAAGGTCTCGATTTTGATCTTGTGCTTGAGGACCATAAAAGGAAAGGAAACGGAAAGCCACCCCGGAGACGTCGACATCGACGCCCGCGCAGCGGCCTTCCATATCCGAAAAAGATTTAATCACGGTGTGTTTTAAGGAATTTCGAATAAAAATCACCGTGCCGCATGAGCGGTTAGTACCATAGGACCAAAAACCTTTGCAATCTAATTTATATTGTAGGTCCTGTCCAAGTTGATAATCGTCGACGTGCGTTTCCTGAAGGAAAAGCACGTCGACCCTATCAAAAAGGAAGAGATACTTAAGGGCCAGAATAGTCTTAGTATTGCGAAGACCGCACACATTTAAAGAGGCTATGTGAAGTTTATCCATGGAAAGTCGAAAAGGTGAGGTACGAAACGAGACAAGGGACACATAAATAGATACAGAAAGACACAAAGAACAGCCAGTCCCCAATGGATCTGGCGTAAAGTTGAGTCGGTGGGCAGGTGCAAAAATCAGAGGAAAAGCGAAAGGTCGTGAAGGAAATGCCAACACAATATATACAGAAGGCAAAAGGGAAAATCAGGGACGTTAGCGAGGGTCGAAGAGAATAAATATACACAATCATATTAAAACACATTAATCAGGTGCTGGGCCTTCCCGCACATTCAACTTGGCAGGAGGGTGACGTTCCTCGTCACCCTCATGCTGTCGCTTACTGCCCCCCCAACCGCGCGAGTGTCCATCACTTCCATACGGTGAATGGCAGGGGACAGTGGACTGTCCGATTCCGAAACTTTTTCCACATCCAAATCGTCTGACCCGGACTCGGACAACTGGAAATCATTGTGGAGCTCCCCCTCCTGGAAAGAGGGAGGAGGCATATAGTCCTGCCCTGGTGCTAATGGTGCCTCGAACGTTGACAGGGTCACGTGACCATCATCCGGGGGCTGCACTGAGGGTGATTCTGGCCGGCCTCTATGGCGGCGGACTGCCACCGCGTAATCCGTCGGCCGAGATAACACTCCCGACGGGGAAAAGTTGTTGTCTGGGCAAGTCATGCGCACATGGCCACGCTGCCCACATTTCAAGCATAAGGGCGATCTCCCCGCGACAGTGTAGAATACTTTATATCCAGCCAGCATGCCGAAGTCGGGAAAGTCGGTTATATCGGGTTTAATAAATTTCATGCGAAGCCGCCGACGGCCGTTGGCGATTTCTTGGCCGACGGCTCGGAAGGATTCGTACTCTATTTCCAGCACCGTCCCGTATTCTGTGAGGTGCGCGATGACTACCGAATGCGGGACGCTAAACGGGAGCCAATTAATTTTTACGGTGTGCGCCCGAGGCTCGTACCGGGAAAGTTCTGCGACAGTAGTGATCCCTGCCATGGGAGAAAATGGAGGTGTGAGGTGCCTGAAATCTTGGACGAAACCATCAGTAGAAAACACAATTGTCCATTCACGACTATCTTGACCTCGATGGATCGCCGTAATGCCGACTTGGGGCATCCGTTCAGTAATCTTTTCTGCCAACAATGTGGCATTTACGCGTCCCGGACGGGGACCACGAAGAAAAATGTTGGTAGTACCCTTGTACGGATCCAAAGGGTCAGTGGACGCGACTTCATACCCATCTGTAGAGATATAAACCTTCTGAACGGGAGGCGGAGGTGGTGGTTCCGGTGGTGCAGAAGGTGCGTCGGTGACGGGTGGAGCAGGTGGTGCAGGTGGTGTGTCGCACATACCTTGAATGATGGAATCTTTGGAAGTGTTGAGCCGCGGATCCAGCTCAGCCATCTTGAAACATGTGAGAAGAAAAAATACAAATAGAAGCGGGAAACACCCTGGAAGCGGGTTAAACACACGGCCAAGCCGTCGCAGCGTCAGTCTGTTGTGAGTATCTGCCGGCCTGACATTTTTTTTATATTGTATGTATGAATCAGCGAGCTGAAATGACAAGGCGATTAATCGTCCTTTATTTATACTGTGCGCGCGGGCCTATTTCAAGACGCCTGTTTTGGCTGAATTTTAATAACTGACCTGGTTTCTCTTTGCAGCTCTCTGACGTGCACGATATGAACCACCGGAGTGTGACAAATAAAAGCGGGAAAGTTGAAGTTGGTAACATGCAAGGTATGTAAATATGGGTTCTTTGTATTTATTTCTTCCTTCGATTAATACTTTACACATAAAGTTGTTAATGGCTCGTGCCTTCGGCGACGGTCACTCAGCATTGGAACAAGGCAGTTGGCAGCATTTTGTGTCTTAAATAAATGTGCTGTTAAATTGTTATAACGTCAACACGCCCTGTGTGCACAGAGTGACGTCCCGTTGACCACATAAATGACGTACGTCGTGCTGCTGATATGTATTTACCCAAGGTCGGTTTGTTTTTCTCTCACCCACCTCCATATTACACAGAAATAGGTCACTTCAATTTGAAACACCCCGTATCTATCTAGCCTTTAATTTTTATTGTCGGTATGTGCGCACCCGGTACGTGTCGGTCGGTGACCTGACCCCCTCCCCCAAAAGCGAAATATTGAATTTGTTTTGTTCATAGAAGATGAAAAGAAAAGATGAAAGAGAGAAAGAAATCGAGGGAAAAAGATGTAAGTTAATGAAATAAAATTACAAATAGTAATATGCTAAAGGAATAACAATACAAAAAGGAGTAAAACTAAAGAAAGAAAGAAAGAAAGAAAGAAAGAAAGAAAAACAAAGAAAGATAGGAAGGAAGGAAGGAAGGAAGGAAGGAAGGAAGGAAGGAAGGAAGGAAAGAGAGGAAGGAAGGAAATATCAAATACAGCAGTGTTAAAACAACACAAAACAAAAACATAATTTGTGTCACTGATGCACACAAACGTAACATGTTGTAAACTGAATAAAAGTAATGCTTCGTTTTGGAGAGAAAAAAAAGTCACACTTTATTCAATTGTAATTATAAATGTTTGTAATTATAAATGTACGTAATCATAAATGTATGTAATTATAAATAAATGTAATTATAAATGTACGTAATCATAAATGTATGTAATTATAAATAAATGTAATTATAAATAAATGTAATTATAAATAAATGTAACTATAAATAAATGTAATTAAAAATAAATGTAATTAAAAATAAATGTTGACGAATGTTATAAATAATCGATTATGTAATTTGGCTGGCTGCAAACCCAGAGTCTGTTTTGGACTCTCTTAATATTAAAGTGATGTGAAACACTCCGATATGGTGATCAACAATAAATGGAAAATAATATTGTTCACAGTAGTAATTTTTACAAATATTTATCCAAATTGACAAGACACACCGTCGTTCTTATATACTAATTAAATGCAGTGACTCTTGGTGGGGAAATCGTTTTGGTTAGTTTATCGCCAACAGATGCGCCCCGAATCGAATAGTAAATATTTACAATTGAGCGTAGTTCAGACGATGTTTTCTATGGAGTGGCACGATCGATTTGCTTGAGATTTTAGTAAAATGCTATATTCCTCCAGTTGGCATCGCGCCTGGATACTAACTGATCAGTTTCACGTACCCAAAACAAGTAAATACTATGTCTCTAACACATTGAATCACACGTAATGTTATACATGTCAAGCTCTCTCTCTACACATACCACACCCACCCAGTCCCTCCCCCTTATTTTCCTGACTTGCAATTGTTTGCTTGCGCTTATACATATATATTTATTGTTATCTAATCTAATATAGCAATTTTGTAATAGTTTATCTTTTTGGAAAATTTGGGTGGCCCTGAAAAGGGCCGTTTTGTTGTTGTGTTTGAGTAGCAAACTGTTTACTTGCTGCTCTGAGATTTCTTGGGGAGGAGGACAGCCTGGATGTTTGGCAGAACACCACCCTGGGCGATGGTCACACCAGACAACAGTTTGTTCAATTCCTCGTCGTTTCTGATGGCAAGCTGCAGATGTCTTGGGATGATTCTGCTCTTCTTGTTGTCACGAGCGGCGTTTCCTGCCAACTCGAGAACCTCAGCTGCGAGGTATTCGAGAACTGCAGCCAAGTAGACTGGAGCTCCGGCACCGACTCGCTCAGCATAGTTGCCTTTTCTCAACAGACGGTGAATTCTTCCGACTGGGAACTGGAGTCCAGCCCTTGATGGTCGGGACTTTGCCTTTCCCTTTACTTTGCCACCTTTGCCACGTCCAGACATAATTGTGTATTTTCTAGTGTACGAAATTCGACAAATGGAAAATTAAATCTCCACAATTAAATCTCCGAGGGGTGGGTAGGAAATTTATACTCCTTTGCGGATCGACCTACATAAAGGAGCCAATAATGTGCTTTCGCCGAAGTCCGTGTTTAAAAACTGAAGCTTTGTGTGCTTAAAATAGTAACTGGGGGCTATGTTTGATCCGCGTTAGAGCGCACTCGCGATATAAAAGAAAACGGTTTCTGCCGGCGAGCCTGCCTTTATGCGTTGTTAGTTGTTTGCATGTGTGGTCGCAGTATAAGCTATCAATACAATCTCCATCAAACTGACTTGCAACCACGTGTGCAAATCCAAACACATGTTCTCAACCACGCCCGTACACACACGAAGACACAACACCAGCAACAACAGTCGGTACCCAATCCTCAGAGACATATCACCAACAGTCTGGCCTCAGCTGCGTCCTCATCCGTGCAACAACACAACCAGGTCAACGGGCTCTGAGACTCACACAGGAGTGTAAGGCGGGCATTGCACCACCGAGAGTTGGGGAGCCCCGACCGACCTTAAGTCAACCGGCCGGCATTGCACACCCTTCCTAGAGTTGAGCCCGTAGTATAAGCCCTGAATATAACAGACTAAGGCAACGGAGTTCAAGCATGCACCAACTTGGAAACTAGTTTACAACAAACCACTAAATAAAAAGATATCAACCAAGTTAAACTAACCAGAACTCGTATTCAATCAAGGTAAGTCTTCTCGCCGGTCCGCTTTTGGAATGGGGGGGGGGGCTTTGCTTCCTGCCAGGGTGACATGAAACCCATACTCCACAAGCAGCATCAAATGACTAGGAAACAATCACAACCAAACTCAACAAACGCTCTTCAGCGGCACAATATCACTCAACCGTGGGTTGTAGGAGAGGGCTTACGGCCCTTTCAAATCTTCCCGGGGGGACCTTCCCAAACCCAAACTCCAAACTCGGTCGGCGATCCATATTTTCTCGACATTTCGTCAAGTAAAATAATTTTCATCTCGTTTCACGATGCCACCCAAAGCAGGAAGCAAAGGAGCCAAAAAGGCCACCAAGACCCAGAAGGCGTCAACGACCGGCACCAAGAAGAGGCACCGAAAAAGGAAGGAATCCTACGGAATCTACATCTACAAAGTCTTGAAACAACAACAACAACAGTACCACCAGCACCAGCTCCACTCGCTCTATCGAAGAAACAGTTAAGTTGGCGCTGGAGACTCAGGCAGAAGCCGACATACTGTTGGCGTCGGCCAAGGCCGACACCCTGATGTTCCGGCAAAGACTGCGACAACAGGAACAACTACAAATAGATCTCCAAATACAACAACAACAACAACAAACAGAACTCCAACACAGAAAAAAAAAGAAAGCCAAGAAAAAGAAATAACTGTCTAGATCATTTTCATTTCACCCCCACCAATCTCATGTTAATGTAACACCATTACATGTATCTTCATTAAACTCAACAGTGGGTTGTAGGAGAGGGGTTCCGCCCCTTTCAAATCTTCCCGGGAAAGTTTCCCAAACCCCCCATAGTAGGCGATCCATATCTCTGGCAGCAAGTGGAGCGAACAAGTCAGATTCTATTTGGCTCTATTAGTTCCTTGCGGTGTCAGAGCGTCGGTACGAGTGATTTGAGCGGTCTGTAACCTTAATTGGAAGCAACCGCCCTCGTGCTGATGCCGGCGAGTGAGACGGTTTTGGATTAGGCTTAGTGCGACGGACAATGGAGCTAATCCCTGACGCCGCGTTAGCAGCACTAGAGAGATCTCAAATTGCGGATATTGTTAGCTGGAATCTCCAGTCTAACAGAGGCTATTTGACTCTCTGTGTTGAATTCAGGACGGGAGATGCTGGAAACCAGAAATCTTCCACCTGGAGCAAGACCAAGACCAGCCGTACCATGAAGAAGGAGCCTCCTAAGAAAAAGACACCAGCTCGAAGGAGAAGGGACGCAGCCAGACGGGCGAAATGGAAGAAGAAGATGGGGGTGACAGTTGATCGACCGGTCACCCCTCCCCGTGTGGTTCAGCCATCCAGTGTCACAGCCGGTAGGCCGGAGTTGTCTGAGAGACGCCCAGACGACCCGGCCTGCATGGAGACAGTTGACATCAGACCAGCTAGCAGGGACTCCGTAGATCTGCCGGAGGTCCCTGCTGTCGGCACAGAGACGAGCGGAGACAGGGACGCGGATTCCACCCCCGATGTTCCTGCCGCCAGTTTCAACGTGGAGATGGAAACACCACCCAGCCACTCTCCACCAGGGGCGGATATCACCATCTCCGCCCCTCCGACGCCGAGGTATGACGTGAAGCCGGCGTCTCCAACAGAAGATGAGATCGACTTTGAGCGTGATGACATCGCAGTGGCGATTCGTGAACACCACGCAGCAGGAATGAAATACCCAATCAACAATCGCGAATTCTTCCTGCTGAGGGATAGTCACGTTTACAGAGGACCTGACGAGCTGGACCCTGCACAAGGCATTGTCAAAATTCAAGGAGAGAATATACTCTGTTCCAAACGCCCTCCTCCATGCGGAAAGCAGGAACAAACAGAAGAAAAAGAAAAATCCAGTTCCGACTCGGACACAGCCACAGCATCAACAACAACAACAACAATACCAAACCGACGAAAAAAGAAAGCAAAGAAATCCAAAAAAAAAAAATAGATCATTTTCACTTCACCTTCATCAATCTCATGTTTAATGTATTACCATTACATGTACTTTATATTAAATCACAGTGGGTTGTAGGAGAGGGGTTCCGCCCCTTTCAAATCTTCCCGGGAAAGTTTCCCAAACCCCCCATAGTAGTAGTAGTAGCGGCGATCCATATTTTCTCGACATTTCGTCAAGTAAAATAATTTTCATCTCGTTTCACGATGCCACCCAAAGCAGGAAGCAAAGGAGCCAAAAAGGCCACCAAGACCCAGAAGGCGTCAACGACCGGCACCAAGAAGAGGCACCGAAAAAGGAAGGAATCCTACGGAATCTACATCTACAAAGTCTTGAAACAGGTACACCCAGACACCGGTGTCAGCAGCAAAGCCATGTCCATCATGAACAGCTTTGTCAACGACATTTTCGAGAGGATCGCAGCTGAGGCCTCCCGATTGGCCCACTACAACAAACGATCCACCATCACCTCCAGAGAGGTCCAGACCGCCGTCAGACTTCTTCTCCCAGGTGAATTGGCCAAGCACGCCGTCTCTGAGGGCACCAAGGCCGTCACGAAGTACACCAGCAGCAAGTAAACTGTTCACTTACAGCTTTACACACAAACGGCCCTTTTCAGGGCCACCCAAATTTTCCAAAAAGATAAACTATTAGAATTGCTAAACTATTCGAATCACTGTGGGTTAGGGACAATGAGGAATTCACGAATAACCATGAAAAGGAAGGGAACTGAACTGAATAAAAATATAAGCAAATATCCCAACTAAAGTGCACATAGCATTTATTGGGATCAAGTATATAAGAACATGCCCCGTATATGTGGGGGGCATGGCAACAAAGTAGCTGTCAGAAATGTGTGTAAAAAATAATAATAACGGGAATGAGCTTGTTTGAATATTGAATGATTAATTGTGGAATATAGCCCAATTCCCTGATGAAGATGTAACAAGTGATTAAAAGTTAGGTCACACGTCCATACACATTTCAGTTACTATGCAGTTTGTCTATATATATAGAACTAAACTAACATAGTGCAGTGTTCGAAAAAAAAATTGTATTTAGTAAACTTTTATGAGCACGTTTCCATCCTTCACTCGCTCGCTCGCTCGCTCACTCACTCACTCCTTTATGTGCCTTTCATGTATATACTAAAATTGTATTAACATGGCGTGTTATTTTTGCTGTACAGCAATTTTTAAAGTATCTCTTTAAAATAATTTGGTGGCCCTGAAAAGGGCCGTTTGTTTGAAGCTGTGCTTCGATCTTTCGGGTGTTTAACCACCGAATCCGTAGAGGGTTCTGCCTTGTCGTTTAAGAGCATAGACGACATCCATGGCGGTGACGGTCTTCCTCTTGGCATGCTCGGTGTAGGTGACGGCATCTCGGATGACATTTTCCAAGAAAACCTTGAGGACACCTCGGGTCTCTTCGTAGATCAATCCTGAGATTCTCTTGACACCACCTCGTCGAGCAAGACGACGAATAGCGGGCTTGGTGATACCCTGGATGTTATCACGCAAGACTTTCCTGTGACGCTTGGCGTCACCCTTTCCCAAACCTTTTCCTCCTTTGCCTCGCCCTGACATTTTTTTTATTTTTTTTATTTTTATTTTTTTTATTTTTAGAGGGCGGACTCAGTCCTGGTCATCGGGCCGAACGGGAATCACAAGACCAGGAGGGTCCTTAGAATAATCGCCATAAGTGGAACGACATGTTACGACTCATCACTGTCCGTGGGACCGATAAAAGCCAAAAGACGGTCCATCTTTTCCTCATTAGAAATTTTGGAATATTTTTTCTGAATATATATATATATATATATATATATTTTGTTTTTGTTTGTGATTTTGTGGATAATTTTTTATTGAAAAGATAAGCAAAGGCGACAAGACAAAATAATATATAAAAAGACATATGTGGACCAAGCGCACAGAAACTGCCTGAAACGAGAAACTAAAGAAAACAAATTAAGGTATATGTGTACCAGGACACAGCAAGTACCTGAAATGAAGAAATTAAGCATACAGACATATAAACAGGGGTAAAGAGAAGAGTGGAGTTAAAATGAGAAGGTTACGAAATCATCGTCATCAAGAGTACATATGTCTGGGGAAATGAGCCATAATTCGGCGAAACTATTACTGGACAGCCGATGATGATCGATTAAAACGCGGGATCGAAGTCGTGATAAAAAGGCCAAAATGAGGATATGTGGCGGGTGGACTATCCGGGTAGTTACATGATACTGAAGCCGGCGCTGAGCACAATGTATAGGATTCCTGGTATACCAAATTGCCGCAATGGCCTCGGTAATTAAGATGAGAGCCAGAGCGCGATGTGAAGAATTTCGAGCGCGGACTATAAGGAATCGGATATGACCTAAATGTGGTCGGAATTTATTACCGGGTATAAGATTATTGATCCATGTGAATATGAAATCCCATAAGGGTTGAACCACTTCGCAATCGACGAAGAGATGTTGTAGGTCCTCTGGAAATTTATTACATAAAGTACAGTTAACATAAGGGAATTCTGCAGTGAAGCGCTTAATGCGAAGTCTCGTGAATAAAACGCCATGGATAACCCGATAAAGGAGCCCACGAAGAGCCGGATCTACATGTTCGTTATGGAGGTTCATCCAGAGCAAAGTAAAAGGTAGTTTAGGAAAACGAATGGTAAGGGGCGAGGCAGTAATAATGGGCGTCAGTAAATGGCGATAAATTTGTTTTGAATCGATGGTGAGTAGTTGGGGAAAATCGGGAAGGTCACGAAATGCTGCTAAAGCACGCAAGCAAGACAGGTAAAAGGGGGGAATATACGCCGGATCGCAATGCGCGATACTAGAAGCAGCGAAAGCGGGGACGTATTCCCGGAGAGAGAGCCCAATCCAATATATAGCAAAAACGGACCATCGAGCGGTGGGGTTGGTCAGCAACCGTTGGATGTGACGAAGGAGGAGGGTATTGCATTTAATTCGTAAATTGACAATATCGGCACCTCCTGCATTTTTCGGTGCATAAAGCAAAGACCGCGGGAGGGGCTCAATTAAAGTAGTCCAAAAAAAACGAAAAGCTGCTCTCTGAAAAAGCCGAATATAATGGACGGACAAAGGAACAATAGACGCGTAATACCATAGTTTGCTGAAGCAATAGACATTGAGATACGAGGCTTTGGTGAATTGAGCTAAATTGACGGTGCGACCAAATTGTAAAGTTTTAGAAAATTTCTGAAATAAGTTGTGGAAATGGTCATCGGTAGTTACTGCCGAACCAAAAAGCAGGCCTAAAATTTTGTGGGAAGCGGACCACTGGAGACCGTACGGAGTGTCCGTACGATGACTCCAGCGACCGATAAATAACCCAACCGATTTAGTTAAGTTGAGCCGAGCACCGGACGCTGAGCCATAACGATCGATCGTTTGTAATGCGGCTCCGATGGAGGCATCGGTAGTAAGTATTAAGGTCACGTCATCAGCATACGCTGTAGTTTTAAAGGGGGTCGGAGCACCGGGCACAGCTAGCCCGGTGATCGAGGGGTTATTGCGAAAGTGATGTAGCAGGGGTTCTAAGCACAAGATATATAAAAGCGGGGAAAGACTGCATCCCTGGCGGACTGACCGAGTTACTGGAAAGGGGTCGGAAGTGTGTTGGTTGATATAAAGACTAGAATAAATGTCAGTATATAAAAGACGGACCCAAGAGATAAAGTTGGGCCCAAAGCCAAAGGAGGAAAGGGTGCGGAATAAATAATCATGATCAACTCGATCGAATGCCTTCTGTTGATCGAGGCTAACGAAAGCGCATGGGAGATTTTTCTGTTTACAATAGTCTTGAATATTCCGAAGTAAATGTAAATTATCCATGATAGTGCGTCCCGGAACTCCACACGTTTGATCTTCTTGGACTATAGAAGAAATGACCAATTTAAGTCGGTTACAAAGGGATTTAGACAAAATTTTGTAATCTACATTAAGAAGGCTGATGGGCCTATAATTAGACACAATTTCAGGATGAGCTGGGTCTTTCGGGAGCATAGTAATAAGCGACGTCCGCTGTGAAAAAGGAAGTTTATCGTGAAAGCAGTTGTTGTAAAGCTGTAATAATCGAGGCAAAATTTGTGGGGCAAAAGTCTTGTAAAATTCTGCAGGGAGGCCATCCGAGCCTGGGGATTTGCCGGAAGACATGTCAAATAGCGCAGTGTGTAATTCTTCAACACGAAGAGTGGCTTCACAGAGGTCCGCGTCTGGGACAGACAAGTTATGTAGGTCAGTTAGAAAAGAATCAGCTGCTTGAGAATCGGTGTCCTCTTTGGTGAAGAGCTGAGACCAAAAGGCCGTAAATTGAGTGAGAATATCGGAAGTCGAAGTATAGGTCGTACCAGCAGTGGTGACGGAAGTAATAATTTTTTTGGCACTGCGTGAGCGTTCTAGGGAATGGAAAAATTGGGCAGAACCGTCATGGGAATTTAAAACATTTGAGCGCGAACGGATATAAGCACCCTCAGCGTTCCGAGCATGAAAGGATTGGATGCTATCACGAAGAGGGGCGAGCTGGTCGGCATATCTGCCAGGATGTAAGTGCTCAGCCTGAAGTAAAAGTTTATATTCTCGTTCCAATTTTCGAAGGGAAGCTCTAGTATTTGATGCCTTAATATTGGCATAATTCTGAATAAAAGCTCTAATATCCGCCTTGATCTGATCCCACCACTCCGGTGTGACATGAATGCCAGACACAGAAGCGGTGCGATCAAACCAAAAGGTACAGAAATCAGGATCAAGAAAAAGGGAAATGTTGGCTTTCCAATATCCGGGGCCAATAGCGGATCGGGGGATCGTTGTGAAAAAAATACTAATGACATCGTGATCAGAGTGGGGGAAAGTTTGGGAAGAATAGTTGGGGGGGTCGGTCAGCAGAGATCGGGAGATATAGAACCTGTCCAGGCGCGTATGGACAGTAGCGCTATGACGAGTAGTGTGGACAGTGGTAGGGTTGCCATGCCTATAAAAATCAACGAGGCCAAAATCCATAAATTTTTTGTGCCATTCTTTAGCATAGGCGGGAACCAAGGTCCGGCCACCAATTTTGTCATATTTAGGGTGAACAATGAAATTAAAATCCCCACCTAAAATGACTGAACGGCTGGTGACTAAATGGGGGAGTAAAGTTTGAAAAATAAGGTCTCGATTTTGATCTTGTGCTTGAGGACCATAAAAGGAAAGGAAACGGAAAGCCACTCCGGAGACGTCGACATCGACGCCCGCGCAGCGGCGTTCCATATCCGAAAAAGATTTAATCACGGTGTGTTGTAGGGAATTTCGAATAAAAATCACCGTGCCGCATGAGCGGTTAGTACCATAGGACCAAAAACCTTTGCAATCTAATTTATATTGTAGGTCCTGTCCAAGTTGATAATCGTCGACGTGCGTTTCCTGAAGGAAAAGCACGTCGACCCTATCAAAAAGGAAGAGATACTTAAGGGCCAGAATAGTCTTAGTATTGCGAAGACCGCACACATTTAAAGAGGCTATGTGAAGTTTATCCATGGAAAGTCGAAAAGGTGAGGTACGAAACGAGACAAGGGACACATAAATAGATACAGAAAGACACAAAGAACAGCCAGTCCCCAATGGATCTGGCGTAAAGTTGAGTCGGTGGGCAGGTGCAAAAATCAGAGGAAAAGCGAAAGGTCGTGAAGAAAAAGGCAACACAATATATCCAGAAGGCAAAAGGGAAAATCAGGGACGTTAGCGAGGGTCGAAGAGAATAAATATACACAATCATATTAAAACACATTAATCAGGAGCTGGGCCTTCCCGCACATTCAACTTGGCAGGAGGGTGACGTTCCTCGTCACCCTCATGCTGTCGCTTACTGCCCCCCCCCCAACCGCGCGAGTGTCCATCACTTCCATACGGTGAATGGCAGGGGACAGTGGACTGTCCGATTCCGAAACTTTTTCCACATCCAAATCGTCTGACCCGGACTCGGACAACTGGAAATCATTGTGGAGCTCCCCCTCCTGGAAAGAGGGAGGAGGCATATAGTCCTGCCCTGGTGCTAATGGTGCCTCGAACGTTGACAGGGTCACGTGACCATCATCCGGGGGCTGCACTGAAGGTGATTCTGGCCGGCCTCTATGGCGGCGGACTGCCGCCGCGTAATCCGTCGGCCGAGATAACACTCCCGACGGGGAAAAGTTGTTGTCTGGGCAAGTCATGCGCACATGGCCACGCTGCCCACATTTCAAGCATAAGGGCGATCTCCCCGCGACAGTGTAGAATACTTTATATCCAGCCAGCATGCCGAAGTCGGGAAAGTCGGTTATATCGGGTTTAATAAATTTCATGCGAAGCCGCCGACGGCCGTTGGCGATTTCTTGGCCGACGGCTCGGAAGGATTCGTACTCTATTTCCAGCACCGTCCCGTATTCTGTGAGGTGCGCGATGACTACCGAATGCGGGACGCTAAACGGGAGCCAATTAATTTTTACGGTGTGCGCCCGAGGCTCGTACCGGGAAAGTTCTGCGACAGTAGTGATCCCTGCCATGGGAGAAAATGGAGGTGTGAGGTGCCTGAAATCTTGGACGAAACCATCAGTAGAAAACACAATTGTCCATTCACGACTATCTTGACCTCGATGGATCGCCGTAATGCCGACTTGGGGCATCCGTTCAGTAATCTTTTCTGCCAACAATGTGGCATTTACGCGTCCCGGACGGGGACCACGAAGAAAAATGTTGGTAGTTCTACCCCACAAGCTTTGTTTCACGTCATCCGAAAGAAGTGACGTATTTTCGCCATAAGTACCCTTGTACGGATCCAAAGGGTCAGTGGACGCGACTTCATACCCATCTGTAGAGATATAAACCTTCTGAACGGGAGGCGGAGGTGGTGGTTCCGGTGGTGCAGAAGGTGCGTCGGTGACGGGTGGAGCAGGTGGTGCAGGTGGTGTGTCGCACATACCTTGAATGATGGAATCTTTGGAAGTGTTGAGCCGCGGATCCAGCTCAGCCATCTTGAAACATGTGAGAAGAAAAAATACAAATAGAAGCGGGAAACACCCTGGAAGCGGGTTAAACACACGGCCAAGCCGTCGCAGCGTCAGTCTGTTGTGAGTATCTGCCGGCCTGACATTTTTTTTTTTTTTTTTTTTTTTTTTTAATTTATAGAGTGCGGACTCAGTCCTGGTCATCGGGCCGAACGGGAATCACAAGACCAGGAGGGTCCTTAGAATAATCGCCATAAGTGGAACGACATGTTACGGGTGTAACGGGCGACAGAAGGACGACTCATCACTGTCCGTGGGACCGATAAAAGCCAAAAGACGGTCCATCTTTTCCTCATTAGAAATTTTTGAATATTTTTTGTGAATATATATATATTTTTTTTTTTTTGATTTTGTGGATAAATTTTTTATTGAAACGATAAGCAAAGGCGACAAGACAAAATAATATATAAAAAGACATATGTGGACCAAGCGCACAGAAACTGCCTGAAACGAGAAACTAAAGAAAACAAATTAAGGTATATGTGTACCAGGACACAGCAAGTACCTGAAATGAAGAAATTAAGCATACAGACATATAAACAGGGGTAAAGAGAAGAGTGGAGTTAAAATGAGAAGGTTACGAAATCATCGTCATCAAGAGTACATATGTCTGGGGAAAGGAGCCATAATTCGGCGAAACTATTACTGGACAGCCGATGATGGTCTATTAAAACGCGGGATCGAAGTCGTGATAAAAAGGCCAAAATGAGGATATGTGGCGGGTGGACTATCCGGGTAGTTACATGATACTGAAGCCGGCGCTGAGCACAATGTATAGGATTCCTGGTATACCAAATTGCCGCAATGGCCTCGGTAATTAAGATGAGAGCCAGAGCGCGATGTGAAGAATTTCGAGCGCGGACTATAAGGAATCGGATATGACCTAAATGTGGTCGGAATTTATTACCGGGTATAAGATTATTGATCCATGTGAATATGAAATCCCATAAGGGTTGAACCACTTCGCAATCGACGAAGAGATGTTGTAGGTCCTCTGGAAATTTATTACATAAAGTACACTTAACATAAGGGAATTCTGCAGTGAAGCGCTTAATGCGAAGTCTCGTGAATAAAACGCCATGGATAACCCGATAAAGGAGCCCACGAAGAGCCGGATCTACATGTTCGTTATGGAGGTTCATCCAGAGCAAAGTAAAAGGTAGTTTAGGAAAACGAATGGTAAGGGGCGAGGCAGTAATAATGGGCGTCAGTAAATGGCGATAAATTTGTTTTGAATCGATGGTGAGTAGTTGGGGAAAATCGGGAAGGTCACGAAATGCTGCTAAAGCACGCAAGCAAGACAGGTAAAAGGGGGGAATATACGCCGGATCGCAATGCGCGATACTAGAAGCAGCGAAAGCGGGGACGTATTCCCGGAGAGAGAGCCCAATCCAATATATAGCAAAAACGGACCATCGAGCGGTGGGGTTGGTCAGCAACCGTTGGATGTGACGAAGGAGGAGGGTATTGCATTTAATTCGTAAATTGACAATATCGGCACCTCCTGCATTTTTCGGTGCATAAAGCAAAGACCGCGGGAGGGGCTCAATTAAAGTAGTCCAAAAAAAACGAAAAGCTGCTCTCTGAAAAAGCCGAATATAATGGACGGACAAAGGAACAATAGACGCGTAATACCATAGTTTGCTGAAGCAATAGACATTGAGATACGAGGCTTTGGTGAATTGAGCTAAATTGACGGTGCGACCAAATTGTAAAGTTTTAGAAAATTTCTGAAATAAGTTGTGGAAATGGTCATCGGTAGTTACTGCCGAACCAAAAAGCAGGCCTAAAATTTTGTGGGAAGCGGACCACTGGAGACCGTACGGAGTGTCCGTACGATGACTCCAGCGACCGATAAATAACCCAACCGATTTAGTTAAGTTGAGCCGAGCACCGGACGCTGAGCCATAACGATCGATCGTTTGTAATGCGGCTCCGATGGAGGCATCGGTAGTAAGTATTAAGGTCACGTCATCAGCATACGCTGTAGTTTTAAAGGGGGTCGGAGCACCGGGCACAGCTAGCCCGGTGATCGAGGGGTTATTGCGAAAGTGATGTAGCAGGGGTTCTAAGCACAAGATATATAAAAGCGGGGAAAGACTGCATCCCTGGCGGACTGACCGAGTTACTGGAAAGGGGTCGGAAGTGTGTTGGTTGATATAAAGACTAGAATAAATGTCAGTATATAAAAGACGGACCCAAGAGATAAAGTTGGGCCCAAAGCCAAAGGAGGAAAGGGTGCGGAATAAATAATCATGATCAACTCGATCGAATGCCTTCTGTTGATCGAGGCTAACGAAAGCGCATGGGAGATTTTTCTGTTTACAATAGTCTTGAATATTCCGAAGTAAATGTAAATTATCCATGATAGTGCGTCCCGGAACTCCACACGTTTGATCTTCTTGGACTATAGAAGAAATGACCAATTTAAGTCGGTTACAAAGGGATTTAGACAAAATTTTGTAATCTACATTAAGAAGGCTGATGGGCCTATAATTAGACACAATTTCAGGATGAGCTGGGTCTTTCGGGAGCATAGTAATAAGCGACGTCCGCTGTGAAAAAGGAAGTTTATCGTGAAAGCAGTTGTTGTAAAGCTGTAATAATCGAGGCAAAATTTGTGGGGCAAAAGTCTTGTAAAATTCTGCAGGGAGGCCATCCGAGCCTGGGGATTTGCCGGAAGACATGTCAAATAGCGCAGTGTGTAATTCTTCAACACGAAGAGTGGCTTCACAGAGGTCCGCGTCTGGGACAGACAAGTTATGTAGGTCAGTTAGAAAAGAATCAGCTGCTTGAGAATCGGTGTCCTCTTTGGTGAAGAGCTGAGACCAAAAGGCCGTAAATTGAGTGAGAATATCGGAAGTCGAAGTATAGGTCGTACCAGCAGTGGTGACGGAAGTAATAATTTTTTTGGCACTGCGTGAGCGTTCTAGGGAATGGAAAAATTGGGCAGAACCGTCATGGGAATTTAAAACATTTGAGCGCGAACGGATATAAGCACCCTCAGCGTTCCGAGCATGAAAGGATTGGATGCTATCACGAAGAGGGGCGAGCTGGTCGGCATATCTGCCAGGATGTAAGTGCTCAGCCTGAAGTAAAAGTTTATATTCTCGTTCCAATTTTCGAAGGGAAGCTCTAGTATTTGATGCCTTAATATTGGCATAATTCTGAATAAAAGCTCTAATATCCGCCTTGATCTGATCCCACCACTCCGGTGTGACATGAATGCCAGACACAGAAGCGGTGCGATCAAACCAAAAGGTACAGAAATCAGGATCAAGAAAAAGGGAAATGTTGGCTTTCCAATATCCGGGGCCAATAGCGGATCGGGGGATCGTTGTGAAAAAAATACTAATGACATCGTGATCAGAGTGGGGGAAAGTTTGGGAAGAATAGTTGGGGGGGTCGGTCAGCAGAGATCGGGAGATATAGAACCTGTCCAGGCGCGTATGGACAGTAGCGCTATGACGAGTAGTGTGGACAGTGGTAGGGTTGCCATGCCTATAAAAATCAACGAGGCCAAAATCCATAAATTTTTTGTGCCATTCTTTAGCATAGGCGGGAACCAAGGTCCGGCCACCAATTTTGTCATATTTAGGGTGAACAATGAAATTAAAATCCCCACCTAAAATGACTGAACGGCTGGTGACTAAATGGGGGAGTAAAGTTTGAAAAATAAGGTCTCGATTTTGATCTTGTGCTTGAGGACCATAAAAGGAAAGGAAACGGAAAGCCACTCCGGAGACGTCGACATCGACGCCCGCGCAGCGGCGTTCCATATCCGAAAAAGATTTAATCACGGTGTGTTGTAGGGAATTTCGAATAAAAATCACCGTGCCGCATGAGCGGTTAGTACCATAGGACCAAAAACCTTTGCAATCTAATTTATATTGTAGGTCCTGTCCAAGTTGATAATCGTCGACGTGCGTTTCCTGAAGGAAAAGCACGTCGACCCTATCAAAAAGGAAGAGATACTTAAGGGCCAGAATAGTCTTAGTATTGCGAAGACCGCACACATTTAAAGAGGCTATGTGAAGTTTATCCATGGAAAGTCGAAAAGGTGAGGTACGAAACGAGACAAGGGACACATAAATAGATACAGAAAGACACAAAGAACAGCCAGTCCCCAATGGATCTGGCGTAAAGTTGAGTCGGTGGGCAGGTGCAAAAATCAGAGGAAAAGCGAAAGGTCGTGAAGAAAAAGGCAACACAATATATCCAGAAGGCAAAAGGGAAAATCAGGGACGTTAGCGAGGGTCGAAGAGAATAAATATACACAATCATATTAAAACACATTAATCAGGTGCTGGGCCTTCCCGCACATTCAACTTGGCAGGAGGGTGACGTTCCTCGTCACCCTCATGCTGTCGCTTACTGCCCCCCCCCCCAACCGCGCGAGTGTCCATCACTTCCATACGGTGAATGGCAGGGGACAGTGGACTGTCCGATTCCGAAACTTTTTCCACATCCAAATCGTCTGACCCGGACTCGGACAACTGGAAATCATTGTGGAGCTCCCCCTCCTGGAAAGAGGGAGGAGGCATATAGTCCTGCCCTGGTGCTAATGGTGCCTCGAACGTTGACAGGGTCACGTGACCATCATCCGGGGGCTGCACTGAAGGTGATTCTGGCCGGCCTCTATGGCGGCGGACTGCCGCCGCGTAATCCGTCGGCCGAGATAACACTCCCGACGGGGAAAAGTTGTTGTCTGGGCAAGTCATGCGCACATGGCCACGCTGCCCACATTTCAAGCATAAGGGCGATCTCCCCGCGACAGTGTAGAATACTTTATATCCAGCCAGCATGCCGAAGTCGGGAAAGTCGGTTATATCGGGTTTAATAAATTTCATGCGAAGCCGCCGACGGCCGTTGGCGATTTCTTGGCCGACGGCTCGGAAGGATTCGTACTCTATTTCCAGCACCGTCCCGTATTCTGTGAGGTGCGCGATGACTACCGAATGCGGGACGCTAAACGGGAGCCAATTAATTTTTACGGTGTGCGCCCGAGGCTCGTACCGGGAAAGTTCTGCGACAGTAGTGATCCCTGCCATGGGAGAAAATGGAGGTGTGAGGTGCCTGAAATCTTGGACGAAACCATCAGTAGAAAACACAATTGTCCATTCACGACTATCTTGACCTCGATGGATCGCCGTAATGCCGACTTGGGGCATCCGTTCAGTAATCTTTTCTGCCAACAATGTGGCATTTACGCGTCCCGGACGGGGACCACGAAGAAAAATGTTGGTAGTTCTACCCCACAAGCTTTGTTTCACGTCATCCGAAAGAAGTGACGTATTTTCGCCATAAGTACCCTTGTACGGATCCAAAGGGTCAGTGGACGCGACTTCATACCCATCTGTAGAGATATAAACCTTCTGAACGGGAGGCGGAGGTGGTGGTTCCGGTGGTGCAGAAGGTGCGTCGGTGACGGGTGGAGCAGGTGGTGCAGGTGGTGTGTCGCACATACCTTGAATGATGGAATCTTTGGAAGTGTTGAGCCGCGGATCCAGCTCAGCCATCTTGAAACATGTGAGAAGAAAAAATACAAATAGAAGCGGGAAACACCCTGGAAGCGGGTTAAACACACGGCCAAGCCGTCGCAGCGTCAGTCTGTTGTGAGTATCTGCCGGCCTGACATTTTTTTTTTTTTTTTTTTTTTTTTTTTAATTTATAGAGTGCGGACTCAGTCCTGGTCATCGGGCCGAACGGGAATCACAAGACCAGGAGGGTCCTTAGAATAATCGCCATAAGTGGAACGACATGTTACGGGTGTAACGGGCGACAGAAGGACGACTCATCACTGTCCGTGGGACCGATAAAAGCCAAAAGACGGTCCATCTTTTCCTCATTAGAAATTTTTGAATATTTTTTGTGAATATATATATATTTTTTTTTTTTTGATTTTGTGGATAAATTTTTTATTGAAACGATAAGCAAAGGCGACAAGACAAAATAATATATAAAAAGACATATGTGGACCAAGCGCACAGAAACTGCCTGAAACGAGAAACTAAAGAAAACAAATTAAGGTATATGTGTACCAGGACACAGCAAGTACCTGAAATGAAGAAATTAAGCATACAGACATATAAACAGGGGTAAAGAGAAGAGTGGAGTTAAAATGAGAAGGTTACGAAATCATCGTCATCAAGAGTACATATGTCTGGGGAAAGGAGCCATAATTCGGCGAAACTATTACTGGACAGCCGATGATGGTCTATTAAAACGCGGGATCGAAGTCGTGATAAAAAGGCCAAAATGAGGATATGTGGCGGGTGGACTATCCGGGTAGTTACATGATACTGAAGCCGGCGCTGAGCACAATGTATAGGATTCCTGGTATACCAAATTGCTGCAATGGCCTCGGTAATTAAGATGAGAGCCAGAGCGCGATGTGAAGAATTTCGAGCGCGGACTATAAGGAATCGGATATGACCTAAATGTGGTCGGAATTTATTACCGGGTATAAGATTATTGATCCATGTGAATATGAAATCCCATAAGGGTTGAACCACTTCGCAATCGACGAAGAGATGTTGTAGGTCCTCTGGAAATTTATTACATAAAGTACACTTAACATAAGGGAATTCTGCAGTGAAGCGCTTAATGCGAAGTCTCGTGAATAAAACGCCATGGATAACCCGATAAAGGAGCCCACGAAGAGCCGGATCTACATGTTCGTTATGGAGGTTCATCCAGAGCAAAGTAAAAGGTAGTTTAGGAAAACGAATGGTAAGGGGCGAGGCAGTAATAATGGGCGTCAGTAAATGGCGATAAATTTGTTTTGAATCGATGGTGAGTAGTTGGGGAAAATCGGGAAGGTCACGAAATGCTGCTAAAGCACGCAAGCAAGACAGGTAAAAGGGGGGAATATACGCCGGATCGCAATGCGCGATACTAGAAGCAGCGAAAGCGGGGACGTATTCCCGGAGAGAGAGCCCAATCCAATATATAGCAAAAACGGACCATCGAGCGGTGGGGTTGGTCAGCAACCGTTGGATGTGACGAAGGAGGAGGGTATTGCATTTAATTCGTAAATTGACAATATCGGCACCTCCTGCACTTTTCGGTGCATAAAGCAAAGACCGCGGGAGGGGCTCAATTAAAGTAGTCCAAAAAAAACGAAAAGCTGCTCTCTGAAAAAGCCGAATATAATGGACGGACAAAGGAACAATAGACGCGTAATACCATAGTTTGCTAAAGCAATAGACATTGAGATACGAGGCTTTGGTGAATTGAGCTAAATTGACGGTGCGACCAAATTGTAAAGTTTTAGAAAATTTCTGAAATAAGTTGTGGAAATGGTCATCGGTAGTTACTGCCGAACCAAAAAGCAGGCCTAAAATTTTGTGGGAAGCGGACCACTGGAGACCGCACGGAGTGTCCGTACGATGACTCCAGCGACCGATAAATAACCCAACCGATTTAGTTAAGTTGAGCCGAGCACCGGACGCTGAGCCATAACGATCGATCGTTTGTAATGCGGCTCCGATGGAGGCATCGGTAGTAAGTATTAAGGTCACGTCATCAGCATACGCTGTAGTTTTAAAGGGGGTCGGAGCACCGGGCACAGTTAGCCCGGTGATCGAGGGGTTATTGCGAAAGTGATGTAGCAGGGGTTCTAAGCACAAGATATATAAAAGCGGGGAAAGACTGCATCCCTGGCGGACTGACCTAGTTACTGGAAAGGGGTCTGAAGTGTGTTGGTTGATATAAAGACGAGAATAAATGTCTGTATATAAAAGACGGACCCAAGAGATAAAATTGGGCCCAAATCCAAAGGAAGAAAGGGTGCGGAATAAATAATCATGATCAACTCGGTCGAATGCCTTCTGTTGATCGAGGCTAACGAAAGCGCATGGGAGATTTTTCTGTTTACAATAGTCTTGAATATTCCGAAGTAAATGTAAATTATCCATGATAGTGCGTCCCGGAACTCCACACGTTTGATCTTCTTGGACTATAGAAGAAATGATCAATTTAAGTCGGTTACAAAGGGATTTAGACAAAATTTTGTAATCTACATTAAGAAGGCTGATGGGCCTATAATTAGACACAATTTCAGGATGAGCTGGGTCTTTCGGGAGCATAGTAATAAGCGACGTCCGCTGTGAAAAAGGAAGTTTATCGTGAAAGCAGTTGTTGTAAAGCTGTAATAATCGAGGTAAAATTTGTGGGGCAAAAGTCTTGTAAAATTCTGCAGGGAGGCCATCCGAGCCTGGGGTTTTGCCGGAAGACATGTCAAATAGCGCAGTGTGTAATTCTTCAACACGAAGAGTGGCTTCACAGAGGTCCGCGTCTGGGACAGACAAGTTATGTAGGTCAGTTAGAAAGGAATCAGCTGCTTGAGAATCGGTGTCCTCTTTGGTGAAGAGCTGAGACCAAAAGGCCGTAAATTGAGTTATAATATCGGAAGTCGAAGTATAGGTCGTACCAGCAGAGGTGACGGAAGTAATAATTTTTTTGGCACTGCGTGAGCGTTCTAGGAAATGGAAAAATTGGGCAGAACCGTCATGGGAATTTAAAAAATTTGAGCGCGAACGGATATAAGCACCCTCAGCGTTCCGAGCATGAAAGGATTGGATGCTACCACGAAGAGGGGCGAGCTGGTCTGCATATCTGCCAGGATGTAAGTGCTCAGCCTGAAGTAAAAGTTTATATTCTCGTTCCAATTTTCGAAGGGAAGCTCTAGTATTTGATGCCTTAATATTGGCATAATTCTGAATAAAAGCTCTAATATCTGCCTTGATCTGATCCCACCACTCCGGTGTGACATGAATGCCAGACACAGAAGCGGTGCGATCATACCAAAAGGTACAGAAATCAGACTTGAAATCAGGATCCAGAAAAAGGGAAATGTTGGCCTTCCAATATCCGGGGCCAATAGCGGATCGGGGGATCGTTGTGAAAAAAATACTAATGACATCGTGATCAGAGTGGGGGAAAGTTTGGGAAGAATAGTTGGGGGGGGTCGGTCAGCAGAGACCGGGAGATATAAAATTTGTCCAGGCGCGTATGGACAGTAGCGCTATGACGAGTAGTATGGACAGTGGTAGGGTTACCATGCCTATAAAAATCAACGAGGCCAAAATCCATAATTTTTTTGTGCCATTCTTTAGCATAGGCGGGAACAAGGGTCCGGCCACCAATTTTGTCGTATTTTGGATGAACTATAAAATTAAAATCCCCACCTAAAATGACTGAACGGCTGGTGACTAAATGGGGGAGTAAAGTCTGAAAAATAAGGTCTCGATTTTGATCTTGTGCTTGAGGACCATAAAAGGAAAGGAAACGGAAAGCCACTCCGGAGACGTCGACATCGACGCCCGCGCAGCGGCCTTCCATATCCGAAAAAGATTTAATCACGGTGTGTTGTAGGGAATTTCGAATAAAAATCACCGTGCCGCATGAGCGGTTAGTACCATAGGACCAAAAACCTTTGCAATCTAATTTATATTGTAGGTCCTGTCCAAGTTGATAATCGTCGACGTGCGTTTCCTGAAGGAAAAGCACGTCGACCCTATCAAAAAGGAAGAGATACTTAAGGGCCAGAATTGTCTTAGTATTGCGAAGACCGCACACATTTAAAGAGGCTATGTGAAGTTTATCCATGAAAAGTCGAAAAGGTGAGGTACGAAACGAGACAAGGGACACATAAATAGATACAGAAAGACACAAAGAACAGCCAGTCCCCAATGGATCTGGCGTAAAGTTGAGTCGGTGGGCAGGTGCAAAAATCAGAGGAAAAGCGAAAGGTCGTGAAGAAAAAGGCAACACAATATATCCAGAAGGCAAAAAGGAAAATCAGGGACGTTAGCGAGGGTCGAAGAGAATAAATATACACAATCATATTAAAACACATTAATCAGGTGCTGGGCCTTCCCGCACATTCAACTTGGCAGGAGGGTGACGTTCCTCGTCACCCTCATGCTGTCGCTTACTGCCCCCCCCCAACCGCGCGAGTGTCCATCACTTCCATACGGTAAATGGCAGGGGACAGTGGACTGTCCGATTCCGAAACTTTTTCCACATCCAAATCGTCTGACCCGGACTCGGACAACTGGAAATCATTGTGGAGCTCCCCCTCCTGGAAAGAGGGAGGAGGCATATAGTCCTGCCCTGGTGCTAATGGTGCCTCGAACTATAGACGGCCGAGCCACACGGGGAGGGGTGACCGGTCGATCAACGGTCACCCCCTTCTGCTTCTTCCATTTAGCCCGTCTGGCGGCGTCCCTTCTTTTTCTAGTAGGCGTCTTCTTCTTGGGAGGCCCCTTCCCGACATTCATGAAACAGGAGGCAGTCTTGGAGTTGATGTCCCGGGTCTGTGATTTCTGGTTTCCTCCAGCATCTTCAGTCCTGAACTCCAGGCAAAGAGTCAGATATCCCCGGCTAGACTGGAGAGACCAGTTAGCGATGTCCAATATCCGACTTCTTTGCACTGCGGCCAACACGGCGTCTGGGATTAAATCCATAAGCCTAATCCAAAACCGTCTCACTGGCGTTAAGCACGAGGGCAGCTGCACCCGGAGGCGCGGCCACACAACTCACCCGTGCTTAACGCTCTGACCGAAGAGGAACTAATAAGGATCGAAGCAATCACGACCGTTTCGCTCCACTCTCAGGCCACATATACAAATTTAAACACATGTTCTCAACCACGCCCGTACATACACGAAGACACATACTAGCAACAACAGTCGGTACCCAATCCTCAGAGACATATCACCAACAGTCTGGCCTCAGCTGCGTCCTCATCTGTGCAACAACACAACCAGGTCAACGGGCTCTGAGACTCACACAGGAGTGTAAGGCGGGCATTGCACCACCGAGAGTTGGGGAGCCCCGACCGACCTTAAGTCAACCGGCCGGCATTGCACACCCTTCCTAGAGTTGAGCCCGTAGTATAAGCCCTGAATATAACAGACTAAGGCAACGGAGTTCAAGCATGCACCAACTTGGACACTAGTTCACAACAAACCACTAAATAAAAAGTTATCAACCAAGTTAAACTAACAGAACTCATATTTCAATCAAGGTAAGTCTTCTCGCTGGTCCGCTTTTGGAATGGGGGGGGGGGGGCTTTGCTTCCTGCCAGGGTGGCATGTAACCCATACTCCACAAGCAAGCATCAAATGACTAGGTAACACTCACAACCAAACTCAACAAACGCTCTTCAGCGGCACTATATCACTCAACCGTGGGTTGTAGGAGAGGGCTTACGGCCCTTTCAAATCTTCCCGGGGGGATCTTCCCAAACCCAAACTCCAAACTCTTCGATCCACGTACTGCTCATCGACAGGATATCACAGTGAATTGGCCACGCCCTCTCTGCAGTAAAGCAAGCCCTCAATAATACCCACTGCTTATACTCAGCTTTAATAACCTATTGGGTATGTACTAACCCATGTATGCAACATCCGCAATATCGACCGTCTAACAAGACTAACTTAATATTAAAACGTAGGGTAGCGGGCTCCGGCCCTAGATGGCTCCTTGGGCGCTGATGAATGTCCTCGGGCGGCATAGATACCCTTTTGGTGGCCGTATTATAAGCCATTGAGTAATTATCTCTTTCAAAATGACTAACCTGCTAACTCTTAATATAAAACTTACAGAATTACTCCGCACACCAAATACAATGTGTACAGGCCGGCACAACAATATTGCGAGCCTGCCTTTATGCGTTGTTAGTTGTTTGCATGTGTGGTCGCAGTATAAGCTATCAATACAATCTCCATCAAACTGACTTGCAACCACGTGTGCAAATCTAAACACATGTTCTCAACCACGCCCGTACACACACGAAGACACAACACCAGCAACAACAGTCGGTACCCAATCCTCAGAGACATATCACCAACAGTCTGGCCTCAGCTGCGTCCTCATCCGTGCAACAACACAACCAGGTCAACGGGCTCTGAGACTCACACAGGAGTGTAAGGCGGGCATTGCACCACCGAGAGTTGGGGAGCCCCGACCGACCTTAAGTCAACCGGCCGGCATTGCACACCCTTCCTAGAGTTGAGCCCGTAGTATAAGCCCTGAATATAACAGACTAAGGCAACGGAGTTCAAGCATGCACCAACTTGGACACTAGTTTACAACAAACCACTAAATAAAAAGCTATCAACCAAGTTAAACTAACAGAACTCGTATTCAATCAAGGTAAGTCTTCTCGCCGGTCCGCTTTTGGAATGGGGGGGGGGGCTTTGTTTCCTGCCAGGGTGACATGAAACCCATACTCCACAAGCAGCATCAAATGACTAGGAAACAATCACAACCAAACTCAACAAACGCTCTTCAGCGGCACAATATCACTCAACCGTGGGTTGTAGGAGAGGGCTTACGGCCCTTTCAAATCTTCCCGGGGGGACCTTCCCAAACCCAAACTCCAAACTCGGTCGATCCATCTGCTCTGGCAGCAAGTGGAGCGAACAAGTCAGATTTTATTTGACTCCATTAGTTCCTTGCGGTGTCAGAGCGTCGGTACGAGTGATTTGTGCGGTCTGTAACCTTAATTGGAAGCAACCGCCCTCGTGCTGATGCCGGCGAGTGAGACGGTTTTGGATTAGGCTTAGTGCGACGGACAATGGAGCTAATCCCTGACGCCGCGTTAGCAGCGATAGAGAGATCTCAAATTGCGGATATTGTTAGCTGGAATCTCCAGTCTAACAGAGGCTATTTGACTCTCTGCGTTGAATTCAGGACGGGAGATGCTGGAAACCAGAGATCTTCCACCTGGAGCAAGACCAAGACCAGCCGTACCATGAAAGAGGAGCCTCCTAAGAAAAAGACACCAGCTCGAAGGAGAAGGGACGCAGCCAGACGGGCGAAATGGAAGAAGAAGATGGGGGCGACCGTTGATCGACCGGTCACCCCTCCCCGTGTGGTTCAGCCATCCAGTGTCACAGCCGGTAGGCCGGAGTTGTCTGAGAGACGCCCAGACGACCCGGCCTGCATGGAGACAGGTGACATCAGACCAGCTAGCAGGGACTCCGTAGATCTGCCGGAGGTCCCTGCTGTCGGCACAGAGACGAGCGGAGACAGGGACGCGGATACCACCCCCGATGTTCCTGCCGCCAGTTTCAACGTGGAGATGGAGACACCACCCAGCCTTTCTTCACCAGGGGCGGATAGCACCATCTCCGCCCCTCAGACGCCGAAGTACGAGGAGAAGCCGGCGTTACCAACAACAACATCAGTTGAGGAAATAGAACGACAGCGCTACGCCCTCCATTGGAAAATCTTACGCGACCCACGCAGCGTGTATCCACTCACCTTCCAAGAGTTATACCTGCTGGGGCCCCGCCGGATCTACACAGGATCAAATGGACAGGACCTTTCACCCAGAACGGTCACTAAAATCGTAACAAACGGAGTACAACAGATAAAATTCAATACCTGGCCACCTGAGTCCAGCAACCTCAGCGCCGACTCAGATTCAACAACAACAACAACAACAGCAGCAACATCCAACCGAAGCAAAAAGACAGCGAAGAAATCAAAGAAGAAAAAAAAATAATATGTCTAGATCATTTTCATTTTCACCCTCACCAATCTCATGTTAATGTTACACCATTACATGTTCACATTAAATTCAACAGTGGGTTGTAGGAGAGGGGTTCCGCCCCTTTCAAATCTTCCCGGGAAAGTTTCCCAAATCCCCCATAGTAGTCGATCCATCTGGCAGCAAGTGGAGCGAACAAGTCAGATTTTATTTGACTCCATTAGTTCCTTGCGGTGTCAGAGCGTCGGTACGAGTGATTTGAGCGGTCTGTAACCTTAATTGGAAGCAACCGCCCTCGTGCTGATGCCGGCGAGTGAGACGGTTTTGGATTAGGCTTAGTGCGACGGACAATGGAGTTAATCCCTGACGCCGCGTTAGCAGCGATAGAGAGATCTCAAATTGCGGATTTTGTTAGCTGGAATCTCCAGTCTAACAGAGGCTATTTGACTCTCTGCGTTGAATTCAGGACGGGAGATGCTGGAAACCAGAAATCTTCCACCTGGAGCAAGACCAAGACCAGCCGTAACATGAAAGAGGAGCCTCCTAAGAGAAAGACACCAGCTCGAAGGAGAAGGGACGCAGCCAGACGGGCGAAATGGAAGAAGAAGATGGGGGCGACCGTTGATCGACCGGTCACCCCTCCCCGTGTGGTTCAGCCATCCAGTGTCACAGCCGGTAGGCCGGAGTTGTCTGAGAGACGCCCAGACGACCCGGCCTGCATGGAGACAGGTGACATCAGATCAGCTAGCAGGGACTCCGTAGATCTGCCGGAGGTCCCTGCTGTCGGCACAGAGACGAGCGGAGACAGGGACGCGGATACCACCCCCGATGTTGCTGCCGCCAGTTGCAACGTGGAGATGGAGACACCACCCAGCCTCTCTTCACCAGGGGCGGATTGCACCATCTCCGCCCCTCCGACGCCGAGGTACGAGCAGTGGCCGGCGTTACCAACAACACCACCAGTAGATGAAATAGAACGACAGCGTCTCGCCATCAACTGGAAAATCTCACGCGACCCACGCAGCGAGTATCCACTCAACATACAAGAGTACTGCTTGCTGGGGCGCGGCCAGATCTACGAAGGATCAAAAGGACAGGACCCTTCACCCAGAACGGTCACAAAAACCATAATAAACGGAGTAACACAGCTAAAATGGAACACCTGGCCACCTGAGTCCAGAAACCTCAGCGCCGACTCAGATTCAACCACAACAACAACAACAACAGCAACATCCAACCGAAGCAAAAAGACAGCAAAGAAATCAAAGAAAAAAAAATAATATGTCTAGATCATTTTCACTTTCACCCTCACCAATCTCATGTTAATGTTACACCATTACATGTTCACAATTAAATTCAACATTGGGTTGTAGGAGAGGGGTTCCGCCCCTTTCAAATCTTCCCGGGAAAGTTTCCCAAACCCCCCATAGTAGTCGATCCATATTTTTCTCGACATTTCGTCAAGTAAAATAATTTTCATCTCGTTTCACGATGCCCCCCAAAGCAGGAAGCAAAGGAGCCAAAAAGGCCACCAAGACCCAGAAGGCGTCAACGACCGGCACAAAGAAGAGGCACCGAAAAAGGAAGGAATCCTACGGAATCTACATCTACAAAGTCTTGAAACAGGTGCATCCAGACACCGGTGTCAGCAGCAAAGCCATGTCCATCATGAACAGCTTTGTCAACGACATCTTCGAGAGGATCGCAGCTGAGGCATCAAGATTGGCCCACTACAACAAACGATCCACCATCACCTCCAGAGAGGTCCAGACCGCCGTCAGACTTCTTCTACCAGGTGAATTGGCCAAGCACGCCGTCTCTGAGGGCACCAAGGCCGTCACGAAGTACACCAGCAGCAAGTAAACTATTCACGTACAGCTTTACACACAAACGGCCCTTTTCAGGGCCACCCAAATTTTCCAAAAAGAGAAACTATTAGAATTGCTAAACTATTCGAATCACTGTGGGTTAGGGAAAATGAGGAATTCACGAATAACCATGAAAAGGAAGGGAACTGAATAAAAATATAAGCAAATATCCCAAATAAAGTGCACATTGCATTTATTGGTATCAAGTATAGAACGTGCCCCGTATAGGTACAAAGTAGCTGTCAGAAATGTGTGTAAAAAAAATCACGAGAATGAGCTTGTTTGAGTATTGAATGATTAATTGTGAAATATAGCCTAATTCCCTGATGAAGATGTAACAAGTAATTAAAAGTTAGGTCACACGTCCATACACATTTCAGTTAATATGCAGTTTGTCTATATATAGAACTAAACTAACATAGTGCAGTGTTCGAAGAAAAAAAATGTATTTAGTAAACTTTTATGAGCACGTTTCCTTCATGCACTCACTCCCTCCCTCCCTCCCTCCCTCCCTCCTTCCTTTATGTGCCTTTCATGTATATACTAAAATTGTATTAACATGGCGTGTTATTTCTGCTGTACAGCAATTTTTAAAGTATCTCTTTAAAATAATTTGGTGGCCCTGAAAAGGGCCGTTTGTTTGAAGCTGTGCTTCGATCTTTCGGGTGTTTAACCACCGAATCCGTAGAGGGTTCTGCCTTGTCGTTTAAGAGCATAGACGACATCCATGGCGGTGACGGTCTTCCTCTTGGCATGCTCGGTGTAGGTGACGGCATCTCGGATGACATTTTCCAAGAAAACCTTGAGCACACCTCGGGTCTCTTCGTAGATCAATCCTGAGATTCTCTTGACACCACCTCGTCGAGCAAGACGACGAATAGCGGGCTTGGTGATACCCTGGATGTTATCACGCAAGACTTTCCTGTGACGCTTGGCGCCACCCTTTCCCAAACCTTTTCCTCCCTTGCCTCGGTCTGATATTTTTTTTTATATTGTGTGAATCAGCGAGCTGAAATGACGAGGCAGCAGGCAGGAACAGGATTTGCGTGCCCGCCCGAAGGGCGGCACGAGGACGGTGTGAGCTCACCCGGAGGTCGCCCTTACGCCCTGTCTTGAATCTTCTTGGTCTTTTCTCTTAACAGTCAGGTCGCGGATCGGGTGGAGAAGTCTTGAGATCGGGATCGGTTAGCGTCGCAGGTGTCTTGAATCTTGTCTTGTCTTGAATCTTCCATCTTTGCTTGGGCTTTGCCTTGTACTTTTGCCTTGATCTTTTTCTTTTTCTTTGCCTGGTCTCGGCATCTTGCAAAATGCGGGACGATCCAGCGATGATGCTGGATTGCGCATTTTCAGTTGGTTGTCCATGCCCGGGACCTTCCAATGGAGGCATTGGATTGCGGGCTGCTAAGAGAGTACGGGACGGTCCAGTGATTCCACTGGACTGCTTGCTCTCTTCTGTTACCGCCCGGGACGGTCCAATACACCTTATTGGACTGCGGGTCTTTTCTGAAGTGGGATACGGGACGGTCTAGCATGGCCTGCTTGACTGCGTATCCTAAAACCCGGGACGGTCCAATAAGCCTATTGAACTGCGGGTCTTTTCAGCCACAGAGAAGTTGTTTGCGCTGTAAACATTCCCTCATGATGTCACTGCCGTCCATTCTCGCCAGTGTACTTTCCGCCAGATCGCGCAGGCGCTCTCTGATGGGTTCCACGTCAGCGATGGTATGCAGATCTACAATACGGGTGTGATACGGTGCTTGCAGTGCCATTCTCAGGGCTTTGTTTTGGACCACCTGGAGCATTTGGATCGCTCGATATGATGCCAGGTTGGTGACCACCGATGCGAATTCCATGATGGGTCTTACAAACGTTTTGAAGACTCTAAGCAGAGTGGCCATGCTAGCTCCCCAGGAAGTTCCCCTCAGCCTCTGAGAAGATTAACTCGTTGCATGGTCCTCGTGGCTGTCTGCTTAACATGGGTTAGCATGGTGAGTCTGGAGTCCAAGGTGACGCCTAGGAAGGTCACCTCTTTTGCGGCAACTAAGTCAATGCCACTGACATTCAGTTTGACCACCGAATTGCGTTTTCGTTTCGTGAATATGGCGAATTGTGTTTTGTTTGCATTGAGCTTAATGCGCCATTTCGAGCACCACCTTTCCAGGTCACCGAGGGCCCGCCTCAGTCTGAGCTCCACATACTTTGTACTGCCATTGGTGATCCACAGACCCAAGTCATCAGCGAACTGCGACAGTTGCACTTGGTGCCTCGGGTCTATTTCAATGTCATTGACGTAGAAAATATAGAGCAGTGGGCTTAAAACCGACCCCTGTGGTGTACCAGCGTTCAGTGGAACAGAGTCCGACGATTCTCTGTCCACCCTCACCTTTATTGAGCGGTCGGTGAGGAAAGAGGAGAGGAGCCTTACAAGTTTGACCGGGAGGCCATACTTGTGTAACTTGTACCGGAGGCCGTTGTGCCAGACGCTGTCGAACGCCTTTTCAACGTCAAGTAGCACTGTACCAGTTACCCAGTTTTTGTGGAAGCCACTGCGTATGTCCTCCACAAGGCGGTAGATGTGTTCTACTCCTTCGCATCCGTTTCGATATGCCCTCTGCCATTTGTTGAAGAATAAATTCTTCTCCAGATGGTTTCGGAACCGTGATGCAATGATTGCTTCGAATAGCTTGCCGATGCAGCTAAGAAGACTGATTGGTCTGTAGTTGCCAGGGTATTTCAGATCTTTTGGTATCATGATGCCGATTGCCTCTTTCCATGCAACTGGAAAGTAGCCAATCTTCATGCATGTGTTATACAGCTTGGTAATGTAAGAGAAGAGTTCGGCTGGTGCTTCTTTGAGTACCCTGTAAGGAATTCCATCGTGGCCAGCGGCCGATCTAGACTTGCACTTGGAGAGAATCCCGATGGTTTCTTCCGAAGTGATCTCTCTAGTGAGATCGTGGTCGTCCCCCACCTCATCACTCACGTTTTCCTGAGGTTTGAATAAGTCCTCATTCAGACTGACTAGGTTGTCAACTTCCAGTTTCCAGTCGTCGTCAAATTGAGGGCCAATTTGAACTTGGTGGGCTCGACTGAGTGCGTCTGAAAAAGCGTCCGCTTTTTCCTTTGTGGAGGAAGTTAACGTACCGTCAATACGATACACCGGATTCTCAACGTTCCCATTGCTGGGATTTTTTGAGGTGCCAGTCAGAGTTTTGAGCTTTGACCAGAACTCACGTCCGTTGTTCCGATCGTTTGTGTTGAGTTCAGAGGTGACATTTTCCCACGCTTGTTTGCGGTCCGACTTGACCCGTTCCTTCACCTTTCGGTTTAGGGTGTTGTACCACGTCAACAGGGTCGGTGTTCTGTGCTTTTGCCACATCCGAAACACATGGCGCTTCTGCTTGATGAGGTCGAGCGTTTCCTTAGTCACCCTCGGTGCTCCACATTTAGTCAGCTTTTTTGGGCATGCCCTATCCAGGGCCGACTGGATAGACTGCATCAGATGTTCACTAGCACCATCGATTTCTGATATGCAAGAGAGTGAAAGTTCAGTGTTCAGATGGATACGGATATCTTCCCTGAACGCTGACCAGTCAGCTTTCTCCAAGTTGCGAGTCAGTTTCCTTGGATATTTGTCAATGTGGCTAAGTCTTTGATCAAATATTGCATGTACCGGTAGGTGGTCGCTACCAACTGTTTCTCCAACGAAGGTGCTAACCGCCTTTCGTATGAGAGATTCACTGGCTATAATATAGTCAATAACTGACCCACGTCCGTTTTGAAAGTGAGTTTCCTCCCCTTCATCATTCAAGACGTGAGCTTCCGCCTTCTCAACTACATCAAACAGATGGTCGCCATGAGCGTCGGATTCCTTGCTTCCGTAGAACATATGTTTGGCATTAGGGTCGCCTCCGATGAGGCATTGGTCGTGGTTTTTCATCATATAGACAATGAGGTCACGGTTGACAAGGAGCTGTGGTGGGCAATAGTATGCCACCACCGCCAAATCCCTGCCCCCAAAGCTGGTTTTTAACGCCACAACTTCAGCCCCTGTCGAGATATTTTGAGAAATATCTATCACAGAGTGCTTGACGTCGTTTCGTACGAGAATCGCGACGCCTCCCCCTCGATTGGTACGATCGAGTCGGTGCATTTTGTACTTGGGAATTCGAAGTATTTGGCCATCAAGCTCGGTTTCGTTCAGGAGAACGAACTCCGGGTTGTGCTCATATAGGTAATGCTGTAGAAGCGCACGATGACCCCGCAGGCCATTGATGTTAATGTGTATAACATGCAGACCAGCCATGATTAAGCTGTCAGTTGCCTACAATACTCTGTAAGGTGTTCACTTGAAACACTAGTTTTATATACTTTGCTCACTATAGACGCCACGCGAGCAGATATTTCCGATTGATTGGTGAGAGAATCGGATGCGACAAGTGTAGCTGTGAGGCTGGCACAGAGTACGCAAGCAAGGTTGAGGGCTTCCCGGCCTGATGGGGACGAGCAAGAGGACTGAGCTAAGCTTAGTGACCTTGCCTCCTTCTTTGTTACTTCAGTTTTGTAACGAGGGCACACTTTGTCCGAGCTTTTGTGCCCTCCTCCGCAGTTTGCACATTTGACAGCGTCATTTGTACATTTTTGATGAGTGTGTTCACCACCACACTTTCGGCACTTGGTTTTTGATTGGCAACTATAGCTAGCATTGACAGTTTACAGTTGACAGGATTGACAGTTGTAACACTGTGAGGGTGTTGGCTTGGCTACGTAGTCACTTGTTTTGTATTTAGCAAAGTCAAGTACTAAGCCTTCTTTTAGGAGTCTCTGCTTGACTTCCTTGTTTGGACAGGTTATCTTCACTTTCCAGGTTGAAGATCCTGTCGCGGATGCAACCAAGCGCTTGGCTGTACATCCTGCACCTGCGCTTGTAGCACAGTATGCGTCGTCGATGCTTGGGTGGATTTTGAGCGCGACGACGCATAGGTTTTCCTTTACCCCTTTCTTGCCCAAGCCTGTGGGTTTGAAGGTGGTGTCACCAAGGTCTTTGGCTTGCAACAATTTTTGCCTTGAAGCTTCATCCCTCAGAAAGATCAGGATTTCAGCTTTGTTCCGTTGGCTAGGACGCGTCTTCATCACGTCCGTAACGCTGCACTTTTCACGCAGAAAAGTTGCTAGTCTCCCGGGATGGTTGCTAATCCCAGCCGGGAGGTTGACACCCAAGACAGGTGGTGTGCGTTTTTTGCGTCATTTTTGGGTTTATCATCAATCTTTTCCTTTGTAGGAGGAGTCGATTGATCGCCTTGTGTTTTCTTGCCTTGTGTTTTGTTCTTGGGTACCACTGTAACCCATTTTTCTGACTTCGGAGGATTGGTTTCCTCATGTGTTCCTGGAGGAGTGATATCTGTGGTCACCTCCATTTCTTCAGTGTGTAATGAGTCAGTGCTACCCGTGGCTATGTCCTCAGCCACGTTCACCTCAGAGATGGATTTAGGACACTCTGGGTTGTTTGTAGTAACTGTCTCGTCTGTCTCGGATTTTGGATTTTGACTCACTGAGACAGATGTTGTGGTGCTGTCCGAGGCTGAGACCACCTCGTTAGCGCCAGGGTTAGGAGTTTGACTCCCTGGAGCAACACTCGGCTCTTTTTGTTTATTTTTATTTTTCTTAGGCACTTGGTTGCCTAGGAATGGTGCCACCGGTGGTTCGGGGCCCAGATTTTTGCCAGATGTCTGACCATACTTGGATTGCCAATCCAGTAGTAGTACATCACGAGTATCTTTATCGACCTTTGCGATAAGATTGCCAATCTCAACGAGAACTGTCTCTGGATCTTGCCCATTAAGCCATTCCAGTATATGCTTAGTTTTTGTTTTTTTTGGACCTTTTCTCTTTTCTTATCTTTTTTTCCATCCTTTTTTTTTCCATCTTTTTTGGGCTGATGCCTGCCCTTTTTTCCACTTTCAGTTCGGATAGATTTGGCCGGGGAGGCTTCACTCAGATCCGCTAGGCATCGCTTTTGTCCTCTTGGGGTCCTGGGTGGGACCCCGTTTTTCACAACCTGGGACCATCCGATAGTCGTATCGGACTGCAGGTTGATTTGTTTGGGGTGCGGGACCGCTCAGTCTCGTTACTGGGCTGCGCACTCCCAGTAGTTTTCGCATCGTGCGTGTACTGAACGCACGTTAGTTCAGTGGCCTTACTGGACTTAATGGCATGGGACGATCCAGTGATCCCACTGGATTGCATGTCATTTGTTATGACATCGGGCTGACCAGAGTTCTCTCTGGCCCGGATGTCATTTGACCCTGACGCGGATGAGTGGGACTCATCTGCAGATGCCATTTCGAGTGTGAAACGGCTTGATAGGTGAGAAGAGTTGGCAGGTAATTAGACGGATCTAATTAGCGCGCCTGCTCAGTAAATCTAGGCGACTAATTAGCCGAAGCCAATTAGCGCGCCCACACTTGGCTGAGCGGTGAACACTGTGGAAACAATTAGCACTTACTTGCAGAGCAAACCTGTCGCTGCTTACCAGGTTCGCTGTCGACAGTCGAATGAACGATGATAACGTCAAAACGTCAACACGCCCTGTGCACAGAGTGACGTCCCGTTGACCACATAAATGACGTACGTCGTGCTGCTGATATGTATTTACCCAAGGTCGGTTAAAGAACCCACCCCATGATATCGTGTTATAAAATAAGAAATAGTGGGTAAAATATTACAACTGGGAGCCCCTTCTCTTGATTTATATTGGTCTATAATTATATATTCATTTTGGTATTTATAATTGGTTTTGGGAAAAAATTAAAATGTCATTGAAAAAATATGCCACCCCCCCCCCCCCCTCCTCTTGGCATATCCCTGCGAGAATAGGACATGTGGGGTGATTTATTTGGATGCCTGACTACTAACTCTGACATGCATTTCAACACCCACCTCCATGTTCTATTTGAGTAAGTACATGTGTGCCCCACTATTATGAGTACACATGGACATATAAATAAAGAATTTGAAAATAAAAAATATTCTAGTATGTCAGTGAGTATGTGGGTTAATACTACACATGTAACTTCCGTCAAACAAGTATTTCATTTAGAGTAAAAAGTGGGTTCAACTTTACTCCTGCCACCAATAGACCAGGCATTGTTTCTGCTGGATCTGCCAAAGTCACCCAAGGACCAAATATATACTAAATATGTCAGATGGTTCTTGAGAAGAAATCGTTTTTAGAATTACTATGGAGGGAAAGAGTTTTGGCCCTGGCTTCGCAGCTATTTGACCCAGTGAGCTCATTTGAACAAATCTGAAAGTGAATCACCTAGGGAACATCCACACCAAATATGAACCCATTCGGTCCTATGGATCTGGAGAAGATGTTCAAAGAATTGTTGAAGGACAGATGGACAGATGGATGGACAGATGACTATAGCTCCACCAGAGACTTCACATTAGGTGAGCTCAAATCCACATCACTTTATCATATACTATCCTTAACTCTTTCGCTGCCACCACAGACGTAGCCCCCATTGCCACGCATCCTGTACATATATCCATGTATTTCAGGTATATATGGGTAATACATTATATCTCAAGCAGTTTCTAATATAATTTGTTGAAACTTCACATGTATATAGACATAGGTATACCCTGTCGAATGCCGCCGTGGACACGCCCACAAAGGTCACGTGACATTGGCGGCCATCTTGGATTAGTGGCTATTTGCCGGTATATGTACAGTTTGTGTGGCTATGAATGGTGTGTTGTTTGTTTTCTAATTTTCAACCCAATTATACGATGTCCAACAGTAGGGTACACGGGAGTAACCTATATGAACCCACTTTGGACATAAAATAGGTCACGTGACCTTGGCGTCCATCTTGGATTTATGCAAGTTGCCACCTATTTGTAGCAAAATGGGATACAATGGCGCACTTTGTTGAGTTCGTGCTTTTGTTGCTTGAATATTCCCTGATAGGTACAATTCCGAATATAGATATATATATATAACCATACCCATATGTATATATATACCTGCAGGGGGACATATGACCCTGCTCCGCCCTTATAAGTCACGTGATCTTGACGGCCATCTTGAATTTCAGGAAAATTGGGTTTTACGATGATTTATGTGAATTATATGGGTCATGCGGGCGTACGCATGGTCAACTCACCAGCATAATTAATTTAGTTGCCTGTTATCATCACTGGAAAACGATACAATAGACAAGGGTTGTTCAAAACCAGTAAAGGTGTATTATAAATAATAGGTATAAGTATCTTATGCGCCACAGGCGCCCCTCGATCATTAGAGTATATAGGTTAGTTACCCACCCGCCACCCTATCCCGCCACCCATATTATCTGATGCGCCGCAGGCGCCCCTATAGAGGCTACTGCCCACATAAACAATAGGTATAAGTATCTTATGCGCCCTATAGGCGCCCCTCGATCATTAGAGTATAGAGGTTAGTTACCCACCAACTACCCCATCCCGCCACCCATACTAGTAGTATCTTATGCGCCGCAGGCGCCCCTATAGCGGCTACTGCCCACCTAAATAATAGGTATAAGTATCATTAGATACTCGATCATTAGAGTATAGAGGTAATAACAATAACTTCTTCAGTCCTGAGTCTTTTGCGAGCAGCCATTTTCGACTGGTAACCACGTGCTAACAACAATGACGCAATATTCCGGTTCTGACTGTACTCCCATAACGTCAGAAATAGCATGACCTTGAGGACATTGTCAGTTTAAATTGTTCGCGCGCAACAGTACTACATATAAATACATTGTACACTCTCAAACATGCCCGAAAGAATAGAGTTATATCCTATACATTAGACTACATACCAAATTCGCAAAAATGCGCGATTGGCAGCGTCTTCGAAGTTCGCATTTATGCACGTTTGGCAGCGAAAGAGTTAACAACCTAATTGACAATACATTTTTTGTATAATTGCAACCACTTTTTTGCTTTTTGTGATAACTGATTTTTTTGCCAATGTCACTAGAGTATAATAGTAAATGCAGCTTTAAATCATTACCTTTGTTAAGATTCATATCCTTTTGTTCTCGTCCAATAGCTCATTTGATAAGTTATGGTCCAATTTCTGTTCACATTGGGATATAGCTACGATATCTAAAAATAAAATATACAGGTAATTTATAATCACCCAGAATAAATTAGTATGTACCACAATATGGTGGTAGACTGTTTGTCTATATGACATTGGATTATCAACTTGAAAGTGTACTGCTGCAATCTTTTTAAACTGATTTTGTCCATACTTTGCTTAAATTTAAGTAAGGTTCTGCAAATATCAAATTTCGGATTGAATATTTAAAACAACTTGAGTTAAACCAAATTGCCATTCATGGAAATTAACGAGAGTATGAGAAATGATATAAGATTAACATGAGTGAATTATAGATCACCACAAAGTCTTGGGTCATTAAAGAATCATGTTTATATTGTGGACACTCTTTGATTCAGAAATTCAATCCAGTCCAGTAAATTAACTGTTGAAATAACTTATGAAGCGGACCATTACGAGTATAAAAATGAGATATCCTATAGAGTATAGTGCTTGTGTAGAGAGTTAGGAAATCAAATAGATGTACAACACAATTTCAAAGATCCATCATTTTACCTTCATGTATGTGCCTTCACATTAATCTCTATTTAAAGGGGTACTGTACGCCATTTTCATTAAATTTCCGGTGACAACAACGATCTAATATCGATAATATATAGAAACATAAGTAATTTGAGTCGAAGATGTATTCTGTAAACGCTCAGGTTAATAGGCTATCTTAAAATTTAATAATTTAAAAGTTAATAATTTGATATAAATTGAATTTATGACTGGAGCCATAAAATGGCGTCAATTAAATTACGAATTACCGTAATCAAAAATAGTAATTGAGGGATACTGGATTTTTAAACCGATCGCACACACGATTGCTTAAAATATTATGATGATACGGGGAGAACACTCAAGCCACTCACTGACTAGCGACGATACAATAACTTAAATGATTATATGGGACTAGTATGCATATAATATAACTTTTATTTGATTCATTTGGTTGAAAACTTTACAAAAATTACTCGACAACGACAATTTGTATTTTTGCATTCCGGTAAATTTGTCATCCGTAACATGACTTCGTACTCAACAGACTTTCAAATAATGGAAAAATTGTTACCTTATTCTCCGACTCGGAGACTATAGAAACCAACAACAACATGTGGCGTACAGTACCCCTTTAAATAATTACTGTTGAACAAATAAATAAAAACAAAAACAATTGATTAAACTTTACTGTTTTTGATAAACATTTGTCTACTTTCCTCAATGAGATAATGTTTTTGTGCACTTAAATCACGAGATATCCTCTTAAATTCTTAATATACATGTGGTTGATGTCAGCGTCAATAAATTTGTTACCAATTATTGTGCTCTTCGACAACTCTAGTCCACAGCATTAGATTCCTTGTGTCAACGAAATGTCTATATATATAAGTGGTATATTTCTGCACCAACCCAAAAAATGTTTCTGTATCTATTACATTGAGAAGAAAAAATCACTGAGTTCATGTTTATGTGTGAAAAGATACAAGATCTAATATATATTTTGGGACTTCTGTTTGTTTGTTAGCTATGGCCGGGAAAACTGCCTGACGGATTTTGACAAAATTTGATACCTAGGGTTACTTTTGTCCGGGGAATATTTTGGACGGGTCAAATCGTGACCCTGACCTGACCTTGACCTTAAAAAATGTCAATTCAAGGTCAAATCGGGACGGATTTAGACGAAATTTGATACCTATAGGTACCTTTGTCCGGGAAGTCTTTTGAACGGGTCAAATCGTGACCCCGACCTGATCTTGACCTTCAAAGTTCAATTCAAGGTCAAATTGGGTAAAACGGACAAATTTTGATGAATTTGAGACCTAGGGTTACTTTTGTCCGAGGAGTGATTTGGACGGGTCAAATCGTGACCCCGACCTCAATTCAAGATCAAATCGCGAATTTTGACGGTATTTTGACGAAATTTGGTACCTACGGTTACTTTTGTCCGAGGAGTGTTTTGGATGAGTCGAATCGTGACCCCGACCTGACCTTGACCTTCAAAATGATCAATTCAAGGTCAAATCGCGCATTTCACCAGAAAGCAGAGGGGAAACAGCCCGGACGAAGTCGGGTCCACCAGCTAGTATGATATAATTCCCAGTTAGGCAGGATGATGTGTGATGAAGATATCCAGGCAGCCGTGATAAAACAGTAATTTGTTTATTTTTGCAACTTTTCAACTAACAACTCTGAGAAAAAAAAAATTCAACCTGTGATAATAACAAACAAAATCAGCGAGATTCCAGGCATACCATTAAGTACAGTTAAACTTCGTTAAGTCGAACGTCAGTAACTCGAATACCCCACTTAAGTCGAAGCCATTAGAATAATTACGGTTTAGTCGAAGGTGGATAAGTCGAAATTCCGCTTAAGTCGAAAAGAAATTTAGTTCCACCAGCCAGATTATAACACTAATTACTATGGTTAAGTCGAAGCGCCGTCGGCGACGCATCGCCATGTGATTATAACTCAGTGTGCTTCTATTCATTACCCTAAAAACCTGTGAAGTTTCCTGGAGTCTTTATATATCCTAATGCATTGTTTATTTAACATATTAACGAGGTGTGGGGGTCAATTTCCCCTGTGAGGATTAGTAGTGTTGACAGGCGAAATGAAAACCATATTTAAACGGCCTGATACAGAGAATAATTTCATAATAGCAAAGAAAGAATGCTAAAGGGGGTCCAACTTGGCGCCTATAAAAAGTGGTTTAAAGTAATGGAATACCAACCCCCAGCTCACATCACTCAATGCCTGAGGTGCTTCGGCTATCAACACAAAGTAGCCGGGTGCACAGCAGACAAGGAGTTATGCAAGAAATGCGCAGCAGAACATAACTATAAAACCTGCGAGTCGACAGTAAGGAAATGCATTAACTGCGATGGGGACCATCCAGCCTCATTCAAGGGATGTATAGCTTATAAAGTAGAAGCAGAAATAAAGGAAAAAAGAAAGCCATTTTGGACAGACACTCTCCCGATATGGTTTACGACTAAGGATTGTTTGTGTGGATTTTATTTTATTACCAATTTGGTATTTGTTGGCGCACCTACCACCGAAATTCATGATTTTTCTATACCAACTGCCATCATGGACGCCATCTTGTATTACAGAAAATGCTCAAAGCGGATTTTAGCGGATTTTGGATATGTTATAGAGGATATATTCCTCTTCAAAATGGAATAGAAACCAACTTAGTCCAAATTTTTTCTAGGTTGACCCTAAAATTTTAGTTTATCGACCAGACTAAAACCCGGTTTTTGAACTCAACCGAGATATTGATTATACATGTAGTTGTGAAAGGTCCATATACCCAATATGAATGGAATCAGTTGAAAGTTTCTTCAAGTTATCACGCAAATTGTCATAAACTTGCTGACAATAAACAAACTAGGGCTGTAAAAATAATCGGACAAACCTGGTTTTCGAACTCAATCATGATATTGCTGTGAAAGATCCATACACTCAATATGAATGGATACAGTTGAAATTTCCGTGCTAACAGTCATAAAATTGCTAAAATAGACAATCTAGGGGCCATAACGCAGGTAAAAAATGTCGGACAAATTTGGTTTTCGAACTCGTTCAGGATATTGTTGTAAAAGATCCATACACCCAATACGAATGGAATCAGTTGAAGTTTGTTCAAGTTATTGTGCATCAGACATAAATTTCCCCAAAATTGCTCAAAAGAGATAAACTAAGGGCTGTAACTCAGGTAAAACAAATTGGACAAAACTGGTTGGAATTTAATTAGCTGACATTTGTTATAAAGTTACCACACTAATGGACATAAAATTACATATAAATAAGTGGGATAACTCTGGTTAAAAGACGGGGCTGGCCTGACTTTCTGTCAAATGTGAGAATAAAGTCATGTACCAAAAATTGTCAAAATTCATCAATAAATGGCTGTGTTACATAGGTTTGTAACAAACTTAAACTTGTTTTTCTTATGCTCATTCATGGTGGAGAGGGGATACTCAGGTCTAAATATCTCAAACCACTTCCACCTCCCATCATGGAAAGAGTTGGCAAAAAAATATAGATTTTTTTTCTTATCCAAGTCATCTTGGTGGACATCACTTGGAATTATACAGAAAACATTTTCCACAACTACCCCTCTGAAAGCTTTAACATCTTCTTCCCAATCCAACAGACCTCGAATCAATTTTTATTCTGATCTTGGTTGTTATCATTTGGAATCATGTAAACAAAATTCATCATTGGGCCATCATGATTATTCTAAAGGCATGTGAGAGTAATGTTATCAGATTCGTTCAAAATGTAACTTTTGGCATGCAAACTCACAGATGGAGCATTTTTTCCCAATTGGTTAGAATTGTCAACATGGTAAAAATGTTACAGTGTCTGGGGTTGTGTGTTATAGCATGATACAAGACTCAACAGGACCAATACCACCCATCGGTTCGTGTTGGTATTGGTCCCAAATCACCTTGTATCATGCTATACCACACAACTTTTTCAAGTTAAGTTGCCTGGACAAGCAGTCATAACAATTTCTCAGTTGAACTAAAATAAGTCTAAAATTAATGCAGCTAAAAATTCAAGTTACCTGTGGTAGATCCATAACCTTAATAGTTACTGTTTCATCTATCCTAATTCTTCTTAAGAGTTACCAGTAGCCTGAGTAGGATCTAAATTCTGTTCACTGTTGGATAGCTTGTAGGATATCTTCAAAAAAAAAAAGAAGGAGATACATGTAATCTATAGAAATAGAGAAAGAATGCTTATAAACCATATTAGTAGACTTTGAATTCGAACAAGACATTATTAAGCGAGTCTCGTATACCGAATATAACAAAATAAGTTGATTAATTTTTTTCAAGTTATGGTACTATTAAAAATTAACTAATTAAGGGCTGTGCTTCACATACCTGACCGGTTTTCAAACTCGATCAAGACATTGTTGAGCATTAATGAGCAAGTTTCATATACAAATCAGTTGATATTTGTTCAAGTTATGATGTTAAATCACTAATCTGAAAATGACCACCCACCACCTGCCCATTACCAAAAATCGGTGAGATAAAAATCGCCCTTGCTATAGTTAGTAGCTAGATAGTAGATACATGGGCCAAGTACTTGCATGGGCAATTTTTCTATTTTATTTTACTTAGGAAAGAGCTTGGTATAATATATATAATATATAATATATATATAATATATACATGTAATACCCCCACCAAGGTTTCTTTCTAATGAGGTTTATTAATTTTCTTATCTGGCTTATTTTGAAAGATGTCTTAATCCGACCCGTGATGACTGAATAACACCTGCACGAGTGAATACCAAAACTTTGTTTGTTGAAATTGGTTCAAAGCCTGACAGACACAAAATTGAGAAAATTTTATGAAGGTCGATTAATCAGACAAAATAACGAGAGGCCGATCACGATCGGCAGATGTTAACCCATCCCTTGACGATGGTAAATTACTATGATCGGAATCACAAATGAGAGTTATGATGTTGAATTATAGAGTAAACTATTATGTACTATTATAGACAAATGTACATAAAACAAATTATTGGAATTTATGGGTCACTTGCATTTATATATAAAGAGAATGCACTGGTACAGGATATGTAATGCTTCACCACCACAGCCTGGGGTTAAATGTGAAAAAGGTCACCTGGACATGGAACACTTGGGTTAAGAGAGTTTACAATGATAATCTAAAGTCTACCAACAAATACCCATCAAAATAAAGACACCTTATTAATATCCCATTAATATCAATTATATAGCAGAGCTTTCAAGGGAATCAGACATTGTTTATATTGATGCTGACATCTCTATTAATGCAATAACAATATAATGACCTCAGACCATCTGTAGATTTATATTATCAGCTGTGCAATGCAGCACCCAACCAACTTTCAAAGCACTGTTTTATCAGGAAATCTTTCACAGACTGTCCATCATAATTAACCAGTATGTGGGATACAGTCTATCACAAAATAAATAACATTCTATTAACCAGTGGCAGCACAGTCCAATATTGTGAACTACACACGTGTTCAGTTATCAAGAGGAATTATGTTATTTAACTGCTACTTGACATTAATGGGGGATCCCTGTATACAAAACAGCTCTGTGGTGTAATGGCACCTTAACACTATTAATTTATGGGTTCATAACTAAATATATAAAGGGACACATTGGGAACCTTTTTATCAACTTGTATCATAATCATCCATCTCTAAATGAAAAAAAATGAAAGAGTCAATGACATTTTTTAAATTATTATTACATGTATAAAAGTAAAAAATAAATTTAAAAAAATAAAAAGAATTTTTCAAATTGTTTTCTCGAAAACGGGTCATAACTCCTTTAAAATTAATCGGATCAAACCCATATTCGAACTCGATCCGTATTTTGGGCTGTGAAACTCACATACCAAATTTGGTTCCAATCAGATAAAAAATGTTTGAGTTTTGGCAGAATGCGTGAATTCTAAGTTGAAAAAGGGCCATAACTCTGTAACGAAATATCGGATCAAACCTAAATTCGAACTCGATCTGTATTTTGGGTTGAGAAACCCATATACAAAATTTGGTGTCGATCGGATAGAACATGTTTGAGTTATCGCATTACTCGTAAAGTGTCTACGGACAGACAGACGGACGGACAGACAGACGGACGAACGACGAGTGGTCAATCCGGGCAACGACACTATGTTTACCATACTATGGTATGGGTAAACATAAAAACACAAATAACGCAATTGGCCACTCTTTTGAAAGTATTTGTGATGGCAAACCTCCATACCAAATTACATTCAGATCGGATAACCATGGCTAGAATAGATTTTGTACCTGTCAATCATAAAACAAGTGGCTCTGTATCCCCTGGATGTCAGTATGTTCGTTTATGTTCCCAAACTGGATTGTAGCGACTAGTATCATATTGACTTCTGAAACCAAACAGAAGAATTGCTCAGAATTTTTGATGCAGCAAGTTTTATCACATTATTATTATTATTATTATAGATACATTTAGAACGCATTATACAATAAATTAGTTTCAATGCGCTTACAATACAAATATGGCACACATCCTAAAATAATAATGCACAAATGGATAAAATTATATACAAACAACCTAACTAGATAATACCAACTTAACCTAATAATCAACCGCAGTAAGGCAATAATAACAGCTAGACCATTTAAAATACACAACGATATACGATTGAATCACAGCTAAAATTATATGGTGAAAGTAAAAGTTAATATATGGGTTAAACGGTCTAGACTCGCACGCACATAACAGACTCTGGTAAACAGCTATCGAAGAACACCTTTTTTTGGCAGATTGAAGCATATCTCGAACAAGTGAGTCTTAAGTTTTGACTTGAATTTGGGGAAAGTAGCACAATTCCGGATGTCCATTGGAAGTCTATTCCAGTTGTTGATGGAAGTCTCTTGGAAGCACCTAATTCCGTAGTTGATGTTAGGCTTCCTGGTCGCTCTGCGGATATCTTTCCCACTGGTACATGATCGTGTCACACCCCCGCTTTTCAGAACAAACATGTCAGAAATGTACACAGGAACCGTATGATTTAGCGATTTGAATACTGTGACCGCACATTTGTATTCCATTCTAAACTGAAAAGTCATTATATGTTCACTAATCAACGTCTTGGTTATATGGTCGTATTTGCATTTATTGTTGATAAGTCTTGCACAGTTGTTAATTAAGACATCAATCCGGTGCATGTTATCCTTGGTGATATTTGTCAGCAGAGAATTCAGACTATCAACACGTGACATGACAAGCGATAAGACTGCGCGTTTCATAGCTTTTTTGCTCAGGTGACATCGAACTCTGCGCAGGCATCTAAGGTGGTAGTAACATGTTCGCAGTATGTCATATACCATTATGTCAAGACACATGGTAGAATCAAAGTGGGCACCAAGGTTCCGAAGATCACTACACGATGGAATAACGCTGTCGCCCAGCTTAATTTCAAACTCTGGCTCTGTGTTTTTACCCACAGAGAGCGATAGTTCTTTGATGGAATATTTGGAGCCAATTACCATGAACTCGGACTTGTCGTCATTAAGTTTAAGTTTGTTATTCTGCATCCAAGATTTTACTTTACAGAAACACCCTTCCAGACAATGTATTGCGTTGTAATAGCCATTCGGATCATTTCTAGAAAATTCTACATATATGTGTGTCACATACATGTAACAGTAAACTATAATGTACGAAAAAATGTTATAAAATATATTTATTACATGGTCCTACCCTTATTCCATTTTCATATCCGTGATTTAGAGAGAATATTCAGAGAAATATCTAGTTGCCTCTACAAATACTCACTTGAAAATGTCCCTCATGCTTTCAATAGGTTGCCTCTGTATCCCCTGGATGTCAGTATGTTCGTTCATGTTCCCAAACTGGATTGTAGCGACTAGTATCATATTGACTTGGTCTGAAACCAAACAGAAGGATTGCTCAGAATTTGTTATGCAGCAAGTTTTGTCAAATGCATGTAACAGTAAACAAAAATGTCCGAAAAAATGTTATAAAATATATTTATTACATGGTCCTACCCTTATTCCATTCAATAAACCCATTTTATAAATTGTGATATTAAACGTTCGTTTAATAATAGGAAATAGTGCCAGGTCACTCTTGAAATCGGTCTGTCGTCTGTTTACATTCCGTACACTACGTCTCAAAATACTTTGGCTTCCAATATTTTTCCCACAAGCTATAATGAATGAAGAGTTTGAAAAATTATGTCATTAAATATACGCCATTAAATACGACAAAGAGTCTTTATTTATCTTGGACTATTTCTTTATGAGGGCAGTTACGTGAAACGTTATTGCATGCCTTATAGGAGCCGATGTAGATCCTCTATATATACATGTATATCAACAATGTTAAAATATAGGTATGTTGTGAAATAGTTTCTCTTTGATCAGACTCGCCTATCAGTAAAAGTAATGTTTTATACAAATTTATAGATATAAAAGAAGCCAATTAATAATTTTCATCCGGTTCGAATGATTCTTCTTCTCTGGATGGTATTCACATCCCTCATTATGAAATGAAAAACCATAAAACTCATTTCAGCATTTTTTTTTTTTGTGAATTCTTTGCCTGACCCGTAGATAATAGCCAGTTGTGATTTCAAGCTGGGCGACAGGGCGGGTTTGCTCACAACAAACTTTTTGACAGGTAGGATTTTGCAAATCGACTGGTAATGTACTACTGGGTACCCAAAACACATATTCCCAACACATGTGTTACATAATTGGAGTCCGTGCGGAGAATACCTAAGTCAGTCAATACGAGTCATGAACAGACACAGAAGGGTCCACGTAATTACCAATATTATTATTATATGCCCAGAATTCAAAGGAATTGGCCCATACAAATTTCCTATTGCAAGAAACATGAACTTTCAAAACAGTACCATTTATGTTGTTGTTGTGTGTTGGCTTATATTATTATATAATATATTAATACTCAGAAAGTATTTTGAAATAAAAACAAATATGGTTACATATATAGTTGAAGTTCTTAAATATCAGTAATGATCAAATTATTTAGATGACAATTCATTTCTAACAAGATCTAACACATTCAGTAACATAATTGAACAATTCGAGCTTGTTTTGGACAATTAAAAAAAAAAGCCTAAGAGAATGCTGTTTTTGCCTAGGAGAAATATTTCTCCTAGGCATTTTTTTTGCATATTAAGGACATTTTTCCTAATTATCAGGGTTGATGTCTTTAAATTAACAGAACTTGATTTCCGACAGATATCCCTTTTCTTGGCGCCAAAATACACCGAAAATATACCCGAGGTGGCAGAGTTCCATGAAAAACAAAATGGCGGACATCGACCCCATATGGGAACCCTGAGCCGAGGGGGGGATATGGATTCCATATGGGACGAGATACAAAGATGACGACCGATGTCTCCTGATATGCCTCTACCAACTTGTATAGGCTCCATTTCAGTATACATGTAGCCGTAGGCATATCTACTGGTATCACTCTTTATCTACCATTTCCTATGAAATTCCCTGATAAAATTAGCGATAACGAATTGGCGATAATAAATATATGCACCGTTACGGTACGGTAGTTGCGATACAAGGCACCAGTGACGCCCTTGACACAGATACCTTTGCAGGCTGGGAGAATTTACTCAAGAAAGCTTATATAATCGTCGTTTCCATGGCCACATAGTGACTCGGCGACCTTGTCGCTATAGTATATGGCCACGAGTAGATCTGGGAGTGGGGCGAGCTGGCCCGTTTCCAACCAGCCAACACACCAAAATGTGGCAACAATATCAATGACCCCTGAATCTGAATAATTTCAACGCATGGCCTTTTAGTTTTATGCATTTCAGCGTTTAATCATAATGATTGTATCGAGGACTGAGGAGGTCAGTTCTTCTTCTTCTGATAAGGTGCATTTACCGCAATTTTGCGTATTATCGAACCGTCAGTTGCACTAAGTAACCTAATTTCGCGTCAATGAAAATGAATTATATTGAATAGAATTAATTGAATGTTTTTACGTGGAAAACACTTATATTATAATATATAATACAGTAAATACCCACTTTGTGATTATCTTGTTTCAAGTTCGATCTGCATCTGTATGTTGGTCGGTGTAGGAGCCTGTAGGTTCACCGTTGGGACGACTTACGCTGTTAGTGTTGTTGTTGATGTTAAATCATATGCGCTGGCCGTGTCCTCCAGGTGGTTCCATTCAATGATTGTTTTGACAAAGAATGAGTTTTTATACTGTTTGTCCTGACCTTATTGTTTCATAGGAAAGCTTCAACTAGTTATAAGAGGACGAATGTCTTGTAAATCTTCTTAGATCTATCTTCTATTCAGGTTGAAAATGAAATGAAACTCAGTGAAATTTGCCCGCGTCAATTAGAGTTTGGTATCGGCAGGACACCTGATTCTCAAAGAACACAGAATCTTGAGTGACAGCAAAATAAAAATTTGGCAAAATGTATTATCCCGACACGAAGTATGACCTTTACCTTTATGTGCAGAGCCAATCAGAGCTCGTCCATAGCACATGTGCGCACGGGGCCTATGCTTAAGCCATTCTATTTTTAGATACTGACTTATCTGGCAACGTACTTATTAAGCAGAACTTCACTGCGGTTTCTTTCAAACATAACCTTTCGAAATCGCCAACATTTCAGGGTGCAATAAATGGCTCGAAATCAGTTGCTTATAGTTAGATTATCAAAGGACTTATTGAAAAATCCTTCCTGATATGGGTTTTTTTTTCAATTTCAAGAAGTTCATATCTAAGGTATGAACAGTTTGTATATATATATATCTATATTAGTAAGTAAATCATGTCTATTGTGCCAATTGATGGGTTATATGATAGACAACAATACATTGGATACATTTAACTGGTGCTATTTATTGCTATATACTATCTTGTTATGAAATATACTTAAACACACACACACACAACATTGAATTAAAAATGTCCAAGAAAAATGGTTACATTGAAGTCAGTCTCACTATATTAGTATTGTTGTGTCAAGTCTTGAGAGTTTCCATAGAAATGTCCTGGTATTACATCAGTCTTGTCCTGTGTATAATTATGGTATCCACCGGGTTCACATTCAGAACATCTTAAGGCTGCTTCCTGGTTCAAGTGTTCGTTGTAACAGGGTATGAAGTTTACTGTTTCAGGAATGAGCCCATTGACATTTTCCACATTATCTGTAATTGTTTTCAGCTCTGCTCCATTTAAAGTAACACCTTTCCTGGTTGGTGTTGCTACATCACAATTTTCTGGATAAAAGTACTGTTTGATGTGCACCACTGCATGTTCATGATCCAGGGTCATGAAAACATGTTGGACATGTGGACATGTTGAACCCTACGTGTAATGTTTTGTGTGATTATAGACAAAAGTAACGTGTACCTTTAAGGTATGTGATCAAAATACGGTCAATTGTATGAACAATTTCTGAAGTAATGACACATCAATACCTTCATTTCCTACAATGTTGCCTCGTGCATCGAATGTACATGCATATGTAACTTGAAAGCCAATATGTTATAATGTTGTTGTCTAACACACACGGGGTAATTTTATATGAATGAAATCATGTAGATTGCAAAAATCTTTGTTAAAACTATGGACGTTTTTGAAAATAAAGAGCGTTTTTTATTTATGGATACGATGAATTATGTTTAAATGCTTAATTTTAAATATAAATTTAGTAAACGATGGACATTAAGACAAATTTTGAAAATAAAGAGCGTTTTTTATTTACGGATGGACGGAATTAGGTTTAAATGCTTGATTTTAAATGTAAATTTAGTACAATTCAGACAAATTTGAAAATAAAGAGCGTTTTATTGATAGATACACTGAGTTAAGTTTAAATGCTTAAGTGACGTGTTCATTTAATGTATGTGACCACGGGTACAATAGTATGCTATATGAACCATTTCTGAAGTAATGACACCTTATTATTATCAGTAACACTGTGCCAATGCATTATATTATGTATGTCTGTCTCCCATAAATGTACAGGCTAATATGACCTATAAATTGAAGGTAAGTGTATAGTCTGTTACAATGTTGTTGTCGTTTAACATACATTTCGTAAATTTTATTTGAATGAAAGCATGTAGATTGCATAAATCTTTGTTAAAACTAGGTACATTCAAACTATTTGGAAAATAAAGAGCGTTTTTATTGATGTATACGCGGAATTAGGTTCAAATGCATAAATGACGTGTACCTTTAAAGTATGTGACCAAAATGCGATGATTTGTATGCTATTTGAACCATATCTGAAGTAGTGACACACTAGAAAACCTTAATTTCTACAGAAACATTAATTTTTTTTATCTCTCAGTCTCCACAGATGCAGAAGCCATTATGAGCATGCATTTGAATGACAGACGTATCGTGGCATTAAATGACTTAAACATGTGTTTAATTACGAAGCTTCGAGAAATTGTGTGTAGGATTTACTTTATTGGAAATGTTCAAATATCTATTGACAAGGCGTTGATTGATTCCTAATAGTTCGATTACAGATATTAAAGGGGTATTTAGAGAAAAAGCTTAACTAATGTTAGTGATGATTTAATCAATTGTACCATAACAGTTGACCATTAGGAGGGATACATAATGGGGAGTCAGTATGTATTCAGGGTTCATGCCGCTCGCTGTATAACTTTTGTGAGAATTAAATTGCATGGGTTATGCTCTGTAAGCATATGTTGTATAATTAGTATTGGCTGCTTCGAGTTTAATACGCTTTTCTGCTAACTCACACGGGCCAAGAATTTTTCAGAAATGGATAGATGATGTGTTATTAGCTTTTGTGAGAGCAAGCGCCTCGCTGGTCTGTTTAGTGCCCATCTGTTTGTGAAAATGTATAATGCTTGGTGTCCCTACATTTTTCATAAATGCTTTAAGATGGATAGATAGGTAAATTTATGAAGTGATGGTCACATAATGCTCATTTTAAATCTATTCACAAACACCCATTGCACAGAAGCCATGTACCTTTAAGGTGACTTTGTATGCTATATGAACCATTTCTGAAGTAATAACAAATCAATACCTTCATTTCCTACAGTGTTGATTCGTGCATCGAATGTACATGCATAATTAGTGACATCTAACTTGAAGGTAAGTGGCCAATTACAATTTTGTTGTCGTTTAACATTCATTCATAATGAGTGCCGTGCATGTGTCCCTGTAGAGTGCATTGTGTTCCCCTTAACTTGCACATACCGAGATTACCCTTTTAATATTCCCCACCGTGAGTGCAGTGTCCCCCTTTAATGATGTCATAGCGTGGGTGCACATAAGACTGTACTATGAAAGGTTATAGCGCAGAAACAAACAGGAAAGATATTTTAATTAGTTATTAATGGGGATTCAAAGAGATTGCTTTACCATTCTGACCTGTTGAGTGTGCATCTGTGAAAATGCTTCGGTATAACCTCCAATATGGAAGTCGAATGTTTTGGCCACTATGCAATGGATCTATGAGTATGCCTATGGCGTAAGATGGTAACACGTCTGGTTTTCGGTCCACATTGAGTCATATATGTAGTCGGATGAGAAAAGTTGTGCTTTATGTGATATAAATAGGGGAATGTATGAAATGGTGGTCTTATACGTTCAGCAAAGTAATGACAGATTAAACACCCATATTTGCATAGCTCTCGCTTACAGGTTCGGAGAATATTCAATATGTAGAGAGATGCTGTCGTTATCTGTATCGTGGCAGTTAATGACTTAAACGTGTGTTTAATTACGAAGCTTCGAGAAAGTGTGTGGCCAGTGTTGTATATGAAAACATATCACTGTGATTTACTTTATTAGACATTGACATGTTTTAACCCTAGTGCAGTTTAATTGATTCCTGATAGTTCGATGTATAACCTAGTGGTATGCCAAATCTTTTTGACCGCTTTATTCCCACGTGTTCAGAACCAGACATGGTTATATGTTGTGTTATTAGCATGAGAGTGAATGCCTCGCTGTACCGTGTGTGGTGGAGTTGGTGGATAATATGGGCCATGATGCTCTGTTATTGTTTTGTTTGGAGAATGTTCCAGAAATGGTTATATGTTGTGTTATTAGCTTGAGAGCTCTGTGCCCAGCAGCAGGTGCATAATACAACGTGCTTAGAAGTTAATTAACAGACAAAGGTGCGTCTGCCTTCAGCATTGTTAGTTTAAACGGCCATATACAAGTATGAATTGTCTTACACGAATACATTATGGATTTACTAGAATATTGTAGAAAACAAATATAAATGATTTTAACTGCCTAAATTCTATGCGTGGAGAACGGTAAATAGATAGATGCTATGATACCCAATGTGTGTACCGTGTGAAATTAACATTATATATATATATTCTTTATTTCCTACATTCATTATGGATTTTACTAGAAGAAAAAAATGTTCTAGAATTTTCCAGAAACAAAAAATTGTTCCAGATTGTTCCAGAACAATAAAAATGTTCCAGAAATTAAGTGGGAAGGAAGGAGGAGCGATATATAATAATTAATAAGGGGGCGTTGCCATACTATGGGGCCATAGACATATACACATACAAAGCATAGGAAAGGGGGCGTTGCCATACTATGGAGCCATATACCTATAGGAAAAGGGGTCCCATACCAGTGGCCCCAAAGTCACAAGCATGCTGCTCCGAAAGACCCAGCTCATCCTGAAATCGTGTCTAATTATAGGCCCATTAGCCTTCTTAATGTCGATTACAAAATTTTATCTAAATCCCTTTGTAACCGACTTAAATTGGTCATTTCTTCTATCGTCCAAGACGACCAAACGTGTGGAGTTCCGGGACGCACTATCATGGATAATTTACATTTACTTCGGAATATCCAGGACTATTGTAAACAGAAAAACCTCCCATGCGCGTTTGTTAGCCTCGATCAACAAAAGGCATTCGGTCGAGTTGATCATGATTATTTATTCCGCACCCTTTCTTCCTTTGGATTTGGGCCCAACTTTATCTCTTGGGTCCGCCTTTTATATACGGACATTTATTCTAGTCTTTATATCAACCAACACACTTCAGAACCCTTTCCTGTAACTAGGTCAGTCCGCCAGGGATGCAGTCTTTCCCCACTTTTATATATCCTGTGCTTAGAACCCCTACTACATCACTTCCGCAATAACCCCTCGATCACCGGGCTAACTGTGCCCGGTGCATCGACCCCTCTTTAAAACTACAGCGTATGCTGATGACGTGACCTTAATACTTACTTCCGATGCCTCCATCGGAGCCGCTTTACAAACGATTGATCGTTATGGCTCAGCGTCCGGTGCTCGGCTCAACTTAACTAAATCGGTCGGGTTATTTATCGGTAGCTGGAGTCATCGTACGGACACTCCGTACGGTCTCCAGTGGTCCGCTTCCCACAAAATTTTAGGCCTGCTTTTTGGTTCGGCAGTAACTACCGATGACCATTTCCATAACTTATTTCAAAAAAATTCTAAAACTTTACAATTTGGTCGCACCGTCAATTTAGCTCAATTCACCAATGCCTCGTATCTCAATGTATATTGATTTAGCAAACTATGGTATTACACGTCTATTGTTCCCTTGTCCGCCCATTATATTCGGCTTTTCCAGAGAGCTGCTTTTCGTTTTTTTTGGTCTACTTTAATTGAACCCCTCCCGCGGTCTTTACTTTATGCACCGAAAAGTGCAGGAGGTGCCGATATTGTCAATTTACAAATTAAATGTAATACCCTCCTCCTTCGTCACATCCAACGGTTGCTGACCAACCCCACCGCTCGATGGTCAGTTTTTGCTATATATTGGATAGGGCTCCCTCTCCGGGAATACGTCCCCGCTTTCGCTGCTCCTAGTATCGCGCAATGTGATCCGGCGTATATTCCCCCCTTTTACCTGTTATGCTTGCGTGCTTTAGCTGCATTTCGTGACCTTCCCGATTTTCCCCAACTACCCACCATCGATTCACAAATTATTTATCACCATTTACTGAATCCCATTATTACTGCCCCGCCCCTTACCATTCGTTTTCCTAAACTACCTTTTACTTTGCTCTGGATGAACCTCCATAATGAACATGTATAGATCCGGCCCTTCGTGGGCCCCTTTATCGGATTATCCATGGCGTTTTATTCACGAGACTTCGCATTAAGCGCTTCACAGCACAATTTCCTTATGTGAACTGTACTCTATGTAATAAAGCTCCGGAGGACCTACAACATCTCTTCGTAGATTGCGAAGTTGTCCAACCCTTATGGGATTTAATATTCACCTGGATCAATAATCTTATACCCGGTGTTCTGCTTAATAAGTACGTCCTGCCAGATAAGTCAATAGTTCTAATAATAGTAACGTGGATGTATAGCCCCGCCCTCGGGCAAATATCGCTGCAATTGCGACATGATCGTTTAGCGTTGCCTAGTCAATAAAAGTGTGTGTGTTACGTATTACGCACACGATATCGAAACAATGCTTCCGTGATCTGATTTTTGAAACGTTTTTCCGCGAATAAAGTTTTAAAATCAACTACACGGGTAAATTTCTTCGTGTTGGGGACAGGGAGTGTGTTTATACATTTGGCATCGCTGTTGATAAGAATAAATTCACATTTATGCAATGACTAGACCTAACCTAACTTATGATGTCGATTAATAAATATGGCCCATCGATTGCTAATTATGGCAAAACAATTAAATACTTCTGAGAATTTAGCATTGAATGAGAAAACAAAGGTTATTACCCCCCCACCATTGTTGATAACTACTGTATTTTTGGCTATATTACTTTCTTTGAATGGTCGTATAGGCTATATTATCACGATAACCCCTTCGGTGGCTACATGCATCACAATCAATGTGCATTGATACACAGGAAGAATCACACCAGTTTTGAATACGTTACTAAAAGGCTTTAACAAATTCGTAACAATGGATTGGTCAAGTATACGCTTGTATTAAAGATCCTCCGGAGTTTGAGATCACGCTCTGTAGTCTATTATACTACAATCCATGCACGGAAACATGCGAATTTCACTAAATCAACCACAACATAATCACAAACTTTGAGTTGGTGGTTGTATATACTGCTGCTGCTCGTAGTTATAGATGAGAGCACACATTATATCAATATATAGTGTACTATATGTGCATTCTTGGCAGCTATAGTGTAAACCATCGATCGAATCTCCAATAAAGAGCAACAGAGGCGACATCGTGCGAAAAAAAGTCACTCAACCATGTTGGGTAGCATATGCCTACACCTATATATGTATGGATCCCATGCAAATATCCCCTATACATTTCGTTAACTCCGAGTTTGTGTGACTGTCTGCTGTAACAGGTACTCAACCATGTTGGGTAGCATGCCTACACATATATATGTATGGATACCATGCAAATACCCCCTATACATTTCGTTAACTCCGTGTGTGTGACTGTCTGCTGTGACAGGTGGCAAATAGTGGTACGGACTCATTATAGGAATTGATAAGTTATATATACATCGTTGGGTGGATAAACTATATACGTATATGTCTGAGGGATGAACCATTTATATCAGAATCGCGATAAAGGTTATACGGTGAGCAAACTTATATTTAAAACATATTTAGGCACTACATGAACGTGTCTAGAATGTTTCCGTTTTGGTGCAAAACTTGGAATTTCTAAATGCACCACCTTTGATCGAACCAAAATAATTCCCCAAATTGAAGAAAGACTATATAATTGCACCATGCTATGGCCACATATTGGAAATTTATAATCGCTAACTGCACACAACCCTATTAGTGTATTAGACTTCAAAGTTCAAACTGTAGATTTGTTTTACCAAAATAGGAAGGGGAGACACCACGACCCCGTGTCAACGCGTCCGTGCATATATAGAACTGATATCGTCAGTGTTACTGCATTTTCTCCCCCGCCGCATGCAGCACAAGTTACATGGGGAGGGGGGCTTTGGGCTAAATTAATTACTGTATGTTAAACTCAATTGCAGAACATTCAGCAAATAAAATATTGTTTGTATGAATTTATGCGTGGGAAAACGAAATACCATTTACGAAAGTAAGTTTTATATGCATTTCTACACCCCCCCATTTCCGCAGAAGAATGCGCATTGCATCAATTTCGAGTAGTGGTTTGGACGACCCAAGTTCGTCAGTTCTATGTTCTTGTTGTTTTACCAAGAACTCAACGAACAAACATTCGAGTATTCAATAAAAGACAATTAAGTGCGAGTTTACACACTGTCGAATTATATAATATTGATTGCTCGATAATAAATTACTAACGCAAGCGCGATTGGCTTAAGGACCACATATACTCAAATTAAACAGCAGGAGGTAGTACCATGCCTCTTGGAAACTAGTGACACAAGATTATTTACTGCAGATGTCACTTCCTATAAAGGAATGAACTGGAAAACATTTCATTTGATTATACTTAGTTATTATAAGTGAGGAATTACTGGTAGAGTGATAAAAAAAATCCCAGACAAAAGAATTTTGCTAATATAAAATATTATCACCCGAGCACATGTTTAGGCCTATGTCAGAGATAAGCACCTTGAAATTGAAGACTGCTAGTTTGGGTACAAAGTTTCAGTTTTCTTTAGTAAAATAATCTAACTTAATTTAGAACTCTGACATATATTAATAAAAAACTGTTTGTCTGTCTAGACGACCAAATGGCTGGACCATTGGTGCTAAAAACTGTACATATGGGTCAATTGACCCGGGGAGTGTCATGGGATTGGTGCCATTAGCATCAGATGTCTTAAAAGGACAATAATGATTAATTATACACCCAAAATGGTCGGAATTTTGTAAAAAAGATTGCTTCGCATGGGTCAATTGACACGAATATTGTCACGAGATAGGTGTTATTAACATCTGATTCAGACGACTTAAATGGGCATAAACAATTCTAATTTAAAAAATGAATCATATACACAAAATGGTTAGACTCTGGTCGCTGGAATTTGGTATACAGGGGTAACTTGACCCGGGCAATCTTAAAGGGGAACTTATAGATTATATTATAGAGATGAGCAATTTTTATCAGCTTAAACGATATGTAGTAAAATTGGTACATATGGGATTCCATGACCAGGGGAATGTCATGGGATTGGCGCCTTGGACATCAGATGACATAAAGGCGGGGTTTGTAAATTATGTTAACATAGCTTATCAATTAAAAGCATTTATCATCTCAGAAGATATATGGGAATATTGGTACAGAGATAATATGAAATTGGGCGTGTCATGGGATAGGTGCCGTTGACCTCAGATGACTTAAAGAAGTACTAATAATTAGCAATAAAGAGCGTTTATTATCAATTTAAAAGTAGAGGTCACTTTATCCAGAGTTTCATGCAATATATATGTGATGCTTATCTCAGGTGACTAATAAATAGTTTAAATGACTGGAGGGGGGCACTAATAATGTGTTCATTCTTTACCTGAGCAATGCCAAGTACCCTATCTAGTAATTGATACAGATATGATGGACTTATTATTTGTATGGTGGACTGATTAGGTCCCGCGCTGACAGCACCCCTCCTCTCGTACAAGTTTCCTCACCAAGTAGGTACTTATGGGAGGCACTTTTCACTTTTTTATTATTTATGCTTAAGCTCAAATATTTGCGCTTAAGTGCAAATATTTGCGCTTAAGCGCAAATAACCTCTATCATTTGCGCTTAAGTGCAAATATTTACGCTTAAACGTAAATCATTTGCGCTTAATCGCAAATAATTTGTGCTTAAGCACAAATAAAAAATTAATATGCATTGATTCCCCCTTGAATTAATTTCAAATAGCACAGGCCTAAACACATCACTAAAGTTGATATAGCCCCACCATATGATGGAAACAATCCCCCAGTAGTTTTGTGACCATGGAAATGGTATAGATCTGTGTAGGATATGGATCTTTTATATAATATACTATATCTCTGGGATGGAGACACAAAGTCTTGGCGACAGGGATGCTGATATTATGAAAATAGGGGTTTCCCCCCTATTTTAAGTCAATAAGTACACCATATGAGGGAAGCAAACCCCCAGTAACCCATAATTCCCTATTTATGGGTATGGAAATGGTATATATCTGTGCAGGAGATGTCCCTTTAATAAAAAAATATTGAGCTCTGGGAGTGAGGCACCAATTCAGAGAATGCTGATATGCATATGGATTTTTTTCTTCAACTTTCCAGTCTGTATGGGGCTACTACTATGGGCCCATGATAATATAATATGAGATGGACTCAATCATTCACATCAGAGGGATGTAAGGGGGGAGTGTACATGTATTTGCGCTTAAGCGCAAATAAATTAATACACATATTTGCGCTTAAGTGCAAATAAATAATAAATGTGAAAAGGGTCTCCCATAGGTACTCACTGTCTGATGGCTCCATTTTCATATTTTAAAATCACCTCCATATCACTTTATTGTGAAGTGCATCATTGATCAACCATTTAGTAAAGGTATCCAACAAATGTGTCATAAATGTACTTCAAAGCTTCAAATATATTACTGTATGCAGACATCTATCCAATTATTGGAGATCCTAACACAGGCTTGTCTTTCAATACACAATTGATACAAACGCTTGCCATTCAAGGCACATATCTAAATTATTGTTCCTTCAATACATTGAAACTCCACAAGTACTACAGGGCATCAGATGAATATTTAAACTAAACTGTTTAAAAAATGGAAAGATTCTTTGCAAACTTCACGCTTCTGTTCGCCCATCAGAGGAGATACTGTAGGGAATCTTTTTCAACAAACCACTTTGATTTGAAATGGAAGTGCATGACTAAAATATTGTAATATGTGGGTAACATCAGGTGTGGTTTCTTCACTGCTTCAAGATTGCTGACTAATATTGATTTGAATTTATAGATATTGGGATGAAATATCTCCAAATATTGACAGTAGAATATTTAGTGGCACAGCTGGGGGATAATACAAATGGAAACAAGTGAAATGACTTATTGAAAGATGAAATTGCCCACATGCCTGTAAATATATTCATTATTGACTGAATGTAATGCAGAACCACATGCACTGTATCTGTAATTGATAAACATCTTGCAATGGTTATTTCATTCATAACACTGGTTATACATGTTGGTATATCTTAAAAGGATAAGATATAAAAATGTTGTTTCATCTCATCGATAGAGGCAATATTATTTTCATCTCATGCATCCATGAAATGTTGGAAGGTCTTCTCCCCAACTTGTTTTCAGAGGCCATATATCCAGGACAATGGAGAGAGAGAAAGAGAAATACTGTCAAACTATTTATTCAAGTTCGGGAAAAGTCCATAACAACACTATCTAATATGTGCTCTATAGTAGTACATAAATGTATATATTAATGTATGGAGCTTAAAAGATAAAATGAGAGTTGCACAAAATATTGTATTTAAGAAATGAATGTAGTGGATGTGCGTGTGTTATTGAGGGACACGGCGCTGTGGTCGTTTGGGGACATTGTGTAAAGCGGTTGACACTAAATGTGCACCAACAACCTATGTGCAGTATCTCTCAATAACACACACACATAAACCCACTGCATTTATTTGTTTATTTATATAGCTTTTTTATTGTTTATTCCCATAAACAAGACAGTCAATGACTGTGGGTCGCTCACCAGACTTTAAAGACTGAGACTCTGAAGGCTACAAGGGTCAGCACGTGACAATATCACTTAAGACAAGTAGTTCTAAACAGGAGGTTTAGGTTCTCAGAGCTGGAGGTTCTCAAATGAGCAAGGCTCGTCAAATGAAATTTCTAATTGCACACCAATCTCTTACCTTTTATAGAAAACAACCATACCACAGTACTAAGTTCACAAAAATCCTTTTGCACATCCCTCTTAGATTGAATTTTACAACTGGTACCAGTACTTCAAGCTCTCAAACGTTTGAAAATTACCAACACCATCAAGTTAAAATTCGTGGCCAATTTGGTCCAACAGTTCAACCTGAAGTAGGAACATATGGACTGTTGGTTTAAAACATACATGAGGGAAAAACAAACCAAACTATGAGAACAATTCTAACCTATTTTTGATGTGAACATCTAATCTACAACTAATGTTATACCAGGCATGAAATTTTCAACTGTTTAAATTTTGATCAAATAGGGGGTCAAAACTCCACCGCTCTACACTCCTTCCCCATTGCCTCCAACATTGCCCCCACCCAGGCTTCCTAGAAATCAATATTATTATACCAGTACCAAACAGGATAGAGGAGAGTTAAATCTCTTATCTCTGCCCATATTAGAACAAATGTGAATCCCCATCTATGAGGTCCATTCATCTAGTAATATCAATATACCCCCACTATCCAATAGGGTATGATTTCACCTGGATAAGTGGTGGTTAAGAAAATAATATTGGGACAGCCAAGTCTGTATTTATAGTGTCTGTCCCCTGCAGAATGAGGTCCACAGAAGGTGAATTTAATGACACTATTCCCCAAGGTGGAATATAGCACAACATATTCCAATAAAATAAACTTTTATCTGAGTTTTTTTCAGAACAATATCAATCTTATTCATCAGGTTAATTTTTACCTCAAGTCATCTTTTTATCCTATGAAAATTTTTAACTTGTCTGTTATCAGCTACACATTTTATCTTTGTTGCTCGTGTGTCTTTTAAATAATTAGATTTTTAACCACTCGATGTACGCGCATTGAAACAAATTTATTGTGGAATGTGTTTTAAATGTATATATAATAATAATAATAATAATAATAATAATATTCACCCTCTGGGGATCTCATTTCCTATCGAGAGGCCAATCACGATCGACAGATGTTTAACCCATACCTTGGCGATAGCGATTAGCTATAACTGATAATTGGTCTAAGATATGATCACAGGAAAACATATATCAGTACTTAAACTTAAAATCAAAAGCTCAAATAATTTGTCTTAAGAAGGGATTAAAGTATTTGAGGTGGGGGAGGAGTCGATTTAAATCTCATAACTCTGTCCCTATTCACACAATGACCTCTCACTGTGAGATCCAATGGTTTAGCCATTAATCAATTTGACAGAGAGGATAAACAATTACCCAGCCAGCAGGTTGTTTGTCTTTACCTTCATACAACCACCCCCTATAGCTCTATAACATATGTCATCACTCAATTAATAACAGATTTCACTTGGAATGACATCTATTAAAGGTACTCTCATATACTCTGGATATTGGATGTTCACATGGCAATTTATTGCTATCATTATATTACATGCAACTATTGCAATAAAATCTTCATATCTTCAAAAAAGGACATCACACCTAATTAATCGTATACAACTAAAACAAATTAGTGTCAATGAATGTTTTTTTTTAATTAAATAATTTTTTTATTATTTAATATAAAAGTTTTAAAATATTTTTTGCGTGTTAAATTGAGCAAGAAAATGCAATCTAAAAAAAAATTTAAATTAAAATTTTCAAATTAAAAAAAAAAGGGTCATAACTCATTTAAAATAAATCGGATCAAACCCAAATTTGAACTTGATCTGTATTTTGGGCTGATAATCAGATGAATTTTTTTTTTAGTTATGGCAGCATGTGTAAATTCTAAGTTAAAAATGGCCATTACTGTTTAAAAACAAAACTCGAATCAAACCCATATTCGAACTCGAACTGTATTTTGGGCTGAGAAACCTATATACAAAATTTGGTTCCGATCAAATAGAAAATGTTAGAGTTATCGCATTATGCCTAAAGTGTCTACGGACGGACAGACAGATGGATGAACGACGAGTGGTCAATCCAGACATTGACACTATGTGTACCATACTATGGTGTAGGTACACATAAAAAGTTTTATCTCATGCAGAGTACAAGAAAAATATATCAAAGTTCAAACCTGTTGTGCCTCTTTAATATTTCTATTCACATTTGTAATCAATTGAAATCAATGTCCAAAAAGCTTTCCATTAATATATAAATAAAACAAACTAGACCTACAGTTCTAAAAGTGTTTTGCATAATTATTTTGTTCTCATTAACTGATACAGAGCTCTCAAGTTTTTAAAAATTTGAAAACCAAATTTGTCTTCCCATGCAACCAACAAATCTACTAAACACAATCACATTATTAACCTCCAATAGTACTGCTATTAAACAATAAAACCAGATTATGCCTTTAAGATGAAATTTAAATAACCATGCTTATAAAATATAAAAGCATAAACATTCCATCTATGATATCTCATCATATGGCCAACACATCTGCTACCAGTTAATTAACTCAATGCAAGAGAGAGTCATTGTCACTTGATACTATATCTGTTGCTCTATGTGAGAAGACAACTTCGTGGCATTGTAAACCTGATTTATTATATTCTACCTGGACAGTGAAAACTGTGTATCTTTGATATATTTTAGAGATGAATAAAATAATCAAAGGGTCATAACGCCATTAAATAATATCGGATCAAACCCATATTCGAACTCGATCTGTATTTTGAGTTGAGAAACTCACATACAAAATTTGGTATCAGTTGAAAAATGGTTGATTTATCGAAGCATGCATGAATTCTATGTCAAAGGGCCATAACTCCATTAATAAATATCGGATCAAACCCATATTCGAACTTGTTATGTATTTTGGGCTAAGAAACTCGCATACCAGATTTGGTGACGGTCAGATAATTTTTTAGTTATGGCAGCATGCATGAATTCTAAGTCATTTAGGGTTTATACGAAATTTGTCTTGTTTTTTAATTTTTGTTTTTGTTTACTTCACAACAGTGTAGTGGCATTGAGAAGGACATTCATTTGTTATACTTACATTCCCATGTGTATATATTCCTTACAAATTAAAGGACTGATTGAAAGTTTAACTAATTAGATCCACATTGTGTACAATAAAATCAAGATTGTAAATTATGTTTTATATACCATATAGTGTCAAACAGGAGAGTTCACGACAGTTAAAACACAATAGAAAACAAACAAAGAGGTTTAAAAAGGAAAAACACCTCACTGAAAAACTTTTATTCACTACCAATTGCAATTTGTGACAACCCTTATAATATGAATTGATATGTATGTTATATTTCCATGTTTATGACCAAATAAAAATTATTAAAAAAAAATAAAAAAATTCTAAGTCGAAAAAGGGCCATAACTCCGTAAAAATAATTGGATCAAACCCATATTCGAATTTGATCTGTATTTGGTGCTGAGAAATTCATATACAAAATTTGGTTCTGATCAGATAGAAAATAGTTCAGTTATCGCACCATGCGTAAAGTGTCTACAGACAGAGAGACGGACTAACAACGAGTGGTCAATCCGGACAACGACACTATGTTTACCATACTATGGTATGGGTAAACATAAAAATGACCCTATTTGAACAAATCTGAACCCGGTCACCCAAGGCCCATCCATACCGAATATAATTTAATTTCATTAAAGATTAAAGTTTCATAACTCTGCAGATGTTATAATGGTGTCACTATTTTCAAATTTTATAACATGTTTAAAACAAAATTCTGTAGGTGAAAATTCCAAAAAACTGAATAATTTTTTTTTTGGTTTTTAATTTTTGATTGTGAAATATACTCAACAATCACCGACAGACTAGTGGTCTGTGTCCCATGTTCCTACATTGCCCGGATGGTCATGATTTAAATTGAGCATATGTTTCGATTCACTTTTTCACTATAGTATAATAGCGATAACGCAGAATCTCTTCAGGGAATTGCGTGTTAAATATCTTGGCATAATATATGCCTATTTTAAATGTGATTGGCCTGATTTGTTGAGGCCGCACTGCATGAAATATGGAATTTATCATAGTAATAAATCCCTGATAAATGTGTGGAAATGTCAAATTTATTGGAATTTATCTTAATGATAAATGTCGATAAATGTGGGAATTTATTTAAAATTTATTGGGATTTATTAAATAATAAAGTTCCAAATTTACCAAAAATTTATCATGGTAATAAATTTTGATAAATGTTTAATTTATTATGTGATAAATATGGAATTTATCTACATAAATCAGAAATTTATTAAAATTTATTTGCACATTTACCATGCTGGAATGAATGCGGGCCTGGGAAAATATTGATAAATTCATGAAAACATGGAATTTATCTACCCTTAAAACTTCAAATTTATCGAAAATATATTTGTGCATTTATAATGTTAGGTTGAATTTAGTCCTCGAAACATATTTGATTCGAGTCAAGGAACAAAATGTTGATAAATAACAGGTTTTGTATTTGCGTGTCCCTGGTGTTCAATACTACCGTGTACGACCATGAACGGTCACCCAACATTAGCTATAGGTGGTTTCCACACATGCCACTTCAACTGCTCCTCATTCAGTATATACCACTCCTGTCATTTGGAACATGGTCTATGCCTTTCACCCCCACCCAATACGCCCATTCATGTTATTAACTCCCAGCCATATTAGATCCACCATGCAGGTCCGGTTCCGTGATATCAGATTCTTCCATGCAGCCCCGGTTCCGTGGTTTGATCTGTCAAAGTTATGGAGTAGCATTTCCATATATGGAGCTTTTGAATATTCATGACTTCCATATATGTCATACATATGGAAATGCTACTCCAAAACTTTGAACTGTAGCACTAAAACAACGGAACCGGACCTGGTGGATCCAATATGGCCGCGAGTAAGTTAGACAGGACATAGGCCCTATATATGTATGATATGAGATCATACCTTTAGTAAAAAGTTTAATCTTTCCGTAAAGCTGCTAAATCAAATCATTACTAGCCGATACGGACACTAATTCCAACACCTCATCATGTGCTCATGCCAACGTTCACTTCGTTCCTGAGTCTGTTTTCAATAAATTTAATCAAATAGTATTCCGGATGCCGCCTCTCTGTTATGACGTATTCCGCATGCCTGGGTCCATTTTAAACCAGATGCCAGGGGGAGGGGGGGTCGTCACCCTCACACAAGCCCATTCAGGCAACATTATTTGATTTTTCTCTCTGGGAGGTATTGTGCCATTACAGAATGTAGTATACTGTTCAGTCAAGGGTCAAGTCTTTGAAATAAAGTTTGATCATTTATTCATTTGACAATGTTATAAACAGGCGATAATGGTGTGTTTAAAGGTACTCAACCCGTAAAGAGGGTCCCCATCTCAACAGATTCCAACAACAACAATCCGATCAGAGGGTCCTATATTACTATTTCTTTGGCTTTGGGGGTAAAAAATATTTGATTCGAGTCGAGGAACCCATCAAACAAAGCTCAGAGTTATTAGATATTGATTTTTGAAAATTCTTATGTTCTCGAGATGAGTACTTATAACTGCCGTCAATTTGGTAACCTGCTCGAGATTTCACGCCAAAATTCTATTCAAACAGACAAGGATGGATAACTCTATAATCAAGTGGGTAATAATAACGAATTTTTTACTGTCTTCTGGGCCAGAAAGAATTCCCGATAATGAAAAATAATAGATTTCTAAAATCGATATCTAACAAATCTGAGCTTTGATGGGTGACTTCCTCGACTCGAATCAAATATTTTTGACCCCCGAAGCCATTGAAATAGTAATTGAGAGGAGTTTTATCGGGTATATATATGTTTCAAGTTACTTTCAACCATTCATTGTGATTGTGTTTAATGTATTGCATGTTGTATAATTAACATTAGTTATGTTTTATAAATATACATTCCTATTAAGGTGGTTTTGTGTATGATATTTTATGAATCGAGTTTGATTAATTTGATTCACAACGAGTCGCAGACGATTTCATTTTGTGAATCAGATTAATTCAATGAGTTTCATAAAATATGATACCTAGCATAACGAATTGTAGAGTATGTTTTTCACATACCGGTAATAATTAATTTTATCTTACAATATATTTTAAAACATAGTGCTGTGTAAGGAGTCTTAGTTGTACAACACGAAATCTCTCGGTCAAAAACAAAGCACAACACTCATATGTGACAACGCCGTAATCGGGTAAAATATAATCCACATACTGCGCTACTTGCTATGTGAATTTTATGTTCAATGTATTCATAATGGGGGATAATACAATAATGAATATCAATACTTTTTGCTTGAATTTCATGTTCGACACAATAGTTTTGTCAGATATTTTGTGTGTTGATTTCCTCATTTATTTTTCATATTATCACTATTCATATGGTGCTCATAATGACAGAAGTGTAGGCATTGTCATGAACTGTTTATTTTGTTATTATTTTTTCATTTTCTCAATTATTGTGGTGAATGTAGTTAATGTCCATTGTTGACATTAATTTCATAATAAAGATTTTTGTGACTTATTTTGATATTTTTATTATTCGCAGTCCTGATATAAGTTGGGAAACATCATACATACATACACCTATACATACTATAATATTAAATATACTTCTAATAATGGAAATGTTTTTAGAAGCTGGTAATTTTCCACTTGATGTATTCTATAAGATTTCATTAAGTAATCGACTTCTTAACCATAGCAGATTTATGGGTAACTTTTCAGGATTTAGTCGGAAATATGGCTTGTTGCCATTCATTGGAAAGCTCTCCCCGAGAGCTTTCCGATGAATGGCAACAAGTTTATGGGTAACTTTTCAGGATTTAGTCGGAAATATGGCTTGTTGCCATTCATTGGAAAGCTCTCCCCCGAGAGCTTTCCGATGAATGGCAACAAGCCATATTTCCGACTAAAGCCTGAAAAGTTACCCATAATTGTGCTGTAGTTAAAGAGTCGATTACTTAGGGCATTACTGTATAAGCCATACTATATATATCAGTAATGTTGCGATTACGAAGAACATTTCTGTGATGAACAGTTATTCTTCATATATACTTTGCACTGTGAGCCCGAAACACTCTTTAATTGGCTATGATGTATATTGCCATCCGATATATTTCTCACGGAAAGCCCTGATCCCACAGCATAATCTTTACTAATTGATTGCATATATAGTGTGTATGATATGGCTGTTATCTGTTAAAGGTACTCAGTCCGAACAGAGGGTCCCCATCTCAACAGATTCCAACAACAACAATCCGATCAGAGGGTCTTATATTACTATTTCTTTGGCTTTGGGGGTAAAAAATATTTGATTCGAGTCGAGGAACCCATCATACAAAGCTCAGAGTTAGTAGATATTGATTTTTGAAATTTGTTAGTTTCTCAAGATGAGTACTAATAATTGCCGTCAGTTTCGTAACCTGCGCGAGATGTGTACACCAAAACACAATTCAAACAGACAAGGATGGATAACTCTAAAATCAAGAGGTAATAATAACGCAATTTTGACAGTTCTGGGCCAGAAAGTATTCCCGATAATGAAAAATAATAGATTTCTAAAATCGATATCTAACAAATCTGAGCTTTGATGGGTGACTTCCTCGACTCGAATCAAATATTTTTGACCCCCAAAGCCATTGAAATAGTAATTAAGAGGAGTTTTATCGGATTGAGTACCTTTAAACTCTTATGATCCCATTGGCCGTAAGTGTGATATCATTTAGAATGGGACTAATCAGAGGAAATTTTAATTGGACATTAACATGTGAAAGTGACTGACATAATATTCACTAATTATATTGCGCATGGCAATTTGAAAACTTCCCTAATATAGTGTGAAATAAGGGTTTATATTTTGACAATTGCGAAAACAACAATGCATTGATAAATTAACATTCATTGACTTCCTCACTATAATTTAATTTGTTCACATGTTGCATCCATTTCTTGCAACGAAATTTAAATAAAGTTTGGAAAAAATATTTAGCTATATATTGCTTTAACGTTTACATAGATCATCAAATTTATATGAAATTTATTTTTGATAAATTTAAAATTTATGTGTTTCACTAAATTTAAAATTTATCAGACATTTATTTTCTAATAAATTTGCAATGTGAAATTTATCAAAATTTATTATTTAATAAATTTCACTTTTCGTGCAGTGCCGGTAGTGCCATTACTGTGGTAGTACCCAGTATGTACTAATTTTATATCTCAACGTATTATATGCCACTTTAATGAGCATTTCTGAGCACGGAATTTTAGTGATTCCATTGTGGTTCTTATTTTATTAGAGCAGTCGATTTGAACCAGCATAGTTAATGCCTATTTTATTTCGTTTTCGATGCAGAATTATTCTGCATTTGCAAATTATATGCAACCTAGATTTGCTTGACCTGTCTTTACAACAGCGCTTTCTAGGGCCGACACTTTACGTGTGAATATAAAAGTTTATTTTATGAATTTATATTAGACCTGTCAACTAGACATAACCAGTTTAATCCGGCTTGTTAGCAATCAATTCACACATGTGGCATATGCTGTTGGTCAGTAGATTAATGATGTGATATCTGATATATCTTCAGGGAGCCTATGTGACTGGCTTTTAATTTTTGATTGTGAGTTATGTCACTGTCTCAGTCAACATTTGACCCAGTGACCTCATTTGAACTAATCTGAATCACAGTCCCCCAAGGACCCTTTGTACCAAATATGAACCCATTCGCCCCAATGAAATTTGAGAAGTAGTCATTTTAAGAATTACTATGGTGGAAAAGAGTTATGGTCCTAGCTTCGCGACTCTTTGACCGGGTGACCTCATTTAAACAAACCTGAACGTGATTCACATAGGGAACATCCACACCAAATATGAACCTATTCCGTCTTATAATTCTGGAGAAGATGATTCTTGAAGGACAGACGGACAGTTACAAAGCTGAAAGTATTTATTTTCATAAAATCTGCCGAGTATTTTTAACCAACGCAGAACCAAGTCAGTCCAATAATAGCTTGAGTTTCACTAAACCAAGTATTCTCAGTCCACAACAGCTTGGGACATCTGTTTGGTTGATGCTGTTTTGGAAGAGTTCCCTCCCATTACTCTTCTATACCAAACTTTACATCCATAATTGTGTGTGGGAGTTATCTTGCTTATATGTCTTCAGATGAGGTCAAATGGATGCTTCCTGTATATGAACATAGATGGCAGCCTTTCCCAAGCATGGTGATACCAAAGTATCAAACATGCATAATTATATGAGGTCCAAATGTCAGAGCAACAAAATTGATAAGTAAACAAAGCTTTGTTTTCCAGAGAATTTTGATTTGTCTCGCTATCAGAAAATGTATTTAAACAATACATGAAACGATCATATCATCACTTTACCTTTTCTATCAAGATTATTCTGTCAGATTATTAATCACATTCAGGGGTTCATGTGAATGTCCGGGCTTCACATGTACATATAGTACATATTTTGAATGAAAGTCCATTATAGAAGAGTAACGGGAGGGGACTTAATCATAAAACAGCATCATCCCAACCGATATCCGATGTTGTTGACCGACAAGACTTGGTCTAGAGTATCACCTGTGAATTATCAATCGATTTCCATGTTCTGGTCACGTGATGCCACAGGCAATGCATTTGAACTATGAGGGGAAAAATGACATTGGAGATTTTGTTTTTGTGATGCGTACTATAAAAGACGAATGGAGCCCTCAATTTAATGTCCTCATAGTAGTGAACATCCCTACCAAATTTCATTGAGATCCAAGCTACTGTTCAAGTTATGATATGAAAAGACATCAGACGTACGTACGCACATCTGACGGACGGACGGCTAGACAGGTGCAAAACAGTATACCCCACTTTTTTAAAATAAAATATGTGTACACATATGAAAATAATGCATGAACAGTATGTATCATGCAGCTTGAAATAATTATAGCTTCCACATCAGTAATCAAATAATATAATATGTTCTTACTGCGAATTGCCCATTGTCAATGTTTGCAACATTTGTCTTGCTTGTAAACAAAATATAAATTTTATTTTGAGAAGTTTGAATTGGTTTTAGGAAAACATCCGATATCCTAAAGTTCTTCATAATTTTGGGAATCTGTGCCCCATTGCTTATATATTACAGCATCAAAGGGACGGCGTTTACAAAGATTGTGATGTTACAAGTCGAGGCATGATAAACTTACATATACTATGGCAAGTGACAATATCATATCAATATTAACACCTAACACTACCATACATTGTGACTATTTGCTATAGGTCCCCATTTGCAGAGGTCCCCTAAAATGGCGAAAAAGAGAGATTTGAAGGGGAACAGTTGTGTATATGTCAATTGAGACTGATTTTAAATGAATAACGACATGATAATAGTGGCTTGTTCTATCAGTAATATCCGCCGATGTCACTGGTGCAGACCAATATGATGATAAACATTCGCTATGGGCACACAGTGGCATATATGCCTACCTTACTCGTATTTAAATTTCGTGCAGTACTAATTTTTGCACACCCATCGATGTGCAAATTTAAAACTGAGCAAAAACTAGAAGGAATCCTGAGTTTACATCAAACCACATGGCAGACAAAATGGCTATGTGGATGTATTACACACATTACTCAATGTTAGACTGAATGGACAAATATAGGTCTGCATGTATGCCAATAGTTTCATACAAGCAACCAACATCAACACAATTACCCATATGTGAAGTGACAAAACATGGTAACATTGATGATGTTGAAATACATGTGATTGTTAAGAAGTACACATGATCCAGACTGATGGTGCGCGAAAGCACGACCTACAACCATGGAGTGACACCTTCCCTGACCAAATAGCCTGAATTAGTGGTGTCAGACCGATTCTCCGAAGACCTATTACTACGAAGGCCCACAACTCCGAAGACCCGATTCTCCGACGGCCCATTACTCCGAAGATCCGATTCTCCGAAAGCCCATAACTCCGAAGGGCCAATTCTCCGAAGACATATAACTCCGAAGGGCCGATTCTCCGAAGACATATAGCTCCGAAGGACCGATTCTCCGACGGCCCATAACTCCGAAGGTCCGATTCTCCGATTCTCCGAAGATTTTGTTTTATCGGGGTATTATCGTTTACTAAATAGTGTACAGTCCAGTGGCGAAGCCAAGGGGTCCCAAAATTCCTACTGCCCCCATTAAACCTCTACTTGCTATTTCAGACAATATGGGCCCCTACCAAAACATGTCCAATGTCATGTAAACGCCCGGAAATCGTTCATGGGGCATCAAAATATTCAAACTTTTCCTACTGCCCCCACCTATATATAAATGGGAATCCTGGCCCGCCACTGACTATACACCAGATACTATAATAACGTTACGCTGGCCCATGAGATGCCAGAGTAAAATGTACAGGGGTGCACATGAACGGGGAAGAACTTGTCCTTTTTCATATATAAAATGAACTTGATTGCATCAAATCACCCCAATGCAGTCGGATGTGCACAATTTAATCATATTAATTGTATTAAGACGTACATTGTGGCAAAATAATTGTATTTCTTACATAAATTTAAGCATTCTGTGGAAAATTATAAGGCTTGTCGCACACTACAGATGGTGTAGATATCACCTTATTGTAATACATAGTTAACGTTTCCAATATATGAGGGCCCCTTCCCCCCTTTTCATACGCCGGATTCCACCCATTTTGGACCCGTACGCCGGATTCCAGACGTCAATTTGAAGCTGGTCGCCGGATTCCAGGGTTAATTTGAAACTGAACGCCGGATTCCATGGTAAATTTGAAGCTGGATTCCGGATTCCAGGAAGGATATATTATCTACATGTACATGTTCCATACAAAATATATGTTTTGGGGGGGGGGCGGTCTTCCATAGGGCCCCATTGACCCACCACTGGACTGTACGCTATTTAATAAGCGATAAAACATGATCTTCGGAGAATCGGCCCTTCGGAGTTATAGACCTTCGGAGTTATGGGCGTTCGGAGTTATAGGCCTTCGGAGTTATGGGCTTTCGGAGTTATGGGTCTTCGGAGTTATGGGATTTCGGAGAATCGGGACTTCGGAGTTATGGGCTTTCGGAGAATCGGGGCGTCGGAGAATCGGACCTTCGGAGGTATGGGTCTTCAGAGAATCGCTACGTAACCGAATTAGTTATGTCAACACAACCTGCAGACACGTAGCATATACACGGTTGTGGTTTTACTTCTTTCTAGTTCATTTCAATGATGTCTATAACTATTTCAGTGTCCGAATAATTATTTCGAGCATATAAACACACATCTTCACAACAAATTGATGACGCAATTATGTTTTACACTATGTAAATCTGTCATGATGGTGTTTAAGATTTAATATGTATCTTCGGGAATGATTAAGCACTTAAACTGTCATCAGATCCAAGATATTTACAAAAACATTTGTGTCCATTTTAAATTCGCGCATTTAAAACTGAGCAAAAAAATAATGCTGCACAAATTTAAATACAAGTAAGGTATACACAGCAAATGTTTATCAACCTCGGCACATATTTTTGAAAGAACAAGCCACTTTTATCGATTATTATATAATTTTTCATTTAAAATATGTCTCAATTGAGATATACATACACCAATTCCTCCCTTCAAATCTTTTTTTTTTCCGCACATTTATGGGACCTACGCAAATGGGGATATACTAATTTGGATAACCAAATCAGCTTTTTGTGAAATTCCATTGTTGTTGTACTGGATGATATGGGGACCATTGAATCGTATTATGTATCTTTAATAATGAAAGTGTCAATGACACTGTAGCTCAACCTGGAGAGGTGATAATTCATACATTACAGCCAATGGAGATATAAGGAATGCGGAAAGTTCTTATTTTTAAGTAGCGTTCACCAGAGGTCAACCTGAAGCACCATATGAAGTTTGGGATCAATGAGAAAAAAAATATTGTTGTCAATGAAGAGCATTGCAAGGTATTTAGTGATGCAAAGAGTAAAATCCAAGATGACTGCCGGCAGTTCCTTGAATATCGTTCAAATTCAAGAGCTGCCATACAGAAGTGATCGTGAAATGCCTGTAAATTTTTTGAACATTTCTCCAATAAACATCCGCTGCAGGGTGTGCCGATGTATTAATTTGTGAAATCCAAGATGGCCGTATGTTTGTTTTTAACAAAATTTGGAAACAATTTGATGGCTCCCATCTAGTGACAATGAGGGTTGTGGCCTGTAGGGAATGGCGAAGGATTTAGTTATGCAAAGAATAAAATCCAAGATGGCCACTGGTGGCCATGTTTTTCAACTAAGTTTGGTGACCAATGGATTATGGATGTGATCTCTAGCCTACTGTAGGGCACCAAAGAATTTAGTCATGCAAAGAGTAAAATCTAACATGGCTGCCAGGAGCTATGTTTTTCATAAAAATTCATTCAATTTTTATAGCCACTACCCAGAGGTGACCCTAAACATGGCTGTAAATTTTCAAAACATTTGTCCAATAAATACCGACTGAAAGGTGTGCCGATGAATTCAAATTTGAAATCCAAGATGGCTGTTTTAAACGAATTTCGGGAAACATTCATGGCTCCCATGTAGAGGTCACTCCAAAGATCCTTATGAAGTTGGTGATGATCGGATGAGAGCTGTGACCTGTAGGGTGTGCTAAATGAAATTGTTGACAGATGGACGGATACACGCTCAGACAAACGCCAACCCATGGCAATAGCTTACATTTTACTTTGGCAAGTTGACCGACATAACTAATTTCTATATCTCGCACCAAACTTTGCAAATCCTTTGCATTGCAAATCCTTTGCATTGAAGTGGGGTATAGGAGAAGGATGAATCATAAATTTGTCTTTTACACAGCCTTAGGTGGTGTCTTCTCTTGAGAAAGTTTTGTTCTCATTTTTTTCTTTAACTGTGTCTTTGCAACCATTTATCTGTCTTGACCTATGTCACAGTCTTATATAGAAACTGCATTGAAGCTGGTGTTGGCTGATTTTCATTTTGTTATTTTAAAAGTTATGCCACACATCCCCTCCTGCCTCTCAAATGGGCCTCAATCCTTACCACGTGAAATGTCAGAACCTGAAATATAAATTTGCATCATCACAACCAACAATTAATAGTAATAGTTTACCCCCCCCCATCAACTTCAGCCATTCCGGAGGATACACTCAGTTCAGAGGAGAAAAAGTGTCAATATTGCATTCAACCACCTGAGTGTAATCGCTAATTTTGTCATATCAAAAGTTGCTGCCACACAAAAGACACTTGCACTGTCGATCAGGCATGGATTCGAAGACACCATTGCTATTCTACTTCTAATTATTATTTATGTTTTCTTTTATTTTAAATATTTTTATTATCATGACGTCAGCGTCCTTTGTCAAAATATTAAATCAAAGTTGCGTTGAATTTGGCATGATACAGTGCAATTTGTTGTTTTAGGCCAAAATTCGAACATTTTCCTACTTTCACTGACTTTTGGTTATCAGTTTGAAAATTTCCAAACGTAGGGATTATATCAATTTGTAAATTTACAACAGTGGGAAAGCTTGAGATGGTTGGAAAATTCCAACCCAAGTGCGATGGGGTGCAAAGGAATTTCATAGACTTGGATATTTGGTATGGTTCAAGGAGGTGTGCAGTTGCACATTCAATGTGGACATCTCTGTTAAATCCCATTTTCTAATTTAATTGTCTTTATATTATAGCCCTACTATGCAAATTATGTTCATTCAATATGATTTATTTGCAAAAGCACCAACAAAGGCAGTATGCTAATAAAACAATACATCAATATATATATATATATCAGTTTGTAAAATATATAAAAAGAGTAGGATCTCTCTGGCTGTTAATGACTTTTCTCCCAGACCCCTATGATCGATTCAACCAAATTTGTTTGTGGTAACTCGGGGTACCCCATCGGATGTTATAATGCTGTTATTTTATCGAAATTTTGATTTAAAAAAAAAATAAACTTAATTTTTTTTTAGATGTGTTTTGACTTCAACCAAAAAAATAATTTTAAATTCAATATTTTTTTCAACTTTTAAATACAAATTATTTTTAAATCAAAATGATTAAACAAACAAATTGTGCTAAAAGTGCACAAAGAGGCCGCGGTTGAATAAAGGCTCACAGAAAGAGTGTCTAAGATCAAAATTTATCACACAGTAGCCCCTAAATCCGATCTCATATTTTTTAGTAAGACACACATGTATAATTCCCATGCGCAGTGACGTAAGAGCTCCGTTCAATGATGTCGATATCAATGCCAGAACTTTATTATTATGTTAATTAGAATATAATTATGATATTCAATTTGTGTTGTGTTATTTAGTGTTGACTGTGAGATAAACATTGGTGATAATGGTGGTTGAACAATTTTGTCAGCAAGAAAAGACGCATTCAAAATGGAACTATATTTTTTCTTGAAGGTTTCTTTGGTTGTGGTAAAGAAATAAAAATATTTTTTTAACCCCAGGCATTTCGAGACCATTTTCCTTGCTAAAATGTGATTATGTGATAGAATTGATCTCGAATTCATCCAATTTATTTACAAAATTTATAAACCTTGTCCACAAATTTTTTATTTGAGTCGAGCTTTAGCTTGGTTAATAAATTTAATATAAAATTGCGACTCATTAGAGATCCTTTATGTATGCACTTAGTGCACAAATGGGCTGCAGGCCGATCCAACACTAAATATGGAGCCAGTTTCAGCCACATAATAAAATAACATGAATTTTTATTGTGTAATGGCATACATAAATATTTATTCAGAACACTTTATATCAAATAAGTGCCTGACAACATTGCCCAATTTACAATTCAATATAAATACTGATAAGACTGGCACTATGAAGACTACAACAGTCAGTACTTGTCAAATTTACTTCAAAATAAATAGTTAGAATTATACACTCAGCTTAGAAATTAAAGTGTTCACAGTGACATACATATTCTTGATTCAATTAATTTGAAGGCAGAGTATTAAATCTGCAAGGACTGCACCTTCTCGAATAACCAACCCAATTTGAGCAAACCTGATATGAGATTCATGTGTTGACATTTAATATGTGCACCACATGTGTACATGTGTTGGAAGACATATAAAATGTATTACACTGACATTCATCAGAAGAGTTATTTGAATTAAGTGAATGTTATCAGGAACTAAATTCTACAGGTAGTTCATACTCAAATTTAAATGTTAAAATAGTAGGAAAAGGGTACGAAAGATTTTAGATACCAGTCAGGTATTTAAAGCTCAATGAAACTGTCCAGTTTTGTCCTCATCAGAAGCAGAACCCACTCCATGATATCGTATTATAAACTAATAAATAGTGGGTAAAATATTACAACTGGGAGCCCCTTCTCTTGATTTATATTGGTCTATAATTATATATTCATTTTGGTATTTATAATTGGTTTTGGAGAAAAAAAATCAAATGTCATTGAAAAAATATGCAATCAATCCGCCATCCCCTCCTCTGTTGGCATATCCCTGCGAGAATAGGACATGTGGGATGATTTATTTGGATGCCTGACTACTAACTCTGACATGCATTTCAACACCCACCTCCATGTTCTATTTGAGTAAGTACATGTGTGCCCCACTATTATGAGTACACATGGACATATAAATAAAGACTTTGAAAAAAACAAATTCTAGTATGTCAGTGAGTATGTGGGTTAATACTACACATGTACCCTCTGTCAAACAAGTATTTCATTTAGATTAAATAGTGGATTCAACTTTACTCCTGCCACCAATAGACCAGGCATTGTTTCTGCTGGATCTGCCCCAGTCACCCAAGGACCAAATATATACAGACGGACGGATGACTATAGCTCCACCAGAGACTTCACATTAGGTGAGCTAAAATCCACATCACTTTATCATATACTATCCTTAACAACCTAATCGACAATACATTTTTTGTATAATTGCAACCACTTTTTTGCTTTTTGTGATAACTAATTTTTTGCCAATGTCACTAGAGTATAATAGTAAATGCAGCTTTAAATCATTACCTTTGTTACGATTCATATCCTTTTGTTCTCGTCAAATAGCTCATTTGATAAGTTATGGTCCAATTTCTGTTCACATTGGGATATAGCTACGATATCTAAAAATAAAATATACAGGTACTTTATAATCACCCAGAATAAATTAATATGTACCACAATATGGTGGTAGACTGTTTGTCTATATGACATTGGATTATCAACTTGAAATTGTACTGCTGCAATCTTTTTAAACTGATTTTGTCCATAGTTTGCTTAAATTTAAGTAAGATTCTGCAAATATCAAATTTCGGATCGAATTGAATATTTAAAACAACTTGAGTTAAACCAAATTGCCATTCATGGAAATTAACGAGAGTATGAGAAATGATATAAGATTAACATGAGTGAATTATAGATCACCACAATTCTTGGGTCATTAATGTTTATATTGTGGACACTCTGTTGTAATAATGGCCAGGTCGAGTCTATAAATACAGTGCGGGATTCCGGAAGTGACGGAGGAGCCGGCACATAAATAGGCCGATCGAAGTCCCGCAGCTCAGACCGAAACAACAAGACTTATCGACAACACCTGTAATTTGATATTGATTATTTATGATGATTTATGATCCATTGCCATCGACGTTGATTCTACATGTATAATTTGTGAGTATTATATTTCTATTATATTATATTGTAAGCTATTAATATGTAGCGTCTAATTTTTACAATACTGACGTTTGTCGTTAATAATTGACGATATTTTGCGGGAAATTGAAAAATGTAAATTACCCCAATTTCCACGTGATTCACACCGTGGTTTCTCTATTGCCTTCTAATTTAATGTTTTTTCTCTTCAATTGCTAATACCATGCCCGCTTCATTAGTTTTTCATAACTTCCATGGCCGGGTATGCTACTAGTTTTTTCGTTTTTGTTGGGAAAGAGTGTAAATGAGTTAGAAATTTTCACATGGTTTCCGGAATGAAAATTTTTGCTTTCAAAATTTAATTAATTAACCCTTTTATTTACACCATTGTTCAATCAGATTTCCTGTTTTGTATGATATTTCCAACATTCGAAATGCTATTGAAGTGAAATTTCTTCTCGCCTAACTTGCCACGGGCATTGTTATCGCTGGAAAGTCGTAAGTTATTTTCTAACGGGTTTTCCAGTGGGTGTATTTTCATAATTCCAATACGCTAAATTTCTTTGACGAGAGAAGACAACAGATGGAAATTTATTTCGCTCTTGTTCGTAGTTCAATCGTCATCATTTTTCGTATTGTGTATTGTGAATAAACGATTAAATTCTGTTGTTTTGCCCCATAATTTGGAATAAGAATTGTTGGTAAATAATTACCTAGGTAGCAATTTCTTATTCAACAGATTGGGAACGTTAATTTTTTTGCTTGAAAATTGCTGATAATATTTAGCATTCTCAGATTAAGGTAAATAGGAAATTGTTGATACATTTATTAAGCTTTTTCTTTGTGGGAATTATATCATTTTCAAGTATCAGACTTTTCGTAAATAATTATGAAAGTTTATATAAACACAGCCAGATTTAACCAGCTGCAAGACATACCACATGTTGGCCCAGCTATTGCCGCAGAAATAATCCATCTGCGCCGGCAAATTGATGTTATTTCGGAAATAGATCTCCGAGAACTCCCACGGTTCCGGAGCTCTAAAGACCAGTTGGGGGTAATAGATTTCACTCACCACACGCCAAAACATTTGGTTGATAACTGGCTACCTAAAAGGTTCGAAAAGGGAGTGAACCAGGGAGAGTCTGAGAGTGATTCGGATGAGGTTGATGAGGGGAAACCAGAGGATGTTCCTAGAAAGCCGTCACCTGATCTAATGACCCCTCCCCAAACAATTGATAAAAAACGATCCGCTATGTTATCAACCCCCGAGAGAACGATATTATACGATTCTGGGGGTGAGCAGAAGTCGGATAGCGTCAGACCTAAATTGCCCCACACACCTCCATCGAGGGGTCGTCCGGATGTGTCAGTAATGTTGGATTATATGCGGAGAGGTGTTTCGCCAATCTCCACTCGGACGGGGGTACCGACGTTTAGGAAAGAGAGTAGCGTTTCTGAGTTTCATACTCATAGCGACATCTCCACAGTCACCTTGAGTTCAAGGGCTATCAGCTATGGGGATCGGCCTCTGCCAAGCATGGTTCATGGGATGGGACTGCCTACTCAACCTGGGGCGCCAGCCACTTCGGTTGTTTCATTGGCCCAAGGAGGGTTAGAATTCCATTCAACCGGGGCACAAGCAGCTTCGGCTGTTTCAATGGCCCAAGCCATGTTTCCGCCTATTAGCCACCCTATCCGCCAACCAGTTAGTTGGGGCGCGCAAGCAGCATCGGCCGTTTCGATGGCCCAAGCTATGTTTCCGCCTGACCCAATTAGCTCAGCAGTTAGTGTTGGATTTCAGCCAAGTCTAACTGCACCTGCACCATATAACTTTATTGGCCATGCGCCAGCTACTGTAACTGTTGGTTCGACAGCCGTGGTTTCAGCATCTGTACCATCGAATACATTTGCAGCCCCCAGTAGTTTTATGTCTATGGCACCTCAGCAGGTCACTCAAGCCTATGGTGAGAGGGTTCCTCCTATTCAATATGTTCCGGTTTATACCCAGGCTACCACTTTTGGTAACTATGGGCAGATCACAGCCGGTACATTCACATCATCTTCATCATCATCCGGTCAGGTACCACCACACCAGAGTATACCAGCTCAGCCCGGTTATACACAACCGACTGCTGGTTTCTCTGGACAGTTGATTGGCCAACAGCAGGGTAACCAATCAATCGCCATGCCCCTCCCTTCGGGATACACCCAACCTGGGTGTCAGGGATACGGTGCAACTCAAGCTGCTGCTGGACAATCTGTACATACCCAACAGCCGTTTTATCAACAGCCAAATCCAACGCCAACTGGGCCTTACAACCCAGGGTGTCAAGGATATGGTACGGCACAAGCTGGTGTTGGTCCAGTTCAACAACCCCAACCCTATCAGGGAATGCCAAGGTCAAGTTCTCAGTTGGGTTATGCTAACGTTGGAAACCCAGGCGTCAATGCCCAGGCTCCACACGAGCCCACTGTATCGGGGTTTGGGTATAATCCACCTCCCCCGGGACAGCCAGGAATACCAAACCCTGGGTATAATCAACCTCCCCCGGGACAGCCAGGAATACCAAATCCTGGGTATAATCAACCTCCCCCGGGACAGCCAGGAATACCAAACCCTGGTTATAACCAACCTCCCCCGGGACAGCCAGGAATGCAGAACCCTGGTTATAACCAACCTCCCACGGGACATCAAGGGACATACAACCCGGGCGTAAATCAACCTCCCCTGGAAATCCATGGGCACAACCCCAGGGCGTTAATCAACCTCCCCCCGGGAATCCATGGGTACAACAACCCCAGGGCTTTAACCAGCAACCCGTCCCGGGAAATCAGGGGATGGCAAACCCCGGGAGAAATCCAATCGCCCCGGGGCCCGGAGGTTATCCACCAGAACAACCTCCATATAATCCACAAGTCGCTCCTCACGGGAGGCATGGCGATTACAGACTGCCTCATATGCCAAAAGGTTTGTCGTATGATGGTAGTGACTCGTGACAAGCCTTTAGGGTAAAATTCACTTTATATGCCCAGTCGCAACGTTGGGGATGGGATGAGCAGCAGCAGGCTCTCTGCAGGTGTTTAAAGGGAAATGCTAGTGAGTATTTCACGCTGCTTACCGAGCGTAATCCCTATCTGACAGTTGTTCAGTTGCTTGATGGGTTGGAAAATCGTTTCGGATTTAAAGATTTGCCCGAAACGACCCAACTTCGATTTCAACAAGCAAAACAAGTCCTTGGTCAGTCGCTGGAAGAATGGACAGAGACTGTTCTCTCATTGGCCACACGTGCCTTTAGAGAATGTCCAGCCGACTTCACATTCAAGCAAGCAGTCTTGCGCTTCTGTCAAGGCTGTTCTGACACCAGGGCGGCCGAACTCGTTACCATGGAAATGTCTCAGTCCATCGAACAAGCCATCAACAGAATCCGATGGCATCAGCATAATTATGCTGCTATTCATGGCAGCAAAGTGTCTCGCAGAGACGTGCGCCATGTTTCGTCGGATACTGATGATGACACCTCTCCTGTTAGGTCTGTAAGACAGACTTGTCGTGGTAGACCAAAGCAGCGAGGATATCCTTTCAGAGGCAAGCGCGAGGGTTCCGGTTCGGAGACTGGTGGTTCACCTGGCCCTCGTAGATTTTCGCCCGGCGCTCAAAGTTGGAAAACTTCGAGTTGAAATGCAACTTCCCAGGCACGTATACTAGCCTTGGAAACAAATATGGAAACTCTCCAAAAAACAATGGAGAAACTAACTAATGTTTTAGGGAAGATGGGGACCAATAAGCCTCAGTCTGGCACCCTTAGTCACTTTGACACCAAAGAGCCAAATTTTAAAAATAGGTCAAGGTCACCTTCTCCTAAGGCCAAGGTCATTTGTTACGCCTGTCAGGGGGTGGGGCACTTTCAAAGAGACTGCCCTTCGCGGAATCTGGGAAATCGCCCTAACCGGGATAACAAAGTAAAGTTCAACGAGGATTTAAACGGGCATGGGGCGACTTCCGAGGTCGGAGCTCGATCCCAATCTTAATTAATGACCTCGTAACTAGGAAAGAGGTAGCGTCTGGTGAAATTAAACCGGTATTAACAATTAAACAAATTAAATCAGCCTCAGCCATCGAGGTTCCGGTCAAAATAGCTGGTCACGATACCCACGCCGTCGTAGACACAGCCGCCGACGTCACCATTATCTCTGATAAATTATTTCACCAACTTAGCCCTAAGCCACCCCTAATTAAATCCTTACAATTTAATACGGCGGCTCGTGATGGTCACATGGAGGGTATGTTGGTGGGACCCATAGACATTACCATTGGGGAACTCGAGTGTAGTGAAAATATATATGTGGCACCCATTGAAGATCCCATGCTTCTGGGGATGGATTTTCTCACTAAATATGATGCGAAAATTGGGGCAAATAAGGGTTCTATCTTCTTGGGAAAGTGTCGGCTTCCTACAATTTCCCCGGAAAACCCAAAAGTGGCTAAAATTTCTAGAATTATAGTCAATCAACGAACCGTTATTCCCCCTCAGTCAGTTGTGTTACTACAGTGCGACGCTGTCCCACCCTTAGCTGATTTTACTATTGAACCGAATCCACATCTTAGTGAGTATGTTTTGCCAACTTTGCACTCGGGGTATGATCACCCAACAGTATGTTTTGTAAATTCTCATAATTCAGAGGTAACATTGGATAAATCACAATGTGTGGGTGAAGCTTATGAAGTTGATGTGATTGAAACCCCCGTCATATCATCCGCACCCAAGCCGGTCGTTGTTCCGGTTGAAAGCTCACACCAGGGATCGCCTCAAAATAGTTCTGAAAATAACCTGGATGGAAACTTGCAACTTCCAGAGTATTTGCAGAGCTTATTTGAGCGTTCTTCAACATTACTGTCAGGAAACGACATAGCACGCCTTAAACGACTGCTTCATGAATTTCAGGACGTGTTTGCAAAGGACGAGTTTGACTTGGGTACTTTCTCTCAAATTGAGCACAGTATTCCTCTTCTAGAGGGAGCTCGTCCAATTAAACAGCCTATGAGGCGAACGCCAGCTTGCTTTGTCGATCAAGAGGAAGCTCATTTAAAAAAACTTTTGATGGCCAAGGTCATCGAGCCCTCTGTGTCGGAATGGGCATCAGCCCCCGTCTTGGTTAAAAAACGGGACGGTTCTATTCGCTGGTGCATAGATTATCGCGTCATAAATTCTATAACACGCAAAGACATCTACCCCTTGCCACGAATTGACGAGTGTCTTGACACACTTAGTGGAAATTCATGGTTTGGAAAGGCAGACTGTTTGGCTGCGTACCATCAGGTTACGATGTGTAAAGAAGACCGTGCTAAGACAGCCTTTCTCACCAAATACGGGATTTTCAATTTCATTAAAATGCCTTTCGGACTTACTGGAAGCCCGTTTACTTGGTGTAGGGTTATCAATTTGGTATTGCACGGTTTGAACTGGGATATCTGTTTGGGGTACTTGGACGACGTAGTTCTGATGGGAAATTCGATTCGAAATCACTTGGAAAACATCGAAAAAGTACTATCCCGGTTCCGAAAATATAACCTTAAACTCAAGCCTAGTAAATGTGAGTTTTTTCAAAAAAGTATTGAATTTCTGGGCAGAATTGTGAGCGAGCAAGGTGTGAAAATGATGGAATCATCAGTAGAGGTTGTTCATAGCTGGCCCGTACCCCAGTGTACCAGAGATGTCGAAAGTTTCTGCGGGCTAGTTAATTATCATCGCGCTTTCATAAAAAATTATGCAGAGTTAGCACGACCTCTATATGACGTAACTGGTAAGCATAACTTTAAGTGGGACCTTGATCAACAAGTAGCATTTGACAATCTCAAGCAGGCGTTAACATCTCCACCTGTTTTGGCCCTACCAAATTCAACCGATATGTATATCTTGGATTCCGATGCTAGTAATTTTGCGATCGGTGGGGAATTAATTCAAGTCCAACATGGTCGGGAGAAAGTTATAGCCTATGGCAGTTTTGTGCTGTCCCCACAACAAAGGCGTTATTGTACTACTCGACGAGAACTTCTCGCAGTAGTGCGGTTCACACGTCAATTTCGTCACTATCTGTTGGGTCGGAAATTTTTATTAAGAACCGATCATAGTAGTCTCAGGTGGTTGATGAGTTTTAAAGAACCTCAAGGGCAACTTGCAAGGTGGTTAGAGGAATTAAGTATGTACGATATGGTCATTGAGCATCGCAAGGGAACTTTGCACTTAAATGCCGATGCGCTGTCCAGGATTCCTACGGACGGCTCATGTGAAGAGTATTTTCCAGGGTGTAAACTCTCAGATCTCCCTTGTGGCGGGTGTAAATATTGCACTCGTGTATTTAATAGCTGGACCAAATTTGAAAGTACTGTTGATGATGTGGTTCCCCTAACCAAAGGTTCTATAACATTTACCGAATTATCTGGGAACCCCACCCCGGCAGTTCGCCAAGTAGACAGTCAACCAGACTACCCTCTAGGGTTTTTGTGGGAGCCGGGAGATGAGTGGGATAATCCCTACGAACCAACCGGTTATGTCTGTTCTAACACTGGGTGGACCCATTCTCAGGTTGATTTAGAATTGGTGCAGGAATTAAATCCAATAGTTAGGGTACGGCAAACAAATACCCCGCAGGACACTTCACTCCTGGCGAATGTTTGTACGCTGGAAGAACTCACTGAAATCCAGCGTCACGACCCTGATTTATTACCTGTAATTGGGTGGTTGGAAACTGGGGAAGAGCCCAATGAAGGCGAACTATTTATTAGTAGCCAAGCCACTAAATATATCTGGATCAACCGGCAACGCTTCCTGATAAAGAATAAATTGCTATACAAAATTAAACGGGATTCCCAACAAGTCTTGGTTATTCCCCGTAAATTCGCCACTGAAATATTGACCCTCGCCCATGACATTCCTGCTTCTGGCCATCAGGGCGTAACACGTACCCGAGAACGAGTACGTCAAAACTATTATTGGTATGGGGTTAGTGACGATATTGCAACCTTTGTGGCTGCCTGCCCCCAGTGTAATCAAGGTAAGAAGCCTGTTAGACATGCTAAGTGGGAACAGGTATCCTACCACGCTGGGGCCCCTATGGAGCGGGCACACATTGATTTATTGGGACCATTGCCGGTTAGCAATAATGGTAATAAATATATTTTGGTTATGACCTGTCAGTTTACCAAATGGGTCGAATTCATAGCATTGCCCGATCAGACAGCCGAAAAAGCAGCCTTTACAGCTGTTAAAGAATTCTTTTCAAGATTTGGATGTCCGCTCCAAATTTTCTCTGATCAAGGGCCATGTTTCGAATCAAAACTATTTAAGACCATGTGTGAAGCCCTTCAAATTCATAAGGCTCGTACCACGCCATATCGACCATCCTCGAACGGGGCTGCCGAACGCCAGAACCGTACGTTGATGAATGCCGTCCGGTGCTATATTGATAAAAACCAGAAAACCTGGGATAAATATCTATCGCAACTCGCCGGGGCAATGAGATCGTCGGTACACCGCCTTACTGGTTTCACACCAAACAGAATGATGCTGGGCCGCGAAGTAAATCACCCGTCAGATCTCGTTTTTAATTTTAATTCGAAAATACCAGAATATGCAAGCGCTGCTGAATATGTGCAAACGTTGGTAAAAGAATATAAAGACTGTCACGAAATCGCGCGTGAGCACTTGAAGGCTGCCTGTAAGAAATTGAAGCGAGATTATGATGTTAAAATAAATAAATATTTGCTGGATACCGCTACAAAGAAAGGGAAAACCCGAAAACTTTCGCCATTTTGGAAAGGTCCAGGCATCATTGCTAAAGTATACACTCCATATCTCTATAAAATCTTCTTTCGGTCCGCCACCAATGTGGTAAATCATGATCGCCTGAAAAAATGTCATGATAAAGTGATCCCGCCATGGCTAACTAAATGTTCAGAGCGCTTCCGAACCACGGGAGAAGTCACACTCGAAAGATCTACCGGCGTTTTTTGCTTATGTCAGAAAAAGTTTGGTGGGAAATTTATGCTCCAGTGTGATTACTGTAATGATTGGTACCATGGTGAATGTGTAAACATTACTCAAGAAGGGGCCGACCAACTAGATACCTATCGATGTCCGAGATGTTAGGGTTCATTCTTGCAATTTTGTAATCCATGACAAAAAAGGTTACTTGAGATGTCTCACTATACTGTGGTTTCCTATATTTCAGTATACGTGAACTATGAGTGATATTGAAATGGATTCAGTCAATCCAGGACTGCCAGTCCACCCATCAGACAGTTCGTCTGCAGCTGAGAAGCTTGATGTTGATTCAGTCAATCCAGGACTGCCAGTCCGACCACCAGACACGTCGTCTGCAGCTGAGAAGCTAGAAACATCAACCGAAGACACCTCCACACCTCCCGTTGGCCTACTTGTAGGACAACCAATAGTTACAGACAGTTCGTCTACAGCGGGATGGGCGGATATACCAAGCATGTCAGGTATGAATTTACCTGATACCGATGAGTCAGACCCAAATCAAATGTCAGTAACTGATATTCAGCACTCGATAGAAGTGCTGCTTGGTTTAACTGTTAATAATAACGCGGGTGAAAATCCTGATCTCATTGATAAATTACCTGATCTTTCAGTTGCGGAGCCCGTACGGACTCCATCTGTTGAAGGAATGCAGGTAGATTTAATTGAATTGTCGGATAGTGAACCAAGTTTGACTAAGGATCTACCTGATAGTCCTCTTGGGGAAAACAGTTGCACCCAAGGGATAGATACGCAGGTGGATCCCAACTTAAACTTGGATAATATTCCAGTAAATAGTCATCCATTAGGGCTATTAATTGATGAGGCTTTATATCAGCCCACTCGCATTGTTGACAAACAATGTGTCAGATATGGTTTTACTGATGACACTGAGAATAATCCAGTGTCGCAAATTTCACAAGCCTCAATTACTAAATCAATGTCAGACATAGAGGGTCAAAGTCCCCCGAAACCACAAGATCGGTGTGTGTTCAGGGATTGTGAGCGGCCTGTTAAGGGTCAGCAAAGACACCATTTTTACAGCCAACATGTAAAACCTTGTTGGTGGCAGTTTGACATCTACCCAGGGCCTATCCCTACCGTTTTCCTAGTACAAGTCCGAGAAGACTTAATTAACTTTGCTCGGATTCTAATTCCAACTGCTCGGGAGCTGGGTGAGCAGGAACTGCTTACCCAGTTGCGGAAATTACTAAATGATCAGTGGGACTACCAGACAATTCCAGTGCCTTGTATTCTGGGGACAATAGCACTTCGGAATATTTCCATGTTTGGCACTGACCTGGGGGTTGCCCTTCCAAAAAGCGGGTACAGCATATCGCCCTACATTACGTCCAATGCATGTCTCACTCATTGGCGTGTTTTAGCGGCTATACTCAATCGACTGCCAGCCAAAGATATTAACTTATTTCAACAGTCTAATGCACATCTTTGGTTAATTGAGATGATGCGGGAACGCATCCAAAAGGGTCGAATTGGGGAATTGGCTTTAAACGAGGCTCGAAATAAAGCGTCAGGGTTAACAAGACCTGAAAAGGCCCCTGATGCATTGTCGGCAGCCTGTATGATTAATGACTTCTACCTCACAGAGCACCAAGTTTTAATCACTCAGGCCATGTCTGTCAAATCCCCTTCCATTTCAGGGGTTAAACCGGTAGAAGGTCCAACACCACGACCCAGCCGGAAAGAGAGGCGAAGGGCACGATATAAAACTATTTGTATCGCCCGAGAGCAGAAGTTTTCTGAGCGGAAACTGTACCATCCAGTTTCCGTTGCTCCGCCGGAGCCTAAGAAACTCAAACTTTCTACCTCATCCTTCACCGCAGTGCCTGTCACCTCCTCTCGGGGCACTGTGCCTACATCATCCTTCTCCGCAGTGTCTTACAATCACCCTCCGGGCACTGTGCACAAATCACCCTCCCCCGCAGGGCGAGTCACCTCTACTCGGGGTCCTGTGTCTACCCCATCATCCACCGCCGTCTCTTCCACGGTGTCCTCCCTTCCAATACCACCACTCATCCAGTCGCCACCCGTCCTACCCCGACCCACTTACAAGGCAGTGTTAACCTCCATGAAAAAGGCTCTTGCACATCAACCCGGCATCCCCAAACCAAGACTAACCGGGATTGACTCTCATTTTCATTTAGACCGAATGTGCTCGAGTCATAAATTAAAACCCCAAACCACTGATTCGGAGGCGATTAGTCTGACGAATGTCCCTGTCTCTGCGGCCGTCACTGTCATCGGTGGCGTGCAAGTATTTTGTGATCCGGATACTTATCCAGACATTCAAGCTTTGCACTGTAATCCACAGTGGAAAGTTGCGGTAGGGTGTCACCCCAAAAAGTTTCGCAAGTTACTTGTGCCGTCGATGATGGATAAGTTTAAGGAGCTTATAAATCATCCTGCAGTAGTTGCCGTCGGGGAGTTTGGGCTTGATCGCTCCATTAAGCTCTCCGATCGAGATCTCCTGATGCAGGATGCCCTTTTTCGGCAAATTTTACATCTGGCCCGTCCCACCAACAAACCTATAATTTTGCATCTAAGAGGGCCCTCTGACCAACATATGAGTTCGGATGTGAGTTTCACTGCTTTAGAGGCAGTACGCACCGTAACCCATAGGGATCAAGTTATCCACTTCCACTGCTTTTGTGGATCTAAACCAATGGTGGATTCTTGGTCTTATCACCAGCCCAACACTTCGTTCGGGTTTACAACAATTTGTGCTGGATATAATGACGTCCAGCGGGAAGCAGTTAAAGCCATTCATCCTTCCAAAATTCTTCTGGAGTCGGATGCGCCCCATTTCGGGTCTGTGGGCCGAGCTTTCACTTCCCCCGCCGTCATCGGTGAAGTGGACGTGTCATTAGCACGGATCCTGGGTACAAGCCCAGAGGAAGTGTTAGCGCGCTCTACACAGAACGCCCAACGTATTTATGGCATTCAGCCAATCCGCCAGTAAATTTCCACATCAATAAAACTACACTTAAATTAGCGGATCGGGCATTCCAAATTAGTTTTCCGGTTTTTATTTGGTCAGCAGAAAACATTCTCATTTTCGACCTGTTTCCACTACTTTCCAAATTTAGAGAATGTTTAATCTTTTCAGTCAGTTATTGGGACCATACTGATTTCAAATGTTAAATGTAAATCCAGTCAGTTCGGTTAGTTTCACGCTGATTTCAAATATAGTCAGTTCAGTTAATGGGACCATGCTGATTTCAAATGTTAAATGTAAATCCACTCAGTTCGGTTAGTTTCACGCTGATTTCAAATATAGTCAGTTCAGTTATTGGGACCATGCTGATTTCAAATCCAGTCAGTGGGTATTAAAATTGGGACCGCGCTGATTTCACAATTTAGGGCTTAACTTGTAAATGATTTAAACTGCCCTAACCTGACCTTTTATTTCTCGCTGTACGCCAGTAGGTACAGTGTAACAATTGTTTAATTTAAAAAGAGGGAATAGTGTTGTAATAATGGCCAGGTCGAGTCTATAAATACAGTGCGGGATTCCGGAAGTGACGGAGGAACCGGCACATAAATAGGCCGATCGAAGTCCCGCAGCTCAGACCGAAACAACAAGACTTATCGACAACACCTGTAATTTGATATTGATTATTTATGATGATTTATGATCCATTGCCATCGACGTTGATTCTACATGTATAATTTGTGAGTATTATATTTCTATTATATTATATTGTAAGCTATTAATATGTAGCGTCTAATTTTTACAATAACTCTTTGATTCAGAAATTCAATCCAGTCAATTAACTGTTGCAAATAACTTATGAAGCGGACCATTACGAGTATAAAAATGAGATATCCTATAGAGTATAGTGCTTGTGTAGAGAGTTAGGAAATCAGAGAGATGTACAACACAATTTCAAAGATCCATCATGTTACCTTCATGTATGTGCCTTCACATTAATCTCTATTTAAATAATTACTGTTGAACAAATAAATAAAAACAAAAACAATTCATTAAACTTAACTGTTTTTGATACCAAACATTTTCACTCAGGAAAATAAACATTTGTCTGGTTTCCTCAATGAGATAATTGTTTTTGTGCACTCAAATCACGAGATATCCTCTTAATATACATGTGGTTGATGTCAGCGTCAATAAATTTGTTACCAATTGTTGTGCCCTTCGACAACTCTAGTCCACAGCATTAGATTCCTTGTGTCAAAGAAATGCCTATATATAAGTGGTATTTTTCTGCACCAACCCAAAATATGTTACTGTATCTATTACATTGAGAAGAAAAAAATACTGGGTTCATGTTTATGTGTGAAAAGATAAAAGATCTAATATATATTTTGGGACTTCTGTCTTGTTTGTTTGCAATGACCGGAAAAACTGCCTGACAGATTTTGACGAATTTTTATACCTAGGGTTACTTTTGTCTGGGGAATGTTTTGGACGGGTCAAATCGTGACCCCTGACCTGACCTTGACCTTCAAAAATGTCAATTCAAGGTCAAATCTGGTAAAACGGGACAGATTTAGACGAAATTTGATACCTATAGGTACCGGTACCTTTGTCCGGGGAGTCTTTTGGACGAGTCAAATCATGACCCCGACCAGATCTTGACCTTCAAAGTTCAATTCAAGGTCAAATCAGGTAAAACGGACAAATTTCGATAAATTTGAGACCTAGGGATACTTTTGTTCGGGGAGTGTTTTGGACGGGTCAAATCGTGACCCCGACCTAACCTTCAAAATGGTCAATTCAAGGTCAAATTGCGAATTTTGACGAAATTTGGTACCTACGGTTACTTTTGTCCGAGACAAATCGTGACCCCGACCTGACCTTGACCTTCAAAATGGTCAATTCAAGGTCAAATCGCCAGAAAGCAGAGGGGAAAGAGCCCGGACGAAGTCGGGTCCACCAGCTAGTACGAAATTGTATGATACAATTCCCAGTTAGGCAGGATGATGTGTGATGAAGATATCCAGGCAGCCCTGATAAAACAGTAATTTGTTTATTTTTGCAACTTTTCAACTAACTCTGAGAAAAGGTTTTTCAACTTGTGATAATAACAAACAAAATCAGCGAGATTTCAAGCATACCATTAAGTATAAATACTCCCACCCAAGACTAGGGTTGCTCATCAAAGATGGCTCTAATCCGGGTTTTTTTCCCTTCAGAATCATAACTCGGTTTTTGAACTCAACCGAGATATTGATTATAGTTGTGAAAGGTCCATATGCCCAAAAATGAAACGCAACCTTAACATCTAAGATGGCTTTTGTCGAGTCTGAGCCAATCCCTAGCCGCATCATGTAGAGAGGGTATTGTGAAAAGCATGTATACCAAAAATTATTGAAAGCGGTTCATATTTGTTAAAAGTTATTAAGTCGGACAGAATTTTCTAAGTCAAAATAAGTTGAAAATGAGGCGTAACTTTAAAAAAAAAAGTCGTACCAAACCGCAATTAGCATCATGCGGAGAGGCAGTCCTAAGGAGATCGCATACAAAACATTATTTAAATCGGTTCCTAGTTGTTCGAGTTATGAGGACGGACGGAATTTTCTAAGTCAAAATAAGTCGAAAATGAGGCGTAACATAAAAAAAAAAGTCGGACCGAACCGCAATTAGCATCATGCGGAGACGCAGTCCTAAGGAGATTGCATACAAAAAATTATTGAAATCGGTTCATAGTTGTTCGAGTTATGAGGACGGATGGACGGACACACGGAGGGAGAAAGCGTGATGGACGGACGCAGTCAATCCAGTATACCCCCCATTTTCTTCGAAAGTGGGGGTATAAAAAGGAGGACTCTAAAATGGAAAAAACATGAACGTCATTTGCCCCTCTTTTGAAATCAATCGTGATGGTGAACCTCCATACCAAATTTCAATCAGATCCTATAACCATTGGTTGAGATATATGCACAGGCTGAAAAAAACTCCACATTTCCACATAAACCAGATGACAGTGAAAACAACAATAGGCAATAGGAACCATGTAAGACAAACAGAATGTAACAAAAGTCCATCCCTGACAACAATCAGTGCAATCTACCAGGGGTCTCCCTCTCTGATTAGACAAGGGCTCGTCCAAGAGTGAAATTTGACAAGTTGCTAGGTTGTTGGAAGAGATGAACTCCTGTGACATACATGTATGTGAGCCTACATACAGTATTCTTTTATTTATATTTATGAGTATTAATTACCATGGAACTGTGCTGAAATTTTGCCAGAAAACATATTTGAAAGAGAAGACCAAGAAGGTTTTTGTAACCATGATATTATTGTTCAAAGTTATTTGCTATCATATTCCATCCATCATGAAAAAGGATGTCTTTTTTCGATGCAAATTTTTTTGGTGAGGCTTGTTCTACTGTCTTATAATACTTGAGCCATTCTTGAAATCCATTAAATTTGCATCTTTCTTTATTATCTAGATCATGCCATGAATCTCTAATCTGGCTAACGCTCGTAGAGATCAAATTCTATCAGTTCGAAACCCGGGAATTTTTTATAAGTTTTGACAGGGAACCGTATAAAGTCGAAAAATAACGCGGGAATGTACTTCTTTGTTCATACCTGTTGCTTAATGATTTATTCATCGGTACGTAAAGTTCCCAGCTCGATATTACATTATTTACGTGACTTTTGAGACCCGATTCCACGATAAATATTTATTTTATCCCCTGTCACGAAAATTCAATATCAGGTCACATTTTTCTTTAATTTTCTGTTGAAATTCAAGTAGAATAAATTTTGTACCTGTCAATTATAAAACAAGTGCCTCTATATCCCCTGGATTTCAGTATGTTCGTTTGTTCCCAAACTGGATTGTAGCGACTAGTATCATATTGACTTGGTCTGAAACCAAACAGGAGGATTGCTCAGAAGTTTTGATGCAGCAAGTTTTATCAAATGCATGTACCGGTAACATTAAACTATAATGTACGAATTTTTTTTTTTATAAAATATATTTATTACATGGTCCTACCCTTATTCCATTTTCATATCCGTGATTTAGAGAGAAATATATAGCTGCCTCTACAAATACTCACCCATCATGACATCACCAGGTGACATGATAATCAATATTATATGCCCAGAATCTTGTTATTGGTAATGTATATTCATGAATAAAATAAATAGCACCATTCAAATGGATATTTAGCAGTGTTAACATACTAACGGATCAGTATCTTGGAGGTCAGTGTTAATATAGTCCCTGCAGCAGCCAAGATCTGGAAGCTGTCAGCAGATCACTTGAGAAGATGCGATAGCACAGTTGTATCGGTAAGCTTGTCCAAGGTGGGGATTAAGAATTGTCCTCCTGAAATATGAATTTAGATATACAATTTACTATAGCCTACATGTACACTAGCCACACAACACCGAATCTACAGGTGCTATTATTCAGGTAATAATGGAATTAATTTATTGGCTTATTCAGTCTGTTAGCATCCCAATAGCATCAAATGACCTACTATAAACTGACAAATGTTCAGCAAATTTAACTGTACATATATACTGTATGTACAATGTAGGTATACCTATCGATACATGTAGTTAACTTTGTAAGTTGTAGTTTACAAGTTAGCCTCAGTCCGAAGGGATCATTGTCATCTCATTTTGGTCTTGCCTGAAAAGGTGCGTTGGGTACCCAGCTTGACCTTCAGTCCTGTTAAAGATGCATTATCCCATTAAACACCATTATTTCTGCATGAAGAATTGAAGACTTATACTGAGCCTGTGCCTCCATTTCTCTGATACAGTATATATAATCTATAGACTGATATTTCTGGATGGCCACACATACATGCAAGCTCAACCACCTGTCACAGCAGAGGGTCACACAAACAAGGAGTCAACAAAATGTATAGTGGATGCTTGTATAGGCTCCATTTCAGTATACATGTACCGTAGCTGTAGGCATATCTACCCTGCATGGTTGAGTGATTTTTTTTTCATGGTATCACTCTTTATCTACCATTTCCTATGAAATTCCCTAATAAAATTAGCGATAACAAATTGGCGATAATAAATATCTGCACCGTTACTGTACGGTGGTTGCGATACAAGGCACCCGTGACGCTGTTGACTGGTTCAAGATTATGAATGAACTGACGTCACATCAATCGCATGAATAATCAAAGCGACATTGCAGCGTATATTCTTGCGAACTATAAACAAATACCAACATGCCTACCATAATGGGTATTATGGTATGACATATCACAATTCACAAAGTAGCTAATATGTATTTGTTGGGTATATAAAACATGCAGTGTAAGGGATTTTGTCCATTGAATTCAATTTGCGTCAATAATATTCGAGTGAACTTGCAGATTAGGAGAATTTAGCAAAGCGAGCTACATGTAATCGCGTGACACAGATACCTTTGCAGGCTAGGAGAATTTAGTATTATTTACTCAAGAAAGCTAATCGTCGTTTCCATGGCCACAGAGTGACTCGGCGACCTAGTCGCTATATGGACATGAGTAGATCTGGGAGTGGGACGAGCTGGCCCGTTTCCAACCAGCCAACACAACAAAATGTGGCAACAATATCAATGACCCCTGAATCTGAATAATTTCAATGCATGGCCTTTTAGTTTTATGCATTTCAGCGTTTAATTGTATCCAGGAGGTCAGTTGTACTAAGTAACCTAATTTCGCGACAATGAATTATATTGAATAGAATTAATTGAATGTTTTCACACGGAAAACACTTATAAGTTATATTATATATTAATACAGACTATTAGTTAGTATTAGTACTATTACAGTAAATACTCACTTTGTGATTATCTTGTTTCAAGTTCGATCTGTATTCTGGTCGGTGTAGGAGCCTTGATTTGGCTGTAGGATCACCGTTGGACGACTTACGCTGTTAATGTTGTTGTTGATGTTAAATCACATGCGCTGGCCGAGTGGCCGTGTCCTCCAGGTGGTTCCATTCAATGATTGTTTTGACAAAGAATGAGTTGTTATACTATCAGACTATGTTTGTCCTTATTGTTTCATAGGAAAGCTTCTACGGTGGCTGATTTGCGACATGCACACAACATATATTATCTCGAGATCTCGACATAATTATCTCGAGATAATAACTCGAGATCTCGACATATTATCTCGAGATATTATCTCGAGATCTCGACTTAATTATCTCGAGATCTCGAGATAACATCTCGAGATCTCGACATGTTATCTCGAGATCTCGACCTAATTATCTCGAGATCTCGACATATTATCTCGAGATCTCGACTTAATTATCTCGAGATCTCGACATACCATGCATATTTAAACATCTAATGTAGTGGCAATGTGACAACAACCAAGATGTAACGCGAGCAAGTCGCTCTCTGTCTCTCACTCAAACTGTCTAATCTTCTCCCCTCTCTCTCTCTCTCTCTCTCTCTCTCTCTCTCTCTCTCGTTCTTTCATGAGTCCCGGTACATACAAATCGACTTGGTTCAAATCCGGGAATCTCGATTGATAATCTGGTACTCGGGTCTCTGTCCCTCCATCTCTCTCACTCTCTCTCTCTCTCTCTCACACCCTCTCTCTCACCCTGTCTGTCTGTCTCCCTCGCTCCAATGGACTTGGTTCAAATCCTGGAATCGAATCCGGATTATTCTCGACTGATAATCTGGGACTCTGTGTCTCTGTCTCTTTCCCACTCTATATCCCTCTGTCTGTATGTATGTATGTATGTATGTATGTATGTCTGTCTGTCTCTCTATCTCTCTCCCTCTGTCTGTCTGTCTGTCTCTCTCTCATTCGCTCATTAACTCCTGATCATATATATATATAAACTTAGGCGCACAAACTACATGATAAATTAATGGGAATATTGCATATTTGAATTCATATAGTACCCGTCTATCAGAATCGGTGCGACTAATTTTTATATTTTAGTCATTTAAGGTCGTATTGACCCTCTCCGCCGGACCCATATACTCCAATAGTATAGCGATGTATAGGGTATTCTGTCTGCTTAGGCGCACAAACTACTGGATAAATTATCTCTAGCAGGTTAGCCCGCCACCGGCGGCTTGTCCGAAACATGACATTTTTTTAATATTTTTTTTTAATTTTTCGCTCCACGCGTTTCAATAAGAAAAATTTGTACCCGGTAGCTCCACCCGTTTCCGAGATCTGGTCTGCGCATGCGCTGCACGGGCTCGGCGACCCGATAAAATTTGTACCCGGCGCAAGATACATTCACATACCAAATTTCAAGTCGATAGCTCCACCCGTTTCCGATATCTCGTCTGCGCATGGGCTCGCCAATACGACAGCGACGACCACCTGGTCAAACTACACTCACGTACCAAGTTTCGTCCCGATCGGTCGAGGTGTTGGTATCTGATGCAAAAGACGAAATTGTGAGTGTTGGTCAATAGTCCCCGCCGTGAACCTCATCGTCGCAAAGAGCGGACAGTCAATTAACCCCGTTGTGAACCTCAATCACCAACGCGACGTAAACATGTGTTGCGTTCTAAAAATAGGAAAGCATTTTCTCTGCATAATTCTGCAGATGCTAATAACGTTGCTCCCCGTAGGTAGCAATATCGTTGTTGTTGATATTTACGGCTTGGGGGCTATTTTCTTATTTAGCAAGTTTGAGCTCAATCGGTTCGAGTCTATAAAGGACACACTCATATATATGACACTTCCCGTGGGTAGCAAGTTTGAGCTCAATCGGCATTCCCTGGAATTTCCCGTAGATTGGCAGATTCCAGTAGCTTTTTATAACGGTATATCTGGGGAGAAATCTGATGCTATATTCGTGATTATCTGGGATGATTTCGGTATATAATTATATACTGTAAAAACAAAGCGCGCCATCCGTGCTCGCAGGGTTGGTCAGAAACAAATGTTTTTTTAATTTAATGTATGTTCCGTATATCTCTCTGCAGATGCAAATAGCGTTGAATGGCAAACAGACGCTCTTTATAGAGATGCGTCAAAAACAAACGCTCATTAAATAATCACTTGATTAACCCACGCCGTGCCTTTGCGGTGATTTGAGATTGGAGAACGGGTGCTCTGAGCTTTTCTAAACTGCGACCACGGTCGTGTCGGTGGAATTTGACACTTACATAGGAAGTTTGAGCTCAATCTGTACACGCGTTTTGGATTCTATGAAGTACACACACACACACATACACACATATATACGAAGTCTCAAAATATATAGTATAGAGAGAGAGAGAGAGAGAGAGAGAGAGAGAGAGAGAGAGAGAGAGAGAGGAAGAGAGAGAGACAGACAGACAGATAGAGGGAGATAGAGTGAGAAAGAGACAGAGACACAGAGTCCCAGATTATCAATCGAGAATAAGCCGGATTCGATTCCCGGATTTGAACCAAGTCGATTGGAGCGAGGGAGGCAGACAGACAGAGTGAGAGAGAGCGTGAGAGAGAATGGGAGAGAGGGAGGGACAGAGACCCGAGTCACAGATTATCAATCGAGATTCTCGGATTTGAACCAAGTCGATTTGTATGTACCGGGACTCATGGAAGAACGAGAGAGAGAGAGAGAGAGAGAGAGAGAGGGAGAGCGAGAGAGAGAGAGAGATGGGAGACAGACAGACAGTTTGAGTGAGAGACAGAGAGCGACTTGCTCGCGTTCCATCTTGGTTGTTGTCACATTGCCACTACATCAGATGTTTAAATATGCTTGTTATGTCGATATCTCGAGATAATTAAGTCGAGATCTCGAGATAATATGTCGAGATCTCGAGATAATTAAGTCGAGATCTCGAGTTATTATCTCGAGATCTCGAGATAATTAAGTCGAGATCTCGAGATAATATCTCGAGATCTCGAGATATTATCTCGAGATCTCGAGATAATTATGTCGAGATCTCGAGATAATATATGTTGTGTGCATGTCGCAAATCAGCCACCGTAAAGCTTCAACTAGTTATAAGAGGACGAAAGTCTTGTAAATATTCTTAGATCTATCTTCTATTCAAGTTGAAATGAAACTCAGTGAAATTTGCCCGCGTGAATTAGAGTTTGGCATCCGCAGGACACCTGATTCTCAAAGAACACAGAATCTTGAGTGACAGCAAAATAAAAATTTGGCAAAATGTATTATCCCGACACGGAGTATGACCTTTACCTTTATATGCAGAGCCAATCAGAGCACGTCCATAGCACATGTGCACACCGGGGCCTATGCTTAAGCCATTCTATTTTTAGATACTGAGTTATTTGGCAACGGTAATAAATTCCGACCACATTTAGGTCATATTCGATTCCTTATCGTCCGCGCTCGAAATTCTTCACATCGCGCTCTGGCTCTCATCTTAATTACAGAGGCCATTGCCGCAATTTGGTATACCAGAAATCCTATACATTGTGGTCAGCGCCGGCTTAATTATCATGTAACTACCCGGATAGTCCATCCGCCACATATCCTCATTTTGGCCTTTTTATCACGGCTTCGAACCCGAGTTTTAGTAGATCACCATCGGCTGTCCAGTAATAGTTTCGCCGAATTATGGCTCCTTTCCCCTGACATCTGTACTCTTGATGCCGATGATTTAGTAACCTTTTCATTTTAACTCCACTCTTCTCTTTATCCCTGTTTATATGTCTGTTTGCTTAATTTCTTTATTTCAGGTACTTGCTGTGTCCTGGTACACATATACCTTAATTTGTTTCTTTTAGTTTCTCGTTTCAGGCAGTTTCTGTGAGCTTCGTCCACACATGTCTTTTTATATATTATGTTGTCTTGTCGCCTTTGCTTATCGTTTCAATTAAAATCAAAAAAAACAAAACAAAAAACAAAATATATACAGAAAAAAATAATATTCAAAATTTTATATTGAGGAAAAGATGGACCGTCTTTTGGCCATTATCGGTCCCACGGACAGTGATGAGTAGTCCTTTTGTGGCCCGTACCACCCGTAACAGTTTGTTCAACTTATGGCGATTATTCTAAGGACCCTCCTGATTCTCGTTCGGCCCGATGACCAGGACTGAGTCCGCCCTCTATTTAAAAAAAATAATATATATATATATATATATAAAAAAAATACACAGTATGTGTAGTGTGCGATATTCGATGTCGGACTGACGCTGCGACAGCTATGCAGATCGACTAACCCGCTTCCAGGGTGTATTCAGCTTTTTCCGTTATCTATTTGTTCTTATATCCTGTTTCAAGATGACTGAGCTGGACCCGAGACTCAACACTTCCCGGGACTCCATCAAACAAGGTTTGTGCGATCCACCACCTGTCACTGACACCCTTTCCGCACCGCCGGAACCACCACCTCCGCCTCCCGTTCAGAAGGTTTCTATCTCTCCCGACGTTGGGTACGACGTCACGTCCTCTGACCCATTGGATCCATACAAGGGAACTTATGGCACTAATACATCACTTCTTGCGGATGATGTTAAACACGGCTTGTGGGACAGATCTACTAATATTTTTCTCCGTGGTCCCCGTCCGGGGCGCGTGAATTCCACGTTGCTGGCGGAAAAAATTACAGAACGGATTCCAAGGGTCGGCATTACGGCTATCCATCGCGGTCAGGATAGCCGTGAGTGGACCATTGTTTTTTCTGATGAAGGCTTCGTCCAAGACTTCCGGATTCTCAAACCTCCTTTTTCACCCATGGTGGGGATCACAACTGTAGCCGAACTTTCGCGGTACGTGCCCCGCGCGCACACTGTCAAGATAAACTGGCTCCCATTTTGCGTCCCGCATTCGGTAGTTATTGCAAGCCTTACGGAATACGGGGCAGTGATGGAAATTGAGTATGAATCTTTCAGAGCCGTCGGCCAAGAAATCGCTAACGGCCGTCGGCGGCTTCGCATGATATTTGTTGATCCGGATATCACCCATTATTGCTGGATGTAAAGTGTTCTATACTGTAGCGGGGAGAGCGCCCATGTGCCTGAAATGTGGAGAGCGTGGACATGTGAGAATGACCTGCCCAGACAATCACTTTTCCCCGTCGGGCAGCGGCAGTCCGTCGGCACAAATGCCGGCCAGCAACACCTTCAGTGGCACCCCCGGATGAAGGTCACGTGACCCTGTCTGCAGATTCCCACTCGGAATCGGAGGCACCGTTAGCACCAGAGCAGGATTACATGCCTCCTCCCTCTTTCCAGGAGGAGCTCCAAAATGACTTCCAGATGTCTTCGTCTGAGTCCGGGTCAGAATTGGATGTGGAACACGTATCGAATTCGGACAGTCCACTGTCCCCAGACATTAACCGTATAGAAGTGTTAGACACTCGCGCGGCTGGGGGAGGCAGTAAGCGACAGCATGAGGGTGACGAGGAACCAGGACACCTGATTCTCAAAGAACACAGAATCTTGAGTGACAGCAAAATAAAAATTTGGCAAAATGTATTATCCCGACACGGAGTATGACCTTTACCTTTATATGCAGAGCCAATCAGAGCACGTCCATAGCACATGTGCACACCGGGGCCTATACTGAGTTATTTGGCAACGGTAATAAATTCCGACCACATTTAGGTCATATTCGATTCCTTATCGTCCGCGCTCGAAATTCTTCACATCGCGCTCTGGCTCTCATCTTAATTACAGAGGCCATTGCCGCAATTTGGTATACCAGAAATCCTATACATTGTGGTCAGCGCCGGCTTAATTATCATGTAACTACCCGGATAGTCCATCCGCCACATATCCTCATTTTGGCCTTTTTATCACGGCTTCGAACCCGAGTTTTAGTAGATCACCATCGGCTGTCCAGTAATAGTTTCGCCGAATTATGGCTCCTTTCCCCTGACATCTGTACTCTTGATGCCGATGATTTAGTAACCTTTTCATTTTAACTCCACTCTTCTCTTTATCCCTGTTTATATGTCTGTTTGCTTAATTTCTTTATTTCAGGTACTTGCTGTGTCCTGGTACACATATACCTTAATTTGTTTCTTTTAGTTTCTCGTTTCAGGCAGTTTCTGTGAGCTTCGTCCACACATGTCTTTTTATATATTATTTTGTCTTGTCGCCTTTGCTTATCGTTTCAATTAAAATAAAACAAAACAAAACAAAAAACAAAATATATACAGAAAAAAATAATATTCAAAATTTTATATTGAGGAAAAGATGGACCGTCTTTTGGCCATTATCGGTCCCACGGACAGTGATGAGTAGTCCTTTTGTCGCCCGTACCACCCGTAACAGTTTGTTCAACTTATGGCGATTATTCTAAGGACCCTCCTGGTCTTGTGATTCTCGTTCGGCCCGATGACCAGGACTGAGTCCGCCCTCTATTTAAAAAAAATAATATATATATATATATATATAAAAAAAATACACAGTATGTGTAGTGTGCGATATTCGATGTCGGACTGACGCTGCGACAGCTATGCAGATCGACTAACCCGCTTCCAGGGTGTATTCAGCTTTTTCCGTTATCTATTTGTTCTTATATCCTGTTTCAAGATGACTGAGCTGGACCCGAGACTCAACACTTCCCGGGACTCCACCAAACAAGGTTTGTGCGATCCACCACCTGTCACTGACACCCTTTCTGCACCGCCGGAACCACCACCTCCGCCTCCCGTTCAGAAGGTTTCTATCTCTCCCGACGTTGGGTACGACGTCACGTCCTCTGACCCATTGGATCCATACAAGGGAACTCATGGCACTAATACATCACTTCTTGCGGATGATGTTAAACACGGCTTGTGGGACAGATCTACTAATATTTTTCTCCGTGGTCCCCGTCCGGGGCGCGTGAATTCCACGTTGCTGGCGGAAAAAATTACAGAACGGATTCCAAGGGTCGGCATTACGGCTATCCATCGCGGTCAGGATAGCCGTGAGTGGACCATTGTTTTTTCTGATGAAGGCTTCGTCCAAGACTTCCGGATTCTCAAACCTCCTTTTTCACCCATGGTGGGGATCACAACTGTAGCCGAACTTTCGCGGTACGTGCCCCGCGCGCACACTGTCAAGATAAACCGGCTCCCATTTTGCGTCCCGCATTCGGTAGTTATTGCAAGCCTTACGGAATACGGGGCAGTGATGGAAATTGAGTATGAATCTTTCAGAGCCGTCGGCCAAGAAATCGCTAACGGCCGTCGGCGGCTTCGCATGATATTTGTTGATCCGGATATCACCCATTATTGCTGGATGTAAAGTGTTCTATACTGTAGCGGGGAGAGCGCCCATGTGCCTGAAATGTGGAGAGCGTGGACATGTGAGAATGACCTGCCCAGACAATCACTTTTCCCCGTCGGGCAGCGGCAGTCCGTCGGCACAAATGCCGGCCAGCAACACCTTCAGTGCCACCCCCGGATGAAGGTGACGTGACCCTGTCTGCAGATTCCCACTCGGAATCGGAGGCACCGTTAGCACCAGAGCAGGATTACATGCCTCCTCCCTCTTTCCAGGAGGAGCTCCAAAATGACTTCCAGATGTCTTCGTCTGAGTCCGGGTCAGAATTGGATGTGGAACACGTTTCGAATTCGGACAGTCCACTGTCCCCAGACATTAACCGTATAGAAGTGTTAGACACTCGCGCGGCTGGGGGAGGCAGTAAGCGACAGCATGAGGGTGACGAGGAACCAGGACACCTGATTCTCAAAGAACACAGCATCTTGAGTGACAGCAAAATAAAAATTTGGCAAAATGTATTATCCCGACACAGAGTATGACCTTTACCTTTATATGCAGAGCCAATCAGAGCACGTCCATAGCACATGTGCACACCGGGGCCTATGCTTAAGCCATTCTATTTTTAGATACTGAGTTATTTGGCAACGGTAATAAATTCCGACCACATTTAGGTCATATTCGATTCCTTATCGTCCGCGCTCGAAATTCTTCACATCGCGCTCTGGCTCTCATCTTAATTACAGAGGCCATTGCCGCAATTTGGTATACCAGAAATCCTATACATTGTGGTCAGCGCCGGCTTAATTATCATGTAACTACCCGGATAGTCCATCCGCCACATATCCTCATTTTGGCCTTTTTATCACGGCTTCGAACCCGAGTTTTAGTAGATCACCATCGGCTGTCCAGTAATAGTTTCGCCGAATTATGGCTCCTTTCCCCTGACATCTGTACTCTTGATGCCGATGATTTAGTAACCTTTTCATTTTAACTCCACTCTTCTCTTTATCCCTGTTTATATGTCTGTTTGCTTAATTTCTTTATTTCAGGTACTTGCTGTGTCCTGGTACACATATACCTTAATTTGTTTCTTTTAGTTTCTCGTTTCAGGCAGTTTCTGTGAGCTTCGTCCACACATGTCTTTTTATATATTATTTTGTCTTGTCGCCTTTGCTTATCGTTTCAATTAAAATAAAACAAAACAAAACAAAAAACAAAATATATACAGAAAAAAATAATATTCAAAATTTTATATTGAGGAAAAGATGGACCGTCTTTTGGCCATTATCGGTCCCACGGACAGTGATGAGTAGTCCTTTTGTCGCCCGTACCACCCGTAACAGTTTGTTCAACTTATGGCGATTATTCTAAGGACCCTCCTGGTCTTGTGATTCTCGTTCGGCCCGATGACCAGGACTGAGTCCGCCCTCTATTTAAAAAAAATAATATATATATATATATATATAAAAAAAATACACAGTATGTGTAGTGTGCGATATTCGATGTCGGACTGACGCTGCGACAGCTATGCAGATCGACTAACCCGCTTCCAGGGTGTATTCAGCTTTTTCCGTTATCTATTTGTTCTTATATCCTGTTTCAAGATGACTGAGCTGGACCCGAGACTCAACACTTCCCGGGACTCCACCAAACAAGGTTTGTGCGATCCACCACCTGTCACTGACACCCTTTCTGCACCGCCGGAACCACCACCTCCGCCTCCCGTTCAGAAGGTTTCTATCTCTCCCGACGTTGGGTACGACGTCACGTCCTCTGACCCATTGGATCCATACAAGGGAACTCATGGCACTAATACATCACTTCTTGCGGATGATGTTAAACACGGCTTGCGGGACAGATCTACTAATATTTTTCTCCGTGGTCCCCGTCCGGGGCGCGTGAATTCCACGTTGCTGGCGGAAAAAATTACAGAACGGATTCCAAGGGTCGGCATTACGGCTATCCATCGCGGTCAGGATAGCCGTGAGTGGACCATTGTTTTTTCTGATGAAGGCTTCGTCCAAGACTTCCGGATTCTCAAACCTCCTTTTTCACCCATGGTGGGGATCACAACTGTAGCCGAACTTTCGCGGTACGTGCCCCGCGCGCACACTGTCAAGATAAACCGGCTCCCATTTTGCGTCCCGCATTCGGTAGTTATTGCAAGCCTTACGGAATACGGGGCAGTGATGGAAATTGAGTATGAATCTTTCAGAGCCGTCGGCCAAGAAATCGCTAACGGCCGTCGGCGGCTTCGCATGATATTTGTTGATCCGGATATCACCCATTATTGCTGGATGTAAAGTGTTCTATACTGTAGCGGGGAGAGCGCCCATGTGCCTGAAATGTGGAGAGCGTGGACATGTGAGAATGACCTGCCCAGACAATCACTTTTCCCCGTCGGGCAGCGGCAGTCCGTCGGCACAAATGCCGGCCAGCAACACCTTCAGTGCCACCCCCGGATGAAGGTGACGTGACCCTGTCTGCAGATTCCCACTCGGAATCGGAGGCACCGTTAGCACCAGAGCAGGATTACATGCCTCCTCCCTCTTTCCAGGAGGAGCTCCAAAATGACTTCCAGATGTCTTCGTCTGAGTCCGGGTCAGAATTGGATGTGGAACACGTTTCGAATTCGGACAGTCCACTGTCCCCAGACATTAACCGTATAGAAGTGTTAGACACTCGCGCGGCTGGGGGAGGCAGTAAGCGACAGCATGAGGGTGACGAGGAACCAGGACACCTGATTCTCAAAGAACACAGCATCTTGAGTGACAGCAAAATAAAAATTTGGCAAAATGTATTATCCCGACACAGAGTATGACCTTTACCTTTATATGCAGAGCCAATCAGAGCACGTCCATAGCACATGTGCACACCGGGGCCTATGCTTAAGCCATTCTATTTTTAGATACTGAGTTATTTGGCAACGGTAATAAATTCCGACCACATTTAGGTCATATTCGATTCCTTATCGTCCGCGCTCGAAATTCTTCACATCGCGCTCTGGCTCTCATCTTAATTACAGAGGCCATTGCCGCAATTTGGTATACCAGAAATCCTATACATTGTGGTCAGCGCCGGCTTAATTATCATGTAACTACCCGGATAGTCCATCCGCCACATATCCTCATTTTGGCCTTTTTATCACGGCTTCGAACCCGAGTTTTAGTAGATCACCATCGGCTGTCCAGTAATAGTTTCGCCGAATTATGGCTCCTTTCCCCTGACATCTGTACTCTTGATGCCGATGATTTAGTAACCTTTTCATTTTAACTCCACTCTTCTCTTTATCCCTGTTTATATGTCTGTTTGCTTAATTTCTTTATTTCAGGTACTTGCTGTGTCCTGGTACACATATACCTTAATTTGTTTCTTTTAGTTTCTCGTTTCAGGCAGTTTCTGTGAGCTTCGTCCACACATGTCTTTTTATATATTATTTTGTCTTGTCGCCTTTGCTTATCGTTTCAATTAAAATCAAAAAAAACAAAACAAAAAACAAAATATATACAGAAAAAAATAATATTCAAAATTTTATATTGAGGAAAAGATGGACCGTCTTTTGGCCATTATCGGTCCCACGGACAGTGATGAGTAGTCCGTTTGTCGCCCGTACCACCCGTAACAGTTTGTTCAACTTATGGCGATTATTCTAAGGACCCTCCTGGTCTTGTGATTCTCGTTCGGCCCGATGACCAGGACTGAGTCCGCCCTCTATTTAAAAAAAATAATATATATATATATATATATATAAAAAATACACAGTATGTGTAGTGTGCGATATTCGATGTCGGACTGACGCTGCGACAGCTATGCAGATCGACTAACCCGCTTCCAGTGTGTATTCAGCTTTTTCCGTTATCTATTTGTTCTTATATCCTGTTTCAAGATGACTGAGCTGGACCCGAGACTCAACACTTCCCGGGACTCCATCAAACAAGGTTTGTGCGATCCACCACCTGTCACTGACACCCTTTCCACACCGCCGGAACCACCACCTCCGCCTCCCGTTCAGAAGGTTTCTATCTCTCCCGACGTTGGGTACGACGTCACGTCCTCTGACCCATTGGATCCATACAAGGGAACTTATGGCACTAATACATCACTTCTTGCGGATGATGTTAAACACGGCTTGTGGGACAGATCTACTAATATTTTTCTCCGTGGTCCCCGTCCGGGGCGCGTGAATTCCACGTTGCTGGCGGAAAAAATTACAGAACGGATTCCAAGGGTCGGCATTACGGCTATCCATCGCGGTCAGGATAGCCGTGAGTGGACCATTGTTTTTTCTGATGAAGGCTTCGTCCAAGACTTCCGGATTCTCAAACCTCCTTTTTCACCCATGGTGGGGATCACAACTGTAGCCGAACTTTCGCGGTACGTGCCCCGCGCGCACACTGTCAAGATAAACTGGCTCCCATTTTGCGTCCCGCATTCGGTAGTTATTGCAAGCCTTACGGAATACGGGGCAGTGATGGAAATTGAGTATGAATCTTTCAGAGCCGTCGGCCAAGAAATCGCTAACGGCCGTCGGCGGCTTCGCATGATATTTGTTGATCCGGATATCACCCATTATTGCTGGATGTAAAGTGTTCTATACTGTAGCGGGGAGAGCGCCCATTTGCCTGAAATGTGGAGAGCGTGGACATGTGAGAATGACCTGCCCAGACAATCACTTTTCCCCGTCGGGCAGCGGCAGTCCGTCGGCACAAATGCCGGCCAGCAACACCTTCAGTGCCACCCCCGGATGAAGGTCACGTGACCCTGTCTGCAGATTCCCACTCGGAATCGGAGGCACCGTTAGCACCAGAGCAGGATTACATGCCTCCTCCCTCTTTCCAGGAGGAGCTCCAAAATGACTTCCAGATGTCTTCGTCTGAGTCCGGGTCAGAATTGGATGTGGAACACGTATCGAATTCGGACAGTCCACTGTCCCCAGACATTAACCGTATAGAAGTGTTAGACACTCGCGCGGCTGGGGGAGGCAGTAAGCGACAGCATGAGGGTGACGAGGAACGTCACCCTCCTGCCAAGATAAATGTGCAGGAAGTCCCAGCACCTGATTAATGTGGTTTATAATTGTGTATTTCTATTCTCTACGACCCTCGTTAACGTCCCTGATTTTCCCTTTTGCCTTCTGGACATATTGTGTTGCCTTTTTCTTCACGACCTCTAGCTTTTCCTCTGAATTTTGCACCTGCCCACCGACTCACCTTTACGCCAGATCCATTGGGGACTGGCTGTTTTTTGTGTATTTCTGTATCTATTTATATGTCCCTTGTCTCGTTTTGTACTTCACCTTTTCGACTTTCCATGGATAAACTTTACATAGCCTCTTTAAATGTGTGCGATCTTCGCAATACACAGACTCTTCTGGCCCTTAAGTATCTCTTCCTTTTTGATAGGGTCGACATGCTTTTCCTTCAGGAAACGCACGTCAAAGACTATCAACTTGGACAGGACCTTCAATATAAATTAGATTGCAAAGGTTTTTGGTCCTATGGTACTAACCGCTCATGCGGCACGGCGATTTTTATCAGAAATTCCCTACAACACACCGTGATTAAATCTTTTTCGGATATGGAAGGCCGCTGCGCGGGCGTCGATGTCGACGTCTCCGGAGTGGCTTTCCGTTTCCTTTCCTTTTATGGACCTCAAGGACCCGACCAAAATCGCGACCTTATTTTCCAAACTTTACTCCCCCATTTAGTCACCAGCCGATCAGTCATTTTAGGTGGAGATTTTAATTTCATAGTTCAGGATGATGCTTAGTGTCGAAGATTTACGGGATTTTCCCGATTTCACGTACATAGATGGATGTAAGGTGCTAATTACGTTAGTGGGGCGCCCCCCAGTGTGCTTGAAATGTGGGGACAGAGGGCACGTTCGGGCCACCTGTCCCCAGAATGGGAGACAACCACGGTCGTACGCAGAAGCAGCGAAAAGAGATGCAGCATCGCATGCGGAACAGAGAAGGACAGAAAGTAAAGTTCCGCCTGAGCCGGGGACTAAACCCCCCTCCCAGGCCAGTGGTGATGGATCGAAGTGCGAGCCTTCTCATTCTGGGAAAACTCCCCCTGTTTCCAATACACCAGTGGTCCCCACGGGGAGTATTGCAGAGCAGACGGACTCTGGCGCTACCCCGGGGGACAGTGTAAGTGTGAGTGTAAATGTTATTCCTGAAACTCCTGAAACTCTCGAAGAGATGGTTACTGCCATAACAACAGGATCAAGGAAACGCAAAAATGACGATGCTGGGGAAAAACCCAGCCGAAGAAAGGTGATCCCCACGGAGACTTTGGATCTTTCCGACACGGACACGGAAATAGAAGAGGAGAAGAGTGAATCGGAATCAGGCACGATCACGGAAGAGGGATCTGCAGACGAAGACCCGGGCTGACTTTCTAGCTAAAACTTTTTATTATGACTTACAAATTACACATGACCTGGATACGCCCCCGAATTATTCTGACTCTTCAACTCCGGCAAGCGAACTTGGATCCGTCCCTGAACTTTCCATCAGCCCACTTCTCTCAACCTAAGCCTGACCTATATTGTCAGGCTGTCGGAAATGGACACACATCTTTAATTTAATTTGTTTAAATATGGTTTCAATACCGCCCGCGCTGGTCGCGGCTTTTATTTAGGTCAAATTATTTATCCCTTCTTTGTTGTAGCCAAGCCACCTCCAATAACAATGACAAACCGCTCAAAAACGAGGCAGACGAATCATTCACAAACAACAAAGACAAAGCCAAATTTTTTGCGACGTCATTACAAAACATCCACAAAACCCACCAGGGGGACCAATTGATGGGAAATTCAGGAAAAAAGTAATTGAACATGTAAGACAATATAAACAAACTTACGGTTCCTTAAAATACCCCATACCAGAGGCAGATGACAAGCATATACTGGCAACTCCCATCTCCTCCCTAGAAATTCAAGACTGCCTCAAGCGTGCGAAACCAAACAAAGCCCCAGGGGACGACGAATTAACCTTCGGCATAATCAAACAAGGCCCCAAATCACTGTTCGATAGATTAGAACTAATATATAACAAATGTCTACAGCACGGATACTTTCCTAAATCCTGGAAATCCGCTATCGGGGTGATGATATCAAAACCGGGCAAAGACCACAAAATAGCTACCAACTTTAGACCAATCAGCCTACTTCAGTGTATGGGTAAACTTTTTGAAAGAATCATCAGCACTAGATTACTATCCTACTTAGAGAACAAAAACTTTTAAAATAAATTTCAACGTGCATATCGTAAAGGCAAAGATGGAACCGAACACATCTACAGAATAGTTGAAGATATGCGCACAGCATTGGGTCGTGATTGGGAGGGGGCCGCCATTTTCTTGGATGTAGAAAAGGCCTTTGACTCCGTGTGGCACCATGGCCTTCGCTACAAACTAAAAACAACAACCGACATACCCACCAAAATGTTACGACTCATATCATCATTTCTCATGCACAGATCTATCAAAGTTAGGGTGGGTGACGAAATCTCAGACAATGTTGACCTCAAAGCAGGTACTCCTCAAGGGTCGGTCCTAAGCCCGCTACTTTTCCTAATATACGTCAATGACATCCCCAAACTCAACGCCAAAAAAACTCAGTTAATTGTATTTAGTAGAAAACATACTAAAAGCAAACTAAATTTATCCATCTTTGGGGAAACTTTCGAACAAACCCAGGAAGCAACTCTATTAGGCATAACCCTCGACAACAGATTATCTTTTCACCCCATATTAAAAACATTTCGACCAGGGCCTCCCAAAGAATTGGGCTATTAAGGATGCTCAGGGGCACCTCATGGGGACTCAATCCAGAAACCCTGATTAAACTTTATAAGCAATTTATACGACCCATTATGGAATATGGGGCCATAATAATAGCCGATCTTCCAAAATCCACACTCAACAAACTCCAAATTATACAGAAGAATGGCCCTTCAGGAAAACATACGTACCCCATCAGAACGTTACATGATACAGCCGATATATCAACTATCCGCGTCAGATTACAAGTACTAGCCGCAAACAGTCTCATAAGACTACAAGGCAGTACTTTAGTCGACGAACTAGAACTTAGAAAAACATTACTCACCAAAGACAAAACAAAAGCAGCTGGCCGACGAGGCGAAGTTGGTTCTGGTTCACCGGAATAAACCCCTCATTGGTCAGGCCATCACTCCCCCAATTCAACGAACACTTCCCAATCAACATAAACAAATAGACGTATCTCACAAAACTCATAAAACGCTAGGTCGATCAAGTTACTAACACAGTTCAATCAAAAGGAAAGTAAGTATACAAGTAGACATCACATTATCGAGTCAGCCCCACCAGGAAGACATGTACTTATGAATTATGTTTCAACAGGGCTCGATGAGACGTACTGCTCATCGACAGGATATCACAGTGAATTGGCCACGCCCTCTCTGCAGTAAAGCAAGCCCTAGATAAAATCCACTGGTAATACTCAGCTTAAACAACCTATTGGGTATGTACTAACCCATGTATGCAACATCCGCAATATCGACCGTCTAACATAATATTAAAACGTAGGGTAGCGGGCTCCGGCCCTAGATGGCTCCTTGGGCGCTGATGAATGTCCTCGGGCGGCATAGATACCCTTTTGGTGGCCGTATTATAAGCCATTGAGTAATTATCTCCTTCAAAATGACTAACCTGCTAACTCTTTAATATAAAACTTATAGTATTACCCCGCACACTGATCAGATTTTCGATGATAAAAACTCCATTCAACGTTTTCAGGCACTAGAACCTTTGTCACCAGCGGAGGGCTCTCCTTCAAGCCACAGTCAGATGGGGGACGTTTTATACCTAGAATATGTACAGTAAAGATCATTTAGTTACCTTTCAGTATAACGCATGCTTTGGTTGTTTCTAGTCTTCTGAAGTATGGTGTGGTAAAGGAAATTAACTATGAGTCGTTTACAGTTGAGGGACAAGAAGTTGCGAATGGCAGACGTAAAGTCATAATTGTTCTGGATCAAACAGATCCGAGCAGTGTTCCGGATTTTATGTACATTGGAGGATATAGGGTGTTCCTTACTGTGTCAGGGAAACCTTCGCTGTGCTTAAAGTGTGGGGAGCGTGGTCATATTAGGAATACTTGCCCTGGCAAAAAGTCTGGGCCAGATATTTTCAGACCTTCAGGTGTAAGATCTAAGCCAACAAATAGCAATGAATGAGTAGAGGTAACACGCCGACAGCCTCGTGGCGATTATATGCCACCTCCAGCAATGTCGCTTTCGATGAATCGTGTAGAAAGGGAGAAGTATCAGCAGTCTCCGCCCTTAGATGATATCCTTAAGGATGATCTTCACCTCTCTGATTCTGAGGGGGACCAAGAGGAATTAGCTTCGGAAGAGCTTGGCTCTGAAAACTCTATTCGAGATTCTCCGCTTTCCCCTGATGGTAACATGGAAGTGCAAGACACTAGCGTTGCCACGGGGGTGCCTCAGCTTCAAAGAGAGACCGTTCTTCTGAAGAGGATGACCTTGATCATCCTCCTCTCAAGCATATAATTAAACAAGTGCCAACTGGTTAAATGATATGTACATGTATATATAACTTTGTACCTCGACATATGCTTATGTCCCTGAATTATGCTTTAGCCTATCGTTTAATGTGTCTAACCCACTTGATCACGAACTTTGCTTTTTCCCTGGATAAATGCGCCTGCCTACTGATTTCACCTTACGCCAGATCTTATTTTTCACTCAAAGAATTAACATGGATCCTCTCCATATCGCATGCCTTAACATCTATGGTCTTCGTGATCGGAAGACTGTACAGGCAATCAAATACCTCTTCCTTTTGATGTGGTCGACGTGCTTTTTCTACAAGAAACGCACGTCGACCACTATCAACACGGACAGGGTTTAAACCATACCTTAGATTGTAAAGGATTTTGGTCTTTTGGCGGCACGGCAATTTTATTTCGCAATTCTTTGAATTTAAATATAGTGCGTTCCTTTTCGGATATGGATGGCCACTTCGTGGGTGTCGATGTTGACATCTCCGGAGGGGCCTTCCGTTTCCTTTCTTTCTATGGACCCCAATGTCAAGACCTAGATCGTGAACAAATTTTTCAAAGATTACTCCCTCATCTTGTTTCTAGTCGCATAATCATTTTAGGTGGTGATTTTAATTTTATAGTTGACTCGCGGTATGATAAAGTAGGTGGTAATACCCCTAGATCCTCTATCGGCCCCAGTTATTGGAAAGCCAACACTTCTTTATTTAAGGATCCAGACTTCCAATCTGATTTTGTTGCATTTTGGTATGCTCGCACCGCGTCTGTGTCTGGCAGTAATGTCTCACAGGCGTGGTGGGAGCAGATCAAGGTCGACATTAAGTCATATATACAAAATTATGCTAACCTTAAGTCTGCAAATACTAAAGCTTCTCTCTGTAAGTTAGAAAAAGAATATCGGCTTTTACTTCAGGCTGAGAAATAATTCCCTGGGAAATATGCTGCACAACTTGCCCCGCTTAAGGATAGTATTAAATCATTTCATGCTGCTAACGCAGAAGGTGCCTATATCCGATCACGTTCCAACATTCTTAATTCCCGTGACGGGTCATCTCAATTTTTTCACTCCTTGGAACGCTCGCGCAGTGCGAAGAAAGTAATATCCGCTATTACCACTAATGGTATTACCTATACTAAACCCCGGATATTAATTCCCAATTTACTGACTATTGGTCCCGATTATTCACCAAAGACTGACCCACAGGCAGCAGACTTTTTTCTACATGACTTACCTACCTTATCTGATTTTGATATGGACCTCTGTAAAGCCCCTCTTCGTCTCGAGTAATTGAACTCTGCCCTTTCCGATATGGCTTCTGGCAAATCCCCTGGTCCAGATGGACTCCCTGCAGAATTTTATAAAACCTTTGCCCCTCAGATTTTGCCCCGCTTATTACAATTATATATTAACTGCTTTCAAACGAAATTGCCAATATCCCAACGCACGTCGCTTATTATTATGTTTCTTAAAGACCCCACCCACCCTGAACTTGTGTCTAATTATCGTCCCATCAGCCTCCTTAATGTCGATTATAAGATTTTATCCAAAACACTTTGTAACAGGCTTAAATTGGTAATCTCTTCTATTGTTTGTGATGATCAAACATGTGGCGTCCCAGGTCGCACAATTATTGATAACTTACATTTATTGCGCAACATTCAAGATTATTGTAAACATAAAAATCTACCCTGCGCCTTTATTAGCTTAGACCAGCAGAAAGCTTTTGATAGGGTAGATCATGCGTATTTATTTAACACACTTTCTTCCTTTGGTTTCGGAGAAAACTTTATTGCCTGGGTACGGCTTTTATATAATGATATTTATTCCAGCCTTTTAATTAATCAATTTACATCCGATCCTTTTCCAGTTACTAGGTCAGTCAGACAAGGCTGCAGTCTTTTTCCCCTTCTGTATATGTTATGTCTGGAACCTCTGTTATGCCGTTTCAGAGCGAACCCCTTGATAGTAGGTTTAACAGTTCCTGGTGAGCCTACCCCTTTTAAGACTACTGAGTATGCTGATGACGTTACTCTGTTTCTTACCACTGATGCATCTATTGATGAAACTCTGGATACATTAGCTCATTTCGGTGCCGCCTCAGGTTCCAAGCTTAATCTTAATAAATCCGTAGGATTATTCCTCGGTAGTTGGAGTCACCGTGCTGACACGTCGTACGGATTGAAATGGTCTAAATCACATAAAATTTTAGGTTTGCTATTTGGCTCTGCAGTAACTACAGATGATCACTTTCACAATTTATTTAAAAAAAATTCTAAAACTCTACAGTTCGGCCGTACTGTTAATTTAGCCCAATTTGCGAAAGCTTCCTACCTGAATGTTTTTTGCTTTAGCAAATTATGGTATTACATCTCAATAGTACCCTTACCTGCCCATTATTCCACACTTTTTCAGAGGGCTGCTTTCATATTTTTCTGCAACGCTCACGTTGAACCCCTCCCCAGATCATTACTTTATGGCCAAAAAACCGCTGGTGGAGCTGATATTGCCCACTTACCTTGCAAATATTACACTCTCATACTTAGGCATCTTCAGAGGCTTATCACCAACCCATCTGTAAGATGGTCGGTGTTTACCATTTATTGGATTGGGATTCAATTACGGGATTATGTCCCTCCTTTTGCCGCTCCGAATATTGCACATAGTGCCCTGGATTCTATTCCCCCCTTTTATAAAGACTGCTTGCGTGCTCTAACCGCTTTTCGTGAACTCCCTAATTTTCCTTCTTTACCCGCTGTAGATTATAAGGCCATTTATACTCACTTATTGGCCCCCAACCTTTCTATTCCCAAGATTGCTACCCTGTATCCGAAATTACCGCTTGCCTTGATTTGGCTTAATTTTCATCATGATCATATTCACCCTGCTATTCGTGGCACCTTATACCGACTTATTCATGGGGTTTTGTTTACACGGACTCGCGCTCAGCGCATTTTACGTCGTCCGATATATATTAATTGCTCTCTTTGTCATGAAGCACCCGAAGATTTACCGCATCTTTTCGTAGAATGTAAAGTTGTTATTCCCTTATGGAATATGATTTTTACATGGATTAATCATTTAATTCCCGGTGATAAGTTCCGCACACATTTAGGACATATCCGGTTTCTTATTGTCCGTGCGCGTAATCATCGACATCGTGCTCTGGCACTTATCTTAATTTCCGAGGCTATCACTACGATTTGGTCTTTTCGACGTTCCCTTCATATCTCTCAAAGAAATTCTAATTATGCTGTATCTACTCGTATTATTCAACCTTCCCATATTCCTATATTAAGATTTTTATCCCGTATACGCACTCGTGTTTTAATTGACCACCATAGACTATCCACCCCTGACCTATGGTTACAATCCCATGATATATGTGAGCTTGATGATGATGACTTTATTTAATTTAAATTTTAGCTCTGTGCTGAAACACCGATTTTCTACAACATGTATGTAGTATAGGGCTTTTCCCTAAACTTAGTATAATTTGGTTGTAACGTTCCACCTTAAGTCATGCCCGTGGTGCTGGCCTGGGGTGGCATGTACTTGTGATGGTACAAGTCGCTCGGCCGAGCGCTTCGTGCGACACCTGTACTGTGTTTATTAACTCGCAATGCGATAACTGAATACTAGCATTGCCATGTGGTCCAAAAAACTCACTCAATATTTATGGTGCCGTTAAATACACGACAACGAAACACCTAGTTTTCATGCGGATAAATTTCTTATCTGGGATTATGAATTATGGCGCTTTACACTATGTGACACATGGGCATTATTTAACGTGGTCATCAGCCCAGTGTTCAGTTGGAATTTTCAAACCTAATCTGATTATCAGAACAATATGATATTAGTGCACGATCTATCATTACTGTGGCCAATGGTGGGATTTTGGAAGGCATATATTTTACTTTAATTTTGATTCAGTTGAGACTGACCATTACAGGACAGTCCTCATACTATCCATGACCGCCACCGTGCTTCCTTCTACGACAGACATGTCATATCATATTGCTTCCAGGTTCCTCTGAGAGATGCCCAGGGAGATTACAAAGTGTTTGATGGCAGATAGCAATGTCATCAAGTTTATAGTCCCCAACAAGTAACATATAAACTAGTCGAATTGTTATATTTATGACCCCATATCGGTCCTTTTGTGGCCCTTGACATATGGTGAATTCCCAACCCGCTTCAATCAATGCGAGTAATAAAGCATGTACGCCAGATACAGCTCCTCTTCTCCAGATATCTTAAATTCAATGTCTGCTGGATCTATACCCATGATATGAGGATGCGTAGTCCAAACGGTGGTTGGTATTTAATTTACAATGGAAATATAGTTAGTTATGTTGGAAGTTCTAAACTCCATTTCTATACTGAGTGGTTAAATAAGCAGACTATAGTATAACGATAATATAATTCAGATAATACAAGTACTGAAACACTAGTTCATGGGAAATGTTCAGATAATAATCAACATTGTTAATTTATTTAATTAGCATGGAAAGGGTTAAATGCTGGCGTGGATGTCAAATGAATGTCAGAAACAAATGATCAATTCACTAAAAGTTGATAAACATATTTGTAACAATAGTTATTTGTTATCTTTAAAATAATTTTGATAATCATTGACTGAAATATTTAAACAAGGACCAATAGATGTAGAGTTGAAAATTGAACATATCGAAATGACCTTGTTTTATGGATGTACATCTACATAATTTGACAACGCATATTAGTTGGAGAGATGGAATAGATGCGAGTACTAATTAACGATAAATATAACTTTCTGCCATGGTTCCTGATTAACTAATATTGCCATGTACTCATGTATGGGATTTAAGTTGTTTTTGACGGTTGCTTTTAGTACCATTTGACATTAAACTTAGAACGTAAAGTAAGTAATCTTGATATTTCCAGATGGATTTTACTTTATAAAATATGTATGGAATTTCTTTTGTTATTATTGTGATGAAGCATTTCAAACTATTTACCCAATTTTTATTGGAACTACTGTAAAATATAAGTTTTTGAAAGGTGCAGTTTATATATACATGGATCATGAACTGAACAATCAAAAATGAGTTGGAGACCAGCCTGAAATTTAATATTTCTTTTTTTATTGGATTTAAATATAAACTGCTTTATTGTTCACTGTAGCATGACAGTCAGCTGTTATATCATGCAATTAAAAAATTAATTCAACATTACGACACAAATGAAACTCCACGGAGAAGACGGTTTGATTGTGTGAAATTATTGATTTGATAAATTCTACATTGAAACACATATTTGGCAAGCGGATAAGTTTCTTTATGATTATGAATTACGGCGCTTTAACCTATGTGACATATTATTTGTATGAAGAGCAGGACATTTTCTAACGTGGTCACCAGTCCAATGTCCAGTTAGAATTGTCATGCCTAAACTGATCTACAGTATACAATCCTCATACTGCCCATGACTCCCACGGTGCTTCCTTCTACGACAGGCATTTCGTCTTGTATTGGTTCCATATTCCTCTAGTGAAAGATGCCCAGGGAGCATACAATGTTTGGTGGCACAGATGGCTGATATCCATGCCATCAAGCTTAAGAGTCCCCCGTCACTAAAATATAAACTAGTCGGCGAACATACGTCTGCAGCTTGTGGTGTCGAATTGTTATGTTTGTAAATACAAGTACTAAAACATTAATTCATGGGAAATGTTCAGATACTAAGTTCAGCGTGGTTATTTTGTTGAACTTATACATTTATTTATTTGGTATGGAAAGGGTTAAATGCTAGTATGTTTGTTAAATGAATGTCAGAAACAAATAAGGGGAGCTAATGCCAATAATTATTGTCTATCAATTCACACAATGCAACATGGTGTGGGAATAAGTTAGTTATAGAAGTATATACTGTACATTCATTTCTTAATCTTTCATCCATTACACACACATCCACCACCTTGTAAAATGGGACATCGCATGGGGGTTTAAATGGCTGTGTTGTAAAAGACTAAAGTTGATAAACAGGCATTTCGTATTTTACTGGTTCCAGGTTCCTATAATGAGAGGTGCCCAGGGAGATCACAAAGTTTTTGGTGGCAAAGATGGCAGATATCCATGTCATCAAGGTTATATCCCCATCATTAACATGTAAACTAGTCGATGAACATAGAGCTGCAGATTATGGTGTCGGATTGTTATATTTAGCACCCCATATCGGTTCTTTTGTGGCCCTTGCCATATGGTGCAATTTCCAACCCGCTTCAACCAATGTGAGTAATAAAGCATGTAAGCCAGATACATCTCCTCTGTTCCAGATAGGTTAAATTCACTGTCTGCTGGATCTGTACCCATGCCGTTGGGGATGCGTATGTCAAATAGTGGTTGGTGCTTAATTTACAATCGAAATATAATTAGTTATGATGGAAGTTCTAAACTCCATTTCTATACTGAGTAGTTAATTAGCAGACTATTGTATGACGATATTATAATTCAGATAATACAAGTACTGAAGTATTAATTCGTGGGAAATGTTCAGATAATAAGTTCAACGTGGTTATTTTGTTGAACTTATCAATTTATTTATTTAGTATGGAAAGGTATAAATGCTGGCATGTTTGTTAAATGAATGTCAGAAACAAATGAAGGGAGGGAATGCCTATAGATGTATTGTCTATCAATTCACAAAAAGTTGATAAACAGATATATGTAACAATAGAGTTATTGGTTATTTTTAAAATAATTTCGATTGCAAAGATCTACACTTGAGATGTGATGGCCAACATTGAGATCTGAAAATCATTAACTGAAATATTTAAACAAGGACCAATAGCTACAGAGTTGAAAAAGTAACACATCGGAATGCCCTTGTGTTATGGATGTCCATTGTCACAATCTGACAACACATAGTAGTTAGAGAGAGGGAATACATGCTAGTACTAATTTAAGAGAAATATTAAATACTGCTATGCATTCATGTATGGGATTTAAGTAGTTTTTGATGGTTGCTTTCAGTACCCTTTTACATTAAACTTAGAACGCAAAGTAAGTGTTCCCTGATATTTCCAGATGGATTTTTGTTACAAAATATGTATGGAATCTCTTTTTTGCTATTATTGTGTTGAAGTATTTGAAATTATTAACCCAATAAAATTACATGATATAACACTAAACTCCCTTTTTATACTGAGTGGTTAATTAGCAGACTATTGTATGACGATAATATAATTCAGATAATACATGTACTGAAGTATTAATTCGTGGGAAATGTTCAGATAATATGTTCAACGTGGATATTTTGTCGAACTTATAAATTTATTTATTTATGGAAAGGGCTAAATGCTGGCATGTTTGTTAAGCGAATGTCAGAAACAAATGGAGGGAGGGAATGCTTATATATATTGTCTATCAATTCACAAAAAGTTGATAAACAGATATGTGTAACAATAGCGTTATTGGTTATTTTAAAAATAATATTGATAGCAAAGATCTACACTTGAGATGTGATGGCCAACATTGAGATCTGATAATCATTAACTGAAATATTTAAACAAGGACCAATAGCTGTAGAGTGGAAAATGTAACAGATCGGAATGCCCTTGTGTTATTATGGATGTACATCGGACACAATCTGACAGCACATAGTAGTTGGAGAGAGGGAATATATGCTAGTACTAATGCAAGAGAAATATAACTATCTGATCCTGATTAACTGTCATTATTAAATACTGCCATGCACTCTTGTGTGGGATTTTAGTAGGCTTTTATGGTTGCTTTTAGTACCATTTTACATTCAACTTAGAACGTAAAGTAAGTAATCCTGATATGTCCAGATGGATTTTGTTTTACAAAATATGTATGGAATTTCTTTTTGCTATTATTGTGATGAAGTATTTGAAACTATTTACCCAATTTATTTGGAACTATTTTAAAATATAAGCCTTTGAAAGGTTCTTATACATGGGTCATGAACTGATCAATCAAAACTGAGTTGGTAGCCAGCCTGACATTAAATATTTGTTTTTATTGGACTGGAATATAAACTGCTTTTTACAAAAACAAAATATGATTGGAATGAAGTGTTTGAAACTATTAACCCAATTTAATTGGAACTACTGTAAAATATAAGTTTTTGAAAGATTGTTATATACATGGATCATGAACTGATCAATCAAAAATGAGTTGGCGACCAACCTGAAATTTAATATTTCTTTTTATTGGACTGGAATATAAACTGCTTTATTGTTCACTGTAACATGGGAGTATGGTGTTATATCACGCAATTAAAAACTTAACTCAACATTATGACACAAATGAACTCCCTCAATATGATTGGATTATGTGAAATTATCGATTCGACATTGAAACACCTATTTGGCAACCGGCGGATAACAGTTTCTATGATATTATGAATTACCGCACTTTAACCTATGTGACACACATGTGTATGAAGAACAGGCCATTTTCTAACGTGGTCACCAGTCCAATTAAAATGTTCATGCCTAAACTGATTAACAATATACAATCATCATACTGTCCAAGACCCCCCGCAGTGCTTCCTTCTACGAGAGACATTTCGTCTTTTATTGGTTCGAGATTCCTCTAGTGAGAGATGCCCAGGGAGCATACAATGTTTTTGGTGGCACAGGTGGCTGATATCCATGCAATCAAGCTTAAGAGTCCCCCGTCACTAAAATATAAACTAGTCGGTGAACATACGTCTGCAGCTTATGGTGTCGAATTCTCATGTTTGACCCAATATCAGTTCTTTTGAGGCCCTTGTCATATTGTGCTATCTCCAACCCGCTTCACCAATGTGGGTAACGCGACATACAAGCCAAATGCAGCTCATCTTCTCCAGCTTAAATTCACTGTATGCTGGATCTATAGCCATGATATGAGGATGCATAGGTCAGCTAGTGGTTGGTACGTAATTTACAAAGGAATTATAATTAGTTGGAAGTTCTAAACTCCATTTCTATACTGAGTGGTTAAATCAGCAGGCATTGGCATGACGATATATATATAATACATATACTACAAGTACCGAATCATAAATTCATGGGAAATGTTCCGATAATAAGTTCAACGTGGTTATTTTGTTGAACTTATAAATTTATTGATGTGGTTGGTAAGGAACAGGTTAAATGCTGGTATTTTTGCCTATACTTATTGTCTATCAATTCACACAATGCAACATGATGTGGGAATAAAGTAGTTATAGAAGTATAAACTGTACATTCATTCCTTAATATTTCATCCATTACACAAACCTCCACCACCCTGGTAAAATTGGACATCGCATGGGGAAATGGGCTTAAACGACACTGTGGATGTGTTGTCAAAGCACACAGTTGATAAACAGATATTTGCAACAATAGAGTTATTGGTTATTTTTAAAATCCACCTTTTAATTGCAGACACTTGAGACGTGATGGGTCAACATTGAGGTCTGATAATCATTGACTGAAATATTTCAACACGGTCCAATAAATGAACAGTTGAAAATGGAACACACCAGAATGCCCTTGTGTTATGGATGTATATCTACACAATCTGACAACACATAGTATTGGGAGAGAGGGAGTAGATGCTAGTACTAATTAACGAGATAATAACTAGTTGCCATAATATGGTTCCTGATCATCATTATTAAATACTGCCATTTTACAGAACATAAACTAAGTATATTTAATTTCCTTGATATTTTGATTATGAAAAATGTCATGGGACCTATTACTGACTCATAACTGGAAAGAGTGAGTTAATGGCCAGATGCATGTTTTGCCAAAAATTCCTGATATTTCGAGATGTATATTGTTTTACAATATATGTATGGAATTTCGTTTTGCTATTATTGTGATATAATATTTGAAACTATTAACCTATTTAATTGGAGCTATTGTAGCATACAAGTTTTTTGAAAGGTGAAGTTTATAAATACATGGATGAAGAATAGATCGATCAAAAGCGAGTTGGCGACAAGGCTTAAGTTTAATATGTTTTTATTGGACTGAAATACAAACTGCTTTATTGTTCGCTGTAATAATTATATGGGAGTGTTCTATCATGCAATTAAGAAAAAAAAATCGACATTATGACACAAAAGAAACTCCCTCCCTATGATTGGATTATTGTGTGATATTATTAATTCTGCAAATTCTAGAACAATTGCCATGTGGTCCAAAAACTCACTCAAAAAGTTTTGGTGTCGGTAAATACACGACAATGAAACACCTAGTTTTCATGCGGATAACAATTTCTTTGGGATTATGGCGCTTTACCGTATGTGACACATGTGTATGGAGAGCAGGGCATTTTCAAACGGTTCAGTCGAGAAGATTGATTGATTGGGGTTTATTGTCGCTTTAGCTAATAAGGCCATATCACGACATTTGCCAGTTTTAGTGGTGGAGGCAATCCGCACACTTGCGACTAATCTAAAAGTGATTTCAATGGCTGATAAACTCGTCAACCATGTGTGGCAAACCACCGGCCATCGGCGAGTAACTGGCAACTCCACCAGATAACGATTTCGAGTTACAAAGTCCATGATGGAAATGAATGAAATACATGACTGTCCAATGACACCCACAATGCTTCCTTCTACGACAGGCATTTCCAGGTTCCTATCATGAGAGATGCCCAGGGAGATCACAAAGTGTTTGGTGGCAAAGATGGCAGATATCCATGTCATCAAGGTTATAGTCCTCCATCATTAACATGTAAACTAGTTGATGAACATAGAGCTGCAGATTATGGTGTCGAATTGTTATATTTAACATCCCATACCGGTTTTGTTGTGGCCCTTGCCATATGATGCCATTCCCAACCGCTTCAACCAAGGTGGGTAATAAAGCATGTAAGCCAAATACAGCTCCTCTTCTCCAGATAGCTTGAATTCACTGTATGCTGGATATGTACCCATGTTGGGATGCAAATGTCAAATAGTGGTTGGTGCTCAATTTACAATGGAAATAAAATTAGTTATGTTGGAAGTTCTAAACTCCATTTCTATACTGAGTGGTTAAATCTGCAGACATTGATATGACGATATATATAATACAAATAATACAAGTACTTAAGTATTAATTCATGGTAAATTTTAAGATAATAAGTTCAACGTGGTTATTTTATTGAACTTATAAATGTATTTATTTGGTATGGAAATGGTTAAATACTGGTATGTTTGCTAAATGAATGTCAGAAACAAATCAAGGGAGGGAATGCCTATACCTACTGTCTATCAGTTCAAACACAATGCAACATGGTGTGGTAATAATATAGTTATATATGTATAAATTTGCGAGACACATAGATCGTACGACCCTCTCCAATATCCCCTTCTCTGTGTCTTCGGTCAAGACGGATATAAGTTCGGTATACCACACTCAATCGGCAACAAGAATCTGTCATGTAAGGACTTTTATTCTTATCATTTCATGGTTCGTGATGTGTCCTTCAACCACTTGCACCGAAGCCGGGACCTGTTCAGTTAGTTTGATGTAGATGTGTACGCCATAGTGGAGGGTGAAAGACTCCTCTATATTCGGAACAACCAAAAGAAAATCCGTGCAGATTCATATATACACCTCTGTGATAGTCCTCCCGTCGATATTCACAGGTAGCCCGCGATATATGCAGAAGACGCAGGATGCTATGCCATTTGTCAGGCACATCGGTCGTCCGGACCTTTTCATCACATTCACGTGCAACCCTGCATGACAGGAGTTGAAGGTTTAATTGTTCGAGGGCCATGTTTCTAAAGACAGGCATGACTTGACATCTAGAGTGTACCGTCTGAAATTGACGAAGCTCATGGACATTTTGAAGAAATCGCACATTTTCGGCCATCCTGTGTGCGATATGTATACGGTTGAATTGGGGTTTAATCCCGGGAACGGGAATAATTGTTAACACTTTGTATATCATACATCAGGGGACACCAACATCGCATAATTTCTTTTGATTTGTTCATGCACAGCGCACAATGCAATATATGTTATATATCTGCAAATCCTACATAAAGTGTGAGTAGAATTGACTATGCTATAGTCTAATGGTTAACGACTTGGCTCACGAGTTACAACGTAGTGGCATGAACCGGTCGTGGGGAAACAAGACTTTTACAACTTGTATCAAATTATTAATTGCGGCGATATTGCGTCAGTAATATCAGGCAGTTGTTAGCGACACATGCAGACTGTACTCCGACGCAGTTGCTTGAATGGGCGGTGTATGCCGTAAATAGATTGTGGTGCACGTGCAGTTTCTGCTGTGACGCATTCTAATTTCCGTGAGAGCTTCATGCAAGTTGTGAGTCTTGTGAATGTCAGTTTCGAGTCCGGATAGAATATCCATTTGTTTATCTAAATTATCATTATTATGATCCCTGTCGCCCAAACTATAGCAAAATTGCGCATAACCCGTGTTGTACAACTTCTGCACACAAGCCATATATTTCCCGGGAACGTACCCGGTTCTGAAGGGGTTTCATTCCCGGGAATATATTAAACTGTAGGTTGAATGGCAAAACAGAGGACTACCACATGCACACATTTTAACTTGGCTTAAACACAAAATACGCCCTGAACAGATCGACATCTTCATTTCTGCCGAATTTCCGTATCCTGATGAGGATCCAGAATTGTTCGAGACTGTGAAGGCTCAGATGACACACGGTCCATGTGGTCCATTCAATTTCAATTCGCCCTGCATGGAAGATGGAAAATGTACGAAGCAGTACCCTCGGGCGTTCCTCTTAGAGACACAAACTGGCCATGGTGGCTATCCACTTTACAGGAGATTGCCAGATGATAGCGGAAATGTCGCCAATATCAAACTAAAAAATGGACAGGATTTTGTTGCAGACAATAGGTGGGTTGTTCCATATTGTCCCATGTTATCAAAAATCTTCAACGCACACATCAACGTTGAGTTTTGCAACTCTGTAAAAGCTATACAGTATGTATACTAATACATCAATAATGGATCAGATGCGGCGATGCTCGCCCTACGAGACATGAGAACAAAGGACGAGTTGATTCAATTCCAAATTGGTAGGTACATCAGCACCAATGGAGCATTTCGGGGCATTTTTGACTTCCCCATCCACGAGACACCCAGCCGTCCTTCGACTTGCTGTGCATTTAGAAAATGGACAGAGAGTGTACTTCATCGAACAAACAGCGGCACAAGTTTTATCGGCACCAACAGTGACGACACTCACTGCCTTTTTCAAACTTTGCCAAGATGATGATTTTGAAATGACAATTTTGTACTGTGACATCCCATCTTATTTCACCTTTGTCAATAATCGATGGGTCCGCCGCAAGCGTGGTGAACCCGTCGAAGGAGTCATGGGCGTGTTCAAAGACTATGCTCTCGGTATGGTCTACACTCTTCATCCCACACAACAGGAATGTTTTTTCTTGAGAATGCTGCTGCATGAATTGGAAGGTCCAACATCGTTTAACTCCTTACGAACTTATGCCTTAGCTACAGAGAAGCGGGCTTCAAAATGGGACTATTGGACCACCAATGGGAGGCAACGATGACAGGCAGCCATGTCAAAGTCTCCTACGAGTTTGCTTGCGACTCTCTTGCAAATATGTGTTATTGCTAATCCTCTTGATTTGTGGCTCCAATTCGGAGAAAACCTCTCGGAGGATCTTAAGTACAGGTTGCAAATCCTGGCATTGGCGTTTCATTCAACGATGATATTTTCAATGCTTCTCTCATCCAGATCGAAAAAAATATCCTGGCTCTTGGGGGACCAGAGCTCCACACTTTCGCCCCCCCCCCCCGTGTCTACTCACATTGCAGAATCACAATGAATGGACGAACGAAAAACAAACATTAAAGGCTCGAACAAAGCCATGGGACGAATCCCGCCAGTGGCGGGCTAATCTGCTAGTAGAAGTATAAACTATACATTCATTCCTTAATCTTTCATCCATTACACACACCACCACCCTGGTAAAATGGGGCATGGTATGGGGGAAATGGGTTTAAAGATACGGGCGGCGTTGGGTATGATGTAACAGAAACAATAGTAAAATATAGACAGACTTTGTTCTTATACCAATCAGAAATATGGCATAAACAATATGCTATTATCAAATGTTTTCCTTTGCTATGTAATCAAAATAAAAAAAGTTACAAAACCTGGCTTTTGTTTAGATCCAGATATGGAAATAATAAAGAGCGTTTATATCATGTGTGAGTTATTAACCAATATAATCGCGCTTTGTTATGTAAATAGAGGCAAAACTTCTGTAATACGAGCAGGTTCTTGTTTACGAACACCATCGTACGTCTTGGCGACAATATACTATTTACGCGCTGATTATGTTTGGCATATGAATAAAACATTTTTTTAAATATTCCTTCTGTTGATGGCAATTTGAACATATATTTCTTCAACGAACGCCGCCCGTGCCTTTAAATGACACCGTGGATGAGCTGTCAAAGCATAACGTTGATAAACAGATATCTGCAACAATAGAGTTATTGGTTATTTTTAAAATCCAGCTTTTAATTGCAAAGATCTACACACACTTCAGATGTGATGGTCAACATTGAGATCTGATAATCATTGACTGGAATATTTAAACAAGGACCAATAGCTGTAGAGTTGAAAATGGAAATGCCTTTGTATTATGGATGGACATATACACAATCTGACAACACATAGCAGTGGGAGAGAAGGAATAGATGCTAGTACTAATTAACGAGAAAATTAACTGTTTGCCATAATATGGTTCCTGACTATCATTATTAAATACTGCCATGTACTCATGTATGGGGTTTTAGTAGTTTGTTGGTGGTTGCTTTCCTGATATTTCAAAATGTATTTTGATTAACAAAATAGGTATGGAATTTCTTTTTGCTATATTTTGTGATACAATATTTTAAACTATTAACATAATTTAATTGAAGCTACTTTAACATACACGTTTTTGAAAGGTGAAGTTTATATAAAATGGATCATGAATTGATAAATCAAAATGATTTGGCGACCAGCCTGAAGTTTAATATCAGTTTTTATTGGACTGAAATACAAACTGCTTCATTGTTCGCTGTAATATATGGGAGTTTAGTGTTATATCATGCAATTACAAAATTAACTCAACATTGTGACACAAAAGAAACTCCCTCAATATGATTGGATTATTGTGTGAACTTATTAATTCTGCAAATTTTAGAATAATTGCCATGTTGTCCAAAAAACTCACTCAAATATTTATAGTGCCCGTAAATACACAACGAAACACCTAGTTTTCTTGCGGATAACAGTTTCTTTGGGATTATGAATTACGGCGCTTTACCGTATGTGACACCTGTGTATGCAGAGCAGGGCAATTTCTAACGTGGTCACCAGCCAGTTGGAATTTTCAAACCTAATCTGATTACTAGAACATTATCATATTTGTGCACGATCTATCATTATTGTAGCCGATGTTGGGATTTGGGGAAATGCAAATATTTTTCTTTAATTTGTTTCATTGAGACCGATAGTCTTACAGTGTAGTCCCCATACTGTCCTTGATCCCACAGTGCTTCCTTCTACGACACACCTTTCGTCTCGTGAGAGATGCCCAGGGAACATACAAAGTTGGCAAATATGGCCGATATCCATGCCATCAAGCTTATTATACAAGTCCCCCATCGTTAAACTTGTAACCATGGCATGCGTAGTTGTATTGTATGTCCGCTTATTTAAGGGTAAGTGGATCAAACATATTGTGTAAATTACTATTATTAACGTATGCTGAAAATTAATTAATTTTTGGACATTAAGTATATCATTCGAGTTTCTCCTGTCAGCGATGACTTGTTTATTGTCCATGCAGTTCTCACTAAGAGTAGTGTGGATAACTTGGTTACCATAAATAATTCAGCACTCTGAATGGTAATCAAATTCAAGCGTTACATAAGGACGTAAGTTAACTACTTTAACACGTATCCCACGAAACAATTATTGAAGGTATAGTATCGATCGCATCAAGATGCTTACAGCCGCAACCAGTGACATATGTGTGGTTTGAAACGTTGCTCACAATCCGATAGCCGCGCGCCTAACACGATAGCCGCATGGGTCAACCGCAGGTTTGTGAACGCGGCTTGGGAATGATCTGCTGGACTCCTCTTTGTTCAAATTGAAATAATAAAGAGCGATTCATGTAAGTCTTTTCCTGATATGGTAAAAATAAAGAGCGTTATTTTGTTAGCTATGTGAGAACATTTGAAAGCAGGTAATGATATTTGACGACTATGTCGAGTATTTTCCGATGTTCCGATGAATAGAGTGTCCTAGACTTTTTGAAAAGCCGATAGAAATCATTTTCTTCGGCTTTTCAAAGAGACTGAGCGAGTCCGTATATAAGATTTTTCTGTATTTATCGACATACGAAACATTCTTCCGAAATTACAAAGTGTAGAGGTAATTCACAAAAAGTTGATAAACAGATATGTGTAACAATAGAGTTATTGGTTATTTTTAAAATAATTTCGATTGCAAAGATCTACACTTGAGATGTGATGGCCAACATTGAGATCTGAAAATCATTAACTGAAATAATTAAACAAGGACCAATATCAGTAGAGTTGAAAATTTAACACATCGGAATGCCCTTGTGTTATTGGTGTCCATGGACACAATCTGACAACACATAGTAGTTGGAGAGAGGGAATAATTGCTAGTACTAATTTAAGAGAAATATTAAATACTGCCATGCACTCATGTATGGGATTTAAGTAGTTTTTGATGGTTGATTTAGTACCATTTTACATTAATCTTAGAACGCAAAGTAAGTATTCCTGATATTTCCAGACGGCTTTTGTTTTACAAAATATGTATGCAATGTTATTTGCTATTATTGTGTTGAAGTATTTGAAACTATTAAACCAATAAAATTGGAACTATTGTAAAATATAAGTTTTTGAAAGGTTTTTATACATGGGTCATGAACTGATCAACGAAAAATGAGTTGGCGACCACCCTGACATTTAGTATTTGTTTTTATTGGACTGGAATATAAACTGCTTTATTTATTGCTCACTGTAACATGGGAGTCTGGTGTTATATCGTGCAACCAAAAAAATAACTCAACATTATGACATAAACGAAACTTCCTCGAGATGATTGGATTATGAGAAATTATTGATTCGACAAATTCGAAATTGAAACACCTATTTGGCCAGCGGATAACAGTTTCTTTGGGATTATGAATTACGGCGCTTTAACATATGTGACACATGTGTACGAAGAGCAGGCCATTTTCTAACGTGGTCACCAGTCCAATGTCCAGTTAGAAAGTTCATGCCTAAAATGGTATGACGATAATATAATTCGGATAATACAATCACTCAAGCATTAATTCATGGGAAATATTGAGATAATAAGTTCAATGTGGTCATTGTGTTGAACTTATTTATGTAGTATGCAAAGGGTTAAATGCCGGCGTGTTTGCAGGGAGGGAATGTCTATATTCACACACACAATGCAGCATGGAGTATAATAAAGTAGTTCTATTAGTATACACTGTATTCATTCCCTAATCTTTCATCCATTACACACATCCATCACCATAGAAACAATGGGACGGGGAATGGGGAAAATTGGTCTAATTGCCGCGCCATGGCTGTGTTGTCAAAGCATACAGTTGATAAACAGATATTTGTTGTTGATTATTTTTAAAATCTACATTTTGATTGCAAAGATCTACACTTGAGATGTGATGATTTAGACACTATCGAACAAACTCTTTCATCAGACGAACCAAATCTTCTCCCAGAGCAGCGACACTGTTATGTGACCATACTGCAGAGTGTTGCCAATCACCTTGGTGGTATTTATTTTCTCGGCGCTCCCGGTGTCACTGGGCAAACGTTTGTGACCAACCTTATTTTGGCGACAGTCAGGGAAGAAAGGAAAATCGCTGTTGCATCCTCTGGCATAGCTGCAACACTTCTTCCTGGGGGTAGAACTGCACATTAAACATTCAAACTGCCACTCAATTTGAATGCGAGCGATACTCCAACATGTAACATAAGCAAGGGTACTGGTCTTGCACACCTGTTGAGAGAGGCTGTGTTGTTTGTCAGGGATGAGTGTACTTTGTCACATAAGAGAGCATTCTAGGCACTGGATCGAACACTGCAATATATAAGGGCCTGTAACAATAGTATGGGTGGCATAACCTTACTATTGTCTGGAGACTTCCGACAAACTCTGCCTGTTGTACCAAAAGGCACAAAGGCTGATGAATTAAAATCTTGCATCAGATCATCTTACCTTTGGAAGAGTGTTCGAATACTCAAGCTGACAATTAACATGAGGGCGCATCTGTTCGGCAATGACGTGGCTGCATATTTTCCGACCAGTTACTCAGAATTGGCAATGGCAAGTGCAATTCTGATGCCGAAGGACGAATAGATCTACGTGCTTTGAGCTCGATTGTTTCCTCTCTTGATGAGCTCATTGTAAATGTTTACAGAGATCTTCCTCGCAAACTCTCGGATCACACATGGCTCTGTGAGAGTGCCACCCTAGCTCCTACAAATGATTTTTTGACGAGGTTAACTTGAAGTTGTTGGAACAAGTCCCTGGACAGCTTCATTATATGCACTCCGTTGATACCATTCCAGACCAATCAGAAATGTTCAATTACCCGACCGAGTTCCTCAATTCACTTAAACCCCCAGGCATGCCACCTCATCAGTTGCAGGTAGGTGCACCAATCATGTTGCTCCGAAATCTTGAACAACCTAAGTTGTGTAATGGCACACGACTTTCTTTTTTCTCTCCCTAGGACCCCATTGATTCCCACTGATTCGCCAATACAGTTCCGCCGGCTTCAGTTCCCAGTTCGATTGAGCTTTGCAATGTCAATCAACAAATCACAGGGACTGACACTTAAAGTTGCTGGCCTCCAACTTCCGAGTCCCTGTTTCTCACATGGTCAGCTATATGTTGCATGCTCACGTGTCGGCTCCCCCTCCAGTATGTTCGTTTATGTACCAGAAGGGAAAACTAGGAACGTTGTTTACCCAGAAGCAATGAGGTAGCTTTTCAAAAACAAAATTTGCCATCACAAACAAAGTACATTGTTTTCGGTTTTTGACGGCTCCCCTTTCATTCGATGTTTGTGCTTACTGGTTATATTGATATCTCTTCCAACATTTTCATCCGTTGTACATTCCACATTATCGCCCTGCACACAATCTGGTTCATTCACTTGATTGTTTATCTCATGTCTCCTCACATTTTCAGTTCTGTATTCTGACCACTCAGTTAATGAACGATAATTAATGGATTAAGAAACGCTTAGATGAATGAATGTATGGACAGAAAAATACAAACCCAGTTACTCATGAATTGAATTGGTGTGGGGAAAAATTCCCAAATGTTGTACTTGGATTGTTGTTGGTCCATGGTGAGACCATCATTTCTCTTGATTAAAAAGGTAGAATTAACTTATTGAAAAAGCCGTCCACCAATCACATGCGGAACAGTGTAAGTTAATACATAAACCGATATATGAATAGCTTGAAGATTCAGTTTCTAACTTGAGACGATTTCCCGGCGCGTTGAAAGACAATGCTCTCGATAGGTCGGTACGCTTCATCCCACACAACAGGAATGGGGACCCCCGTGTCGACTCTCATTGCAGAATCACAATGAATGGACGAATGAAAAACAAACATTAAAGGCTCGAACAAAACAATGGGACGAATCCCGCCAGTGGCGGGCTAATCTGCTAGTACTATCTAAAGAGAAAAATAACTATCTGCCATAACATGGCTCATTATTAAATACTGTCATTTACTCAATGCGTGTGGGTAAAATGTGTCGTGTATTTACTCATGTGTGGGATTTTAGTAGTTTTTGATGGTTGATTTTTTGGTACAATTTTACATAATATAAACATTGATATTTTGTGTGGGTAAAATGTGTCGTGTGACCTACTACTGGATGGTAACTGGAAAGGGTGAGTTATGGGCCAGGTCACCAGCGCAGGGTACAGTTGGAATTTTCAAACATAGAACATCACATGTGTGCATGATCTATCATTAGTGTGGCCAATGTTGGGATTTGGGAAAGGAAAATATTTTTATTTAATTTGGTTCAGTTGCGACTGACCTCTATATTATACAGTCCTCATACTACCCATGTCCCCCAGCAGGGCTTCCTTCAACGACAAACATTTCGTCTTGTCTCCAGATTCCTCTAATCAGAGGCACAGGGAACACGAATTATGTTCGTGGTATATATGGCTGCTACCCATGCCATCAAGGTTATAGTCCCCCGTGTCATGTGGTGCAATCTTGAACCCGCTTCAACCAGGGCGGGTAATAAAAGCATGTAAGCCCGATAAAGCTCCTCTTCTTCGTATAGCTTAAATTCACTGTCTGTTGTATCTATACCCATGATCGGATGATGCATAGGTCAGTTAGTGGTTGGTACTCAATATTAACAACGGAAATATAATTAGCTATGTTGGAAGTTTTAATCGCCATTTCTATGAGTGGATACATTAGCAGACAATGGTATGGCGATAATATAAGTACTGAAGCATTAGTTCATGGGAAATATTGAGATAATAAGTTCAACTTGGTCATTGCGTTGAACTTATTTAGTGCATTATACAGCGAATCAGTATAAATGTGCTTTACACAGATTATGAACCCAGTCATAACCGGATGTAACCTATAAAGCGGGCTAAATGTCGGCATGTTTGTTAAAGTAGTTATATTAGTATACGCTGTATATTCAATATTCCCTAATCTTTCATCCATTACACACACATCCACCACCCTGGACTCGTAACTGGAAAGGGTGAGTTAAGGGCCAAAATTGTCTGATATTTCAAAATGTATTTAGTTTGATAAAATATGCATGGAATTTCTTTTTGCTATTTCTGTGATACAATATTTGAAACTATTAATCCAATCTAATTGGTACTGTAAAACACAAGATTTTGAAGGGTGTAATTGATCAATCAAAAATGAGTTAGCGACCAGGCTGAATTTTAATGTTTTTATTGGACGGAAATATAAACTGCTTTTTGTTCAAAGTAATATATGCGAGTTTGGTGTTATATCATGCAATTAAAAAATAAAAGGTCAGCCGACCACAGTGCCCCCCGACAACGTGGCAAGTCGGTGCCGCTTTGTTAAAGAAATAAAAAAAAATGTTGAAATGTTCTAAGTCGAAAGGGTTAATAATTCTCAATAATTGACAAGTGGTTAGTGTAAGCAAATGGATGAAGTATGGTCAACCGCTATGTAACATGCAATGTGATTCCAACGACAAAAACTAATGTTCTCGTACAGAAACGTTGCATATCACATATATAATTGTTTTATTGAATTAAATAAGTGTAGGGTCATCCCGATAGCATGACTACGTTGGGCCAACGTTGGCATAATGTCGGCATTAGGTTTGGTTGACGTTGTTGGCCCTTGGTTGGCCCAACGTATTTCTCCCAACCGTTGGAAATATAACGTTGGCCCAACATTGGGCCAACGCGAACATGCCAACGGAATTATCTGCAGTAAAATGGTTGGGTTGGCGTGGTTGGCCCAACGCATTCCTCCCAACCGTTGGAATTATAACATTGGGCCAACGCCAACATGAAAATAGAATTTACTGTGCACATCACATTGCTTGGGTTTACGTTATGTTATTGGCCCTTGGTTGACCCCAATTAAGGTATTCCTCCCATGCAATAGATGGAATTATAACGTTGGTTCAATGTTGGGCTAACGCTAACAGCTTCATGACAGTCCAATTACAGATAGCGTACATGTGATACACCTCAATGGTATGCCGATACGTTATGTTCCGTAAACACACGTACAATCATTGCTGACACAATATACCGGTATGCAACGATATGTCGTAAAATACGTTGGATGGTGTCGGTTGGTATAACGTTGGCCCAACGTTGTAATGCCAATGTAAATGACGTAGAAAGTTCTGACGTCAAACTCTACGCGCGTGCACAACGGATCAGGCGTCTGCTTTTCTTATTGCGCGCTTTGTTCTGGTTCTCGTTCAGTGTTGCTGCTGGTATTTTAGCAAATAAAGATTCAGTTTCTTTAATTTGGAATTCAAGGATTTGTTCGTTCTTTAGATGCCACCATCGGACATCGGGTCGCTATCCGAGGTATGTATACATTTGTGAGAAACTATTTTGTGTAAACTTAATTATTTTCCCAATATTTTTCTCGGAATCACAAAGTTCTGAATGTTTGCACGGCGTATATATATATATAAGTTATAGAGGAGAATACTTACATCACTGATATGCATATAGATAAACTTGCATCAGATAGTGACATGGTGGCTGACGGTGGTAGCTGAATTATGAACGGATTATTGGATGCCAAATGCAAAATAAAATTACCCAACGTTATGCCAACCAATTTAGTTTGAGGTTCCAACGTTGTCCCTCCGTTGGGTCAACGTTATGCCAACCAATGGGTTTAGTTTACAACGTTGGGGCAACGCTCTGTATATGTCGTCCCAACGTAGGCCCAATGCGTTGACGCAATGAGCAAAATTAAGTAGGCCCAACCATTCAGAGGGTGGTTGTGCCAACGTTGGCCAAACCATGTCAGGCTATCTGGGATGTATAAATATGGACGCTCAATAATTCGCGGGATTTTTTTAATACGCGATGTGATGTCGTGTTTGAGCAAAACTGAGAAATGATTGTTTTATCGTACCATGGTTAATATACTAAATATATTAATGGTATAATTTGTGGACAATTCCCTTGCCATTCAACAAGTGCCTCACACTAGCACAATATGAACGTTGCGTTCACATTTTTTCCATGTCACTATATTTCAGATTGAAAAAGCGACTTACTTAGATGAGATTCGGGAAGAGGTTGACAAATGCATTGATGTTGGACTTCCACCAATAATTTCTCATTAATATATACAGAAAATTAAATATCTCAGTTTACTAAGGAAGACCTTGTTGTATTACAGGTGAGAAATTTGGTCCACAATCCAAAAAAATGGCCCCTTTTTGTTTTGCATAACCTTTACGTGAATTACCTTATTCATATTTAAATTAACTCAGTATTCCTTTTTTTTTTCAGTTATAAATTTGCGCACTCTAAAATTTGAGCACTTGGTGACATACGAATCTAACATGATTTCAGTTAGACTCAAGAACACAATTCTAATGGTGACTAATACTGAAAACCAAGATTGCTGACTGCAGCCAAGCGTTTTGGCTGATTCACCATAAACAGATCGCTCCAATATACATATCAATCTCCAACACATGACAAATATTTTCAATGAAAGTGTCAATGACACTGAATCTCAACTTGGAGAGGGTCTATTGTAAATAGGGGTGATAGGGAATGCAGATAGTTGGACGTACGTAGACACACATGCAAGGATGACAGATAGCTCAAACATGACTTTCAAGTCGAGCTAAATTGGGAACTTGACCAACAAAAAACAGAGTATAAATATGAAATGCATGTCATTTGGGCCTTTAAAAGCACTCCCAAAAATAGAAGAAAAAAATTTAATTTAAATCCTATAGCCTTTAGTTGAGATATCTTTCGGACAATATTTCAGATAAACAAAGGATAACTCAAGATTGGAAAAGGTTATTGTCATAGGCCTCTTATTTGAAAGCAGTCATGATGTAGTACCTCCGTACTAAACTTCAGCCGACCAGTGTCCCCCGAAAACGTGGCAAGTCGATGCCGCTTTGTTAAAAAAAATATTGAAATTTTCTAGTCGAAAAGGGTTAATAACTCCGTAAAAAAAATTCCGTCATTTATATACATGTTGCACATCTCCAATATGTGGCAATACTCTGAAGTTTCAAATATCTACGATAAAAACTGTAGGAGGAGTTGATTACACCATGAGGGTACCCTCATACCGAAAATTATAAAAAAAATGTTGAAATTTTCTAAGTCGAAAAGGGTTAATAACTCCGTCAAAAAAACAATTTCCGTCATCTATATACATGTTGCACATCTTCAATATATGGGCAACAATATTCTGAAGTTTTAAATCTCTGGGATGAAATATGTAGGAGGAGATGATTACACCATGAAGGTACTCAAAGACAAAAAGTGTGACAGACCGACGGAGCCCGTTTCTATAATCCCCCCAAAATAAAGTTTTCGGGTGACAATTAACTCAACATTGGATTATTGTGTGGAATTATTAATTCTACAAATTCTAGAACAATTGCCATGTGGCCCTTGTCATATGGTGCAATTTCCAACCCGATTCAACCAAGGCGGGTAATATCGAATGTAAGCCACAAACAGTTCCTCTTCTCCAGATAGCTTAAATTCACTGTCTTGTTAAATCTGTACCCGCGATATGAGGATGCATAGTGGTACTCACTCTACAATGGACACATAAATAGTCATGTCGGAAGTTCTAAACTCAATTTCTATGCTGATTGAATACATTTGCAGACAATGTTATGACGATAATTTTATTCAGATAATACAAGTACTGAAGCATTAATTCGTGGGCAAATTTCAGATATTAAGTTCAATGTGGTCATGTTGTCGGACTTGTACATTTATTTAGTATGGAAGGGGTTAAATGCTGGCATGTTTTTTAAATGAATGTCAGAACAAATGAAGGGAGGGAGTTCCTATATTTCTTGTCTTATCAATTCACACACAATGCAACATAATGTTGAATAAAGTAGTTATATACTCTTTAAAGGCACGTGAGGCCTTAGTTGTCGAAAATATTCATATTTGTTCCAATCACCGTAAACAGAAAACCATTAAAACGCACACAGTTTCGTTCATATATACCATGACCATCGCGTAAACAGCATGTTATCATACAGATTTACTATATTTTACCTAAGCAAGAGCCTGATTGTGTTACAGAAGACAACACAATGCTGCTGGCTAATCACACACAAATGGCATAAACGCTCTTTATTCGTTCCATATAGGGAATTATCCCACAAAGAACGCTCTTTATATTTACCATCATAATATAAACAAACACCAGAAAAGTAACTTTTTAGGCTTTTGTTTACATGACAATGGTCAAAAATATGACAATAACATACTATTTATGCGATATTTCTTATTTGTATACGGACAAAGTCCGTCTACATTTTTATGTTCTTTCTGTTTGTGGCGGTTTTTGACGGGTGGAAATATTTTCACAGGATACCCACCGCCAAGGCCAACCGTACCTTTAAGCTTTCGTCCTTTACACACACCTCCACTACCCTGGAACAATGGGACATCACACGGATATATGGGTTTAATTGACACCATGGCTGTGTTGTCAAAGCATCAAGTTGTAATAGAATTATTGGTTATTTTTAAAATCCACCTTTTGGTTGCTAAGATCTACACTTGAGATGTGATGGCCAACAGTGCGAACTGATAATCATTGCGTGAAATATTTAAACAGGGACCAATAGCTGTATAGTTGAAAATGGAACACACTAGAATGCCCTTGTGTTATGGGTGTGCATATTCACAATCTGACAACACATAGTAGTTGTAGAGGGGAATAGATGTTAATACCAATTAAAGAGAAACGTAACTATTTGCCATATTATGGTTCCTGTCTGTCATTTACTCATGTATGGGATTTTAGTCGTTTTTTATTTTTGCTTTTAGTACCTATTACTGACTCATAACTGGAAATGGTGTATTAACCTCTTCGCTGCTATGACGCACATAACTATTACGGATGTGAAAGTGTACGCTGTGTTATATGGGGTGTAGGTACTATGGCCCGACTTCAGCACACTAGCATTAGACCATTATTCATGACTGGAATTCACAGATAGGCGCATCAGAATACTGTATCTGAAAGTTTCAAACAGGGTATGATGTTCCACGATTGTGAACGATAATAGCCTTTCAACTGAGTCAGTTTTATGGTTCTTGTGATATTCCCGTTATAGTTTCCACTGGAAATGGCAATAACGTCAACAGCCCAGCACACGACGTCATAGTGTCATTTAACAGAAGTGAGTTTAAGGGTCAGATGCATGGTTTGCCAAAAGTTCCTGCTATTTTAAAATGGATTTTGTTTTACAAAATATGTATTGAATTTCTTTTTGCTATTATTGTGATACAATAATTGAAATTATTAACCCAATTTAACTGGAACTAATGTCGCATACGATATTTTAAAGGGTGCAGTTTATATTATATATACAAGGATCATGAGTTGTTCAATCAAAAATGAGCTGGCGACCAGGCTGAATTTTAATATTTGTTTTTACTGGATTGTAACATATGGGAGTTTGGTGTTACATCATGCAGTTCAAGAATTAACTCAACAGTATGAGGCAAATGAGTCTCTTTCAAGAAGGTGATTTGATTATGGTGTGAAATTATTAATTCTACAAATTTTAGAACAATTACCATGTGGTCCAAAAACAACTCACCCAAACATTCGATAATGAAACATCTCATTTGCATGTGGATAACAGTTTCTTGTATGGGATTATGAATTACGACGATTTACCCCATGTGATACATATGTAAATGAAGAGCACGACAATCCTTAACGTGGTCACAAGCGAAGGGTCCAGTTGGAAGTTTCAAACCTAATCTGATTATCAGAACAATATCATGTTTGCGTGACGTATCATTATTGTGGCCAATGTTGGGATTTGGGAAAGACAAATATTTTTTTTTAATTGGTTCAGTTGAAACTGACATTTACAGTATAGTCCTCATACTGTCCATGACCCCCAGAGTGCTGAACTTCTACGACAGACATTCCGTGTTGTATTTGTTCCAGATTCCTCTAATGATAAGATGCCAAGGAACATAGTTTTGGTGGCAAATATGGCTGTAATCCATGCCAGCCATCAAGCTTACAGTCACCCATTATTAACATAAGCTAGTCGAATTATAATATGTATGACCCCATATCGGTACGATTGTGGCCCTTGTCATATGTGATCTCCAACCCGCTTCAAACAAGGTGGGTAACACTCTTCTCCAGATAGCTTAAATTCACTGTCTGCTGGATCTATACCCACGATGTGAGGATGCATGTCACAGGAAAGGGTTAAATGCTGGCATGTTTGTTAAGTGAAGTCAGAAACAAGTGAAGGGATGAATCGTTGTCTATAAATTCACACACAATTCAGCGTGGTGTAGAAAGTAGTTATATTAGTATATACGACATCGATTCCTGAATCTTTCATATCCATGACATCAAGGTTATACTATAGTCCACCATCATTAACATATAAACTAGTCGGTGAACATATGTCTGCAGTTTATGGTGTCGAATTCTTATATTTGTGACCCCATATCGGTTCTTATGTGACCCTTGCCATATGGTGCAATCTCCAACCCACTTCATTCAACCAAGGTGGGTAATATAGACTCCAGATAGCTTAATTTAGTGTCTGCTGGGATCTATACCCATATGATGATGCATAGATCCAAATATTGGTCGATACTCAATTCACAATGAACATATAATCAGTTGTGTTGGAAGTTATAAACTCCATTCTTATACTTAGTGGATAAATTAGCAGACAATGGTATGGCGATAATATAATTCAGATAATACAAGTATTGAAGCATTAATTCATGGGAAATGTTCAGATAATAAGTTCAACATGGTCATTTTGTTGAACTTATTTTATTTATTTATTTAGTATGGAACGGGTATTTTTGTTAATTGAATGTCAGAAATAAATGAAGGTAGGGAATGTCCATATTTAATGTATATCAATCCACACACAATGCAGCACAATGTAGAATAAAGTAGTTATATAAGTATAAACTGTACATTCATTCCTTAAAGGCACGGGAGGCCTTAGTTGTCGAAAATATTCATATTTGTTCGAATCACCGTAAACAGAAAAACATTAAAACGCATACAGTTTCGTTCATATATACCATGACCATCGCGTAAACAGCATGCTATCATAAAGACCTACTACATTTTACCTAAGCAAGAGCCTGATTGTGTAACAGAAGACAGCAGTGTTACCTTACTGGCTAATCACACACAAATGATATAAACGCTCTTTATTAGTTCCATATCAGGAACTCAGCAACAAAGAACGCTCTTTGTGTTTACCATCATAATATAAACAAACACCAGGAAAGTAACGTTTTATGCTTTTGTTTACTAACAATGGTCAAACATATGACAATAACATACTGTTTATGCGATATTTCTTATTTGTATACGGACAAAGTCTGTCTACATTTTAATATTCTTTCTGTTTGTGGCGGTTTTTGACGGGTGGAAATATTTCCACAGCATACCCACCGCCCAAGGCCTCCCGTACCTTTAATCGTTCATCCATTACAAACACATCCACCACCCTGGAAAAACAATGTAATATCGTTAGGAAAGCGAAACTGGCGCAATAACTATTACACTTGCTCTAAATCGTGGAAGTATCTGAACAAATCTCGAACAGAATATTGTCCTTGTGACATCTCAGTCCTAACATATTGTATTTAATACAATGTAAATAAATATAAAATAAAAAAAGGAAACTCTTTTCATTAATTTTTTTTTTATTTAATTGTATTTAGTCGTATTGTATGTCCGCTTATTTAAGGCCAAGTGGAGCCAAATTATTGTTTTGTAATTTTTTTAAATATTAATGTTGAAAATTAATTAAACTTGAGACACCCAACTACATCATTCCAGTTTCTCCTGTCAGCGATGGCTTGTTTATTGACCATTCAGCTCTATCTAAGAGACAAATGTTGTGGATAAATTGGTTACCATAACTCATTCAGCAAATTAGAGTAATCGCGGCAATGGAGCAGTCAGTTCGGTACCGTCAAGCTGATTGAAAAATGGGTCGCAACCCATAATCAATGAACCTAAATAATGGAGTTATCGGTATGAAGTACTCAACAAATGACAGAGAACACATGTTGAGATTCGGAATGCATTTAAAATATAGAACGTAACTTTAACACATAACATGTATCCCACAGAAACACTAGTCGAAGACATAACATCGATTCCATTAAGATGCTTACAGCCGCAACCCCAGTGATATATGTATGGTTTGAAACGTTGCGCCTAACCCGATAGCCGCATACAATGTCCTCATGCGTCAACAGCAGGTCTGTGAAGCAGCTTAAGAAATATACACTGGACTCTTCTGTGTTCACATTGAAACAATAAAGATCGTTTCGTGTAAGTCTTTTCCTGATATGGTAAAAATAAAGAGCGTTATTTTGTTAACTATGTGAGAACGTTTGAAAGCAGGTGATGGTATTTGACGACTACGTCGAGTGTTTACCGGTGTATATAGCATGTCTCAGTCTCAGAAAAACGACGGAAAATCATTTTCGTTGTCTTTTCAGAGACTGAGCGAGTCAAAATTAGCTACGTGAGAACGTTTGAAAGCAGCTGATGGTATTCTAAGATGACGTCGAGTATTTGCCGGTCTATAGCGAGTCAGTCTCTGAAAACAAAGAGACTGGGCGAGTCCGTATTCAAAATTAGCGTTTAAAAAGTTACTATGACGCCAGTATTATATCATACTATATATAACATAATAAGTATTCTTCATTGTATATATTTTGGAACTTCTTTCTGTCTGTTGCAGACCCGAAAACTGCTCAACTGATCCGACTCAAATTTGGTCTACTTTGAAACGGGGAACAACATGGGCGGGTCCAATTTCAGGTTTGAACTTGACCTCGCTCTTAATGGCATGTTTCTAGACCTCGACCGAACCGATATGAGGCACGAGGGCCGTCGACCTACAAGTTTAACCAACCAGTGGTGATCTTCAACTTCAATGAAATCCGGAAGTTTTGAAAATTCCTCCACTGAAACATCTGCTTTCGCCATCGTTCAGGTCCGGCACAACTGGATATTCAGCTTAATAAGCTGAACTTAGCTTATTAAGCCGAATTCAGCTTAAAATTTACTATGGGGAATGGATAAACGGGGTGTTCCGCTCATTTCCGCATTCTAAATCGAGTCAAGTCGGCAGCCTCAAGCAATTTCATAGCCAACTACGTTGTTGTATGGGCTGCAAATCATTGTCTACTATTTTAAATTCAATTATTTTAGCAATTAATTTTACGATTGTCGCAGATTTCACCACTTTCTGTGTGTTTTTCTGATAAAAGACACCGAAATCCTCAGACGTTTCACTTCCCAACTATTCGTGGTAACTCTTTTCCTTCAATTGCAGAAACTCTAATATGATTGGATGCACATGTTTCTTAAAAATTGGGAATTTTAATCGAAATCTATTAAAGTTTCAGAGAAGTACGAGAGACCGTATGCGTCACTATTTATGGTGGACACTCTGATCTTCATCTCAGGGAGATCATTTCTTTAAAATCGTTATTTCCAGTTCCCCACGGATATGAACATGTATTTAATCATCACCGTAGGTGCCTATGGGTTAAAGTTCACGACTCTCACTCACTGTCATATCCAAGCACGAGGCCGCGAGTTAAGGTGAATGGGTGCTGCAGATCGGGAAACACGTTCCGCACGATTTTGTCGATCATGCGGGGTCATTCTCAAGCGGTGTTATAAAAACGACTGCATACAATTCAAGTCGTACATGTTTTTATCTAACTGTCGCCACCAAAGGACTTGCCTCAAAAGTGGACTTGCTTCGAAGAATGAACGTGAGTGTTAATAAATAAAAACTGTGTATTTGCAATACATGTATTATTCTGACTCGCCTTCAATTCTCATAATTAATGGTAATTAACTTCTCAAAAGCCGATATATTCCCACGTCGAGTCTGATCATCCAGTTTCCATATATAAGGATCGTAATGCGTGGTTCCTGAAATTGGGAATTGAAATAGAGTTGTTCTTCTTTACGCTCATTTACTGTCGGTTTCATGGATTGTTCAGACATTCCCGAGGGATGGAGTGCAGATGGAATTACACAGTCGGCATTTGAGTACATGTATGGTTCAAGTTAAATTGATTATTTGAGCCATTATTTTGGTGTCATGTCAACTGCGTGACAAATAGAACCATAACCCGGATTATGTTATGGACTTGTGACCACGAAGGTGACGTTCCTTCAATGATATATTTTGGTAAAACGATTGGTGTAATTAATAGGGTGGCCCCAAGGCATCCGTTCTATACCCCACCATCAATATCCTAAATGGAAGGCGCGATATATTAGAACGGGTGGTGTATAGACATGCATGCATGGTTCTTGTGGGGGTGGGGGGGGGGGCCCTGCATACACTCAATTATCATATGAATATAAAAATGTCTTGTGAACTAATACTTACCCACTGTATACATGTTTAGTTGTATCTTCTCAAAGGTCGCCACCAAAGTTGGTCGTCATCCGACTGGTCATCCTCAGACGATATTTCAGAGTCCACTATTTGATTGGCACCTGCATGTGTATTTAAACAAAAATCGATTGTAGTTATCGTAATATTGATAGAAACCTATACTATACATTTCAATTAAGTAGGTGAAAATGTATGTTGTTGATGAAAGCATCCAATTTCAAACTGTTGCATGTTTAACGTTTGCCCATGCAATAGGGGGTAGTCAACTCCCCCACCCCACCCACTCGAAGTTGGCACGTCTCTTATACCGGCATTATGTTTTTCGTTTGTTTAATGCATAATTGTTCTCTATCAACAGAGTGAAACGTTCGTTGAAAAAAACAGGAGGCCGACCAATCCAGGCAGGAACATCAAGGGGCAAACACCACGAGGGCATGTCAAAAGCGGAAACAGATCGTCCGATTATATTGAATGTGCTAAACAGAGAAGCGAAACTTTTAGTAGAAGGAGCAAGACGGTGATGTCAAACGTGAGTTTATTACATCGATGTTCGTAGTATACATATTTGAATATGATATTGGTGTGTAGCAGAAACTGTTATACAAGGGACGTGGCAACATGGTTGGGTTGTTGAATGGATGGAATAACCATTATCCGTGCGCCCATTAGTCTGTATTTCTTGAAATGGCTGGAACGTATAGAAGTTGAATTACACACGTTATGATTTTTTTTTTAAATTAATAAACTTACCAAAACAATATCTTTTTCGACTGAGTGAAAACTCGCTCTGTAGACATTCAGTTGTGGCTGTAATTTCTTCACAGAAAGATATGATATGTTTCTTTGTCTTTTTGCGAATAACACTCCGCCTTGTGGCTAATTGCTCGTAAATGGGACCTGTTCCAGATACAGATATATCGGAAAGTTGATTGTTCACAATGATTTCCAGTTCACTCTTTTTCTTATTTGCCAAACTAGACGCTTCTCTTATGTCCTCTTCTGTGTATAATATATGTTCATAACCGGGATTGTCCACGATCACATCAGCTTCCAGAATGTTGTTACAATAAGCATCAAAGTTTTTTTCACACGTTTCGGTTATGTGACAATTATCGATAGAAATGCTTTGCTCAGATAATGTTGCAAGTGAACACTTTTCTGGATCGAAAAATCGTCTTTCCCGAAGATACTGCCTCCATTTCAACTTTCGTCCTGAATATCGACCACTCAGTGTTAGTCGTCTCCCTCTTGTGCATGGCTTCGATGCCCTACGGCTTCGGCTAGGCTATCTTGCATCTGAAACATAAACGAAAAACACACTAAGAACGTCTAATTTTGTTCCACAGGTTCAGGAGATATGCAAGCAAACAGGGTGTGACGCTTTTGTGGAATTCAAAAGCAAGGCGCTCAGATGGAACCACTGGGGGACGGAACATTTTATAAACCAATATAAGGTACGACTGAAAGTAGTTTTTATTCTAAAATGATTTGAAAGACCAAACTGGAGTAGTAGTATTTAATTGATGCATTTATATAGTGCATTACACAGTATAAATTAAGTGCAATGAGCTTCACCCGAATACCCCCCTGTCATGGGGCAAATCTTCTCTTATGGGGAGCAATTCAGTCACTAATGAGAGCATCAGGATGAGCACACTGACAATATCAATCAACTTCCGACCTGATACTCGATTATCGACTATCAGCATATATGAAATTGGGCGATGTTTTTCATAATGTATTGAATTTTGACGTTTATTTTTAGTCTCCCGTGTCCCCAGATGTTGCCGATAGGCCAGATGCACAGACGCAGACAGAACCCTCCACATCTACATCTACTCAACCAGATCTTTCGCTATCGACCTTTTCGCCTACTCAACTGACACGTGTTCAATCCAAAATCGTCCAGGTACCACCCGTTGGGATGGGTGTGAACACGTGTCGAATTTGTGGGATTATTCACGAATCTGAGGCTGACGTGGGGGAACTGGGTGCGTGGATGGGATGTGAAGTCGACGCATGCGATTACTCGGTACATGCCCTATGTATAGGCCTTGTTGGCATAACTACTGATCAAATCCATGATCTAAAGTATCGGTGCTTTGAGCATATGCTTCTTGGGGATGAGTCTGGTTCTCATCTGCAGACCGTCCAGACGTGCGAAGCAGGTAAGAATTAATATGGTATTTGACTCCAATATTTCAGATTAACTAATTTTAAATTAATTAATTCAACCAAACTAGTTATCAAATCTTTTAGGAACAGAACAATGTAGAATACCTCATGGTTCTCTCGTTGCAAAGGCAGTCTAAAGTGTGCGTTTTTCAGATTGCAGTCAATGCGGGGAACTCTATCAAATTCTCAAATAAATAGCATATGTATAGATTTATTCTTCTTTGCGCTCAGTTACTATTGATCACAGGTGTGCTTGATAATGCCGATTTCTGTTCTTAAATTTCAGTTCTGTTCTTACATTTCATTATCAGCAAGTCCAAGTACCAACACCACGATGAAGGGGAAGAGAAAGCCACTAACCAAAGAAGAGGGTCCAAAAAAAGAAACCAGCTAAAAAAGTTGTTAAAAGGGTTAAAAATTAAACAATGTTTCATGTCTTGCTCATTCAGATATCCTTCCCACTATATTTTCTTGGATTGTAACGAAAATGTTGTCATGTACTTGTTGAGGGAAAAGTTTATCTAAATTGTTAAGTGTACACGGTTTTGGTGCTTTTGTGTACCCGAAACAGATTTAGTGCAACTTTCGCTCAACAAGTCAATCAGCGTTTGTTTTCTGTGCAGAATAAATTAATGGAAACGGGTTCTGAACAACCTGATATTGTACTTACAATGCTAAATTGGTCCACGTTCCGACACACCCGTAACCATCGTTTTTCGTTCGGCAGGCCTGGTGGAGGAACATTTTTGTCCGTCTATTTTTCGCTTCCAATATAAAGTCACCGCCTTCTCCTTGGCTTTTATTTCCGGATGGAGATATGGAAACATTATTTTTTACAAATTAAGAAACTTTGGCTGGCATCTGAACAAATATCATGCTTTCTCTAAACAAGAGTTCTTTATACAGAGGCATATTGGCTCCATGACAAAATGTTGTAAAAATGACTTTGCCCATTTCCATTGCTTCGAAATTGTTCCTTCGAACACCTGCCCGGAATACGTCCAGTGCGAACAGATATGTATATGTTATCTCAAAAAACAATTTCACCACACTATTCGGGCACTTTTCCAACCAGTCATAGAAACCACTTTCATTTACAGTGCCACCCTTCCTTTTTATTTTCCTACAGTAATCAACCAATAGTTCGTCCGCCATTGAGTGCAAAAGAATTTGTAAGATCTGCCACGACTTGTGATGGTTCTTTGCTTTTTTAACTGATAGTTGAGCTTTCGGACTGCGAAATCCCAGGAATAATGCTAAGTCTTTCAATATGATTTCCCACAGAATTTAAAAAAAACATTTCACAAAATTGATTTCTATGTGGCCTAGTCCAGGTATTAAGAAGAAGTTTGTGTCCGCATTCATTTCATTTCTTGACAGGAGCCTGCTACCCAGAATATATGGCGAGCCATCACACCCGAAAATCGACCACTGTCTCTCTCCTTGAGTAACAATATCATTTTGTAATTTTGTTAGAACTTCCGCCACTGCCTTATAACTGCATGGGTTCAGGAAATAAGGTTCTCCCAATTTTATTTCCGGAGGTTCGGTTGGATGATTAGACTCAACGTGGGAATACGGATCTGTTGTTGGTGTTAATTCTTTTTGAATTGAATCCACAGAGTCACATAAAGTTTTTCCAGTAAATCAAAAGATCATTGAAAACTTTAATTAATCTGTCGCTGAGAAATTGTGATCGTTTTTTTCTAAAAAGTATTTTCATTTTTTGACGATACTCTTTAACTTTTTCAACTTGTTCCTCCTCTATCCGATAACTGAGCCATACTGACGGTGACAAAATAACGTTCATCTGAATTTCTGAGTCTTTGGAATAAACGAATATTACATTTGTTATTACATTCGATTCACATTTGGAATCAACATTAACTCGCCATCGTTTTGATATAACTTGGTTATTATCAAAGAAAGTCACCATGTCTTTGTGTTTATCGCAGGGAATTGGTTCACATGATTGTTTATCAATCCACGATCGAACTGTTGAATATGATGGTGCCGATGACAGTGATCAGTATATGCTTGCCACCGTTTTGGATCCACTAACGAAATATGTTACTAGGCTTGCCATGAAACTTAAACATCCAATAAATGGCAAATTGACAAGAAAATAAGCCTGTTCGATAAATATACATATGGCATTTTGTCTTTTTTTGTCAACTGCTGGGCCACAAAGTCCTTTGGCGAATCCCAATAATACACTATTCCTATTTTCTGTCCATTCTAAAGGATCAAATTTTGATGATTGGTAACATTGTTTATATTCACATTTTTCCCCATCATTGGCAATTGATAGTCTCTGGCTTTCGGCTAAAGCGTGAGAAAGTTGTTGTAGATGTGTTGCAGAAAAATAATTATTAGCAATTTTGTTACATATTTGAGACATTTCTGTTTCACGTTGATCAAGGAATAACTCACTTTCAGTACTAATATCCAAACCTCGTGAGTGGCAAATGCTGCATATAGCCTTTCCAGAAGTTCTAATTGGAAACAGCCCCTCTTTAATAAGTGCTTCAAATGCTCCCTTTCTATGTTTTTTCCACGCTAATTTCCATAAGTCGAATTTGAGGTCCAGGACCCATTCCTCATGTTTAGCACACCCACAAGTAGCCATGGCGGATGGCGACGTTGAACTGCCACGTGTATTGAACTACCCACCCTATACATGTGGACTTATTCCGAAGTCACGGTTTCCACCACGTTCTGGGCCGGTACATTTGATCCCGGGGTAGAATAACACAAATAGACTGTGATCGTGTACATAGTTTTACTACTATTCAACTTGAACTACATGTGCCTGGCATACCCATTAATGCAATCGAACTACCCATGCCACCTTCAACATTTCATAACCATGTGCTCCACGAGTTATAGATTAAATTCATTATAATATGGGGAGTTCCAAACTGCGCGTGGCATGTTTTTCGTTAAATAACTCTCAACACCATGGGAAATACACCCATTGTGAAATAGTACAACCTTCTCTGCATGGCAATGCTACATACATGTATCACGCCATCCCGAAAGTGTTCTCTGACCTAATTGAGTCATTATTTTGAATCTGCGGTCGTGAACTTTAACCCATAGGCACATACGGTGATGATTAAATACATGTTCATATCCGTGGGGAACTGGAAATAACGATTTTAAAGACATGATGAGCGGAACACCCCGTTTATCCATTCCCCATAGTAAATTTTAAGCTGAATTCGGCTTAATAAGCTAAGTTCAGCTTATTAAGCTGAATATCCAGTTGTGCCGGACCTGTCGTTTCCCGCTTGTGATTGTTTGGCCATCTTTCACGAAAGAGTCGTATTGGAGAAATTTAACATCGCCATGTACCGAGATGTCCGGTGCAGCGATGACGGAGGTATGTGGAGTGTGATATGGTAGCCAGTTGATTCGGACAGTCCGGGGACGCCTGGCCGACCCGGCCTGTCCGATGTAAAGTGAATCATTGAACTGACGAAATTCTTGGATCTTGTCGAAGTGTCGCACTGTATATCCATGAGTCAACAGAGACATTCATTCTCTAGTATTCTGATTAGGGGAGAGCTGGGCATCTTGGAACGTTTTTTATTTAATCACACATACAGGTAAATGTGAGCATGGGCCCCGTCCTTTTTCCAACTATTATTATAAAGTATATCAAAGACTTGAAATATGGAATATCATTATGTATGATCTATTTCGCCTTTACAAAGAAAGAGTCGAAAATAAATTCGTTCCAACATGCCCCGGGTTGTTTGAACCCAGGGGCAAATTGGAACATCGACCGGGGTAGCGGTACGTCAGAACACTGATCATGTATATGAAATCAATGTATAATAGAGGTCAAAGACTTGAAATATGGAATATCATTATGTATGATCTATTTCGCCTTTACAAAGAAAGAGTCGAAAATAAATTCGTTCCAACATGCCCCGGGTTGTTTGAACCCAGGGGCAAATTGGAACATCGACCGGGGTACCGGTACGTCAGAACACTGATCATGTATATGAAATCAATGTATAATAGAGGTAAAACTACTAATATATTCAAAAAACTATATTAAATTGCTAGTATAAAACATAATATCTGAGTCCGGGAAATAAAGTATGTTCGAGAAATCGTCATCATTGGACATTTCCAATGATGACGATTTCTCGAACATACTTGAAATCCAATGAAAACGTCGTTTCACATACAGGAGGGACGTAGCAGGGCAACATTTGGAGGGGGTTTTAGTGCTATCGATACAAACCTCCCCATTTGCCACACAAATGATAATTCATCAACGAAACGTATTATAATCATATTTAGGACATGGTTGCAAGCAACGTACGTGAGATGCATCCATCTAATTTTTTCCATAATGGGATAGTTATACTAGCTCAATGCATAATTTTGATGGGGTTTTCTCCGTCAGTCACACTATGGGGTCCAAATGGGGTGTTCCAACATGCCCCAAACGTGGAAAAGGGGTCGATCTTGGAAAGAATGTTTTTTATTTATGACCGACATGAAATGAAACGGGATCAACTGACATAATTTTCACCATTTACGTCCTGAAATTTTATCTTGAACACTGATTAAACCTGAAAATCGAAACAATTACTTGATACCACCCCAAAAAACGATTTTTGTGCATATATCTCTTTCACCATTCCGAGAATAGTCAGAATTTTTGTGTGTTATTTGTGCATACAAGTGTATTTTTCATAAATAAGTGTCATTTGTAGATGCGGTTTTATTTTTTTAACAAGAGAGGTGTGGTATTTCAATATACCCCACGTTTGGGTATTTCAGTATACCCCACGTTCCAATATGCCCCGGTCTCCCCTAATGGAAAGAATGTTTGCTTCTGGCATCTCTGAGAGAATTTTGTGCGACAAAATTTCGGAAGAAAGCCTACCGGCGATCCACAAAATTGCCAATTGTTGGAACAAATAGCCACACGTTTAATATCCAACTTGGCACGTCCCGTTATCGAGTCCGTAAAGCGTATCGACATGTTTTGATTCTGGCATCGCCCCGGGATGTGACGTCACTACGTGTGAATTGAGGCTTCAAACTACCACTTTAGACAGACAGGACTCGGTTTTACCTCTACACTTTGTATATTGTATAATGTAATTTCGGAAGAATGTTTCGTATGTCGATAAATACAGAAAAATCTTATATACGGACTCGCTTAGTCTCCTTGAAAAGCCGACGAAAATGATTTCCATTGGCTTTTCATAAAGACTAGGTCACGCTATTAATCGGAAAATACTCGACATTGTCGTCAAAAATCATCATATGCTTTCAAACACAGCTAACAAAATAGCGCTCTTTATTTTTACCATATCAGGAAAAGATTTACATGAAACGCTCTTTATTATTTCAATTTGAACAAAGAAAAGTCCAGTATATCTTTTTCAAGCCGCGTTCACAGACCAACAGTTGACCCAATCATATATTGGGTTAGGCTATCGGGTGAGGAACAACGTTTCAAACGACACATATGTCACTGGGGTTGCGGCTGTAAGCATCTTGATTCGATCGATATTATACCTTCAATAAGTGTTTCGTGGGATACATGTTGCGTGTTAAAGTAGTTAACTTACGTCCATGTGTAACGCTTGAATTCAATTTCCCCTTCCGAGTTGACTACCGTACTGCTCCATTACCACGATTACAATAATGTGCTGAATGTGTTATGGTAACCAATTTATCCACACTACTCTTTGCCTCTTAGTTAGAGCTGCATGGTCAATACACAACTCATCGCTGACAGGAGAAACTGGAATGAAGTAGTTAGTGTCTAAAATCTAATTAATTTTCAGGATACATTAATAATAGTAATTTACACAACAATATTTTTGATCCACTTACCCATAAAGAAGCGGACATACAACACAACTACGCATGCCATGGTTATACGCTTAACGATGGGGGACTTATATCAACTTGATGGCATGACTATCGGCCATATTTGCCACCAAAAAAAATGTGTATGTTCCCTGTGCATCTCTCGTGCGACGAAATGACTGTCGTAGAAGGAAGCACTGTGGGGTCATGGACAGTATGAGGACTACACTAAGTCTTATCAGTCTCAATGAACCAAATTAAAGAAAAATATTTGCCTTTCCCAAATCCCAACATCGGCTACAATAATGATAGATCGTGCACAAATATGATATTGTTCTAACAATCAGATTAGCTTTGAAAATTCCAACTCGACTGGGCTGGTGACCACGTTAGAAAATGCCCTGCTCTGCATACACATGTGTCATATACGGTAAAGCGCCGTAATTCATTATTCCAAAGAAACTTATCCGAATGAAAACTAGCAGTCAGATGCTCGTAGCCCGTTTATATATAACCATGGGTATATGCGAAAAATACACAACGAAAACACACTCCACAGTTTGGATCGACAAGTCTTGCCCTGTGTATTTTGATGTTGAATTTTTTGACAATCGGTCTTCCGTATCATTTCTACAACACAATTATCGTCTTACTTGCAGCACGACTTTATCGTGTGATCGTCACGGAAGCGTTTTCTTTCAGAGTATGGTTAATACATTGCCGCCGGTGAAGTGTATTCTCGGATAAGAAACAAATAAGCCTATGCCGATGGCAGAAACTAAAGTTGCGAGAGGAACCCCTGGTTGAGTGTGGGATATTTGGCACTCGAGACTTGGTTAGAGGGTTTTCGTTGGGGTGGTCTCCACCTTGGAATTTCCAACTGCACCCCACCCCATTGAACCACACCAAACTCATAAGTTTGCGTAAATCAATTTGCACCTCCCTTTGATTTTTCCCAAATGTTCCCTCACAGACTACCAGATGGTAGACTATTCCAAATGAACCAGTAATATTGTGGCCACTTGTCGTGCGGGGGGGGGGTGAAAAAGATGGTTCGGCCCAGTATGAGATTAAAACATCTTAACATCTAGTGGTATAACACCACACAAATTTACACCCCGATCTATTTTTTCTTAAATTAATTAGCGAGTAACTACTGGTAAGGTAAGGCCCGATGTGAGAAATTTTTTTGAAATATGAACATGAACATTTGACAATCCTATAGCATAGACCGGCCTCAAGTTTTCCAATTCTGGGAAATTATTAACCTGACACTCACCCATAGGTTTCAAAATTGCAAACTGATGGCCATTTGAGTCCCTAATTTTGCAAATGAAAGGGAAATATGCAAATGTTGGCTAAAATTCGTCGTGGTTGTGTATTTACCTGCACCATAAATATGCGAGTGAGTTTTTTTGGACAACATGACAATTGTTCTAAAATTTGCAGAATTAATAAGTTCACACAATCCAATCATATTGAGGGAGTTTCTTTTGTGTCACAATGTTGAGTTAATTTTTTAATTGCATGATATAACACCAAACTCCCATATATTACAGCGAACAATAAAGCAGTTTGTATTTCAGTCCAATAAAAACTGATATTAAAACTTCAGGCTGGTCGCCAAATCATTTTGATTGATCTATTCATGATCCATCTTTATATAAACTTCACCTTTCAAAAACGTGTATGTTAAAGTTGCTCCAATTAAATTATGTTAATAGTTTCAAATATTGTATTACAAAATATAGCAAAAAGAAATTCCAAACCTATTTTGTAAAAGAAAATACATTTTTGAAACATCAGGAAATTTTTGGCAAAACATGCATTTGGCCATTAACTCACTCGTTCTAGTTATGGGCCAGTAACAGGTCCCATGACAATTTTTTCATAATCTAAAGATCAATGAAATTGAATATACTAAGTTTATGTTCTGTAAAATGGTACTAAAAGAAACCACCAACAAACTACTAAAACCCCATACATGAGTACATGGCAGTATTTAATAATGATAAGTCAGGAACCATATTATGGCAAACAGTTATTTTTCTCGTTAATTAGTACTAGCATCTATTCCCTCTCTCCCACTGCTATGTGTTGTCAGATTGTGTATATGTACATCTTCCATGTTCAACTCTACAGCTATTGGTCCTTGTTTAAATATTCCAGTCAATGATTATCAGATCTCAATGTTGACCATCACATCTCAAGTGTAGATCTTTGCAATTAAAAGCTGGATTTGAAAAATAACCAACAACTCTATTGTTGCAGATATCTGTTTATCAACTTTATGCTTTGACGGCACATCCACGGTGTCATTTAAAGGCACGAGCGGCGTTCGTTGCAGAAATATTCATATGTGTTCAAATTGCCATCAACAGAAGGAATATTAAACAAAGAAATTTTGTTCATATGCCAAACATAATCAGCGCGTAAATAGTATATTGTCGCCAAGACGTACGATGGTGCTCGTAAGCAAGAACCTGCTCGTGTTACAGAAGTTTTGCCTCTACTTACATCACAAAGCGCAATTATATTGGTTAATAACACACACATGATCAGGAAAACAGTAACAAATAACGCTCTTTGTGTTTACCATATCTGGATCTAAACAAAAGCCATGTTTAGTAACGTGTTTATTTTTTAACATAACAAACGAAAACATTTGACAATAGCATATTGTTTATGCCATATTTCTGATTGGTATAAGAAACAAGTCTATATTTTACTATTCTTTCTGTTACAGCATACCCATCGCCAACGCCGCCCGTATCTTTAAACCCATACCATGCCCCATTTTACCAGGGTGGTGGAGGTGTGTGTAATGGATGAAAGTTTAAGGAATGAATGTACAGTTTATACTTCTACTAGCAGATTAGCCCGCCACTGGCGGTAATCGTCCCATGGCTTTGTTCGAGCCTTTAATGTTTGTTTTTCGTTTCGTTTTTCATTCCTGTTGTGTGGGATGAAGCGTACATACCTATCGAGAGCATCGTCTTTCAACGCGCCGGGAAATCGTCTCAAGTTAGAAACTGAATCTTCAAGCTATTCATCTATCGGTCTATGTATTAACTTGCGCTTTTCCGCCTGTGATTGGTGGACGGCTTTTTCAATGAGTTAATTCTACCTTTTTAATCAAGAGAAATGATGGTCTCACCATGGACCAACAACAATCCAAGTACAGCATTTGGGAATTTTCCCCCACACCATTTCAATTCATGAGGAACTGGGTTCGTATTTTTCTGTCTATACATTCATTCATCTAAGCATTTCTTAATCCATTAATTATCGTTGTTCATTAACTGAGTGGTCAGAATACAGAATAGGAGACACATGAGATAAATAATCAAGTGAATGAACCAGATTGTGTGCAGGGCGATAATGTGGAATGTTCAACGAATGAAAATGTTGGAAGATATATCAATATAACCAGTAAGCACAAACACATCGAATGAAAGGGGAGCTGTCAAAAATCGAAGATAATGTACATTGTTCGAGATGGCAAATTTTGTTTTTGAAAAGTTACCTCAGTGCTTCTGGGTAAACAACGTTCCTAGTTTTCTCTTCTGATGCATAAAAGAACAGACTGGAGGGGGGGGGGGGGGGCGACACGTGAGCATGCCACATTTTGCTGACCATGTGAGAAACAGGGACTCTTAAGTTGGAGGCCAGCAACTTTAAGTTTCTGTCCCTGTGATTTTTTGATTGACATTGCAAAGCTCAATCGAACTGGGAACTGAAGCCGGCGGAACTGCTAGGGAGAAAAACATGCTCCCCTTTCGCACATCCAGTGAGAATAGGTACCTCAATACTATGAGGTGATATTTTCTTGATATAAAGTCGTGTAGCATTACACAACTTAGGTGGTTCAAGATTTCGGAGCAACATGCTTGGTGCACCTACCTTCAACTGGTGAGGTGGCATGCCTGTGGTTTAAGTGAATTGAGGAACTCGGTCGGGTAATTGACAATTTCTTATTGGTCTGGAATGGTATCAATGGAGTGCATAGAATGAAGCTGTCCAGGTACTTGTTCCAACAACTTCAAGTTAACCTCGTCAACAATATCATTTGTAGGAGCTAGGATGGCTCTCCCAGAGAGCAATGTGTGGTCCGAGAGCTTGCGAGGAAGATCTCTGAAAACATTCACAATGAGCTCATCAAGAGAGGAAACAATCGAGCTCAAAGCACGTAGATCTATTCGTCCTTCGGCATCAGATTGGAATTGCCATCGCCAATTTTGAGTAACTGTTCGGGAAAATATGCAGCCACGTCATTACCGAACAGATGCGCCCTCATGTTAATTGTCAGCTTGAGTATTCGAACACTCCCAAAGGTAAGATGATTTGATGCAAGCTTTTAATTCATTAGCTTTTGGTACAACAGGCAGAGTTTGTCGGAAGTCTCCAGACAATAGTAAGGTTATGCCATCCATAATATTTTTACAGCCCAGTGTTCGATCCAGTGCCTCGAATGCTCTCTTATGTGACAGTACACTCATCCCAGACAATCAACACAGCCTCTCTCAACAGGTGAGCAAGACCAGTACCCTCTGTTCTCATGTCTCGTAGTGTGAACATCGCCGCATCTGATCCATTATTGATGTATTTGCATACATACTTTATAGATTTAACAGAGTTGCAAAACTCAACGTTGATAAAATCCTGGCCCTCGAACAATTCAACCTTCAACTCCTGCCATGCATGGTTGCACGTGAATGTGATGAAAAGGTCCGAACGACCGAAGTGCCTGACAGATGTCATAGCATCCTGCGTCTTCTCCTACATATATCGCGGGCTACCCGTGAATGTCGACGGGGGGATTAACTGTTGGCCGACTCCGGCTCTTTTCTGATCATTATTTATGCTATCACAGAGGTGTATATATGAATCGGCACGGAGTTTCTTTTGGTTGTTCCGAATATAGAGGAGTCTTTCACCCTCCAATTTGGCGTATACATCTACAGCAAACTGACTGAACAGGTTCTGGCTTCGGTGCAAGTGGTTGAAGGACCCATCACGAACCATGAAATGATAAGAATAAAAGTCCTTACATGACACATTCTTGTTGCCGATTGAGTGTGGGATACCGAACTTATATTCGTCTTCACCGAAGACACGGGAGGGCATATTGGAGAGGGTCGTACGATCTAGGTGTCTCGCAAATTTATAATTCTATAACTACTTTGTTTCCATACCATGTTGCATTGTGTGTGAACTGATAGACAGTAGGTATAGGCATTCCCTCCCTTGATTTGTTTCTGACATTCATTTAGCAAACATGCCAGTATTTAACCATTTCCATACCAAATAAATACATTTATAAGTTCAATAAAATAACCACGTTGAACTTATTATCTGAACATTTGCCATGAATTAATACTTAAGTACTTGTATTATTTGTATTATATATATCGTCATACCAATGTCTGCTGATTTAACCACTCAGTATATAAATGGAGTTTAGAACTTCCAACATAACTAATTTTATTTCCATTGTAAATTGAGCAACAACCACTATTTGACATTGCATCCCAACATCATGGGTACATATCCAGCAGACAGTGAATTCAAGCTATCTGGAGAAGAGGAGCTGTATCTGGCTTACATACTTTATTACCCACCTTGGTTGAAGCGGGTTGGAAATGGCAGCATATGGCAAGGGCCACAAAAGAACCGGTATGGGGTGTTAAATATAACAATTCGACACCATAATCTGCAGCTCTATGTTCATGTTAATGATGGAGGACAAAAACCTTTATGACATGGATATCTGCCATCTTTGCCACCAAAAACTTTGTGCCCCCCCCCCCCTGGGCATCTCTCATGATAGGAATCTGGAACCAATAAAATACGAAATGCCTATCGTGGAAGGAAGCATTTTGGGTGTCTTGGATAGTCATGGATTTCGGTCTCGATTGAACCGTTAGAAAATGCCCTGCTCTCCATACACATGTGTCACATACGATAAAGCGCCATAATCTATAATCCCAAAGAAATTGTTATCCGCATGAAAACTAGGTGTTTCATTGTCATGTATTTACCGGCACCAAAACTTTTTGAGTGAGTTTTTGGACCACTTGTTCTAGAATTTGCAGAATTAATAATATCACACAATAATCCAATCATATTGAGGGAGTTTCTTTTGTGTCATAATGTTGAGTAATTTTTTTAATTGCATGATAGAACACTCCCATATATTACAGCGAACAATAAAGCAGTTTGTCCTTCAGTCCAATAAAAACAAATTAAACTTCAGCCTGGTCGCCAACTCGTTTTTGATCGATCTGTTCTTGATCCATGTATTTATAAACTTCACTTTTCAAAAACTTGTATGTTACAATAGCTCCAATTAAATTAGGTTAATAGTTTCAAATATTATATCACAATAATAGCAAAATGAAATTCCATACATATTTGTAAAACAAAATACATCTTGAAATATCAGGAAATTTTGGCAAAATATGCATCTGTCCATTAACTCACTCTTTCCAGTTATGAGTCAGTAACAGGTCCCATGACAAAGTTTTCATAATCAAAATATCAATGAAATTAAATATACTTAGTTTATGTTCTGTAAAATGGTACTAAAAGCAACCATCAAAAACTACTAAAATCCCCTATGGCAGTATTAAAGGCACGTGAGGCCTTAGTTGTCGAAAATATTCATATTTGTTCCAATCACCGGAAACAGAAAAACATTAAAATGCATACAGTTTCGTTCATATATACCATGACTATCGCGTAAACAGCATGTTATCATAAAGACCTACTATATTTTACCTAAGCAAGAGCCTGATTGTGTTACAGACGACAGCACAATGCTACTGGCTAATCACACAAAGATTGCATAAACGCTCTTTATTTGTTCCATATCAGGTATTCACCAACAAAGAACGCTCTTTATGTTTACCATCATAATATAAACAAACACCAGAAAAGTAACTTTTTATGCTTTTGTTTACATAACAATGGTCAAACAAATGACAATAACTTACAGTTTATGCTATATTTCTTATTTGTATACGGACACAGTCTGTCTACATTGTGATGTTCTTTCTGTTTGTGGCGGTTTTTGACGGGTGGAAATATTTTTACAGGATACCCACCGCCAAGGCCAACCGTACCTTTAATAATGACAATCAGGAACGATATCATGGCAAATATTTATTATCTCGTTAATTAGTACTAGCATCTACTCCCTCTCTCCTACTACTATGTGTTGTCAGATTGTGTAGACATTCACCCATAACACAATGGCATTCTGATGTGTTCCATTTTAAACTGTTCAATTATTGGACCTTGTTGAAATATTTCAGTCAATGATTATCAGATCTCAATGTTGACCCATCACATATCACGTGTCTTTGCAATTAAAATGTGGATTTAAAAAAACAGCCAATAACTCTCAAATATCTGTTTATCAACTTTATGCTTTGACAACACAGCCACGATGTCGTTTAAACCCATTCCTCCATGCGATGTCCCATTTTACCAGGGTGGTGGTGTGTGTACTGGATGAAAGATTAAGGAATGAATGTACAGTTCATACTTCTATAACTACTTTATTCCAACACCATGTTGCATTCCCTCCACTTATTTGTTTCTGACATTCATTTAACAAAACTACCAGCATTTAACCCTTTCCTCGCCACATCAATACATTTATAAGTTCAACAAAATAACCACGTTGAACTTAGTATCGGAAAATTTCCCATGAATGAATGCTTCAGTACTAACTTGTATTATCTGTATTATATATATATATCGTCATACCGATACCTCAGTATTGAAATGGAGTTTAGAACTTCCAACATAACTAATTATAAATCCTTAATATAAATTAAGTACCAACCACTAGTTTACCTATGCATCATCATCATGGGTATATATCCAGCATACAGAGAATTCAAGCTGGAGAAGATGAGCTGTATGTGGCTTGTATGTTGCATTACCCACATTGGTGAAGCGGGTTGGATATAGCACCATATGGCAAGGGCCACAAAATAACTGATATTGGGTCAAACATACGATAATTCGACACCATAAGCTGCAGACGTATGTTCACCGACTAGTTTATATTTTAGTCACGGGGGACTCTTAAGCTTGATGGCATGGATATCAGCCATCTGTACCACCAAAACATTATTTGCTCTCTGGGCATCTCGAACCAGTAAAAGAGAAAATGTCTCGTAAAAGGAAGCACTGTGGGGGTCTTGGACAGTATGAGGATTGTATACTCTAAATCAGTTTAGGCATCAACATTCTAACTGGACATTGGACTGGTGACCACGTTGGAAAATGGCCTGCTCTTCATACACATGTGTGTCACATAAGTTAAAGCGCCGTAATTCATAATCTCAAAGAAGCTTGCCCGCTTGGCAAATAGGTGTTTCAATGTCGAATGTGTCGAATCAATAATTTCTCATAATCCAATCATCTTGAGGGAGTTTCGTTTGTGTCATAATGTTTAGTTAATATTTTAATTGTACGATATAATACCAGACTCCCATGTTACAGTGAACAATAAAGCAGTTTATATTCCAGTCCAATAAAAACAAATATTAAATGTCATGTTGGTCGCCAACTCATTTTTTATTAATCAGTTCATGATCCATGTATATAAAAATGTCAAAAACTTATATTGTACAGTAGTTCCAATTAAATTGGATTAATTGCTTCAAACACTTCATCACAATAATAGCAAAACGAAATTCCAATCATATTTTGTAAAAAGCAGTTTATATTCCAGTCCAATAAAAACAAATATTAAATGTCAGGCTGGTTGCCAACTCATTTTTGATTAATCAGTTCATGACACATGTACAAAAACCTTTCAAAACCTTATATTTTACAACAGTTCCAATATTATTGGGTTAATAGTTTCAAATACTTCAACACCATAATAGCAAAAAAGAGATTCCATACATATTTTGTAAAACAAAAGCCATCTGGAATTATCAGGAATACCTACTTTAAGTTCCAAGTTTAATGTAAAATGGTACTAAAAGCAACCATCAAAAACTACTTAAATCCCATACATGAGTACATGGCAGTATTTAATATTCTTCTTAAATTAGCAATAGCATCTATTCCCTCTCTCCATCTATTGTGTGTTGTCAGATTGTGTCGATGGACATCAGTAACACAAGGGCATTCAGATGTGTTAAATTTTTTAACTCCTTGTTTAAATATTTCAATTAATGATTATTAGATCTCAATGTTGGTCATCACATCTCAAGTGTAGATCTTTGCAATCGAAATTATTTTTAAAATAACCAATAACTCTATTGTTACATATATATGTTTATCAACTGTTTGTGAATTGATAGACGATACATATATAGGCATTCCCTCCCTTCATTTGTTTCTGACATTCATTTAACAAACATGCCAGCATTTAGCCCTTTCCATACTAAATAAATGAATTTATAAGTTCAACAAAATAACCATGTTGAACTTATTATCTGAACATTTCCCACGAATTAATACTTCAGTACTTGTATTATCTGAATTATATTATCATCATATAATAGTCTGCTAATTTATCCATTCAGTATAGAAAGGGAGTTTAGAACTTCTAATTATATTTCCATTGTAAATTGAGCACCAACCACTATTTGAAATACGCATCCCCAACATCATGGGTACATATTCAGAGTGAATTTAAACTATCTGGAAAAGAGGAGCTGTATCTGGCTTACCTTGCTTTATTACTCATATTGGTTGAATCGGGTTGGTAATTGCACCATATGGCAAGGGCCACAAAAGAACCGATATGGGGTGCTAAATAGAACAATCCGACACCATAGTCTGCAGCTCTATGGTCATCGACTAGTTTACATGTTTATGATGGGGGACTAAAACCTTGATGACGGATGTCTGCCATCTTTTCCACCAACAACTTAGTGATTTCCCAGGGCACCTCTAGTTATATGAACCTGGAACCAATAAAATACGAAATGCCTGTTTATCAACTTAAGGCTTTAACAGCACAGCCACGGTGTCATGATCCATGTATACATAAACTGCACCTTTCAAAAACGTGTACTTTAAAGTATTTCAATTAAATTGGGTTAAGAGTAAGTCATCACAATAATAGCAAAAAGAAATTCGATACATATCTTGTAAAATAAAATCGAATTAGAAATATCAGGAATACTTACTTTACGTTCTAAGTTTAATGTAAAATGGTTCTAAAATCAACCATCAACAACTATTTAAATCTCACACATGAGTACATGGCAGTTTTTAATAATGATAGTTAATCAGGAACCATATTATGGCAAATAGATATTTTCTCTTTAATTAGTACTAGCGTCTACTCCCACTACTATATGTTATAATATTGCAGATGTACATCCATAACACAAAGGTATTTCGATATGTTCAATTTTCTACCCTACAGCTGTTGGTCTTTGTTTAAATGTTTCAGTCAATGATTATCATATCTCAATGCTGGTCATCATACCTGAAGTGTAGGTCTGCAATCAAAAGGTGGATTTTGAGAATAACCAATAACTCTTTTTACCAACTGTATGCTTTGACAACACAGCCATGGTGTCAATTATACCCATTTCCAGGGTAGTGGAGGTGTGTGTGATGTGAAATATTATATTTCCATTGTAAATTGAGTAACAAACACTCTTTGACCTATGCATCCCCATACCATGGGTATAGATATACCCATTAGTCAGTGAATTTACGCTAGCTTGAGAAGAGGAGCTGTATGTGTCTTACATTCTGTATAACCCACCCTGGTTGATGCGGGTTGGAGGTTGCACCATATGGCAAGGGCCACAAATGTGCCAATATTGGGTCATAAATATAACAATTCGAAACCAAAAGCTGCAGACCAATGTTCTGGAAAGACAAGACGAAGTGTATGTTGTAGAATGAAGAGCTGATGGTCATGGACAGGACGAGGGCTGTATACTCTAAAGGTTTGAACAAGTGATGAAAACCGCATGGAAACGCATTTCACTCTTGAGAAAATATCGATTCTATCTCGACAGAGCAGCTCTAGAAAAATGTTATTTTACAATGATAAGGTCAATCCTCGAATATTCTTGTGTTGTTTGGGATGGTTGTAGCCAGCAAGAATCTGACAACATCGAAGATATACAATACGAGGCAGCTCGTATTGTGACAGGCGCGACTAGGTCTGTCAGTAATGTATCTCTTCTTAGAGAAACAAGTTGGGAAACCCTTAAATCACGACGGAAAAAACATAAACTAAAATTATTTTATAAAATGGTGAAAGGTCAATCACCTGTCTATCTCAGAAACCTAGTTTCTCCTACTCACGGGCAGATATCACAACGTGGAACTAGACAGTCTAGCAAGCTTATGGTCCCTAGTTTTGACTATGACTATTACAAAAAATCGTTTCTCCCATCAACAACAATTTTGTGGAACAACCTAGACACGAACAAGGTTGCCATGGACTCACTGGCAACTTTCTCAAATTCTCTGGAACCAAAACGACAGATGACCTCTAAATGGTTATACCACGCTAACACGCGTGAAGCGCAAATTTTGCATGCCCGCCTCAGATTAAATTGTAGCAATCTGAATTACCACAAATATTCTAACTTCATTGCCGACCAACCCATGTGTACCTGTGGTGAAGTAGAGGACACAGAACATTATTTAATTGAATGCCAATCATACAATGCACAGCGACTGTTATATATGAACGATATATGTAACATTACCACCAATATACTTCTACATGGTTCTAATGAACTGTCTCAGGAAGATAACAACGATTTTCCGAGAAGTTCAGAAGTACATTATTCGTACAAAAAGATTAAAATAATTCTTGACCACAAACCAAGGACTTCCGCTTGAACCACGCATGTATCTATCATCTAACAGTTATCAAATCGACGCATATCGTCAAAAATCGCGTGAGAAATATAAATATTAATGTTGATGCTATTATATATTCGTACAAATCCAATCGATAGTGGTGACGGCTCGGACGCAAACATGCTAGGTCAGAACACAAAATTAGTGCAGAAATTAAAAGCAATAGCTTATCATTTACACCCCCCACATCCCCTCCCTATACTGCATATCAGACTCACAAACGTTTGATATGTCACCTCACACTCTTATCTATACCGATCTGTACTTCGTTCCGCTATACTAAATCTATTTTCAATCAATTTCTTTCTATTATTCCATAAGAAAAAAAATCTCATTTTGATATATCTATCGATCCAGCCCACACTGTGAGTAGCTAAGTAACATATATACCAACAACGATCTTCTAAAATTAGTATGAACTTAACGACCTATATTATTATGTTATCCTTTTCACAGTGTGGGCCTATTCACACGTAATCGGAAACGACCCCCATAAGCTTTATGCTTGATGTCGGATCCCCTCCATAAACCCATATTCATGATTCACATTTTGTAACATTATTGTATTGAATTATATGGAATAACTACTGTTTACATCAAAGGTTTGAGCTTTAATTAAGAAAATTAAGAACAATATTGTTCTTTCCCCTAATCCCAACATTGGCCACAATAATGATAGATCATGATCAAGTTTGACAATAAATATAGCCATTCCATTCCCTCTTCATTCGTTTCTGACATTCTTATAGCGAACATGCTAGCATTTAATAACCCTTTACATGCACAATAAAATAAATTTATAAATACAACAAAATGACGATGTTAATATCCGAGCATGTCCAATGGATTAATACTTCATCACTTGTATTATCTGTATTTTATTATCGCCATACCATTTTCTGCTAAATTATTAACTCAGTATATAAATTGAGTTTAGAAAATCCAACGTGACTAATTGTATTTACAGTGTAAGTTGAGTTCCAACCACTATTTAACCTATGCATCCTCATACCATGGGTACAGACCCAGAAGACAGTGAATTTAACCTATCTGAATACGAAGAGCTGTATGTAGTTTACTATGGGAGGCCAAATTCACATTTAATATTGAATTGAGCTTAAGCGCAATTGTTTGCGCTTAAGTGCAATTAATTACTCTTAAGCATAATCATTGCGCTTGGTTATATGTAACTAAACACCCTTGGTGAATATATAGGTTTATCCATAACTCACCCTTCACCTATTGACATATTACCTATTGTTGCCATTGGTTCGGATGGGAAGGGAGCTAGCCTAAATTATTTTTATCAAAATGGCTTCATATAACCATGAATTGCGCTTAGTTGCACAATCAAATGCGCTTAAGCTTAATATTCGCTTAAGCGCAATGATTAAGTTATCCATATAAGTCAGTACTTTATAAAATATTATAGCCTTGTTCTAATATTTTATCGGATTTCGACAGTAATCAGTTGAAATTACTCTTGCATTTTTCAAACTTGGTAATTTTACTTCCGGGTACGTTCTATGTTCGTGAACATTACGATAATTTCCTGATTGATTGATTGATTGGGGTTTAACGTCGTTTTAGCAAAAAAGCCATATCACGACGAGAAGAAACAGATTATCAAAATCGAGTGAAGCAACTGTGAATAGAAATGAAAGTGAATTAGACTAAAATGAAACAAAATATATACAATTTAAAAACACCCAAATCAGAGTGGGGGTGCTCGATTGGGATCAGAAACATTAAGATACTGACCATAGTGTAAACACATATAAAACAAAATATCAAGAATAGATAGTAATACTGTTTTGCAAAATATATTTATATTTAAAATACTGATTTGTAGTTCATTATTGAGACTATCTTCCATAATAGAAAATATTATGTATATCACAATTTATTTATTTTTGGTTCAGAATAAGAACTTGCATGACATGCATGCCAGACTATAAACATACAGCGAATATTCAATGAATATATTTGATAGGTGCTGAAATAAAACAATGAATTTGAAGTCAACAAGTTTGTATTTCATTGTAATTACAATGAACAGATCTAAAACTTGTAAATATTGATTGATTATTACAGTAGGTGTGAGACATCAATGGCAGATAAAAAATTAAAAACACATTTGGGTCTTTTTAAAAGATCCTGCATGCTTGTAGCATGTAAGTACCTGGCTCGTATTGGAGTATTTTCAGTACATTCAATTAAAATATGTTTGACTGTTAAAAGGGGGTTTCCGCTGCATGTACATACATGAGGAGTCTCCTTCAGAATAAGATAATTATGAGTCAGACGAGTATGTCCAATTCTAAGTCTTGTTATTATAACGTCATTATGACGAGGGGAGATCTGGTTATGATTTGTATTAACTGTTGAGATGATATCTCTTAATTTATTTGATGGGAGTGAGTCTCACCTTTCTTGCCATTTTGAGTGTATATAATTACGAATTTGTGGTTTTAAATCACGATGTGGTAAGTTCATATTTTCTATAGGGAAAGTCAAGGCCTGTTTAGCTGCCTTGTCCACCTTTTCGTTTCCCGAGATACCCATATGGCTAGGTATCCAGTAGAATAAAACGTCGAATCTATGTTTTGACATAATATTGTATTTCTCAGTAACTTTATGTATAATTGGATGATCAATCCGATGATTCTGCATAGCCAAAAGACAAGAAAGGGAGTCTGAACAAATTATTGATTTCCTTTTATCGTGTTTATGAATATATTCAAGTGCTTTTAAAAGAGCAATAGCTTCAGCACTAAATATGGATGTGTGGTCAGGAAGACGGGATTGTATACAGTCATTTTCACAAATGACAGCAGCAGATACCTTTTCAGCTTCCTTAGAACCATCAGTATAAACGTAAGAATAGTCTTGATGACTATCCCGGAATTCACTAAAATGTTGTTGGTATATGATGGGACTTGTTTACTTTTTCTTCAAACTAAGTAATTAGGAATGAACTACGGGTCGTTTTGAGAGCCACGGAGGTGCTCTTGGTAATTTGTATTGAGCTACATGTATAAAATCGATACCTATATTTTGTATGTGTTCTTCCATTCGTACGCCAAATGGTTGAGCAATTGTTGGTCGTTTTTTGAATTGGGAGACAAAGCATGGTTTGAATGCACAATCATATGCTGGGTTAGATTTATTGGCTGCTAGCTGAGCAGTATATTGAAGACTAAGCTTCACACGACGATCATGTAATGATGGTTCATTTGCTTCCATGTATAAACTCTCTACAGGAGAAGTACGAAAAGCCCCAAGACACAAACGAAGAACTTGATGATGGATAGTATCCAGTTTTTTTAGGTATGATTTCATACACTATTGACCCGTAGTCAAGTTTTGAACGTATGAGTGATCTATATAAATGTATCAGAACAGTGAAGTCAGAACCCCATGAATTGTTAGATAAAACTTTCGACAAATTGAGAGTTCTGAGACAACGAGTCTTCAGATCCTCAATGTGTGACCGAAATGTAAGTCTCCGGTCAAAAATGAGACCCAGAAATTTTGTTTCATCAACAACGACAAGTTGGTCCTTATCAAGATTTAAAACAGGATGGTCATGTTGTATACGTTTCCTACAAAAGTGCACACACTTTGTTTTGGATATTGAAAATTTAAAACCATTTCTTTTTGACCAATCAGTAAGTTTGTTAAGGCATAGCTGTAGTTGTCTTTCTATAGTTGCCATATGCTTGCTGCTATAGCATATTACAAAATCATCTACATAGTGATCCTAGAACATCCTTTGGGAGTGTTTTAACCATACTGTTGATCTTGATACTAAAAGGGTTACAGAGAGTATACTTCCCTGCGGAACCCCCATCTCTTGGATAAAAGGATCGGATAGTGTAGTTCCAACTTTCACTTTGAAGGTGTTATCCTTCAAGAAATTGAGAATAAAAACAGGCAGTCTGCCCCTAAGACCCATATCAGATAGGTCTTTCAAAATTCCATACTTCCAAGTGTTGTCATATGCTTTTTCTAAGTCGAAAAACACTGCGACTGCATGTTGTTGTTTTATGAAAGCTTCACGTATATATGTTTCTAGGCGCACAAGGTGGTCAAGTGTGCTTCTATGCTTTCTAAAACCACATTGCAAGTTTGAAATAAAATTATTTGTTTCTAAAAACCAGACCAGTCGATTATTCACCACCCGTTCCATTGTCTTACAAACACAACTTGTAAGAGCAATGGGTCGATAATTCGTAGGATTTGTATGATCTTTTCCTGCTTTTGGAATCGGTATAACATTAGCTTGTTTTCAAATGGTTGGGAAATTTCCAGATTCCCAGATCGTGTTAAAAATCTTAAACAGGGCAGATTTGGAAGCAGTTGGTAAATGTTTCAATAATTGATAGGGGATGTCATCCGGGCCTGCCACAGTATCATGCGATTGTGATAGTGAATCTTCCAATTCTATCAATGAAAACGGTTTATTGTAATCTTCAGCATTTGTAGACCTAAAATTCAATTTTGTTTTTTCCGCCGTTTTCTTATGTCGTTTAAAATCAGCTGTGTAATTATTTGCTGAAGAGTTTTTGCCCATGGTAGCACCCAATTTGTTAGCTATTTCTGGAATATCGGTGAATGAAGTAGTTTCCTCTAGGAGATGTTTAACTCCTTGTCTTGCGTTTTGTCCACGAATTTTATTTATCATCTGCCAAACTTTTCTCGTGGGAGTTTTGTGATTTATACTATTGACGAATTTACGCCATGATGTTTTCTTGTTACAGATGAGACGTTTGGTGACAGCTCGACACTGTCTCATATTATTTAAATTTGACAGACAGGGAAAACGAAGGTATTGTCGTTCTGCTCTCTTTCTGTGATGAATGGATTGTTTAATATCCTCATCAAACCATGGCTTACGTTTAAATGAATTTGTCGAGGATTTTGGTATTGTTTCTTCAGCAATACTAGTAAGTATATCATTGAAAGTAGCAATCTGATTGACTGTATCTGCGAAGGCATCAGAGATAATTCTTTCTTCACATCTTTGTTGGAATAGTGTCCAATCTGCTTTATAAAATTTCCAATATTGGTGAGGGTCGTGTTCTGGTTGCTTACTTTCAATGATAATAGGAAAGTGATCACTACTGTGTAGATCGCTGCAGATATTCCAGTCAAAATCTGCGAAGATCTCACCTTGAGATAGGGTAAGGTCTATGGCAGTGTATGATCCGTTTCCTGAATGTATGAAGGTTGGATTTCCGTCATTAAAAATGCATAGCTGTTGATGGCCTAATTTTTTTTCAACAATATTACCTTGTGTATCTGTATGGATACAAGAGTCATCCCAAAGTGAGTTATGCGCATTGAAATCTCCTAGTAAAATATATGGTGAAGGAAGTTGGGATGTGAGGTTTATAAAATCTTGTTCTGTAGGATATGACTTTGGAGGTATATAAACTGAACAAACTGTAATAGTTTTGGATAGTGTAATTCTTAAAGCAACTGCTTGGATATTTGTATTGAGTTGTACAGTGCTATGAATGATAGTATTTTTCACTAAGATACTTGAGCCACCTGTGGCCCTACCATCTGTTCCAACTGGACCATATTTTGAGTATATCTGATAATTTTTGAGGGATATAGAGTCGGTTTGTTTCAGGTGTGTTTCCTGAAGACAAATAACTGCTGGGTTGAACTCTTGAGTCAATAAGGCTACTTCTGAGTGATTATTATTAAAACCTCGAACATTCCATTGTACGATTTTGTGAGCCATGATTATGGTGGGGTAATTTTTGTGATCTCCACCCCATTCCGAATCTTGATGTCGGGATCTGGTGGAGGTCTGGATGATTCTGGTTTGGATAGTCCAAGGGAGGGATTAATCTCCCCTGTGGATTGACTATCCATCATTTCAGTATCAGCTATCTCAATTTGGGATAGAACACTGAATAGATTCCTTGTGCTAAGTGGGGTGAATTTTATTATGTCACCAGACATAGTTTCAAACTGGTCTTTGGACTTTTCAGTCTTACTCATCCTCTGGGAAGGGGGGGGGGGGGCTGTGGTGTACTTAGAATTTCCTGTTTACCTGGAGCAACAATTGGCTTGTTTTGATTAGTATTTGTTTTCTTCGGGACAAATCTTTTCAAGGGTGAAAAAGCTACTTTGTCTTGTTCTGTTAAGTTTTCTGTCTGTGAACTTGAGGATGGTTTAAAAATCATCTGATTTCTTGGGGCTATTTGCAGATAATTATTGATGGAGTCTGCTGGATTTGGATTTTGAACGCTTGTTATAGGGTGATAGGAAACAGTTGTTTGTGCATAGGAATCTTTTGAGTTTTTCATTGTAATTTATTTTATTATTTGTGAGAATGATTTACTTGTTTCTAATGTATTTGTAGTATTCTTAGCTATAACAATATTTCGAGCTTCTGGGAATGATACATTCTGTAGGGTTTTAACTTTTTGGATTTCAAACTCTTCGAGCCATTTGGACACTTTCTATATGAAGCAATATGATCTTCTGAACAGTTGACGCATTTTGGCTTTTGTGAGCACTGTACGTCACCTATTGTGTGTTTGTCTTCACCACATCTAAGGCATGTTTCTTGTCGTCTGCATTGATTTTGACCATGGCCATATCTCTGACACTTGAAACATCTTAACGGGTTTGGAATGAAAGGGGAAACTTTCATTTTCATATATCCTACTATAATTGAGTCAGTTCGAGTGGTGTGGTCAAATGTCAGAAGATACGATCCAAGGGGGATGATTTTATCGCCCTCCCTCCTCGTGAACCTTCTCACACTTGTCACTTCTTGGGGTTTAAGACCTAAAATTTCACTCTCTGGAACACCATCTAAATCCCTTGTTCTTATTAAGCCCTTGGAGCTATTTAAAGCCGAATGTAAAGTCACAGTAACATCAGCCAGTGATGTCACATTCAGAAGATTATCAACTTGTGTTTTCTTGATTGATTCTAGTAAAAGGCTACCATTTCTTAATTTCTTAATAGAGTTTATTTCACCAGCAAGACCTCTAAGACCCTTATCAATTACGAAAGGAGATAATTTCAAAGGGGAATCATCTTTAGATTTCAAAACTAGAATTTTTTTATATGGAATTGATGCTTTATTGACTGGTAGAAATTCTTCAAGTGGGAGTGTTCTCTTTTTCAATGGTATTTGGGTTGTTTGAGTTGAATTAATCATGTTATGTAGTATTATTATTCGGTGTACTGGGACTGCCAACCACCACGGATTACCCTTATATTAACGGGCCAACGCAGAGCCTGGTAGTTATTCGTCAGGTTGTGTTGAGCAGTTACCGGTTCACTATACTGTCACAGTTTGAACCACAGATGCAATTTCAAACCGATCGATTAACTCGTTGAGCCACCGCCTTCTGAGGAGTGAAATGTCAAGATACAAACCTGACACAATTCAGCACAACAGCCATGAAATCATTACAATCCATACTGGGTCGAAACAAAAAGACATTTCTCTCCTCAGGGCATGTCATGACAAGAGCCGATCAGTCAAGCCGAGCCAACTTGACCGCCGGTCTAGAGTGAATCCTGGGCCAAAGGAGCGTGTTGCAGGAACAGTTCCCGCAGGAAATGTCCCACTCAACTCACCAGGACCCCATTTTCCAATCGCACAGGTCGCACCTCACGGCAAACGAGGCGCCACATTAGGGGATTCCTACCCCTCGCAGTGGTGCGGTAGGCATATTCTACCCCGGGCCCACACGGGGTGATAATTTCCTAACACCTGACTTAAATTTTCACACTTCTCATTCAAATATCATTAAATATAACATATATTTAGTCATTACCATTTTCTACTGATAAAATAGTAGTTCATACACATTCATGATCTTCGTCATTTCACAATTCGTATGCATTGATTCATATTTGTTGAAAGTTTTCGATAATAATTTCATCCATTCACAAATTCGTGAAGCATATGCGACCGCGGTATCTAATGTGTCTTTGATCCATGTTTATTATTGTATATCAGAGAAACTATATGAAACGTATCTTGAAAGAGATCGATAATCGTTCCTTAAGACTGGGTCACGCATCAGCATACAATACAGGTACGTATTCATTGGGTTTACAATGAACAGAAAAGTATATGGTGTCAACAAATACTAATGTGATTCAGATTTTGATTCACCATCAAAAGAGAACATTTTGGAAGACAAAAACACATAGATTCAACTTGGTGCACTCTAGACTCTTGAAAAACGTCGCATTTGATAATATTTATGTCATTATGCATGGCAAGCACCGCCAACCATTCTTCTGATTTTGTTCAACTCATTGATCTTTTTTTTACCAGTACCAGCGGTTTGTTCCACGGATAAGTACATGTGGAAAAACGCTCCAGTCAATTACAAACAAAGCCCGGCCCAAGACAATAGTTAATGAATACTTGGGACAGACACGATGAGGAAAGTAAATATATAGCGAACGTACAATGTTGCTGGATTTTCATGCATCGAGTGCAAGATATTATGCGTGAATTTCATTGACAATGAATAACTTTGAAATCTAGTATTTTACATTAGCCTTGCACGAAATATACCAACTGATCTGTGTTCAGACATATGCATACTTGTGTCGTACCGTTTCGTGTAACCCCGAAGCACACGCCCTTCCTGGTGACAAAACAAGGAGGCTGTGGTGAGACATTTTACCATCAGGAGGACATCTTCGTTGTGGTTATGTTTCCGTTTGGCATTGTACCTGCCCTCGGTGTCAGCGAAATCGTTGAATAGTTGATTTAGCTGTTGACTGACATTCCCGACTAACGCTCCATGGCACGCAACCGTCTCGGGCGTCAGCTGTCCCTTTGTCCTAAAAATGTTACAGAATTTAAGAAGGTGCACAATGTATGCTACTGTACTAGGTACAAGAAACCGATAGCCAGAAAAGGTAACACAATTAAGATCCTACTATTATGTATATATAAAATATATAATATACTGGTTTCATGAATTTAGCACTTCATTTAAATTAAAGTATTAAAACAATTAATCCTTCAAATTATAACAACTGCGGCTTATCACTGGATATTTTTCATTCACCACCACAGAAAGCCACTAAATTCGGGTAAAAAACTACACATCGGATTAAATACACGCCCGGTACTTCGAAATACGACATTTAGTCTACATTCCAACTGAGACATACTTTATTAGCAAGGCTAGCTGTTGTATTATGCACTGTCTTCCCACAATAACATCTTCAATAGTGCCCCAGCCATTGTTCACAGCTAAATATCGATACAAATTAACGTTGTTATAACAGTTACATTATGTAACAATACATTCGCGAATACATACATCCTGCGAATAATCTAACCGGTACGTCATATAGCGAGTACGTTATTAATCAAAGTTACCCCATAGCCCATATGACATCGACAGATCAGCCTCGCAGTATACAACATAGAAGGCGAAATGAAAACAACTATTTACCATCATAGTATTAGAGATATGTTCTTAGTATGTAAAAACAAAAGTGCTCCAGAAAAAAAACTGTATTTGAGGTAATAAGGTCGATAGAGAGTTTGTTAGGACAGGCAATATTTGCACACAGAAAAAATACTGCATTATTGAGCTTATGAATCCTAGTTGTGTGTGCGCTCAGTCTACCACATAAAGTCATTATTATCCACGAGAAAGTAAATAAATTCATCAAGATAGTTTCTAGATGAATCAGTACTGAATGCAAAATATTCAATCAACATTGGTGAAGGTTTGTAGTCGAAAGGTTGTAAAGACAATATTTAATAGATGTAATGTTATCCGTGTATGCATTAGTATTATAATTCAGTTGTAATATAGTCCGCTTTTTAAATTTGAATATGAAGATCAGCAACATACCTCAGTTCCGCCTTGAACTCCCTGTTGAGAAATTCGTTTACAAGATCCTTTGCGAGGTTGTAGTACAATCCGCCGCTCAAGTTTATAGTGCGATTCCATATGATATCATGGCGAACTCCTTCTGGGAGCCAACCATTTATACCTGTAGAAAGTAAGAGATTACTATATGGTGTGTCGTTACAACAGGGGACCACAAACACCACACATTCTCATAGTATTTGGTCAGGAAACTTCCAGCAATATTGAGCTAATATAACAACATATCCCCCCAATAAATACGCACATAACCCACCTATAATATGTAGGTACATAACGTGATTATGTGATTTATTCTGAAATAAGCAAATAATAGAATCTTGCCCGTTATTTCGTTTTATTGAGCGACCAAAGTGAAAACACATGTTAAACAGCGTACACCCGAAAAGTATTGATTGGATTTTTGTGTGCCATTGTCCGCACATAATGATCTGCTTGGAGTCGCCTTATCATTTCATTTTCAGCACACTATCGAGACAAAATGTGGCGATTGTAAGTAGATTTTCTACCTAAAATAAGTTATATTATAAGCAGATAATATGCTGCTTTTATGGATAACATGCTGGAGATAAGCGTATACTACGCAAATTGCCGTCCATTATGTTGAGAGAAATAAATTATTTCTCCGCATAATATGATATATTAAACCATTGGTCTATAACAACAAATCCCACATGCATTACTGTTAAACATGAAACTACTAGATCAATTTCAACCTATTGTTGGTGTGAAATTTCCAAACAATATTGGAGATGACATTAAGCTATGGCATGTTGCAGTGGGGTGAAAAACATCCTTCCCGATACCCTTCGGAAACAAGCTCTGAGAAATGTAAAACTGAAATAAATAAACTTGTCTTGATGTAACTAATGCCTAGATCATTGTGTGCATGGGACAAGAGCGAGAAACTGTATCAAACATTATTGTGGCTACCAATGGTAGGAATATAACTGTCATCACACTGTTCATAATGCTAGATGGTTGACAGACTAATCGGGAAATGGTTATTGGAATTGTGTGTATCCTGATCAATGACCTAAGTTTGCATATATACGTCAACTTGTCGTGATGTAACTAATGTCTGGATTATTGCGTGCATAGACAAAGAGCCAGCAACTATCTCAAAATTAATGTGACTATCAATGGGTAGAAAATATCTGCCATCAGTGCATCAAGCCAATCAGTGATTTATTTGCACCCCAGTGTGAAAACAGATGTTAATGAGCGTACACATGACAAGTATTGAGAATTTGTACCATTGTCCGCATACAATGATTTGCATGGAGTCGCCTTATTATGAGTGCGCGAAATTCTCAATTTCAGCACACTCTCGACTCAAAATAAGGCGATTCTAAGCAGAATATCAACCTAAAATAAGTTATATTATAAGTATATAATATGCTGGTTTCATGGATGACATGCTGCAGATAAAGCTTATGAAAAAAATTGTGCCGTCCGTTGTGTTGAGAGAAATACTTTATTTCTCCGTATAGTAAGATATATTAAACCGATGGTCTATAACAACAGATCCCACATGCATTATTGGTTAGAAAATGTAACTACTAGATATATTTCAACCTATTGTTGGTGTGAAATTTCCAAATAATATTGTGTTGAAAATTTTGACCATAGTTGGCTGAAGGGGTATCTATGTCGCCACACCTTTGTATGTTTGGTGACTTGATATACACCACAGACCCACATGTACGCGTGCTCGTTTATAAAACGATTTTTATAAACCTTTATATCTTTGAAAACTGTGTTGTTCAACCTATAATACGATATTTAACCAAAATCTAATACATTAAACTAATTGTTTCCCCTATGAAATATTTAACGTTTTTCATGTAATCGGTGTGGGAATTTTTTGTTGTTGGATTGAATAAGAAAATATAATTCAACCATAAGCTGGCAATCCACATAATAGTGTAAAACCATTGGTTGTCACTTGTTTAGCTTTTAAAGTTATTTCTCGATAACCTAAATGTCTTGATTACTTTCCCCGCTACAGAAATGATAGCAGCGTCGAGTGACCACGTCTACGCCACGTGCCTAAAATGTACCTGTAAACTTTTCGAGACTTTCTACGATTTAACACGAAATCTCGGTGCTGCATCATAATTCATTCCGGTATGGTTATATTGTCAGTAACCATACTAGATCCTAATATTCAGTGCACAAGTAACCAGACAAAGCAACATGATTGAACATTGCAAAGAAGTGAAACACTGAAATAAAGATTAACTGTCATGTGGACTGTTTTTATGGAGATGTAACCGTGAGGTAAGTGGACATAACGTGTGTAAAACCCGAACGTTATGCCGCTTACCTCACGGTTACATCTCCATAAAAATAGTCCACATGACAGTTAATCCTTATATTTATATACATTTAGCGAAAAAGCCACTTTTGTAAATGTATTTAAATCGAAAAGTGTATCGTGACAAAAACAGCCCAAAATACCCAATAGCACCCCTGGCAAAAGTTAATAGGAACAATTTCTCCTCATATTGAAACCCGATGATGTATTAAGTCAATCATGCGCGAGTCCAAATGCGCCCAAAACAAAAGCGTTCGTCTTTCCAAACCCAATGGCGTATCGATGGTGTTATGAGCCGTTACGCATTCACCGAGAAATAACTGCAACTAGCCACGTGGGCGCCGACCAATCATAATGCTGGATTTAGTGATGACAACACTTAGTGTGTAAATATATTAAAACTAATACGGGTTTGTGTCACAGCGGTCGAATATATCAATCCCATTACAGCTGAGTTGAGTTGCGAATAGCCAATAAAAACGCCGAAAAGCCGACGCGATTTCATCACTCGATGGGCACCAGTTTTCATTGAGTGACAGGTGTCTCAACTTAACATGTCTTTCCGTCGGCACTATTCTCAATGTCAATATGATCGTTATACTTCCATCTTTTACTTTTTAGAGGTACTCCAGGTAAATGACGGATTAAATTATAAGAAATAACTCTTGTTTCGATTAAGGTTATGAGTTATAACCGAACAATTTGAATTTTTTTTTTTATAACTGCGCTACACGCTTTATAGAATTTATATTCGAACTGTTCGGTTATAACTGCATAACCTTAAAGATACGGGCGGCCTTGGAGGTGGGTATGCTGTTAAAATATTCACCTCAGTCAAAACCCGCCATATAAGCGTTTATATAATTTTTGTGTGATTAAAGGTACGGTTGGCCTTGGCGGTGGGTATCCTGTGAAAATATTTCCACCCGTCAAAAACCACCACAAACAGAAAGAACATCAAAATGTAGACAGACTTTGTCCGTATACAAATAAGAAATATCGCATACACAGTATGTTATTGTCATATATTTGACCATTGTTATGTAAACAAAAGCACAAAAAGTTACTTTTCTGGTGTTTGTTTATATTATGATGGTAAACATAAAGAGCGTTCTTTGTTGGTGAATTCCTGATATGGAACTAATAAAGAGCGTTTATGCCATTTGTGTGTGATTAGCCATTAGCATTGTGCTGTCTTCTGTAACACAACCAGGCTCTTGCTTAGGTAAAATATAGTAGGTCTTTATGATAACATGCTGTTTACGCGATGTTCATGGTATATATGAACGAAACTGTTTGCGTTTTAATGTTTTTCTGTTTACGGCGATTGGAACAAATATGAATATTTTCGACTACTAAAGCCACACGTGCCTTTAACCAATATTGCGCTATGTTGTGTAAACAGAAACACAACTGTTATAACACGAGCAGGTTCTTGTTTACGTATACCATCTTACGTCTTGGCGACACTATTATATTTACACTCTGATAATGTTTGGCATATGAGCGGAAGTGTAACTAACAAAAAAACTAACAAAGAAGACAACGCACATATATGGAAGACTTGCATTAGCAAATTACCTGCTAGTAATCGGTGTCCCAACAGAAAGTATTTCGTAAGGTTTTTTAAACTGGCACATGTCAATCTTCCAGTAGATCATCATGCGTGGCCCGTTTCCACAACGGACTGCGTCATGGCGAACCCTATCGTTGAGTCCACTCCACAATAAACTAAGGCAATATTCCTTCACTTGGTCATTTTCTCTATCTTTGCAACAATACCATTTGATGCTCTTTTCTGAAATATAAAGAAAACAAACTCATGACATATTTGAAAAAATCAAGCTGATATATGTAAATTTAACATGTTTTCAGATGTTTCGATCATAAATAGGTTATCAGTACGTGTCAACAGGGATGGAAGGGCAGAACACAGAGAAAAAAATCGAATGCATAAACACACTGCAGCAGTACCAAGGGCTCACAAATAATTTCTAAACCACCAGGGTGTAGTCTTAATAGAAAATTAGAGTTACAGTTACAATAGACTGTTACAGACACCCATGTTGAAAATGGAACAATCTACCATCTGTATTATTGTCAAAACACGTGTGCTATAGCTTTATGCAAAACAACAAAACATTCAACCATTTATATACAACTTCAATGGAAATATATACGCACCAATCACGTCAATAACATCAAAAAGAAGTCTTATATAGTTTTGACAGTTGACTACATATCCACCCTCTCGGAGTGGTAGCCTAAACCATGCACTCCTGTTGTAATAAGTTATGTACAAGGTATGGAATGACTATTGCACTTGGTAAGAACAGTCATGCATATGTTTTACAGCATCAAACCTGCATGTGTATATACTTTATATAAGGATTAACTGTCATGTGGACTCTTTTTATGGAGATATAACCGTGAGGTAAGTGGCCATAACTTGTATGTAAAACCCTTCACATAACTTGTGTAAAATCCGAAGGGTTTTACATACAATTTATGACCACTTACCTCACGGTTACATCTTCATAAAAATAGTCCACATGACAGTTAATCCTTATATTTATATACATTTAGCGAAAAAGCCACTTTTGTAAATGTATTTCCCCAAAATATCCCAGAAAATCATGCTTTTCACATTCATCGCAGACAGCTGTCGCAACAACATATATACCAATCGAAAGGGCTGTCCACACCCCCCCCAGACTGTCTCAACATTCCAAATTTCATCTTTTGATGCGGGTACCCACCTCGAAAATACTGTCCGGTTAGTCATGTCCACCCAGGAATTTAGTCGCGACCCGGCGGACAGTTATTGTTGTTCAATCAAGAGTCGAAATGGATTAGTTGGTTGGCCGCCTTTCATTAACAGTGGCACGTTTTATGGCCAACTGCTTTTCTGTTGCAACTATAGTATACTGATCAAGTTTAGTTACCGAGTACAGTTTGCAATTTGTTCCCATAACATTCGTTCAGATCGTGTAAGGTCATTAATCAAAGAATTATTTATGGAAATATTTTTAGAACAAGAATATTACAATGCCCTCCATGACTAAGGCCGTATCAACAGGATTGTTGTGATGGTGGGAGGTGTAGGTGTATTTTCCAATAGTTTGATATTTCAGCCACTATTTAGTGTGAAATTTGATACTTAAAGACTTAAAGTGGACTTGAACTTAAGCTAATATTAGTAACATATATAGCTGTACACCCCTCCGATAGTATGTTTTAGTCCACCCACCCAATTTCTTCCGTTTCCGGGTTTATTTTCCGATCAATTTTGGACACCCACCTTTTTTTTTTTCATTCAGTTTTGGACACCCACCCCCTAAATTTGAGAAAACTATCAATTGACCAACCAAATAGCTGATTATCATAGTTTATTGCGCGAGATTTTAATAGAATATATAGTGCATAATGAAGATAATGATACTATTTGAATTTATCATATAAGTGTCATTAATCAAGAAATGTGTCAACATTATCACATTTCTAGGGATAGGCAGAGTGCCAAAGTTTTGATTAAGATTCATTTTCATAATATATAGTCACACGATCTAGTCACATATTCACATTTGAGTATTCTACAGACTACACGGTACAACACATTTCAGATTATTTGATATTTGCAATCTGATATATTGCTTGAACCAAATTGTTTATCAAAACATGTGGAAATACAACTGTTCACCCCAGTTTGAAGAATAATGCTAATACCAGACATAACCATGATATACCCGCGTGACTCTTCTTGGGGTTTCTCAGAAACCAGAACTGAGGAAACATGTTATAGCGTGTAATGGCAGGCTGGTAGCCACTGTCTGAAGTAATAGGCTTCGTAATAATTGGGAATAACATGGATGGATAGCCCAATCTCACTTCTTTTATGCTCACGATATCAGTGACGATAAAATCTTTGTTACTGTGATTAACATTACAAGCTGGTCCACATTAACTTGGAAAATAATTTGAAATTGTTCAAGCTGGTCCGGCTGGTCTTCAATTTATATGTTAAGATTTTATGTTTTTCGTTGTCAAAAGTCTATTTTATTCCGTTATTTGTTATATCTTTATTTCCATGTCACATATGGTCAAGGGTGCTTTCATTTCATTGCTTATTTTCAGCTGACTTCTGCATAGTTATTCTTATTTTGTTGTATCAGTAGATGGAATCCTTTTTATTTTTCCAATAGCGCAGTTCTATCAAGTTGAATTTGGGTTATTGTTGGCCATTGTGCAACTGATCCAACTTCTGATAACCTCTATATATAGTATAGCATTGCTATTAACAATATATGACCCGTTTCTGTTCAAAACACATCAAAATAAGACTCAATAGCAGAAATAGAAAAAATATTGGCACATGGAAAAAAAATGCTTTTCGGACCCGAGAGACACCCACCCAGCCCATCATACGTGCGTGGAATTTTTTTCTGAAAAAAAAATTGAATGTAAATCTAACATTGTTTTTATGTCGCCCTTCCGAGAGTGATGACAAGTCAGAGTTAACAATATGACATACATCAAAAGTTATAATTATGTTCACCAAACATGTACTTCGTGGTTGGATTTCAGTTACAGGTTACAGTTCAGTTCTAAATATAAGACACCACCTGGATGTTATGTTGTCACAGGAGACATAAACAACATTATGAACACCCAGAACCTTTGTTGCAACGCAAAAGTCAAATGAAACGCCCATCATCTGCGGCAAAGTTGCCTTTTCGACCAGAAATTGAAGATGGCAGACTTCAGCAAAATCACGACTAAGCGGACAGATTTTTTACAACTAATGATTAAATTTTTCGGGACTAACCGGACAGTATTTTCGAGGTGGGTACCCGCATCAAAAGATGAAATTTGGAATGTTGAGACAGTCTGTGAAAATATTCAAAATATGCATTCGTGGGGGGGGGGGACAGCCCTTAAGATTGGTATATTGTTTGTTGCGACAGCTGTCTGCGATGAATGTGAAAAGCATGATTTTCTGGGATATTTTGGGGAAGAAATCGTCTCGTGGCGATGATTAAATTGCATTTTTTCCGCGATAGAACACTGACAACTGACTTAAATTGATCGTCGGTGTCCGAACATTGGTGAAGAAATATTCACTCACCTTCAGTTGGTCAGATATGCTATCCAAGCGTTTATTTTCCCAAAAAAACCGTCGAAAAATGTCAACAAATATTTGTCGACTGATATTTCTCCACCTCGAAATCTACGACTTCCGGTTTTGGTTCGTGTCCGTTGATCCACTGTGATCATGAGAAAGCCCCAGATATATTAGTGGTACTGTGTTAGTATTACGGCTTATTGTTAGCAACGGAATATTGTCAGTAACGGTACATATTGGTATACAACTTTTAAACACCATACAATGTGTGTGTCGTATTATTTTGGTGTGGCATACTGCTGGTACTTTTGATTTTAAACAATGGCTGAGAAGTTGATAGCGACGGCGCGATCGTCATAAGAGCAAACTTAATGAAATACCCTGGGCGTGTTGTTTAATCCCCTTTCCAATTCACCTATCTATACCATATTGTCAAAAAAATTCCAAGTTCCTATATGTTATATGTATTAATTAGGATTCAGATACAATGTTTACTTCAAATCGCTATAGTGACGGCAACTCTGGAAATCGATGTTGATATTTGATTGGCTGTGACAAATGTCCTACTTTTCAACTGGTCGATTATTAGAGTCCATATTCGATAGGTTTTACTTCCGGTTCGTTGGATACACAGTACATGTGATTATTAACTATTATGCCATCAAATGGTATGGTCTTGTTATGGCGAAAATAATAGACAACTGACTCTTGTGATTTACTTTTATTTCATTGGAACGTTGTGACCCCCGCATTGCTTCCTTCTACGACAGACATTTCGTCTTGTATTGGTTCCCGATTCCTCTGAGAGATGCCCAGAGATACAAAGATTTTGATGGCTGAAATCCATGCCATAAAGGTTATAGTCCCCCATTATTATCAACTAGGCGGTGGAGATATGTCTGCAGTTTATGGTCACGAATTCTATTTATGACCCCATATAGGTTCATTTGTGGCTTTTGTCATATGGTGTAATCTCCAACCCGCTTCAACCAAGGTGGGTAATATAGAATGTAAGCCAGACAGCGCATTTTCTCCGGATAGCTTAAAGTCCGTGTCTGCAGGATATATACCCATACTATGATGCATAGGTTCAATAGTGGTTGTTACTCAATTTACAATGGAGATATAATTAGTTGTGTTGGAAGTTCTAAACTCCGTTTTTATACTGATTGGATAAATTAGCAGACAATGCTATAACATAATACAGATATCACAAGTACAGAAGCATTAATTCATGGGACATGTTCAGATAATAAGTTCAACATGGTCATGTATCTACAAATTAATTTATTTTGTATGGAAATGGTTAAATGCTGGCATGTTTGTTAAATGAATGTCCGAAACAAATGGAGGGAGGGAATGGCTATATTTGTTGTCTATTCACACACAATGCAGCATGGTGCAGAATAAAGTAGTTCTATCAGTATAAACTGTAGTCTTTCTTTAACATTTCATCCATTACACACCTCCACAACCCAATGGGGCACCACTAATTGACACCACGGCTGTGTTGATAAACATATATTTGTAACAATAGTTGTAGACTATTAAAATCTACCTTTTGGTTGCAAATATATACACATGTAATGTGATGGCCAACATTGAGATCTGATAATCATTGACTGAAATATTTAAACAAGGACAAATAGCTGTAGAGTTGAAAATGGAACACACCAGAATGACCTTGTGTTATTGATGTGCACAATCTGACAACACATAGTAGTGGGAGAGAATATATGCTAGTAGTAATTAAAGAGAAACATAACTATTTGCCTTAATATGGTTCCTGACTAATTAGTATTAGATACTGCCATTTGCTCATGTATGGGTTTTTAGTAGTTTTTGATGATTGGTTTTTAGTACCATTTTACAGAACATAAACTAAGTATATTTAAGTTCATTGATATTTTGTGTAAAAGTTAGTTGTGGAATCTATGACTGAATCATAACTGGAAATGGTAAGTACTGTAAATTACAAGTTTTTAAAGGTGCAGTTTATTTAAACATGGATTATGAGTTGGTCAATCAAAAATGAATTGGCGACCAGGCTGAATTTTAATGTTTCATTGGACTGAAATATAAACTGCGTTATTGTTCACTGTAATTTAATGTAATTTTAGTGTTATATCATGCAATTAAAAAATAGAACAATTGCCATGTGGTCCAAAACAATCAACCAAATGTGTATGGTACCGGTAAATATTTGACAATGAAACACATAATTTGCATGTGGATTACAGTTTCTATGGGATTATGAACTACGGCGCTTTACACAATGTAACACATGTGTATGAAGAGAAGAACATTTTCTAACGTGGTCATCAGCACACTGTCCAGTTGGAAGTTTCAATCCTAATCTGATTATCAGAACAATATCATATTTGTGCATGATCTCGCATTATTGTGGACAATGTTGGGATTTTGGAAAGGCAAATAGTTTTCTTTAATTTGGTAGAGTCAAGACTGTCCTTTACATTATAGTCTCATACTGTACATGACCACACAGTGCTTCCTTCTACGAGACATTTCGTCTTGTATTAGCTCCAGATTTCTAAGAGATGCCCAGGGAACATACAAAGTGTTTGGTGACAAAGATGGCTGAAATCCATGCCAATATGGTTATAGTCCCCCACCATTAACTTAATAACTAGTCTAATTCTTATATTTATGATCCCCATATCGGTTCTTTTGTGGCCATTGCCGTATGGTGCAATCTCCAACCCTCTTAATTAAAGGTGGTGATATAGAATGTAAGCCATATACATGTCCTCTTCTCCAGATAGCTTAAATTCACTGTCTTCTGGACATATCCATAACATGAGGATGCATAGGTTAAATAGTGGTTGAACTCAACTTACAATAAATACTCCATTTCTATACAGAGTGGATACATTATCAGACAATGGTATGGCGATAATATAATACAGATAATACAAGTGCTGAAGTATCAATTTATTGGACACGTTCGGATATTAAGTTCAACATCGTCATTTTGTTGTATTTAGAAATTTATTTTATTGTGTGTGGAAAGTGTTATTCAATGCTGGCATGTTCGCTATAAGAATGTCAGAAACAAATGAAGAGAGGGAATGGCTATATCGATTGTCAGATTTGTTCCTGAACTATCATTATTGTGGCAATGTTGGGGTTATGGCAAACATTGTTCTTTAATTTCATTCAGTTGAGACTAACTTTTACAGTACTCGTCCTGTCCATGGCCCTCAGTTCTTTCTTCTAGGACATCTATTTCGTCTTGTTTTTCCAGAACATTGTTCTGTAGCTTTTGGTTTCGAATTGTTATATTTATGATCCAATATCGGTACGTTTGTGGCCCTTGCCATATGATGTATTCTTCAACCGGCTTCAACTAGTGTGGGTAAAACAGAATGTAAGACAAATACAGCTCCTCTTCTCAGGCTAAATTCACTAATGTGTCTATACCAGTGGTATTGAAATGCATAGGTCAAATAGTGGTTGTTACTCAATTTACAAGGAAAATATTGTTAGTCATGTTAGAAGTTCTAAATTTCTATACTGAGTAGATAAATTAGGAGACAATGGTATGACGATAATATAATTCACATGCTACGATTACAGAAGCATTTATTCATGGGAAATGTTCAGATAATAAGTTCAACATGGCCATTTTTTTTACTTATAAATTTATTTATTTAGTATGAAACGAGTTAATTGCTGGCATATTTGTTAAGTGAATGTCAGAAACAAATGAAGGGAGGGAGTGGCGTGCCTATATTTATTGTCTAACAATTCACACACAATGCAGCATGGTGTAGAATAAAGTAGTTCTATTAGTATTCCAAAATATTTCATATCACACACACCTCCACTACCCTGGAAAAGGGGCATGTCATGAGGGCAATGGGTTTAATTGACACCATGGCTGTGTTGTCAAAGCATAACGTTGATAAAAAGAGTTATTGGTTGTTCTCAAAATCCACCTTTTGATTGCAGATCTACACTTCAGATATGATGACCAGCATTGGGATCTGATACTCATTGGCTGAAACATTTAAACAAGGACCAACAGCTGTAGGGTTGAAAATTGAACACACCGAAATGCCTTTGTGTTATGGATGTACATCTGCAATCTTATAACATATAGTAGTGGGATTAGACGCTAGTCCTAATTAAAGAGAACATACATATTTGCCATAATATGGTTCCTGATTAACTATCATTATTAAAAACTGCCATGTACTCATGTGTGAGATTTAAATAGTTGTTGATGGTTGATTTTAGTACCATTTTACATTAAACTTAGAACGTAAAGTACGTATTCCTTATATTTCTAATTCGATTTTGTTTTACAAGATATGTATCGTATTTCTTTTTGCTATTATTGTGAAGAGTTACTCTTAACCAATTGCAACTATTGTCAAGTACACGTTTTTCAAAGGTGCAGTTTATGTATACATGGATCACGATGAGTTATCGAGCAGGCAGAATTTTAATATTTGTTTTTATTAGACTGAAATATAAACTGATTTATTGTTCACTGTAATATACGGGAGTTGTTATATCATATATGTTATATCATGTAATTAAAAATTACTAAACTTTATGACACTCCCTCCCAACAAAATTAGATTATTATGTGAAGTTATTAAATCTACAAACTCTAGAACACATGCAATTTTATCCAAAAGACTCTCCCAGTTTGTATGGTAAATACTCGAAAATGAACACCTTAGTTTGCATGTGGATTAGTGTCTTTGGGATTTTGAATTTGGCGCTTCACCCTAAATGTTATGTGCATGAAGAGCATCACATTTTCTGACGTGGTCACCAGCCCAGTGTCCTTGGAATTTTCAAACCTAATCTGATTATGAGAACAATATCATATCTGTGCACGAAATATCATTACTGTGGCCAATATTGGGATTTTGGAAAGGCACATATTTTTCTTTAATTATACCCCCACTTTCGAAGAAAATGGGGGTATACTGGATTGACTGCGTCCGTCCGTCACGCGTTCTCCCTCCGTGTGTCCGTCCTTCCGTCCGTCCGACCTCATAACTCGAACTATGAACCGATTTCAATATTTGTGTTGTATGCAATCTCCGTAGGACTGCCTCTCCGCATGATGCTAATTGCGGTTCGGTCCGTCTTTTGTTTTTTTCAAGTTACGCCTCATGTTCGACTTATCTTGACTTCGAAAATTCTGTCCGACTTAATAATAACAAATATGAACCGATTTCAATAATTTTCGGTATACATGCTTCTCACAATACCCTCTCTAAATGATGCAGCTAGGGATTGACTCAGACTGTTTTTCGAAATATTACACTTCATTTTCGACTTATTTTGACTTAGAAAATTATATCCGACTGAATAACTTTAACAAATATGAACCAATTTGAATATATTTTTCTGTACAAGCTTCTTGTGACACCATATCGATATAATTAGTCCGAATTTTTCATTAAAGTTAAAAATCTTTTTTGTTGGGTTTACAGATAATGCGGGTTGAATTTGCCACGGTGAGGGTATCTCAGCACTCGAGTGCACACCTCTTGTTTGGTTCAGTTGAGACTGACCATTACAGGACAGTCCTCATACAATCCATGACCGCCACCGTGTTTCCGTCTACGAGACATGTCATATTTTATTGGTTCCAGGTTCCTCTGAGAGATGCCCAGAGAGATTACAAAGTGTTTGGTGGCAAAGATGGCAGATATCCATGTCATTAAGGTTATGATCCCCAATAATTAACATATAAACTGGTCGAATTGTTATATTTGTGACCCCATATCGGTTCTTTTGTGGTCCTTGCCATATGTTGCAATTCCCAACTCGCTTCACCCAAGGTGGGTAACATAGAATGTAAACCACATACAGCTCCTCTTCTTCAGATATCTTAAATTCAATATCTGCTGGATCTATACCCATGATCTGAGGATGCGTAGTCCAAACGCGGGTTGGTGCTAAATTTACAATGGAAATATAGTTAGTTACGTTGGAAGTTCTAATCTCCATTTCTATACTGAGTGGTTAAATTAGCAGACTATTGTATGACGACACTATAGTTCAAACAATACAAGTACTGAAGCATTAGTTCGTGGGAAATGTTCACATAATAATCAACATTGTTGAACTTGTTAATATATTTAATTAGCATGGAAAGGGTTAAATGCTGGCATGTTTGTTGAGTGAATGTCAGAAACAAATGATGGGAGGGAATGGATATATTTACTGTCTATCAATTCACAAAAAGTTGATAAACATATATTTCTAACAAAAGAGTTATTGCTTATCTTTGAAATAATTTTGATAATCATTGACTGAAATATTTAAACAAGGACCAATAGCAGTAGAGTTGATAATTGAACATAGCGAAATGCCCTTGTGTTATGAGTGTACATCTACACAATCTGACAACGCATAGTAGTGGCAGATAGGGAATATATGACAGTACTAATTAAAGATAAATATAACTATCCGCCATAATATGGTTCCCGATTATCTATCATTATTATATACTGCCATGTACGCATGTATGTGATTTAAGTTGTTTGTTATGGTTGCCTTTAGTACCATTTTACAATAAGGTAACGTAAGTAATCCTGATATTTCCATAATTTCTTTTTGCTCTTATTGTGATGAAGTATTTGAAACTATTTACCCAATTTAATTGGAACTACTGTAAAATATAAGTTTTTGAAAGGTGCAGTTTATATATACATGGATCATGAACTGAAAAATCAAAAATGGGTTGGCGACCAGCCTGAAATATTATATTTCTTTTTATTGCATTGGAGAATAAACTGCTTTATTGCTCACTGTAGCATGTGAGTCTGGTGTTATACCATGCAACTAAAAATCAACTCAAAATTACGACACAAATACAACTACATGAAGACGGTTTGATTGTGTGAAATTATTGATTTGGCATTCGACATTGAAGCACATATTTGGCAAGCGGATAACAGTTTCTTTGGGATTACGAATTACGTGACATTATTTGCCAGAAGAGCAGGACATGTGGTCACCAGTCCAATGTCCAGTTTTAATTTTCATGCCTAAACTGATCTACAGTATACAATCCTCATACTGTCCACGACTCACACAGCGCTTCCTTCTACGAGAGAAATTTCGTCTTTTATTGGTTCCAGATTCCTCTAGTGAGAGATGCCCAGGGGGCATACAATGCTTTTGGTGGCACAGCTGGCTGATATCCATGTCATTAAGCTTAGAGTCCCCGTGACTAAAATATAAACTAGTCGGTGAACATACGTCTGCAGCTTATGGTGTCCAATTCTCATGTTTGACCCATTATCAGTTCTTTTGTGGCCCTTGCCATATGGTGCTATCTCCAACCGGCATCACAAAGGTGGGTGATACAACATACAAGCCACATACAGCTCCTCTTCTCCAGCTAAAATTCACTGCATGCTGGATCTATACCCATCATATGAGTATGCATAGGTAGTTATGATGGAAGTTCTAAACTCCATTTCTATACCGAGTGGTTCAATCGGCGCAGGCATTGGTATGACGATATATATATAATACAAGTACTCAAACGTGAATTCATCGGAAATGTTCAGATACTAAGTTCAGCGATGTTATTTTGTTGAACTTATACATTTATTTATTTGGTATGGAAAGGGTTAAATCCTAGTAAGTTTGTTAAATGAATGTCAGAAACAAATAAGGGGAGCTAATGCCAATAATTATTGTCTATCAATTCACACAATGCAACATGGTGTGGGAATAGAGTGGTTATAGACGTATAAACTTTACATTCATTCCTTAATTGTTCACCCATTACACACACCTCCACCACCCTGGTAAACTGGGACATCGCATGGGGGTTTAGATGACACCGTGGCTGTGTTGTTAAAGCATAAAGTTGATAAACAGGCATTTCGTATTGTATTGGTTCCAGGTTCCTATAATGAGAGGTGCCCAGAGAGATCACAAAGTTTTTGGTGGCAAAGATGGCAGATATCCATGTCATCAAGGTTATTGTCCCCATCATTAACATGTAAACTAGTCGATGAACATGGAGCTGCGGATTATGGTGTCGGATTGTTATATTTAGCACCCCATATCGATTCTTTTGTGGCCCTTGCCATATGGTGCAATTTCCAACACGCTTCAACCAATGTTGATAAACATATCTGTAACAATAGAGTTATTGGTTATTTTAAAAATAATTTCGATAGCAAAGATCTACACATGAGATGTGATGGCCAACATTGAGATCTGATAACCATTAACTGAAATATTTAAACAAGGACCAATAGCTGTAGAGTTGAAAATTTAACACACCGGAATGCCCTTGTGTTATGGATGTCCATGGACACAATCTGACAACACATAGTAGTTGGAGAGAGGGAATATATGCTAGTACTAATTTAAGATAAATATTAATTAATGCCATGCACTCATGTATGGGATTTAAGTAGTTTTTGATGGTTGCTTTTAGTACCATTTTACATTAAACTTAGAACGTAAAGTAAGTATTCCTGATATTTCCAGATAAATTTTGTTTCACAAAATATGTATGGAATATCTTTTTTGCTATTATTGTGTTGAAGTATTTGAAACTATTAACCCAATAAAATTGGAACTATTGTAAACTATAAGTTTTTGAAAGGTTTTTATACATGGGTCATAAACTGATCAATCAAAAATGAGTTGGCAACCAGTTTTTATTGGACTGGAATATAAACTGCTTTTAACAAAACATGATTGGAATTTCTTTTTGCTATTATTGTGATGAAGTGTTCGAAACAATTAACGCAATTTAATTGGAACTATTTACAATATAAGTTTTTGGAAGATTTTTATATACATGGATCATGAACTGATTTTAGTATGACGGGAAATCGAACAGTTACCTGTGTTAGTCGTGTGGTCATCGCTACAGATACAAGTTAAATGGCTCAAAATAAATGAAACACATGAGATTCAAAATATGGTTGGAGAAACAGATATAAACTTAATATAAGTGTAAGTTGGCCTAAATGTTGTTTTCAGCCTTTGTCGGTTATATATTAGCATGGACAGACACGTTGAACAGCAGTGCTATTGAGAATGGAAGTCACATGTCATAGCAAAATAATTAAACCTATCCCCCACCAGTCGGCGAGGTGCACGGTGAATTACGCAGCCATCCAATTTAGAGAAATTGCGAATGCTGAGTTGCATAATTCACCAAGAGAAGGCAACCATAATGTATTTGGTTGATTCTATCAATTGCTTACTGGGGTCGATGATTTATATTTGTAGCACGGCGTTGTTTCTTAAATATGTACATTTGTGGGGACTCCCACATGAATAAATTGGTTCCAACACCAGATAGCAGCGTGTTGGGGCAGTGTGTGCAGTGCGATCTGTTCAATTCCACACTGGTTAGCTCCCATGATCTGAACTGAAAAATCGTCAAACCAGAACTACCTAAACAAACCAGTACTAGCTAAAAACTAAACAACCTCCATCTAATCAATAAATATCTACTGCATACCAAAAATTCTTAACTACATCATTCGCCCTGTAAACACATGGCATATTGCGTGACTAGGAGCAAAACCATCACCAACTTGAACTCCCAATTTGAACCCTCTGGAGCTTATGCTTCTCTCCCCAGCAGAATCAGTTATTCTGAGACATTCTAATGTCCAGTCAGTGTGTCCTCAAACAGGGGCTAAATAGCTTCGTGTCTAATGGTTTGGCCCAGATCTGGGACAATTAGCAATCAGTTTGCCCCGACCTGGTTTAGCATAAAGTGGGGGTTATAATCTTCCAGAGTGTGGCACAATTAAGCTTGCCCATGTATCTAATCCCCTGACTGCCTGGGGTCACATGGTGAGACATTGGCTGGTATCATTCAGTTGGTATTCTGATCTCTTATTGGTAACATGTGTTAGATATTTGCTGGACAAACAGATGAAGAAGCCAGCGCTGGCCAGAAAAGTCGCATGGAACTGGTTGTCATACCCAGTAAAAGGTAACTGTTATCTATGAGATATCACAGGGTTTTGGTGTAGAAATATGCTACATAACCACTCCAGTCTTGCATCTGTTGACATTGTGACATGTTTTGATAATACCCAAGTACTATCAAATCGCCGGAGAGTTGTAGTGGGAGATGTGCGTCAATTACCACCTTCATTTAATCCCACAGAATGACAACCAGCTCCAAGATAATCCGTCACTATCACCACGGGTGAAGTTTGAAGTTATTCCAACACTCCCGTCTGCTTCAGATGATTCGGTTCGGATGGAATTAAACAGCTATTTCCAAAGCACAACAAGAGAGCGCTGGAGGATGGATCCGAGAGGAGAAAGTAACAAAGGTATGTCTTATACACCTGCACCTCCCGATGCTGCCGTTAGCCAACCTGCACCACAGCCACCACATACTGAACCCACCGTTACCATCTCTCCAGGCTGCGTCTTCGAACCCTTTGGAAGGACCAATGGATTAATGTATTGTATAATTATGTTTATATATATGCTACTCTCGACCCATGCTAACGTCCCCGACTTTCCCCACTTGCTTCCTGGATTTATCATACTGCCTTTTTGATCACGACCGAGTTCCTTCCCTTTGAAATTTGCACATGCCCACCAACTCAACACTACGCCAGATCCTTCGTGACTGGCAGTTTTTCACGTTTCTGTTTCCTTTAAATTTTATTCTATTTCCTCTTTTTCATTTTCGTGATGGATAAGCTTCACATTGCATGCCTTAACATGTGCGGTCTTCGAGATCAAAATACTTTATAGGCAATTAAGTATCTTTTCCTTTTTGATAAGGTCGACGTTGTTTTCCTCCAAGAAACGCACGCGGACAATTATCAAGATGGTCAAGGCCTAAATTATAAATTAGATTGTAAAGGATTCTGTTCATTTTGGTAAAACCCGCTCATGCGGCGCGGCAATTTTAATTCGAAATTCTCTTCAACTAAATGTTGTGCGATCCTTTTCGGACATGGAGGGCCACTTCGCGGGTGTCGATGTAGACATCTCCGGAGCGGCCTTCCGTTTCGTTTCCTGGTCCACAACCTTTCGATCAAGACCGCAATTTAATTTTTCAAACATTGATACCTTATCTAGTGACCAGTCGCGTAGTTATTTTAGGTGGGGATTCTCGTTGTGACAAAGTTGGTGGACGAAATCATATCCCCCACTCTCGCTAAAGAATGGCATCAAAAACTTATTACTTTCGGTCTCGTTGATATTTATCGATAGTCACCCCGCCATAATACACACTACCAGATATTCTCGTAATATGCATACACGCCTGGGTCGATTTTATATATCCCATTCTCTACTGAATGACCCCCCAAATTAATCAGTCTGTATTTTAACAACAGCCCTAGATCCTCTATTGGCACCAGTTGTTGTAGGCAAACACTTTGTTTCAACACCTCGATTTTCAGTCAGATTTCTGTACTTTTTGGTATGATCGCACCGCCTCTGTGTCTGGCAGTCATGTCACGCAGAAGTGGTGGGATCAAATCAAGGTAGACATTATGTCCTACACACAAAACTATGCCAACATCAAATCCGCAAAAAATCGGGCTTCCCTCCGAAAATTAGAAAAAGATTACAAACTTTTACTTCAAGCAGAGAAACAATATCCTGGTCAATGTACCAACCAATTTGCTCCTCTCCGCGATATCATTAAATCCTTCCATGCAGCTAACGCTGAAGCGGCATACATAAGATCACATTCTAACATTTTAAATTATCAGGACGGGTCAGCCCAATTTTTCACTCGTTAGAACGTACTCGCAGGGCAAAAAAAATAGTTCTTCAATCACCACTGCAGGTATCACTTATACATCTACTCCGGACATTATTTCTCAATTTACTGAATATTGGTCTCGGCTATTCACTACAGAAGCCACTGACCATCATGCAGCTGAGTACTTTCTACATGACCTACATAATTTGTCAGCCACTCTTCACATCGATGAATTAAATAAGGCTCTCTGACATGGTTTCAGGCAAATCCCCTCGTCCTGATGGCCCTCTGAATTTTACAAGACCTTCGCCCCCCAAATTTCGCCCCGTTTATTGTAACAACTGTTTTCAGGATAAATTGCCCTTATCACAGCGGACATCGCTTATTACAATCACTTTGCAATCGGCTCAAACTAGTTATATCTTCTATCGTCCAGGAAGGCCAAACATGTGGCGTCCCTGGTCGCACAATTATGGATAATTTACATTTATTACGCAATATTCAAGATTATTGAAAAGGGTAAAATGTACCCTGATCCTGATGAGGATCCAGAATTGTTCGAGACTGTGAAGGCTCAGATGATACACGAGCCATGTGGTCCATTCAATTTCAATTCAACCTGCATGAAAGATGGAAAATGTACGAAGCCGTGCCCTCGGGCGTTCCTCTTAGAAACACAAACTGGCCATGATGGCTATCCACTTTACAGGAGGAGATCGCCAGATGATGGTGGAAATGTCGCCAATATCAAACTAAAAAATGGACAGGATTTTGTTGCAGACAATAGGTGGGTTGTTCCATATTGTCTCATGTTATCAAACATCTTCAACGTTTTGAAACTCTGTAAAAGCTATAAAGTATGTATGCAAATACATAAATAAGGGATCAGATGCGGCGATGTTCGCCCTACGAGACATGAGAACAAACGAAAAGTTGAGTCATTTTCAAATGGGTAGGTACATAGGTAACAATGAAGCGTTTTTGGCGAATTTTTGACTTCCCCATCCACGACAGACACCTATCCGTCCTTCGACTTGCTGTGCATTTAGAAAATGGTCAGATAGTTTACTTCACGAACAAACAGTGGCACAAGTTGTATCGGCACCAAAAGAGACGTGCGGTCTTCGAGATCAAAATACTGTATAGGCAATTAAGTATCTTTTACTTTTTGATAAGATCGTCGTGGTTTTCCTTCAGGAAACGCACGCGGCCGATTATCAAGATGGTCAAGGCCTAAATTATAAATTAGATTGTCAAGGATTTTTTTCATTTGGTACAACCCGCTCATGCGGCGCGGCAATTTCGAAATTCTCTTCAACTAAATGTTGTGCGATCCTTTTCAGACATAGAGGGCCACTTCGCGGGCGTCAATGTAGACATCTCCGGAGCGGCCTTCCGTTTCATTTCCTGGTCCACAAACTTTCGATCAAACATTGATACCTTATCTAGTCACCAGTCGCGTAATTATTTTAGGTGGGGATTTTAATTTTATAGTTTATTCTCGTTATGACAAAGTTGGTGGACGAAATCATATCCCCCACTTTCGCTAAAGAATGGCATCAAAAACTTATTACTTTCGGTCTCGTTGATATTTATCGACAGTCACCCCGCCATAGTACACACTACCAGACATTCTCGTAATATTCATGCACGCCTGGATCGTTTTATATATCCCATTCTCTACTGAATGACCCCCCAAATTAATCAGTCTATTTTAACAACACCCTTAGATCCTCTATTTGCCCCAATTATTGGAAGCAATCACTTCTTTGTTTCAACACCCCGATATTTTCGGCCAGGTTTCTGTACTTTTTGGTATGATCTCACCGCCTCTGTCTGGCAGTCGTGTCACGCGGAAGTGGTGGGATCAAATCAAGGTAGACATTATGCCCTACATACAAAACTATGCCAACATCAAATCCGCAAAAAATCGGGCTTCTCTCCGAAAATTAGAAAAAGATTACAAACTTTTACTTCAAGCAGAGAAACAATATCCTGGTCAATATACCGCCCAACTTGCTCCTCTCCGCGATAGCATTAAACCCTTCCATGCAGCTAACGCTGAAGCGGCATACATCAGATCACATTCTAACATTTTAAATTATCATGACGGGTCAGCCCAGTTTTTTCACTCCTTAGAACGTACTCGCAAGGCAAAACAAATATTTCTTCAATCACCACTGCCGGTATCACTTATACATCTACTCCGGACATTATATCTCAATTTACTGAATATTGGTCTCAGCTATTCACTACAGAAGCCACTGACCCTTATGCAGCTGAGTACTTTCTACATGACCTACATAAGTTGTCGGCCACTCTTCACATCGATGAATTAAATAAGGCTCTCTCAGACATGGCTTCAGGCAAATCCCCTCGTCCCCCTCTGAATTTTACAAGACTCCCCCCCCCCCCAATTTTGCCCCGTTTATTCTGTTTTCAGGATAAATTGGCCTTATCACATCGGACATCGCTTATTACCATCACTTTGCAATCGGCTCAAATGGTGATTTCTTCTATCGTTCAGGAAGGCCAAACATGTGGCGTCCCTGGTCGCACAATTATGAATAATTTACAATTATTACGCAATATTCAAGATTACTGTAAACGGAAAAATGTACCCTGATCCTGATGAGTATCTAGAATTGTTCCGAGACTGTGAAGGCTCAGATGATACACGGTCCATGTGGTCCATTCAATTTCAATTCACCCTGCGGGAAAGATGGACAATGTACGAAGCCGTACCCTCGGGCGTTCCTCTTAGAATATCCTCGCCTGCACTACTAGTATTGGGGTAAGGGGTCCCAACCCCGGCAGGATCACACACGAGATCCTCGCAGATAAAGTACTCTCAGAAATGCCTGACGCCCTTATTGGAGCTATTTATAGAGGACATCAAGTCAGAGATTGGAATATAGTTTTTACGGACAAGGAGCAAGCCGAGTCATATGACCTGCTTCAGGAAAGCAGCTTAATTGGGGACGAATTGTACATTGGACAAACCGGGTTGACCCGGAGACCCAGGACGGTCCGGGTCAACTGGCTTCCCTTTCACGTGCCACACACAACGGTGATTAAAGAACTTTCTTCATATGGTGAAGTACACTCCATCGACTATTTCACATTCCTTAAAGGTGGCAACAAAATCGCCAATGGCAAACGTACGGTTAAAGGTACGGTTGGCCTTGGCGGTGGGTATCCTGTGAAAATATTTCCACCCATCAGAAACCGCCACAAACAGAAAGAACATCAAAATGTAGACAGACTTTGTCCGTATACAAATAAGAAATATCGCACAAACAGTATGTTATTGTCATTTGTTTGACCATTGTTATGTAAACAAAAGCATAAAAAGTAACTTTTCTGGTGTTTGTTTATATTATGATGGTAAACATAAAGAGCGTTATTTGTTGCTGAATTCCTGATATGGAACTAATAAAGAGCGTTTATATCATTTGTGTGTGATTAGCCAGTGACACTGTGCTGTCTTCTGTAACACAATCAGGCTCTTGCTTATGTAAAATATAGTAAGTCTTTATGATAGCATGCTGTTTACGCGATGGTCAGCATGGTATATATGAACGAACTGTATGCGTTTTAATGTTTTTCTGTTTACGGTGTTTGGAACAAATATGAATATTTTCGACAATTAAGGCCAACCGTGCCTTTAAAATGATGCTCAGTGTAGAAGATTTACGCGACTTTCCAGACTTTATGTTCATAGAAGGATGTAAAGTACTCATCACGTTAGTGGGGCGCCCCCCGTGTGTTTGAAATGTGGGGACAGGGGGCACGTTCGGGCCACCTGTCCCAGGAAGGGCAGCAGCCACGATCGTACGCTGAAGCAGCGGCGAGGGACGCGGTCCGTCATTCGGAACAGCGAGCAGAATCAGATTCTTCAAAACCGATGCCGAGGAAAAGGAATGTGAGTAATGTTCCGCCTGGGTTGGCGGCTGAACCTCCCTCCCAGGCCAGTGGTGGTCTTTCTCAGGACGGATCGAAGTGCGACCAAATTGAATTAGTGTCGAAAGAACAGGAGCCTTCTCGAATCTCCCCCGTCTCAGATACAGTTGTGGTCCACACGGGGAGCATTGCCGAGCAGATAGACTATGGCGCTACCCCGGGGGACAGTGTGACACTGATTCCTGAAACACCCGAAGAGATGGAAACTACCCCTCACACCGGCACGAGGAAACGTAAAAACGAGGATGCCGAAGTCAACCTAAGCCGGAGGAAAGTAATCCCTACGGAGGACCCGTCTGGACCTATCCTTCTCAGAGGACGAGATCGAAGACGCTACCAGTGCGTCGGAATCAGGTTCTATCACTGGAGAGGGGTCTGACGACGACGACCCAGGCTGACTTTTTAGGGGTGTGTCTTTTTACCGGATCCCGGATTTAGGTGTCTTTTTACCGGATTTCGACCCAGATTCTGGTATGAATTTCATGCTTGTTTTATCACCCATCAAAAGCCGTTTCTGACACGCGGAAACTGGTTAGGAGGTGAGATTAAAACAATAATGGGCTGTCGTGCTCATTCAACCCGATTAATCGTATTTAAAGGTACATATCGTGCCCGGATCAGCATACTTCTTATTTTTTCCTATAGACACGGCGGTTGGATTGATTTTACGTGATCATGATGGCATTTAAGGGAACACACCATGTCCGGATCCGAATTAATTATCTCGTAATTATTGATCATATTTAAAGGTAGATATCATGTCCGGATCCGGTTTTTTTTCTCTCTTTTTTTTCCATATAAATTATCGTCTTTTTGATATATTAAATGTCACGTGGAACAAAGTTATAAGTTGATTTTGAGACGTTATACTAGGCTGTTGGATTGATTTCACGGAATGATTATCGCATTTAAAGGTACACACCATGTGCGGAACCGAATTAATTTCCACGTATTTACTGATAATATTTAAAGGTACAGATTATGCCCTGATCCGGATTTTTCTTCTTATAAAGTAATGCTTATTTAATACAATAAATGTAAACTGAGTCGCGTGGAACTAGGTTATAGATGTTGATGTTTAGATCAGATCATTCCCGGATTCGGATACGAATAGTTCTTTTCTATTTCATATAAATAGTCAAGTATTTAATACATTAAATGGCAGCTAAGCCACGCGGAACTCAGTTTATTTGGAAATGGTGAACATGGCGCTTGGATTGATTTCACGCGAGAATGAGCCCATTTACAGACACACTTTATGCCCGGATATGGAACCGGATTTTATGTGTCTTTTTCTCATTTCGACCCGAACCCTGATCTCAATTTTATGTTTATTATAACCCATGTTTAACACATTAAAAGACATTTCAGACCCGCGAAAACATGGCACAGGTTGCGTTTAACAGTAATATCATTGGGATTGAAATAAATTGACTTGCTTTCGTGAAGATTTGTTGTTATCCAGCCCACAAAAAAACCTGGTGCAGTTTAAATGGTTTATTGTTTTAGTTCGATTATAAACGATTATATTTGTGATACTAGTAGTATTACTATTGTAAATTCGATATTTAAGCCGGTTTAAGTGAGATAGATGAACGACTTGTATTAAGCGTTTTATGTCACGACGCCCGAATCGTTAAAAAAAACGGATAGCATATTCATCCCGTTGCAGCCCGCTACTGTTTATACAGTGATTATATAGTCTGGCCGCCCGAATCGTTATAAAAACACTGCTAGCATATTCATCCCGTTGCAGCCAGCTACAGTTTATACAGTGATTATCTAGTTTAAAGGTACAGACCATGCCCGGATCCGGTTTAAAAAAAAATCTCCATATAAATTAACGCCTATTTAATATATTAAATGTCAGCTGAGTTAAGAGGAAGTTAGAAGTTGATTTTGAGAGGTTAGACCCGGCTGTTGGATTTATTTCACGGAAGAATGATCGCATTTAAAGGTGCATGCCATGCACGGATCCGAATTAAGTATCGCGTATTTATTAATCATTTTTAAAGGTACAGATTATGCCCGGATCCCGATTGTTCTCCTTTCACTTATAAATTAACTCCTATTTAATACATTAAATGCCAGCGGAGTCACGTGGAACCAGGTTTTAGAATTAGTCCGTTTAAAGACACACTTTATTTCCCTATTTGAATCCGGATTTGATGTGTCTCTCTTTGCTGATTTCGACCCTAACCGGGTTTGCATTTTATGTTTATTATATCCCACATTTAACACATTGAAAGACATTTCAGACACGTGGAAACATGGCACAGGTTGGGTTTGAACAGAACAGAAAATATAAACTGTCCATATACCGCATGGTTGTTTTATAAATATACAACAGATATCTATCAATTACTGAAACGGTACTATTAGTACAAAATACTTCATTCAATACTGATAACAGTTTGAAATATATAACATTTTGGCTGTCGTTGGAACTGTTTGTTTAAGAACCAATATGTTGTTTGTTTAAAAACTTATAAACTACCAATATGCTATCCGTTTCTGGTGGTCACCCGCTGGGGTTGTTTGTTTAAGAACGAATACACTACCTATATGCTAGAGGATGTTTGTTTAAGAACACACAATGTCCGAATCCGGATTGTTACGTGTTTTTAATCCGGATTTTTCCCCGGATTTTAATGTGTTAAACATGGGTTATAATAAACATAAAATTGAGATCATGGTTCGGGTCGAAATTAGAAAAAAACACATAAAATCCGGATCCAGATCCGGGCATAAAGTTTGTCTGTAAATGGGCTCATTCTCGCGTGAAATCAATCCAAGCGCCATGTTCACCGTTTCCAAATAAACTGAGTTCCGCGTGGCTCAGCTGCCATTTAATGTATTGAATACTTGACTATTTATATGAAATAGAAAAGAACTATTCGTATCCCAATCCGGGAATGATCTTATCTAAACATCAACATCTATAACCTAGTTCCACGCGACTCAGTTTACATTTTATTGTATTAAATAAGCATTACTTTATAAGAAGAAAAAATCCGGATCCGGGCATAATCTGTACCTTTAAATATTATCAGTAAATACGTGGAAATTAATTCGGTTCCGCACATGGTGTGTACCTTTAAATGCGATAACCATTCCGTGAAATCAACCCAACAGCCTAGTATAACGTCTCAAAATCAACTTATAACTTTGTTCCACGTGACATTTAATATATCAAAAAGACGATAATTTATATGGAAAAAAAGAGAGAGAAAAAAAACCGGATCCGGACATGATATCTACCTTTAAATATGATCAATAATTACGAGATAATTAATTCGGATCCGGACATGGTGTGTTCCCTTAAATGCCATCATGATCACGTAAAATCAATCCAACCGCCGTGTCTATATGAAAAAATAAGAAGTATGCTGATCCGGGCACGATATGTACCTTTAAATACGATTAATCGGGTTGAATGAGCACGACAGCCCTATATTGGTTTAATCTCACCTCCTAACAAGTTTCCGCGTGTCAGAAACGGCATTTAATGGGTTAAATGTGTGATAAAACAAGCATGAAATTCATACCAGAATCCGGTAAAAAGACACCTAAATCCGGGTCGAAATCCGGAATCCGGTAAAAAGACACCCACTTTTTTAGCTGAACCCTACTATGAACTACACTTTAAACACGACCCGGTTATGCCCACGATTTATTCTTACTCTTCTGTTCCGGCAAGCGACCCTGCTTTTGCCCCTGGACCTTGCAACAGCCTACTCCTTTCAACCTAAGCCTGACATGAATTGTCAGGCTGTCGGAAATGGACATGCATCTTTAATTTTATTTATTTCAACATGCTTTCAACACCGCCACGCTGGTCGCGGCATGCATTTAGGTCACATTATTTATCCTTTCTTTGTTGTGTTGTGTATAGAATTATGTGCGTTCGTTCAGTTAATCCCCTCCCACTCCTATCTTGGACGGTCTATTCATAGCTTCCTTGAATACTCGAGGACTGAAAAATGCTCAGACGATGCAGGCGTTGAAATACCTTTTCTCGGTTGATAGCGTTGACATACTTTTCCTTCAGGAAACGTATGTCGACGACTATCAATTGGGCGACCAGATGGCTGTAGATTTGGGATGTAAGGGTTATTGGGGCACTGGCTCCAATCACTCCTGTGGGACAGCAGTCTTGGTCAAACATTCGTTGAATTTCACTGTTCACCGCACTTTTTCAGAGCTGGATGGGCGTTTCGTGGGTGTCGATGCCGACATCTCCGGAATTCCCCTCCGGCTAATTTCCTTTTACGGGCCACAAAAAACCGACCCGAACAGAGACCTCGTTTATCAAACTTTAATGCCCCATTTCAACAATAGTCGGGCCATTATTTTAGGTGGTGATTTCAGTTTCATCCTAAATCCATCCCTTAACAAGATAGGTGGGGATTACCGCCCCTCCCCTTTTGCCAAGGAGTGGATTCGTATTATGTCAACTTATGGGCTGGTATATGTCTACCACTCTTTACACCCTAGACAAGTTCAAACCACCTGCCATACCGGCAATATCCACTCCAGATTCGATCGGTTCTACATTTCAAAATCCCTCATGTCACACCCCCCCCCCCCAATTTTCACAACAAACATTTCCGTACTCCGATCACGACACGATCGCTATACATTTCAAAAATTTCCCTAATATTACCTTAGGACCTGGGTATTGGAAGGTCAACAGTGCTTTATTCTCGGATTTTTAGTTCAAGGAATCCTTTACAGAATTTTGGCTTGATTCTACTTCTTCCGTGCACGATGACGAAATCACGCCGGAATGGTGTGATCAACTTAAAGATTCCATAAAGAGCTTTCTACAAGATTACTCTCGTACTCAAGCTTCGTCTGAACGAATTCAACTTCGTCGTATGGAAAGACAATATCCTGCCATTTTACGTGCTGAACGCTTCTCCCCCGGTAGATACACTGATCAAATTGTTCCCATAAAGGAAAGCATTCAAAATAGCTTGATCAAATGCCTATCTCATAAATTACCCCTTTCTCAAAGGACGTCCCTAATTACTCTTCTACCCAAAGATTTGGACCACCCCGAGGTCCCCTCCAATTATCGCCCCATCAGTTTATTAAACGTGGATTACAAAATACTTTCTAAAACATTATGCAACCGCCTGAAGGTTGTTATTCATAACGTCATTTCTGGCGATCAAACATGCGGTGTGCCAGGCCGCACCATTTTGGACAATTGCCATCTCATGCGTAATATTCAAGATTATTGCGCTCAAAACAATATCCCCTGTGCATTTTTAAGTCTCGATCAACAAAAAGCCTTTGATCGAGTGGGTCATGAATACTTATTCCACGTCCTTTCAGGTTTTGGGTTTGGTCCCACTTTTATTTCGTGGGTTCGCCTCCTTTATACAGAGATACTCAGCATACTTCTGTGATTAAAGCACTCGCGAATTTCGGAACAGTGAAACTTATTGAGTACGATACCTTCACAAGAGGCGACCAAAAAATCGCTAACGGAAAGAGAGTCCTGAAAATGCTACTTTCTGTCGAGGACTTAAGGGAATTTCCAGACTTTCTCAATATTGAGGGGCACAGGGCACTCATCACCCTAGTAGGACGCCCCCCTTTATGTTTAAATTGCGGAGACCGAGGGCACATTCGGGCTTCCTGCCCCCAGAATGGACAACAGCCGAGGACTTATGCCGAGGCCGCGACACAGTGGTTCAATGAAGAGCCCACCCCTCGAACCGGACGGGTCTTACAATGTACCGCCCGGAATTTCCGAAACCGTTCTGCCTGCTGATGAGATCAAAGATATGCCAGGAATTGGAGGAAAAGGAGGAATTTCTCAAGAGGAGTTCGCGAGTTCGGAAATCGAACCAGTGTTTGGCAATAAAGACGCGATTTCTCCTCCTTTGGAGATTCCCCCCACAGGGAGTATGACAGAGCTGATAGACTCTGGCACTCCCTTGGGGACGAGTGTTCTGTGGTTCCAGAATCACCGGATCCCCCGGAGGGGATGGAAACAACTTCCTCCTCAGTTACTCGGAAACGTGCTCACGATGGGGAAGGCGACGACAATTCGGGCCGAAGGAAGTCCTATCCAACCCAGTAGACAACTTCTCGTCTGATGCCACCGGATCAGACGACGACTATTCCTCAGAATCGGAGGCCTCCGACACCGGAACGATTCATGTGGATGGTTCAGATGACAAACCGGGTTAACTTTGTGTTATGACCTATTTAATGCTTTACAACAAATTATCCAAGACCTGGACATACCCCCGATTATGTATTATTCTTCCGCTCCGGAGAGCGACCCTGGACACGTCTTTTGATTTCGAGACAGCCCACTTCTTTCAACTTAAGCCTGGCGTAGTGTGTCAGGCTGTTAGAATTTTTAGTCATGCAACTTTAAATTTATTATCATCAATATGTTTTCACCACCGCCCGCGCTGGTCGCGGCATGCTTCAAGGTCATTCCATTTATCCTTTCTTTGTTGTGTTGTGTATAGAATTATGTGCGTTCGTTCAGTTAATCCCCCCCCCCCACCATGGACGGTTTATTCATAACTTCCTTGAATGATCGAGGATTGAGAAACACTCACACGATGCAGGCATTGAAATACCTTTTCTCGGTTGATAGCATTGACATACTTTTACTTCAAGAAATGTATGTCGACGACTATCAACTTGGTGACCGACTGGCTGTATATTTGGGATGTAAGGGTTATTGGGCCACTGGCTCAACTCACTCCTGTGGGACAGCAGTCTTGGTCAAACATTCGTTGAATTTCACTGTTCGCCGCACTTTTTCACAGCTGGATGGGCGTTTCGTGGGTGTCGATGCCGACATCTCCGGAATACCCCTCCGCTAATTTCCTTTTACGGGCCACAAAAAAACGACCCGAATAAGAACCTAGTTTATCAAACTTTAATGCCCCATTTCAACACTAGTCGGGCCATTATTTTAGGTGGCGACTTCAATTTCATTCTAAATCCATCCCTTGACAAGATAGGTGGGGATTACCGCCCCTCCCCTTTTGCCAAGGAGTGGATTCACACTATGACTACTTATGGGCTGGTAGACGTCTACCACTCTTTACACCCTAGACAAGTTCAAACCACCTGCCATACTGGTGATATCCACTACAGATTGGATCGATTCTACATTTCAAAATCCCTCATGTCATCCCTCCCCAATTTTCACAACAAACATTTCCTTACTCCGATTACGACACGATCGCCATTCATTTCAAAAATTCCCCTAATATTTCCTTAGGGCCTGGGTATTGGAAGGTTAACAGTGCTTTATTCTCGGATTTTTAGTTCAGGGAATCCTTTACGGAATTTTGGCTTGATTCTACTTCTTCCGTGCACGATGACGAAATCACGCCGGAATGGTGGGATCAACTTAAAGATTCCATAAAGAGCTTTCTACAAGATTACTCTCGTACTAAAGCTTCGTCTGAACGAATTCAACTTCGTCGTATGGAGATACAATATCATGCCCTGTTACGTGCTGAACGCTTCTCCCCCGGTACATACACTGATCAGATTGTTCCCCTAAAGGAAAGCATTCAAAATCGCCTGATCAATGCCACTCAAGGGGCCTATATTAGGTCCCGGTCTAAAATTCTCAATTCCAAAGACGTTTCGTCGGATTACATTCGTTCGTTGGAACACACCCGCAGTTCACGGAAATTAATTGCCTCAGCTGTCTATCACCCATACATCCCAAGACGGCATTATGACCGCATTTCGGTCCTCTCTTTTCACTCGGGGCGTAACTGACCCCGAAGTCCGTCCCACATTTTTGCGAGATTTACCACAGGTTCCCACTTCTGACGTCACCTTATGTGACAGCCGTTTAACTGCCCTGGACTTAACTGATGCCATTAAAGGTATGTCCAGTGGCCGGGCACCCGGATTAGATGGTTTGGGTGTGGAATTTTATTCCACATTCTCCCATCTGGTCACCCCCATTCTTCTAGTCCTATACAACAAATGTCTATCCCATAAATTACCCCTTTCTCAAAGGACGTCCCTTATCACTCTCCTACCCAAAGATTTGGACCACCCCGAGGTCCCCTCCAATTATCGCCCATCAGTTTATTAAACGTGGATTACAAAATACTTTCTAAAACATTATGCAACCGCCTGAAGGTGCGTAATATTCAAGATTATTGCGCTCAAAAAAATATCCCCTGTGCATTTTTAAGTCTCGATCAACAAAAAGCCTTTGATCGAGTTGATCATGAATATTTATTCCACGTCCTTTCAGCTTTTGGGTTTGGTCCCACTTTTATTTCGTGGGTTCGCCTCCTTTATACAGAGATATTTTCCAGTGTATATATCAATCAGCACATTTCCACCCCTTGCCCGTCACTCGCTCAGTTCGACAAGGCTGTAGCTTATCTCCCCTTTTATATATTCTTTGCTTGGAGCCCCTTTTAATCAAAATTCGCTCCGATCCGACCGTCCCCGGCCTTACGGTACCGGGAGCGCCCACGCCTTTCAAATTAACGGCATATGCCGACGACGTCACCCTTTTCGTGACGACTGACGCCTCTATTAACGCTGCCCTGTCCATTATTGATACTTTTGGGCACGTCTCCGGCTCCAAGATAAATTTGAACAAATTCGTCGGTCTCTTTTTGGGCTCATGGAGCCGACCCACCGACAGCCCCAATGGCCTAAAGTGGGTCAAATCCCACAAAATCCTCGGTATACAATTTGGATCTCAGGTCACAACTGACGACCATTTTCACAATTTGTTTAATTTTTTTTCGAAATCTCTTCAATTTGGCAGGTTTGCCCATCTCCCCTCATTCACCAGGGCTTCTTATCTTAATGTTTACGCCTTAAGCAAGCTCTGGTATTATTCCTCAATAATCCCCATGACCCCTCATTATATTACGCTTGTCCAACGAGCGTCCTTCCAGTTTTTCTGGGCCACCAAATCGGAACCCCTGGAACCGCCCCTCCCCTTTTGTCAAAGAGTGGATTCGCACTATGACTACTTATGGGCTGGTCGACGTCTACCGGTCTTTACACCCTAGACAAGTTCAAACCACCTGCCATACTGGTGATATCCACTCAAGATTGGATCGATTCTACATTTCGAAATCCCGCATGTCATCCCTCCCCAATTTTCACAACAAACATTTCCTTACTCCGATTACGACACGATCGCCATTCATTTAAAAAATTCCCCTAATATTTCCTTAGGGCCTGGGTATTGGAAGGTTAACAGTGCTTTATTCTCGGATTTTGAGTTCAGGGAATCCTTTACGGAATTTTGGCTTGATTCTACTTCTTCCGTGCACGATGACGAAATCACGCCGGAATGGTGGGATCAACTTAAAGATTCCATAAAGAGCTTTCTACAAGATTACTCTCGTACTAAAGCTTCGTCTGAACGAATTCAACTTCGTCGTATGGAGAGACAATATCATGCCCTGTTACGTGCTGAACGCTTCTCCCCCGGTACATACACTGATCAAATTGTTCCCCTAAAGGAAAGCATTCAAAATCGCTTGATCAATGCCACTCAAGGGGCCTATATTAGGTCCAGGTCTAAAATTCTCAATTCCAACGACGTTTCGTCGGATTACATTCGTTCGTTGGAACACACTCGCAGTTCACGGAAATTAATTACCTCTGCTGTCTATAACGGGATCACCCATACATCCCAAGACGGCATTATGACCGCATTTCGAGAATTTTCGTCCTCTCTTTTCACTCGGGCGTTACTGACCCCGAAGTCCGTCCCACATTTTTTGCGAGATTTACCACAGGTTCCCACTTCTGACGTCACCTTATGTGACTGCCCTTTAACTGCCCTGGACTTAAATGATGCCATTACAGGTATGTCCAGTGGCCGGGCACCCGGATTAGATGGTTTGGGTGTGGAATTTTATTCCACATTCTCCCTTCTGGTCACCCCCATCCTTCTAGTCCTATACAACAAATGTATATCCCATACATTACCCCTTTCTCAAAGGACGTCCCTTATCACTCTCCTACCCAAAGATTTGGACCACCCCGAGGTCGCCTCCAATTATCGCCCCATCAGTTTATTAAACGTGGATTACATAATACTTTCTAAAACATTATGCAACCGCCTGAAAGTTGTTATTCATAACGTCATTTCTGGCGATCAAACATGCGGTGTGCCAGGCCGCACCATTTTGGACAATTGCCACCTCATGCGTAATATTCAAGATTATTGCGCTCAAAAAAATATCCCCTGTGCATTTTTAAGTCTCGATCAACATAAAGCCTTTGATCGAGTTGACCATGAATATTTATTCCACGTCCTTTCAGCTTTTGGGTTCGGTCCCACTTTTATTTCGTGGGTTCGCCTCCTTTAGAGCCATTCTCAGATAACAGGGACCAATACGGGTTTTACCTGTCGCACACCACTTTCAACATAAAAACTATCATTTTCGTGTTCAAAAATGTTCCTCTCCGGTTGAAACGAACCAGTTGTGATTTATTTTAAACAATGTGGATACAACGCCATGATAATTTTGACACTCTGTAGCGATATATACCCCATATCCAACCAAAAGAGCCTGTCGCAAGCTCGGTTGGAATAATTTATTTAATCCTACAACTCATAAAAATGGCTACATTGGACTTGTATTGGGTTTGTCGACGTATCTGTAGTCGTGACAATGTTAGAACGTAGTTGGTGGCATAAATTTAGCAGGAACGGTATATTTTACACCACGATATGTTGTTGTCGCAAATCGTCGCGACAGATACGTTACCAAGTCAAAAGTTGCGCCTTGTCAATAAGTAAAATGTGTATCAGGTTTGCAAGTTGTGTCCATACATCCGTCCCCATGGATGTCTTTGAGTATGTAATATCGAAAACTTGCTCGACAATTTGTGCAAGAAATGCTAGCGATACATAGCCTCGGCCCACGGAGTGGTACGTTACTTTTCGACAGATACGTTACCAACATTTAGTGCCATATCTCAATAAACGTCTTAAACCTTGCCGATTGGTATTTTCTATCATATAACAGGTTCGGCTGGGATCATTTAACAATATAGTTGGGAAGCTTTTAGTATTCACCAATAGCCACAGCTGCTAAAAACGTTTCGATTCGACAGATACGTTACCGCGACAGATACGTTACCGATTATGCAATCGTGTTCGTAAGCCGAAGAAAACATCAATATGACTGTTAGGATTGTTTTAATTGACACAGTTAAATGTTCTATTGTTATTATTATCGGTCCTTAGGGTATATAATGCCACAGAAATATACAATTAGGCCTACGTGGTCTTTAAAAATTGCGTAGGCCCTGAGGGGGGGGGGGGGGGGGGGGCGGGGTGGGGTCGGACAAAAATTTGCAGACACTTGTTCGTAGGCCCAATAGAGTTAGTGGAGTAGATTAAGTCAAATTTTCAAGGCAATTGTTCAAATTGTGACTAAAGCATGAAACTTTGCACACATGTATATATTCACATACGTATTTATATTAGATATGGCGCCACGCTGAAATTTCACTTTAACCCCCCTTTTAATGGGTTTTCCTTATTTAAAGAGCGTTTCGTGATTATATAATTTATTAAATGTCGCAATTAATCTTACCATGAAATATGCGATTTAAAATTAGGCATATTCAGTAAGTATGACTCTGACAGATATAATGCCACATTTTTAGGGTAAAATTGGAACTCCCCGTCCAAGATGGCCATCAAAATGGCAGCTGAAAGAGTAAATTTGACGTTTTTTTCACTAAATATCTTCTAGATCAGGTTTTGCTTTATGGAACTGGTTCGGAAATGTGACTTTATTTGGTATTGTGCGTGTTAAGTTATCATTAGAGCAATGAAATATACCATTCGTGTGATCCTAGTCCCTTCCGATCCCCCAATAATTCGATTATAGAGAACTCGGTATGAAATTTCACGAAAAATCACCGTTAGGATTCTGGTCATATTTTAACAAGAAATTGACAGAACTGTGCGAACTAAGTGAGGCATATAATTACTTATAAATATTTGAACTCAATGGAACAAAAATTGTCACTTTGTCTGAAAATAGCTGCCAAAATGGCAGCCAAAACCTGGAAAATGGTAAATATTTCCCCATCATGCCATGTAATCGCTTACAAGTTGTGATTGGCAAATACAATTGGCTATGCTGTCTTATGTTAACATTTCTGATGCACATTGGTTAAGTGTTACTAATGTAACCACTGACATTACGAGAATTATTGGATTTTTTATCACAAGTTTGACACAAATCAATATCGGCAAAAAATTACTATTCTGGTTTGGACATTTATTCAAGTAAATGGAACTATCTTTGGTATAAAAGATGTTTATTGTTCTTGATATGTCTTAATAAATGCGTCACACTAATGCGTTTTTATACAAAATTACTCAAGATGGCTTCCAAAATGGCAACCACATTTGATAAAAAAAAGAGTATTTTTTACATATATCCAGAGCAGTATTCTCTGTTCCAAAGAGTTAGCAAAAAAATTGTAACACTTAGTGATTAGCCATGTTTCTTAATCTACTGACTACTACATGTTTCATTCTCGTTGTCCCTGTACCTTCTGGGGCATGACAAATTCATTTTAAATGATGCACTGTAATATGGAATTTTGCTACTATATAGGTATACAAGGGGTGACTGTATGGTCATGTGTGAGGTGAATAGCTATACAAGGACTATTTGTATGGTTATTGAAGTGGTTTATGTGTATACTGATAGTAGCAGTATATTCATCTGTGTGTTGTTTATGTATATATAGAGTGACTGTATGGTCATGTGTGGGATATACATGGGATATACATGAGTGACTATTGTCAATGAAGGGTGTATATTTATACATATGATGGCTGTATGATCACGTGTGGGACTGTAGGTGTATGACTAAATAGGCAGTGATTTTATATATGCTTATGTGCAATGTGTATAGGTGTACATGGAATGACAGTACGGTAATGATTGTTGAAGTGTATATGCATACCTGGAGTATACATGGAGTGTCCTTGTGGTCATGGTTGTATATGTGATGTATAATCATCTCTGCCGTGGCTGTATTATCATTGGTGGGTGTATATGTATACAGAGAATAGCTGTATGATCATGAATGGGGTGATTGAGTATACATCGAGTGGCTGAATTGTCATGGGCGATGTATATATGTAAATCTGGAGTGTACGAATGGTCGTGCGTGATATTGGTATATTCATTGGTGAGGTGTATATGTATACATGGATTGACCTTATGGTCATGAGTGGGGTGTATATGTATATCATGAGTGGATATATGGTCATGGGTGCGAAGAAAATGTATACAGGAGTGACTGTATGGCCAATGGTGAGGTACTATGCGCGGTATTGCTATATCTAGAAGGTATGTAGGGTCAATGGTGAGGTGTCGATGTATACCTGGAGTGATTCTATGATAGGCATTGGTGGGGGGTGTGTGTGTGTACATTGTATATATTTATTGGCTATATGGGTGTGGTCAATATGTACACAGGGAGTGATCGTATGGCCAATGGTGAGGTGAAGTTGGTAAACAAGGAGTGATTGTATGACCACAAATGCTGTGTATGGGTATGCTACGAGTGCTGAATTGTCTTGAGTGGGGAGTATATTCAAGCCTGGAGTGTGTGAATGGCCATGTGTGCGGGGCATTTGTATATATACAAGGGCTGTATGACCATTGGCGATGCATACCGAGAGTTACTCTATGGTTATGGTTGCAGTGTATATGTATATCTTGAGTGGATATATGGCCATAAATGTGGCAAATATATATACAGGGAGTTATTGTATAGCCAATGATGAGGTGAATATGTATACAAGTGATTGTATGATCACGATTGAACGACTGTATAGTCATGAGTGAAGTGTAGGAGTATATCTGGTGTACCTGAATGGTTGACTCATGGCTGTATAGTCATGTGTGTGGTTTACGGGTAATCCCAAGTATCCTTGTATGGTCGTGGGTGAGGTGTGTGTGTATAAAGCGAGTGGCTGCATGGTCATTTGTGTGGTGTTTATGTATATATAATATGATTGTATGGTCAGGGGAGAGTAGTGCAGTTGGACCTTTGGTGGCTATCACTTTCCATAATAATAAGCATATGTTAATCGATTGGGATGTAATTTCAGAGAGTTCTTCATCTTGGTGGCCTTTTATATGCACAATGGAGGAATCTGTTTTCCTGACATTAGTAAATCAATCTTGATGCCAAGGACTCAGAATTTGATGTTATTAAGCAGTTTTTTACTCATCTCTTTGTTTGACTTTCTAAAAAGTCATCTGGTCCACCCGCCAGTGTTTTAAGTTGGCTATTTCTCTGTCATTCTAGAGTAATAGGTATTGAGACACCTATCCTGATAGACGTGTTACCTGGTCTGACATCCACTTACCTATAATGATTGCACATGTTATTGGGCCTGAGTAGCCACATAATTATGCCAGTTCAGTTTCAGAGTTCTGCTCATTTGAAAATATCAAATTTTCTACCAAATTTCGTGGACATTTTGAAAGCCAGCTTGAGTATATTTTTCTAAAAACACTTCAGTGTTACGCATTTAAGACGGATCAAAACAATAAACACAAAAGATAGTTCCATTTTACTTGAAAAAATGGTGCAAACCTGAAAAGTTTTTGTTTTCGCGATTTCGAGAGAAAATTTCAATAATTTTGGTAATGTAATAGTAATACTTATCCAAGATGCATCATAAATGTTAGTATTCAATGTATATATGACAGAACAGCCTATTTTATTCATCATCCACAACATTCAAGCGATTGCGTGGCTCGACGGGACAATATTTACCATTTTCCATATTTTAGCCGTCATTTGACAGCCATTGTTAGCCAAAGTGACAATTTTGGTTCCATTGAGTTGAAATTTTCATAAGTAATGGTAAGCCTCACTTATTTTGCACAGTTCTGCTCATTTCTTGAAATATGACTAGAATCCCAATGGCGATTTTTGGTGAAATTTCATACCGCGTTCTGTAAAATCAAATTATTGAGGGATCGGAAGGGGCTGGCCGCTGGGATCCAACGAATGTCATATTTCATTGCTCCAGTGACCAATTAACATGAACAATACAAAATAAAGTCACATTTCCAAACCAGTTCAATTCAGAAGAAACTGGTCTGAAAGATATCAGTGAAAAAACGTCAAATGTTCCACTTACGGCTGCCATTTTGACAGTCATCTTGAACGGGGAGTTCCAATTTCGCCCTAAAAATGTGCCATTATATCGCGCTGAGTCATTCTTACTGTATATGCCTAATTTCAAGCGCAGATTCCATGGTAAGATTAATTGTGACATTTATTAAATTATATAACCACGAAACGCTCTTTAAATGTAAAAGAGGGATTAAAGTGAAATTTCAGCGTGGCTCCATATCTAATATCAATTGGTATGTCAAAATTTCATGCTTTAGTCACGAAGTGAACAATTCTTTTACTAATCTACTCCATTAGGTGTGTGTCCCGCGGACGGACCTTTTTAAATACCGGTATTTAGAAATATTTATTATGTTGTTCAATACAGGCCTATAACTATTTGGATACCTACTATTAAGTCGATAATCAGACTTTTTACAAACTATTCAATATTCAATATAGCAGTGAAGATTTAAATATAGAGTGCATGCATGTATATAATATATTGATCTATCTGTTTGCTTTTGCATCCAATACAAGCTATTTTGTTACAAATATGTACCAAAGGAAGAAAACATACTGTGGCATATTCATGTAGTACAATGCCAGTTTTGAAACTGAGAAAATATAATTTTCTGTTATATAGCGACAGATACGTTACCTAAAACTTGGCCGATGTACCAACGCATATCTTGGGAAAAAATAAAGCTATTTCAGATAATTTTGGTTCCTTGTAAACCCCAGTGTGTGGAATCACATGTACATTGAAACATTTGTCCACGACGCTCATAATAATGTAGGACACACGAACTGTGTGTTATGTTTTCCTGAAATGGTTGAAAATAAGTCACGATTCGCGTAGAATTCGTGTATATATGGTCCATAAATAAAAAGTATTCCATACCAGATATGATTTTTCAGTCAATATATGCAACTTGTGGACTGATATGAGCATTACATCTTATTGTGCATAGCAGAAATCCTCTTAGATAGAAAAACCGATGTTATCTAGAATGATGCTGTGGTAACGTATCTGTCGCACACTGAAAATGCGGGTACCATCTTCATGGAGTCATATTTTATAGGAATATATCATCGATATGTTAACCACTTCTGTTAAATGTACAATGGATACCCAACTTCACAAATAAATAATGTTGACAACTGTTTACGAAAATTAATTTTTCGATTTTATTTTGTTGCTTTGGTCCCGGTTACCTGAGAATGGCCCTTTATACGGACATATTTTCCAGTGTATATATCAATCAGCACATTTCCACCCCTTCCCGTCACTCGCTCAGTTCGACAAGGCTGTAGCTTATCTCCCCTTTTATATATTCTTTGCTTGGAGCCCCTTTTAATCAAAATTCGCTCCGATCCGGCCGTCCCCGGCCTTACGGTACCGGGAGCGCCCAAGCCTTTCAAATTAACGGCATATGCCGACGACGTCACCCTTTTCGTGACGACTGACGCCTCTATTAACGCTGCCCTGTCCATTATTGATACTTTTGGGCACGTCTCCGGCTCCAAGATAAATTTGAACAAATTCGTCGGTCTCTTTTTGGGCTCATGGAGCCGACCCACCGACAGCCCCAAATGGCCTAAAGTGGGTCAAATCCCACAAAATCCTCGGTATACAATTTGGATCTCAGGTCACAACTGACGACCATTTTCACAATTTGTTTAATTTTTTTTCGAAATCTCTTCAATTTGGCAGGTTTGCCCATCTCCCCTCATTCACCAGGGCTTCTTATCTTAATGTTTACGCCTTAAGCAAGCTCTGGTATTATTCCTCAATAATCCCCATGACCCCTCATTATATTACGCTTGTCCAACGAGCGTCCTTCCAGTTTTTCTGGGCCACCAAATCGGAACCCCTCCCCCGCAGTCTCATGTACGCCCCCAAAAAATTAGGGGGCGCTGATATTGTCCATCTACCGACTAAGTTTCATTCTTATTATCTCCGTCATGTTCAGAGGTTACTTACCAGCCCAGATGTGCGATGGTCTGTGTTTGCCATTTACTGGATCGGTCTTTCAATTCGCCAGTACCAGCCCCTTTTCGCTTCCCACAACACGGCACATTGTGACCCCCAACATATTCCCTTATTCTATCGCCGTTGTTTAGCGTCCATCAAAACCTTCGAAAAAGACTCCCCCACCCTCCCGCTGGCACAACTTACTTCCAAAGAGTTTTACACTCGACTTTTACCTGACGTCCTTTCCGCCCCTAAACTCCGTTTGATTTACCCCAAAATGCCCCTTCATATTGTCTGGGCTAATTTACACAACTCAGCCATTGATCCCCAGATTCGTAGGATTCTTTATCGATTAATATATGGAGTCCTCCCGACCCGGGACTGAATGGCCAAATTTTACGGCCCCCGGCCCACAAAAAATGTCCCCTTTGTAATTCCCTTCCCGAAACGGTACTGCATCTGTTTGTCGATTGCTCCGTCGTCCAGCCTTTATGGAATCTAGTCCGTGATTGTATTACCCCCCTTGCACTACGCGAAAATTTTCACACTCATCTTGGCTTCATTCGCTTCCTTCTGGTCCGCGCTGACAATCCAAATAATCGAGCTTTAGCTCTCATTCTCATTTCGGAAGCCGTGGCGACCATTTGGTATTTCCGAAACCGCATTCACCATGCTCCAAAATGTATGAACCCCCGCCCCACGGCTTCACAACCTGATCACGTCCCTATTTTATCATTCCTTTCTCGGATCCGCACTCACGTGCTCCTAGATCACCACCGACTGTATTTGAAAATCTGTGGTAACAGACCACAGACATTTGCCAACTGAACGATAGTGATGATTCTATTCATTTCACCTTTTAAGTTCCATTCGCTTGTTTCATAGACGTCCGTGCCATTGCCGGCGTCCCCGTCATTTAATTTCAAACGCTTTGCGCCCTTTCAGTAATTTATTTCTACATACACTTTTAACTGATTTTATCTCTTGGTACCTTCTACGGCTGGTCCGCATATACCTCGCTTTTACCCTTTACCTTTATTACGACCTTGGCTAAATGTATTACGTTCTGCTTTTCGCACTTTCCCGTAGAGTTACCCGGGTCACAGGGCACTAAATGTCTCTGGGGCGCAGGGCGGGTAACTCTACATTGTGTTTTGTCCTCATCTTCGTGGGTTGGGTGGCTCGTCTTTTGGTTTTAAACCCCCGCTCCAAACTGTGATACCGCAGACTCGTCTGTTTTTAATCGGAGCGGGGAAATGTACGGTGCTGGCCGTTAGCCAGCCTTCTATTTATTTCATTATGTACCGTATCAACCTGTATCTGACTATATGTCAGCGTTTACTTTTGTATTCTATATATTATTTTCTGAATAAACGTATAAAAATTAAAAAAAAATTAAAATGTCAGGCCGAGGACGGGTTGTCATGCGGTTTGGCATCGGTGCGATCTGAAGACAGAAAGGAAAGATGTTTGCTTTATCCCCGTTCGGGGGTGTTTGATTTGTGTTTTTGCTACCTTTTTCTTATATACTTCTTGCCTCAGCATGTCAGAAGACGCTACTTCGACTGGAAATGCTACTGTTGTTGAAGGTATGTCAGATGCACATGCACGATCACCACCACAGCCTGAACCAGTCCAAACCACTTCACCTCTCAACTGCACTTTAACGCCGTCTGGGGGTTTGATGGAAGTGACTGCTGTAGATCCTTTGGACCCTTACAAAAAGACGTACGATGAGACATCGTCAACCTATGTTCTGGAAGATGACGTTAAATGTGACTTGTACTCACGTTCAATGAACTTATATCTTTATGGACCGAAGCCCAGACGGGTCAATCCATACAATTTAGCAGAAAAATTACTTCAAAGGATGCCTACGACAGGACTTACAGCCATTTATCGAGGTGTTGAAATGAGAGAATGGATTATTATTTTCGATGATAAAAACTCCATTCAACGTTTTCAGGCACCAGAACCTCCTTTTTCACCAACGGAGGGGCTCTCCTTCAAGCCACAGTCAGATGGGGGACGTTTTATACCTAGAATATGTACAGTAAATATCAATTGGTTACCTTTCAGTATAACGCATGCTTTGGTTGTTTCTAGTCTTCTGAAGTATGGTGTGGAAAAGGAAATTAACTATGATTCGTTTACAGTTGAAGGACAAGAAGTTGCGAATGGCAGACGTAAAGTCAGAATTGTTCTGGATCAAACAGATCCGAGCAGTGTTCCGGATTTTATGTACATTGAAGGATATAGGGTGTTCCTTACTGTGTCAGGGAAACCTTCTCTGTGCTTAAAGTGTGGGCAGCGTGGTCATATTAGGAATACTTGCCCTGGCAAAAAGTCTGGGCCAGATATTTTCAGACCTGCCAACAAATAGCAATGAATGGGTAGATGTAACACGCCGACAGCCTCATGGCGATTATATGCCACCTCCAGCAATGTCGCTTTCGATGAATCGTGCAGAAAGGGAGAAGGATCAGCAGTCTCCGCCCTTAGATGATCTCATTAAGGGTGATCTTCACCTCTCTGATTATGAGGGGTACCAAGAGAACTTAGCTTCGGAAGAAGAGCTTGGATCTGAAAACTCTATACGAGATTATCCGCTTTCCCCTGATGGTAACATGGAAGTGCAAGACACTAGCGTTGCCACGGGGGTGCCTCAGCTTCAAAGAGAGACCGTTCTTCTGAAGAGGATGACCTTGATCATCCTCCTCTCAAGCATATAATTAAACAAGTGCCAACTGGTTAAATGATATGTACATGTATATATAACTTTGTACCTCGACAGATGCTCATGTCCCTGAATTATGCTTTATCCTATCGATTAATGTGTCTAACCCACTTGATCACGAACTTTGCTTTTTCCCTGGATAAATGCGCCTGCCTACTGATTTCACCTTACGCCAGATCGCTTTCTGACTGGCTGTTTATTCCTTTTTCTTTTATCTTATTTTTCACTCAAAGAATTAACATGGATCCTCTTCATATCGCATGCCTTAACACCTGTGGTCTTCGTGATCGGAAGACTGTACAGGCAATCAAATACCTCTTCCTTTTTGATGGGGTCGACGTACTTTTTCTACAAGAAACGCACGTCGACCATTATCAACATGGACAGGGTTTAAACCATTCCTTAGAATGTAAAGGATTTTGGTCTTTTGGGACTACTCATGCATGTGGTGCAGCCATTTTATTTCGAGATTCTCTGAGTTTAAAATAGTGCGTACCTTTTCAGATCTGGATGGCCACTTCGTAGGTGTCGATATTGACATCTCCGGGGGGGGGGGGCCTTCCGTTTCCTTTCTTATTATGGACCTCAACGTCAAGACCAAGAACGTAAACAAATATTTCAAACATTACTCCCACATCTTGTGACCAGTCGTGCAATCATTTTAGGTGGCGATTTTAATTTTATTGTTGACTCGAAGTATGATAAAGTAGGAGGTCGAGAACATATCCCCACCTATGCCAAAGAATGCCATCAAAAACTTTTACAATATGGACTTGTCGATTTTTATCGTCACAGCCATCCGGGTATTGTGCATACAACTAGACATTCCCCTACTGTCCATACACGATTAGATATATTTTATATATCTCGTGCCTTACTGGAAGACCCTCCCACATATTCTTCACAAACTTTTCCACTTTCCGATCATGATGTTATCAGTTTAATATTTAGTACTACCCCTAGATCTTCTATTGGCCCAGGTTATTGGAAAGCCAATACCTCTTTATTTAAAGATCCAGAATTTCTATCAGATTTTGTTGCTTTTTGGTATGCTCGCACCGGGTCTGTGTCTGGCAGTAATGTCTCACAGGCGTGGTGGGAGCAGATTAAGGTAGAGATTAAGTCTTATATAAAAAATCAAAAGTATGCAAATACCAGAGCTTCATTGCTTGGTTTATTAAATTGCGGTGACCTAAGTGTCAACAAAAATCTTAAGATATATCAAGTAATACCATTGAGTACTTGGATATTAATAAAAATAAATTTTGTGTTCATTATGTAGATACAAATGTCAAGACTCTGCTGTGTGGTTTTCAGAGCACAAGCATGGGAACGTTGGCTATCTAGAAAAGAAAATGGGGTCACAGAGATAGAAGAGGCAACAATGATGATGAGAAGAATCGCAGAGTCAATATCCATTCCAGATTCTGAAGAGAATATGAAAGCTTTAATGGACAGTGAGATATGGAAGAATCCAGCATATGAGAATTACTTAAGCAAAACCTGGATTCCGATTAAATAGGTATTGATATGATAAAAATTGCCCAATTGTTTTATATATATAAGCAAATGCTCTGGCTTACAAGATCAATGTAAATTTTGTTAGGCCAATGCATTTTCATATACATGCGAGGTGCCCTATGGGCAACTTCCATATACAAGAGAATGCTTTGGCACAGGGTTTTCGTAAAATTTCAGGAATCTCAGTCATGAAAGGGTCAATGGTGGAATGATCCCAAAAGATTTGTTCCATCTACATGTCAATGTTAACATCCATGACAAATTTCATAATGATCCGACCAGTAGCCCATGCTAATGGAAATTGTTGACACACGTCTCCACCCACGACAGATACCAAGCCATGGCAACAGCTCAACCTTACAATTAATGTTGAGCTAAAAATTATCTGGGCATTAGTATCAAGAGATTATTTTGAAGAATGTTCCAATTTATCATTTAGACAACACAAATGTTATTTCTAATGAAACTTAGCCTGCGTCTTCTCAAATGAGAACCAACTATCAATATTTACACTCACAAATGCATTGCGTTGTGGAACATGAATGGAGGACGTTGGTTGGTCGAAATTACGTCACATGACATCTCGCGCTGACCCCAACTTGCATCCATTTTTGTGTAGATGCAACTTGCATCAAGTCATGCTAATAACGTTGGAAATGGGCTATTAAAGCTCTTCTAAACTCGGTTGAGTGTAAATATAAGTGATGGATGTTGATTTTGTTGCGTTCCGTAGAGTATGGATGCATCTGCACAACTTGTTGGTAAGTACGATTTGGTACATAATATTTGTTGGTTTTAGCTATTAACAGTGAAAAGTTCCATGATACTTTAATGTACAACAATTAATAGACCAGTTTCCAATTATTACCTCCCTCTGACAGAACCATTGCGATGCCACTAATTGCATTTCCAAGGGTCTGCAATAGTGTACAGATAAACTAACCACACTGAGTATGATTGATGGAAGTTAAAATGCTGTGATTTGAATGATAATATACAGTCATGGTGAACTAATTAGTGGGAATAACTGTATACTAGTCGCCAGAATACCATGCTATATTTAAAGGAAATTCTACTGCACAAAGACAATGTATTTATCGCCAAATATGTCGACCCACTAATCAGAAATGAACATTCATATTTTGGTTGCAAATATAGATTTGGTGGAGAAAGTGACCAGACGGCAGTGATTGCGACCTATGGAGAAAAAAACTGCATCGGTATAAAATGACTGCATCAAATTGATGTTCATTTAATGGGGACACTAGCAGAGATATTAGAAAGCTTAAAACAAATGCTGCACAGATGTAAACAAAACGACTCTCTGATCTGGTGAATCTCATTAAATTAGTTGCCTCGGTATCAGCTCTGAACGGGATTTTTGCAGGCAGCCGGTAACTCTATGTATTGAATTTTTAAATAAAAGATTTTTTTTGCCAAATGACCCAAAAAATACTCTTCCAATATTTTTATCCGAGGTCCCCGTCCAGGACGAGTGAATGCCAAATTGCTGGCTGACAAAATTACGGAAAGGATTCCCCGTGTAGGCATTACGGCCATCCATCGCGGACATGATAGCCGCGAGTGGACCATCGTTTTTACAGACGAGGGCTACGTCCAGGATTTCCGTCATCTAAAACCACCTTTTTCGCCCATGGATGGACTCACGACTGTAGCGGAACTTTCGCCATACGTGCCCCGCGCACACACTCTTACGATCAACTGGCTCCCGGTTTGCATCCCGCACTCTCTGGTTATCGCAAGCCTCACGGTATACGGGACTGGGAGTGAGATTGGTTATGAATCTATCAAAGCAGTAGGGCAAGAGATCGCTAATGGACGTCGGCGACTTCGTATTACACTTGTTGAGCCAGATGTAGATGGTTTTCCCGACTTCGGGATTATTGGTGGGTGTAAGGTATTATTTACCTTATCGGAGAGACCGCCCATGTGTCTTAAATGTGGTAAGCGCGGCCATGCTAGAATGAACTGCCGGAAAATAACTTTTCCCCGTCGGGGGTGTTATTCAGGCCACCTGATTACGCGGCGGCGCTCCGTCGTCATAATGGTAGACCAGAAAAACCTACAGTGCAACCCCCGATTGACGGTCACGTGACCTTGTCTGACGATTTTCACTCAGAATCCGAGAGACCGGTGGAACCAGTGCAGGACTACATGCCCCATCCCTCGTTCCAGGAGGAGCTCAAGAATGATTTAAATGTCTTCCAATGAGTCGGAGTCAGATTTGGATATTGAGCACGTGTCGGTCACCATTTAATTGCAAAGACATTTGACAATAATTAACTCAACATTATGACACAAAAGAAACTCCCTCAATATGATTGGATTATTTTGTGAAATTATTAATTCTGCAAATTCTAGAACAATTGCCATGTGGTCCAAAAACTCACTCAAATATTTATGGTGCCGGTAAATACACGACAATGAAACACCTAGTTTTAATGCAGATAACAGTTATTTTGGGATTATGGCACATTACCGTATGTGACACATGTGTATGCAGAGCAGGGCATTTCCTAACGGTTCAGTCGAGACTGAAATCCATGACTATCCGATGACACCCACAATGCTTCCTTCTACGACAGGCATTTCTTACTTTATTGATTCCAGGTTCCTATAATGAGATATGCACATGAAGATCACAAAGTTTTTGGTGGCAAAGATGGCAGATATCTATGTCATCAAGGTTATAGTCCCCCACCATTACCATGTAATCTAGTTGATGAACATATAGCTGCAGATTATGGTATCGGATTGTTATATATAGCAACCCATATCGGTTCTTTTGTGGCCCTTGCCATATGGTGCAATTTACAACCACTGCCTGCATGTACACAGTGTACCACTGGCAACACATGAGAAAATTGTACTAACTTTCTGATATGTTGTTTATATGTGCACATTGCACAGTACTACAATATGAGACTCTACATATCCAATATCCATCCATGAGGATATTTTAGTAAAAGTAATAAAAAGGCAATCATGATTACATGTACATTTGAAAGTAATCGATTACTATTACGGGTAATAATAAAATGTCATGATAACTGTTTACAGGCTCCAAATTTTGTAATCGATTACATTTATTACGATCACCCCAACCCTACTATACACCGTCAATACCTGTTGAGACGATCACCTGACTAAATGATATGTCACCTTTTAGTATATTTATGTCAACGAAAATCACGACATCACACTTTATATTAAACTTTAAAAATGAGATGGACGCCAGTACGGTCGCTTAATAATGTAATATTCTTTCGACCAAATACAAACCGTAATATTGTTGCCCGTCGGTAACTTGGCAACTGAACTCTAAGTGCTTGAAATTTTATTTCCGATCGGCAGTTCGACTCTGCACAATATGTGAGTAATAAGGGGATCAGCTGCCGTCAAACGACTCGGTGATACAAACAGACGAAACAGTGCCGGGAACATCATATTCAGTGGAACAAATTCCTCCTAGTGTTGAATCCATTATTGAACATATCTAAAACAGTTATACCAACAGCGAACTGGCTAATATAGCTCGTACATTGGGAGATACTCCAAAAAGATCATCTGTTAAATGAACCAAGAACAAAATTGTCCATGCGACTTTGGCTAATTTCGAACCCAGTGAGTGGCTATTAGAGCAAAATAACGTTGCAGTTTCGTTTTTAAAAGGAGCATGTTCATTAGACGAAGAAAATAGCAAGAAGATAAATTGTCAGTGTATTGCCATGGAGAAGATTAAATACCTTCGGGACGCATAATTTATTGGACCATTATCATTGTTAGAAAACATTTTAATTTATTTCGTCACATCGAGTAAAACTGTATCGAACTTGAATGGTTCACTCCACCCTTCAAGTTCTTATACTTTTATTAAATAATGGATATCTAAGCAGGCGGATGACCAGTACATTGTGCCAACGAAGACAGCAGTTTGATCTTTCTCGGTAACAACCAAGTTCTTGGTAGGCGCTGGAGAGTAAATACCAACGCACAAGCTATAGTGAGCATTATTACAACGGTGATGCACCTTATACCCCAAAATGTCGATTTTGACATTCAGTTCGATGAGTGCATTTCACCAAAAGAATGGTACAAGTCATGCCTGAAAGGCGAGGAAGTTATAATTAAAACATGCAACATGATTCTTCTAATTCCGACATTGTTATTCGCAGATATATGAAAGAGTTCATAGAAAGTAGACTAAACAGTGTGCGCGACTAGGAAGTGATAGTCAACAGTGTGATTAGGGATCACATTGACAGTGATCCGGAAAGTAAGCGTAGTATCCAATCGCGACATTCAGAGTCCGACGTTTGTAACATTTGCTGGTAAAGAACCTGTTTTCAGCAACGACGAAGTTAAAACATCTGGATATTCGTTCGTTAAAGAAAGTCACCCTGGTACTAAACAAATGGTCATGACGGCTGATCCCATTGATCGAAACCCATGTTCAATTGAGGCCGTAGGCCACGTTATACGAAAAGTGCATTCCGATGTTACAAAATGTAATCGAAAATTGACAATAACTTGGTGTGACGGGTCGCCTTTTCTGAACTGTTGAACAAAGTTAAAAACGATGATTTCAAAAATATACTCCTGATTCCTGGTTTAGGCCACGTCGAAGTTAACTTTGTAAAAGGATTATTCCACCTTATCTGGGATGATACTCTTTAAAGACTTAGCAAATATGCTTGGTTATAGATCTCAAAATGCATTAAATTAAAGTGCAGAAAAGCAGCATACGACCACCATAAGTATTGGCAAATTTTGGAAATATTCATGTTTGCTACTACAGAGGAGTTATTGGTAGTGTACTTACGAAACTATTGGACACAGCTCTCCATCTGGAGGGTTTTGCTCAATGGGTAAGTGAATCAGCTAAGGTTGCAAACTTAGTTCTTATATATGATATTTTATTTACTTTCATTTACCCATTATATTTGATCAGGTGTGGCATGAGGCGCAACAGCTCAGAACTTTTAAATGCGTCTCTGAGTAAGTTACATCTACTTACATTTGGCGTTAACACCTCCAATTAACAGGTCGGGCAATTCCCAGATATAGCTACAATAGCCATATATAGCTATTGTAGCTACATTTGACTATCACACAACCGTATATTGTTTGTTTGCATCGGAATTAGGGAACTCCGCAAACTGTTGCAACCACGAACTCTTCTGCGCATGATTGGACACCGATCGGTACCGCTTCGAAGTAAAGATTTGCAAGGCTCTGCGGAAAAGAAGTTATTTAACGCTATTTTTGGTAAGTATACTTACTAAATCAGTTACTTGGAAGAAAACTTGGAGAACCGTGAAAAAAGTTTGCACGCATATCTGTATGGGATATCCCCCTTTGACGTAATAAGTGCATTAGTCAATCAGATCCCCGATAAATAAAAATTTAATCCTTTTATAAAGACCTACCTAGTTTGTTGAAAAAACTACGGAAAGCCTATTCGTTATGCGATATGGTTTTCGGATAGTCCTATACAAAGCTATATTTGAAGGTGAGTTTTAAGAATCTGAACCAATTGTACGGCAAATTAGATTGATATTATGCAAAGTGATATAAAGGCCACCGCCAATTGCTTAAAACTGACTATATTAGTCACTTTTCTGACACGATATTATGAAGGGGTGTGAACATACATAATATATTTTTGTCAATGACATCGATAACAGTACGAAAAGTCTTCATCGTGAATAGTTTTCACACATTCGACACTATTCCTTATACACACAACACACATTACGTAAAAGAAATTGAAATAAACTTATATAAACCACTGATAACTACTTAACAACGATTTCATGAAAAAACAAGACAAGCGATGACTGTTGAGTCTTGAAACAGACAAGATTAATAAAAATAATAATGATATTTCCACATACGACGTATGCAATCGATATGTTTCATTATTACAGTTGACCAACAATGTCAGAGGATACGAAGAAAAGGAAGAGACACTGAGCACAACTGTTCCTGTACGAAACACAATGAATATACAATGGACATAGAACCTGGTGACATCCGAATGGAGAAAGTTGCATGGAGGAAAAGCTTCAAGGCAAGATATAACATTCACGAACCATACACATGAGTACCGGATGAACACACTCATAACAAATCAATTGTTTATGTGAACAAATTGCTTTGGCAATAGTAGAAATGCAATCAAGGATGACATTATATATTGGTATAAATGTATGGATAACTAATAAATCTGCCCACAGATAACAACATCGAAATATCAATCTTGATTGTGTTTATTCATGAGGAATAGAAGAAACAGATGGGCAATGTTCAAAGAGAAATACTGCAGATTGTTAAAGGTACGGTTGGCCTTGGCGGTGGGTATCCTGTGAAAATATTTCCACCCGCCACAAACCGCCACAAACAGAAAGAACATCAAAATGTAGACAGACTTTGTCCGTATACAAATAAGAAATATCGCATCAACAGTATGTTATTGTCAAATATTTGACCATTGTTATGTAAACAAAGGCATAAAAATTAACTTTTCTGGTGTTTGTTTATATTGTGATGGTAAACATAAAGAGCGTTCTTTGTTGGTGTATTCCTTATATGGAACTAATAAAGAGCGTTTATGCCATTTGTGTGTGATTAGCCAGTAGCATTGTGCTGACTTCTGTAACACAATCAGGCTCTTGCTTAGGTAAAATATAGTATGTCTTTATGATAACATGCTGTTTACGTGATGGTCATGGTATATATGAACGAAACTGTATGTGTTTTAATGTTTTTCTGTTTACGGTGATAAGAACAAATATGAATATTTTCGACAACTAAGGCCTCACGTGCCTTTAATGCAAAATACCTCCAACTATAATATATTTATATAAACATGATTATGTCATCGCTGGGAGATAACATTGTAATGTAAGTCTTTATGTAACTGCTACTAACAATTCTGATTTGGCAACGTCATAAAAACAACTAATAAGTACCCTTTTCAACAGGCTTCGATAATAGACACCATGATATGGGACGGAGAGCTGCCATGCTGGGCAAAGCAGAGGGGCTATATATGTGTTCCCTGTTATTCGAAACATAAGGGTCCAGATGAAGAGGCGCCACATACGTCAGCATCTGCGACATCAGAAACTATAGGTCACGCGAAGACAATTGCAGCAGATATCTTGGCTCATAAATATGCGAAAGAGGTATGTAAAATATAATAATATTTGAAAACATTGATGCACGCACGATAATATACTATAATTGCCGTTAAGAAAATATTTAGGAATCACGATGATGAAAACATTCCACATGTCGTATCTATGGATAGTATGGACATGAAACCTACATTGCATGGCAGAAAGCATAGGGAAACCGGTGTCTGGTTGTCCTAAAATACCAAATATCGGACATGCATTGTGGAGACATAAACAAACAAGCTATTGTAACATACACGTTTTTGAAAGGTGAAGTTTATATATACATGGATCATGAACAGAGCAGTGACAAATGAGTTCGCGACCAGACTGAAGTTTAATGTTTTTATTGGACTGAAATACAAACTGCTTTATTGTTCGCTATTATATGGGAGTTTGGTGTTATATCTTGCAATTAAAAAATTAACTCAACATTATGACACAAAAGAAACTCCCTCAATATGATTTGATTATTTTGTGAAATTATTAATTCTGCAAATTCTAGAAAAATTGCCATGTGGTCCAAAAACTCACTCAAATATTTATGGTGCCGGTAAATGCACGACAATGAAACACCTAGTTTTAATGCAGACAACAATTTCTTTGGAATTATGGCGCTTTACCGTATGTGACACGTGTATGGAGAGCAGGGCATTTTCTAACGGTTCAGTCGACACTGAAATTCATGACTATCCAATGACACCCACAATGCTTCCTTCAGGCATTTCGTATTTTGTTGGTCCAGGTTCCTGTAATGATTGGTGCCCAAGGAGATCACAAAGTTTTTGGTGGCAAAGATGGCAGATATCCATGTCATCAAGGTTATAATCCTCCATCATTAACATGTAAACTAGTCGATGGACATAGAGATGCAGATTATGGTGTCGGATTTCTATATTTAGCACCCCATATCTGTTCTTTTGTGGCCCTTGCCATATGGTGCAATTTCCAACCCGCTTCAGCCAATGTGAGTACTAAGCATGTAACCAGATACAGCTCCTCTTTTCCCGGTAGCTTAAATCCACTGTCTGCTGGATCTGTATCGACAATGTTGGGATGCGTATGTCAAATAGTGGTTGGTGCTCAATTTACAATGGAAATATAATTAGTCATGATGGAATTCTAAACTCCCTTTCTATACTGAGTGGATAAATTAGCAGACTATTGTATGACGATACTATAATTCAGATAATACAAGTACTGAAGTATTAATTCGTGGGAAATGTTCAGATAATAAGTTCAACGTGGTTATTTTGTTGAACTTATAAATTAATTTATTTAGTATGGAAAGGGCTAAATGCTGGCATGTTTGTTAAGTGAATGTCAGAAACAAATGAAGGGAGGGAATGCTTATATTTATTGTCTATCAATTCACAAAAAGTTGATAAACAGATATGTGTAACAATAGAGTTATTGGTTATTTTAAAAATAATATTGATAGCAAAGATCTACACTTGAGATGTGATGGCCAACATTTAGATCTGATAATCATTAACCGAAATCTTTAAACAAGGACCAATAGCTGTAGAGTTGTAAATGTAACACATCGGAATGCCCTTCTGTTATTATGGATGTCCATCGGACACAATCTGACAGCGCATAGTAGTTGGAGAGAGGGAATATATGCTAGTACTAATATAATTATCTGTTATATGGTTCCCGATTAACTGTCATTATTAAATACTGCCATGCACTCTTGTGTGGGATTTAAGTAGTTTTTGATGGTTGCTTTTAGTACCATTTTACATTAAACTTAGAACGTATAGTAAGTAATCCTGATATTTCCAGATGGATTTGGTTTTACAAAATATGTTGAATTTCTTTTTGCTATTATTGTGATGAAGTGTTTGAAACTATTTACCCAATTTAATTGGAACTACTGTAAAATATAAGTTTTTGAAAGATTGTTATATACATGGATCATGAACTGATCAATCAAAAATGAGTTGGCGACCAACCTGAAATTTAATATTTGTTTTTATTGGACTGGAATATTAACTGCTTTATTGTTCACTGTAACATGGGAGTCTGGTGTTAAATCACGCAATTAAAAAAAATACTCAACATTATGACACAAATGAACTCCCCCAAGATGATTGGATTATGTGAAATTATCGATTCGACATTGAAACACCTATTTGGCAAGCGGCGGATAACAGTTTCTTTGATATTATGAATTACGGCACTTTAACCTATGTGACACACATGTGTGTGAAGAGCATGACATTTTCTAACGTGGTCACCAGTCCAATGTCCAGTTAGAATGTTCATGCCTAAACTGATTTACAATATACAATCCTCATACTGTCCAAGACCCCCGCAGTGCTTCTATTTACGACAGACATTTCGTCTTTTATTGGATCCAGATTCCTCTAGTGAGAGATGCCCAGGGAGCATACAATGTTTTTGGCGGCAAAGATGGCTGATAGCCATGCCACCAAGCTTAAGAGTGACTAAAATATAAACTAGTCGGTGAACATACATTTGCAGCTTATGCTGTCGAATTATCATGTTTGACCCAATATCAATTCTTTTGAGGCCCTTGTCATATGGTGCTATCTCCAACCCGCTTCACCAATGTGGGTAACGCAACATACAAGCCAAATGCAGCTCATCTTCTCCAGCTTAAATTCACTGTATGCTGGATCTATACCCATGATATGAGGATGCATAGGTCAGCTAGTGGTTGGTACAAGTACCGAATCATTAATTCATGGGAAATGTTCCGATAATAAGTTCAACGTGGTTATTTTTTTGAACTTATAAATTTATTGATGTGGTTGGTAAGGAACGGGTTAAATGCTGGTATTTTTGTTAAATGAATGTGATCAGAAACAAATAAGGGGAGGGAATGCCTATACTTATTGCCTATCAATTCACACAATGCAACATGGTGTGGGAATAAAGTAGTTATAGAAGTAGAACATTCATTCCTTAATATTTCATCCATTACACACACCTCCACCATCCTGGTAAAATTGGACATTGCATGGGGGAATTGGCTTAAACGACGCCGTGGCTGTGTTGTCAAAGCATAAAGTTGATAATCAGATATTTGCAACAATAGAGTTATTGGTTATTTTTTAAATCCACCATTTAATTGCAAAGACATGTGAGATGTGATGGGTCAGGTCAACATTGAAATATGATAATCATTGACTGAAATATTTCAACAAGGACCAATAGCTGTAGAGTTGAAAATGGAATACACCAGAATGCCCTTGTGTTATGGATGTATATCTACACAATCTGACAACACATAGTAGTGGGAGAGAGGGAGTAGATGCTAGTACTAATTAACGAGATAATAACTATTTGCCATAATATGGTTCCTGATTATCATTATTAAATACTGCCATGTTTACAGAACATAAACTAAGTATATTTAATTTCATTGATATTTTGATTATGAAAAATGTCATGGGACCTATTACTGACTCATAACTGGAAAGAGTGAGTTAATGGCCAGATGCATGTTTTGCCAAAATTTCCTGATATTTCAAGATGTATATTGTTTTACAATATATGTATGGAATTTCGTTTTGCTATTATTGTGATATAATATTTGAGACTATTAACCTATTTAATTGGAGCTATTGTAACATACAAGTTTTAGAAAGGTGGAGTTTATAAATACATGGATGAAGAATAGATCGATCAAAAACGAATTGGCGACCAGGCTGAAGTTTAATTTGTTTTTATTGGACTGAAGTACAAACTGCTTTATTGTTCGCTGTAATATATGGGAGTGTTCTATCATGCAATTAAAACAATAACTCAACATTATGACACAAAAGAAACTCCCTCAATATGATTGAATTATTGTGTGATATTATTAATTCTGCAAATTCTAGAACAATTGCCATGTGGTCCAAAAACTCACTCAAAAAGTTTTGGTGCCGGTAAATACATGACAATGAAACACCTAGTTTTCATGCGGATAACAATTTCTTTGGGATTATGGCGCTTTATCGTATGTGGCACATGTGTATGGAGAGCAGGGCATTTTCTAACGTTTCAGTCGAGAATGAAATCCATGACTATCCAATGACACCCACAATGCTTCCTTCTACGACAGGCATTTCGTATTTTATTGGTTCCAGGTTCTCATCATGAGAGATGCCCAGGGAGATCATAAAGTTTTTGGTGGCAAAGATGGCAGATATCCACGTCATCAAGGTTATAGTCCTCCATCATTAACATGTAAACTAGTCGAACATAAGAGCTGCAGATTATGGTGTCGAATTGTTATATTTAACACCCCATACCGGTTCTTTTATGGCCCTTGCCATATGATGCCATTCCCAACCCGCTTCAACCAAGGTGGATAATAAAGCATGTCACTGTCTGCTGGATATGTACCCATGTTGGGATGCAAATGTCAAATAGTGGTTGGTGCTCAATTTACAATGGAAATAATATTAGTTATGTTGGAAGTTCTAAACTCCAATTCTATACTGAGTGGTTAAATCAGCAGACATTGATATGACGATATATATAATACAAATAATACAAGTACTTAAGTATTAATTCATGGTAAATGTTCAGATAATAAGTTCAATGTGGTTATTTTATTGAACTTATAAGTGTATTTATTTGGTATGGAAATGGTTAAATACTGGTATGTTTGCTAAATGAATGTCAGAAACAAATCAAGGGAGGGCATGCCAATACCTACTGCCTATCAGTTCAAACACAATGCAACATGGTGTGGTAATAATGTAGTTATAGAAGTATAAATTTGCGAGACACAGATCGTACGACCCTCTCCAATATCCCCTCATCTGTGTCTTCTGTGAAGGCGGATATAAGTTCGGTATACACACTCAATCGGCAACAAGAATGTGTCATGTAAGGACTTTTATTCTTATCATTTCATGGTTCGTGATGGGTCCTTCAACCACTTGCACCGAAGCCGGAACCTGTTCAGTCAGTTTGATATAGATGTGTACGCCAAAGTTGAGGGTGAAAGACTCCTCTATATTCGGAACAACCAAAAGAAACTCCGTGCAGATTCATATATACACCTCTGTGATAGCATAAATAGTGATCAGGAAAGAGCCGGAGTCGGCCAACTGGTAATCCTCCCGTCGATATTCACAGGTAGCCCGCGATATATGCAGAAGACACAGGATGCTATGCCATTTGTCAGGCACATCGGTCGTCCGGACCTTTTCACTACATTCACGTGCAACCCTGCATGGCAGGAGTTGAAGGTTGAATTTTTCGAGAACCATGTTCTAAAGACAAGCATGACTTGACATCTAGAGTGTTCCGTCTGAAATTGACGAAGCTCATGAACCTTTTGAAGAAATCGCACATTTTCGGCCATCCTGTGTGCGATATGTATACGGTTGAATTAGGGTTTAATCCCGGGAACGGGAATTTCCCGGTTCCCATTCCGCGGGAATATGATTTGTAGGAACCGGGAACGGGGTGAATTGTTAACACTTGGTATATCATACATCAGGGGACACCAACAGCGCATAATTTTCGTGTTATTTGTTCATGCACAGCGCACAATGCAATATATATGTTATATATCTGCAAATCCTACATAAAGTGTGAGTAGAATTGACCATGCTACAGTCTAATGGTTAATTACTTGGCTCACGAGTCACAACGTAGTAATATCAGGCAATTGTTAGCGACACATGCAGACTGTACTCCGACGCAGTTGCTTGAATGGGCAGTGTATGCCGTAAATAGACTGTGGTGCACGTGCAGTTTCTGCTGTGACGCATTCTAATGTCCGTGAGAGCAAATCGTTTCATGCAAGTTGTGAACTTGTGAATGTCAGTTTAGAGTCCAGATAGAATATTATACCCATATATTTCGAGCTTCCGTTATAACGCAAGTTACGCAACATAGACATAATGTACAGCACAATGGCTACTAGACTGACAACTTAGTGACAAGTGACTTGGTGTTGCTCCGAATGTAATTTGCAAGACTACATCCGACTCCCGATAAAATAAAAAGTATTGGAAATTAACACACAACTTTCATCGAACTATATATAGATTGTTTATTTTGTATTCTCTTAAGTTAACGTTCACAGACAAGTTACGAGATGCCACGAAAAGTTCACGTCGGCAACAATTCGTTTGAAGTTTGGGAAGTCTGAACGATGGTTTTATGTTTTCCAACTTGTGTAATGTTACGTCGTATACCATTATGTGGCCCAAGAAGGTCAAATATAACAATTTGGAATATCCATTAGTTAATCTAAATTATCATTATTATGATCCCTGTCGCCCAAAATATAGCCAAATTGCGCATAACCCGTGTTGTACAACTTGTGCACACAAGCCATATATTTCCCGGGAACGTACCCGGTTCTGAAGGGGTTTCATTCCCGGGCATATATTAAACTGTAGGTTGAATGGCAAAACAGAGGACTACATTTGAACTTGGCTTAAACACAAAATACGCCCTGAACAGATCGACAGCTTCATTTCTGCCGAATTTCCTTATCCTGATGAGGATCCAGAATTGTTCGAGACTGTGAAGGCTCAGATGACATGACACAGGGTCCATTCAATTTCATTTTGCCCTGCATGGAAGATGGAAAATGTACGAAGCAGTACCCTCGGGCGTTCCTCTTAGAAACACAAACTGGCCATGATGGCTATCCACTTTACAGGAGATCGCCAGATGGTAGCGGAAATGTCGCCAATATCAAACTAAAAAATGGACAGGATTTTGTTGCAGACAATAGGTGGGTTGTTCCATATTGTCCCATGTTATCAAAAATCTTCAACGCACACATCAACGTTGAGTTTTGCAACTCTGTAAAAGCTATAAAGTATGTATCCAAATACATCAATAAGGGATCAGATGCGGCGATGTTCGCCCTACGAGACATGAGAACAAAGGACGAGTTGAGTCAATTCCAAATGGGTAGGTACATCAGTACCAATGGAGCGTTTCGGTGCATTTGTTTACTTCCCCATCCACGATAGACACCCAGCCGTCCTTCGACTTGCTGTGCATTTAGAAAATGGACAGTGTACTTCACCGAACGAACAGCGGCACAAGTTGTATCGGCACCAACAGTGACGACACTCACTGCCTTTTTCAAACTTTGCCAAGATGATTTTGAAAAGACAATTTTGTACTGTGACCTCCCATCTTATTTCATCTTTGTCAATAATCGATGGGTCCGCCGCAAGCGTGGTGAACCCGTCGAAGGAGTCATGGGCGTGTTCAAAGACTATGCTCTCGGTATGGTCTACATTGTTCATCCAACACAACAGGAATATTTTTTCTTGAGAATGCTGCTGCGTGAAGTGGAAGGTCCAACATCGTTTAACTCCTTACGAACTGTCGACGGCCAATTATGCCTTAGCTACAGAGAAGAGTGCGTCAAAAGGGGACTATTGGAAGACGACCACCAATGGGAGGCAACGATGACAGAGGCAGCCATGTCGAAGTCTCCTATGAGTTTGCGTAGTTTGTTTGCGACTCTCTTGCAAATATGTGGTATTGCTAATCCTCTTGATTTGTGGCTCCAATTCAGAGGATCTTAAGTACAGGTTGCAAATCCTGGAATTGACGTTTCATTCAACGATGATATTTCCAATGCTTCTCATCGAGATCGAAATCAAAATCCTGGCTCTTGGGGGACCAGAGCTCCACACTTTCGGTCCCCCGTGTCTACTCACATTGCAGAATCACAATGAATGGACGAACGAAAAACAAAGCCATGGGACGAATCCCGCCAGTGGTGGGCTAATCTGCTAGTAGAAGTATAAACTATACATTCATTCCTTAATCTTTCATCCATTACACACACCTCCACCACCCTGGTAAAATGGGGCATGATATGGGGGAAATGGGTTTAAAGATACGGGCGGCGTTGGCGGTGGGTATGCTGTAACAGAAAGAATAGTAAAATATAGACATAGTTTGTTCTTATACCAATCAGAAACATGGCATAAACAATATGCTATTATCAAATGTTTTCCTTTGCTATGTAAACAAAATAAAAAAAACGTTACAAACCCTGGCTTTTGTTTAGATCCAGATATGGTAAACACAAAGAGCGTTATTTGTTAGTTTTCCTGATATGGAAATAATAAAGAGCGTTTATATCATATGTGTGTTATTAACCAATATAATCGCGCTTTGTTATGTAAATAGAGTCAAACTTCTGTAATACGAGCAGGTTCTTGTTTACGAACACCATCGTACGTCTTGACGACAATATACTATTTACGCGCTGATTATATTTAGCATATGAACAAAACTTTTTATTTTAAATATTCCTTCTGTTGATGGCAATTTGAACACATATGCATATTTCTGCAACGAACGCCCCCCGTGCCTTTAAATGACACCGTGGATGTGCTGTCAACGCATAACGTTGATAAACAGATATATGCAACAATAGAGTTATTGGTTATTTTTAAAATCCAGCTTTTAATTGCAAAGATCTACAGACACTTGAGATGTGATGGTCAACATTGAGATCTGATAATCATTGACTGGAATATTTAAACAAGGACCAATAGCTGTAGAGTTGAAAATGGAAATTCCCTTGTGTTATGGATGTACATATACACAATCTGACAACACATAGCAGTGGGAGAGAGGGAATAGATGCTAGTACTAATTAACGAGAAAATTAACTGTTTGCCATAATATGGTTCCTGACTATCATTATTAAATACTGCGCATTTACTCATGTATGGGGTTTTAGTAGTTTGTTGGTGGTTGCTTTTAGTACCATTTTACAGAACATAAACTTAGTATATTCAATTTCATTAATCTTTTGATTATGAAAAAAAATTCATGGGACCTGTTACTGGCCCATTACTAGAACGAGCGAGTTAATGGCCAGATGCATGTTTTGCCAAAATTTCCTGATATTTCAATTTCTTTTTGCTATATTTTGTAATACAATATTTGAAACTATTAACATTATTTAATGAAGCTACTTTAACATACACGTATTTGAAAGGTGAAGTTTATATAAAGATGGATCATGAACAGATAAAACAAAATGATTTGGCGACCAGTCTGAAGTTTAATATCCGTTTTTATTGGACTGAAATACAAACTGCTTTATTGTTCGCTGTAATATATGGGAGTTTGGTGTTATATCATGCAATTAAAAAATTAACTCAACATTGTGACACAAAAGAAACTCCCTCAATATGATTGGATTATTGTGTGAACTTATTAATTCTGCAAATTTTAGAACAATTGCCATGTGGTCCAAAAAACTCACTCAAATATTTATAGTGTCCGTAAATACACAACGAAACACCTAGTTTTCTTGCGGATAGCAGTTTCTTTGGGATTATGAATTACGGCGCTTTACCGTATGTGACACATGTGTATGCAGAGCAGGGCAATTTCTAACGTGGTCACCAGCCAGTTGGAATTTTCAAACCTAATCTGATTACTAGAACATTATCATATTTGTGCACGATCTATCATTATTGTAGCCGATGTTGGGATTTGGGGGAAAGGCAAATATTTTTGTTTAATTTGGTTCATTGAGACCGATAGTCTTACAGTGTAGTCCTCGACCCCACAGTGCTTCCTTCTACGACAAACATTTCGTCTCGTGAGATATGCCCAGGGAACATACAAAGTTGGCAAATATGGCCGATATCCATGCCATCAAGTGTATACAAGTCCCCCATCGTTAAACTTGTAACCATGGCATGCGTAGTTGTATTGTATGTCCGCTTATTTAAGGGTAAGTGGATCAAACATATTGTGTAAATTACTATTATTAACGTATGCTGAAAATTAATTAATTAGATTTTGGACGCTAACTATATCATTCGAGTTTCTCCTGTCAGCGATGACTTGTTTATTGTCCATGCAGTTCTCACTAAGAGTAGTGTGGATAACTTGGTTACCATAAATAATTCAGCACTCTGAATGGTAATCAAATTCAAGCGTTACATAACGACGTAAGTTAACTACTTTAACACGTAACATGTATCCCACGAAACACTTATTGAAGGTATAGTATCGATCGCATCAAGATCATTACAGCCGCAACCACAGTGACATATGTGTGGTTTGAAACGTTGCTCCCAATCCGATAGCAGCGCGCCTAACACGATAGCCGCATGAGAATGATATGATGGATTCCTCTTTGTTCAAATTGAAATAATAAAGAGCGATTCATGTAAGTCTTTTCCTGATATGGTAAAAATAAAGAGCGTTATTTTGTTAGCTATGTGAGAACATTTGAAAGCAGGTGATGATATTTAACGACTATATGTCGGGTATTTTCCGATGTTCCGATAAATAGCGTGTCCTAGACTTTTTGAAAAGCCGATAGAAATCATTTTCGTCGGCTTTTCAAAGAGACTGAGCGAGTCCGTATATAAGATTTTTCTGTATTTATCGACATACGAAACATTCTTCCAAAATTACATTAGAATATACAAATTGTAGAGGTAATTCACAAAAAGTTGATAAACAGATATCTGTAACAATAGAGTTATTGGTTATTTTAAAAATAATTTCGATAGCAAAGATCTACACTTGAGATGTGATGGCCAACATTGAGATCTGATAATCATTAACTGAAATATATAAACAAGGACCAATATCAGTAGAGTTGAAAATTTAACACATCAGAATGCCCTTGTGTTATTGATGTCCATGGACACAATCTGACAACACATAGTAGTTGGAGAGAGGGATTAATTGCTAGTACTAATTTAAGAGAAATATTAAATACTGCCATGCACTCATGTATGGGATTTAAGTAGTTTTTGATGGTTGATTTAGTACCATTTTACATTAATCTTAGAACGCAAAGTAAGTATTCCTGATATTTCCAGATGGATTTGGTTTTACAAAATATGTTGAATTTCTTTTTGCTATTATTGTGATGAAGTATTTGAAACTATTAACCCAATAAAATTGGAACTATTGTAAAATATAAGTTTTTGAAAAGTTTTTATACATGGGTCATGAACTGATCAATGAAAAATGAGTTGGCGACCACCCTGACATTTAATATTTGTTTAAACTGCTTTATTGTTCACTGTAACATGCGAGTCTGGTGTTATATCGTGCAACTAAAAAAAATAACTCAACATTATGACATAAACGAAACTCCCTCGAGATGATCGGATTATGAGAAATTATTGATTCGACATATTCGAAATTGAAACACCTATTTGGCGAGCGGATAACAGTTTCTTTGAGATTATGAATTACGGCGCTTTAACCTATGTGCACATGTGTATGAAGAGCAGGCCATTGTCTAACGTGGTCACCAGTCCAATGTCCAGTTAGAATGTTCATGGCTAAACTGATTTACATTATACAATCCTCATACAGTGCTTCATTCTACGACAGACATTTGCTCTTTTATTGGTTCGAGATTCCTCTTGTGAGATATGCCCAGGGGGCATACAATGTTTTTGGTGGTACAGATGGCTGATGTCCATGCCATCAAGCTTAAGAGTCATCCGTGACTAAAATATAAACTAGTCGGTGAATATACGTCTGTAGCTTATGGTGTCGAATTCTCATGTTTGACCCAATATCAGTTCTTTTGTGGCCCTTGCCATATGGTGCTATCTCCAGCCCGCTTCACAAATGTGGTATTTTCGAAACCGCATGTATCATGCTCAAAAATATATGAACCCCGCCCTACGGCTTCACAACCTGATCATGTCCCCATATTATCATTCATATCTCGAATCCGCACTCACGTGCTCCTAGATCACAACAGACTGCCCCTACATTTATTTAAAAATCTGTGGTTACAGACCACAGACATTTGTCAACTGAACGATAGCGATGATTATATTCATTTCACCTTTTAAGTACATAACTCCCTTAAGTTCCATTAGCTCGTTTAATTGACGTCTGTGCCATTGCCGGCGTCCCCGTCATTTAATTTCAAACTCTTGCACACTTTCAGTAAATTATTTATACATACATCATTTTTAACTGTTTGGTACCGCTTGGTACTTTCTACGGCTGGTCCGCATATACCTCGCTTTTACCCTTTCCCTTCATTTCAACTTTGGTTAAAATTATTACGTTCTGCCTTTCGAACTTTACCGTAGAGTTACCCATCCTGCGTCGCAGGGCACTAAATGTCTCTGGGACGTAGGATAATTAACTCTACATTGTATGTTTTGTCCTTATTATCGTGGGAGTTAGGTGGATAAAGGTTACACAGGTGTAAATGTTTTCCATAGGCCTCAGTGCTAACGTTTTAGCGTATACTATTGGCAATATAAACATTGGGTCCAAAATTTTCTTTAAATCTGAAAAATTGACACTTTGGGAAACTTTTTGCACAAAAAAATCAGGTACGACAGGCAGGGAATTCACCTTTAAATCTTGTGTTTTCCTAACTAGTGTCAGAACCGCATAAAAAAATACTGTCATATTTTAGACCACAACAAAAAAATCAAACTTCACTACAGAGGGTTAATTCCTGTGCCAATGGCTATTTAACCAGTGGGAAACCATAGGGAAGAGGTGTGATGATTTTGTTATGCAAAAAGCACACAAGGCTATTGACCAATCAGGGCCCAGTGTCTATTTTATTCTCTCCTATATATTCCTCCTGCATCCGCTAGAGGTCTCTCCGAACCTTATTTACACCAGTGTAACCTAAAGCGATAGCCCGCTTTTTCGCGGAATAATTGTAACTCCCTACATTTCTTCAGAATTGCCCATCAATGGAAAAGATGTGTTCAAAAACAATATCACGTCTGTGGTTCTTTATTTATCACTCACAATTTAACCCCTCCCCCTTTAACACATTATTCATCAAAAAAGCACAAATTTCCACCACATGTCATGTTCAGGCCCCATTTTCACACAGTTTTTGGGGTCTGGTGTTGCAAACTTGGCTCAGCTAGGGAAGACTGTACAAGATCCTTTCCATGAGAGAACTTCTGGTAATGTGAGGTCATTGAGTCCAGATTTGAGCAGCTGAGCATGAAGCACATGACTTTATCAGCACATGGAAGACTAAACTATGATATTTTCAGGTCTGCAAGGGTGATCCGAGATAACTGGATGTGGGTGTATATTGAATTAGTTGAAAAAAAATATGCTCTCTTTGAAGTGATGAAGAATTTTCTTATATGTGTCCAAGTTTTAGTGCTATTAACCTTCAAATGACCTTACCCACCAGTGGAAATGACTAACTTGTATGATATATATCTGTATATCACTGGCTATAAAATCCAAAATACTTGTCAGATTAGCTTCTTATAACAAGTGATATGTGTCTCATTGACATGCTCATGTTATGGGTCATTTGCATTATCATGTGACTACTACCACCTTGAAAAACATTGAAAATACCTTGAAAAATTGGCAATTTTTTTGAAAAAATCATACTATTTTTGGCCGATGTAAGAGCAAGAAGACATCAACAGCCGGAATAGCTACACCATGCATGAGAGATTCGTTGGACTGAAAGACCAGGCTGTTAAAAATGCAATAAAATACTTTAAAGTGACTCCCAGGAATCAAAAAGGTCAAAAAGCTTATTTCCCCCTTTAGGTTACACAGGTGTAAATGTTTTCCATAGGCCTCAGTGCTAACGTTTTAGCGTATACTATTGGCAATATAAAATTTGGGTTCAAAATTTTCTTTAAATCTGAAAAATTGACACTTTGGGAAACTTTTTGCACAAAACAATCAGGTACGACAGGCAGGGAATTCACCTTTAAATCTTGTGTTTTCCTAACTAGTGTCAGAACCGCACAAAAAAATACTGTCATATTTTAGACCACAACAAAAAATTCAAACTTCACTACAGAGGGTTAATTCCTGTGCCAATGGCTATTTTACCAGTGGGAAACCATAGGGAAGAGGTGTGATGATTTTTGTATGCAAAAAACACACAAGGCTATTGACCAATCAGGGCCCAGTGTCTATTTTATTCTCTCCTATATATTCCTCCCGCATCCGCTAGAGGTCTCTCAGAACCTTATTTACACCAGTGTAACCTAAGGCGATAGCCCGCTTTTTTGCGGAATAATTGTAACTCCCTACATTTCTTCAGAATTGCCCATCAATGGAAAAGATGTGTTCAAAAACAATATCACGTCTGTGGTTCTTTATTTATCACTCACAATTTAATCCCTCCCCCTTTAACACATTATTCATCAAAAAAGCACAAATTTCCACCACATGTCATGTTCAGGCCCCATTTTCACACAGTTTTTGGGGTCTGGTGTTGCAAACTTGGCTCAGCTAGGGAAGACTGTACAAGATCCTTTCCATGAGAGAACTTCTGGTAATGTGAGGTCATTGAGTCCAGATTTGAGCAGCTGAGCATGAAGCACATGACTTTATCAGCACATGGAAGACTAAACTATGATATTTTCAGGTCTGCAAGGGTGATCCGAGATAACTGGATGTGGGTGTATATTGAATTAGTTGAAACAAAATATGCTCTCTTTGAAGTGATGAAGAATTTTCTTATATGTGTCCAAGTTTTAGTGCTATTAACCTTCAAATGACCATACCCACCAGCGGAAATGACTAACTTGTATGATATATATCTGTATATCACTGGCTATAAAATCCAAAATACTTGTCAGATTAGCTTCTTATAACAAGTGATATGTGTCTCATTGACATGCTCATGTTATGGGTCATTTGCATTATCATGTGACTAATACCACCTTGAAAAACATTGAAAATACCTTGAAAAATTGGCAATTTTTTGGAAAAAATCATACTATTTTTGGCCGATGTAAGAGCAAGAAGACATCAACAGCCGGAATAGCTACACCATGCATGAGAGATTCGTTGGACTGAAAGACCAGGCTGTTAAAAATGCAATAAAATACTTTAAAGTGACTCCCAGGAATCAAAAAGGTCAAAAAGCTCATTTCCCCCTTTAGGTTACACAGGTGTAAATGTTTTCCATAGGCCTCAGTGCTAACGTTTTAGCGTATACTATTGGCAATATAAACATTGGGTCCAAAATTTTCTTTAAATCTGAAAAATTGACACTTTGGGAAACTTTTTGCACAAAAAAATCAGGTACGACAGGCAGGGAATTCACCTTTAAATCTTGTGTTTTCCTAACTAGTGTCAGAACCGCATAAAAAAATACTGTCATATTTTAGACCACAACAAAAAAATCAAACTTCACTACAGAGGGTTAATTCCTGTGCCAATGGCTATTTAACCAGTGGGAAACCATAGGGAAGAGGTGTGATGATTTTGTTATGCAAAAAGCACACAAGGCTATTGACCAATCAGGGCCCAGTGTCTATTTTATTCTCTCCTATATATTCCTCCCGCATCCGCTAGAGGTCTCTCCGAACCTTATTTACACCAGTGTAACCTAAAGATTTCCCCCAACTCGTTTTTAGTTTTGAAACCCCCGCTCCAAACCTGTGATACCGCAGACTCGTCTGTTTTTAATCGGAGCGGGGGCATGTACGGTGCTGACAGTTAGCCAGCCTAATATTTATTTCATTATGTAACCGTATTAATATGTATCTGACTTTATGTCAGCGTTTTCATTTGTACCACATGTTATTTCTTTTTATCAGAATAAACGTTTAAAAAAACAAATGTCAGGCCGAGGCGTGACTTTTTCTATGCAGTGTTAAAGCATCGACGTACTTTTTTGTATTTTATCCCGTATTGCGATGGATCCACGTGGAGACGACACTCAAGATTCAAGGTTTGTCAGCAGCACCACCTGCACCCCACCACCCGACGTGGATGGCCTACCTGTACCACCGCCACCACCTCCCGTTTCTAAAATTTTCATATCTCCGGGATGCAGCTGTGAAGTCACTTCCGGTGACCCTTTGGATCCTTACCGAGGGACCTATTCTTCCAACTCAACGCTACTTCCAGATGAAGTTAAACAGTCCTTGTACTCCAGAACCTTAAATATTTTCCTCCGGGGGCCACGCCCCAGAAGTCAATGTTCAACTACTTGCTGAGAAGATCAAAGAACGAATTCCCTCCGTAGGTATCACAGCCATACATCGCGGAGAAGACAGTCGCGAATGGACGGTAGTTTTTAAGGAACAGGGCTTCGTGGTGGATTTCCGCCACCTTGATCCACCCTTTTCACCCATTGAGGGCATCAAGACTGTCCCGGAAACTACGAGATACGTACCACGAGTAAGCACTCTAAAAGTTAACTGGCCCCCCTTCTGCATTCCACATTCAGTGGTCATCGCCAGCCTCACTGCTTATGGGGACATCCTGGAAATTGGCCAAGAAATCGCCAATGGACGACGTCGCATTAGAATCACACTCACCGATCCGGACGTTGACATTTTTCCTGACTTTGGTTTCCTAGCTGGTTGTCGTGTTTTCTACACCATATCCGGGAAGAAACCACTGTGCTTAAAATGTGGAGATCATGGCCATGTGAGAGCCACAATTTTCTGTCACTTGTACTCTTATGTTTTAAGTGTACTTTTCAATTTTTCTATTTTCCTTCACTTTTCCTTCCTTCCTTTCTATATTTTATTATTGTTGTTTATTTCTCTTCTTCCTTTATTGTTATGCATTATTCAATTTTCATATTATAATTCTTTTTTTGTCTCGTTTCAGATATGTACATATTTTTTCTATTTGTTCAACTTGTTGCCTTAATTTTTTTTTCTATTAAAGTTCTGCCCGTGAAAAGATGACCCGTAAAAGAGGCCGTTTTTCATTTTATTTTCATCAAGGGTCCAGGCGACCGTGATTGATCAGGTTCAGTAATTGCTCGTTGGCCACAATTTTGTTACCAGTAAATTCTATCCCTGGCTCGGTACTGGTTTGTGGTCCCGTGTGCTCGAGAACCAGTCTGAGTCGTTTTATAAAAAAATAAAAATAAAAAAAAGTCAGGCCGAGCTTCCTGGCGGTTTTTCTTATGTTTGAACTGAAGACTGGACGGATTCACCTTAACCCCACTCCGAATTGTTTGATTTTTGGTGTTATATTGCTGCGACTTCATCGAATGCTGACAGGAGAACTACGGCATGGGAACGTGTGCTGCTGTGTCTTCGTGATTTCTTCAGGACAGTTGCTGATTGGAAAAGTTTTTCTGGTCTACAGTACCACAGATAAGTGTAATTTACTTTTTACAGCTTAATGACGAACATCACTAGTGATGGACGTGTGGCCGGGGTCAGACGCCAGCCCCCTGACCCGCCTATTGTGGATATCACTCCCACAATTTTTTTGGAACTCACTACTTTAGATCCACGGGATCCTTATCAACCATGTTACACCGGAGATGCCTCGATAGTTGATGTCAAGGCTCACAGTGTTGGGGTCAGGGGGCCGAACCCCGGACATCCTCGCGGGAAAAGTGTTGAGTAAAATGCCAGACGCGTCCGTATTCTCCATCTATCGAGGACAAAACATTCGTGACTGGAATATTGTGTTCGGTTCGGATAAGGAAGTACGACATTATTACAACTTGCAGGAATCCCGCCCGTTTTACGATGACTTGTACATTGGACAGACCGGGGCGATTAAACGTCCCCGGACTGTCCGGGTTAATTGGGTACCATTCCATATACCACACTTGACCGTGGTGTCTCACATTACAGGCTATGGAGATGTGTCTTACATTGAGTATGAAACCTTTACTAACGACACACAGACTATCGCCACCGGAAAGCGGTTAATTAAAATGGCAATGTCAGTGGAAGATTTTCGTGAGTTCCCGGATTTCATCCAAACAGAAGGCCATAAATGCCTTGTTACAATTGTGGGCAGTCCGCCCATTTGCCTCCGGTGCATGGAACGTGGTCATGTTAGGGCTCAGTGCCCCAAAGGAGCACCTAGCTCTTACGGTCTGGTGGCCGGCCGAGATTCCCTTACACCAGATCGCCGTGGCACGAAAGGAACTCGTCCCAAGGATCCGCCTAAGGATAATTCTCCAGTGGTTCCCACTAATCAAGATGGACCAAGTGTACCGGAATTGACAGGAACAGCTCACCTTAACGAAGTAGAGCTGCCTGCTGAGGCGGTTCCGTCAGAGAACCGTTCCAGGAATCTCCGGAGGATGAGGTGGCCCCCACCCCAGATGTCGGGGTTTCTTCCGTTGTTGGGAATGTGCCTACTTTGGATGTGATTCAGACCGCCATGAGAGTATGGCAGAGCTGATTGACTCTGGTGCTCCCACGGGGGGGGGGGGGAGTGTTCCGGATTCCGGAAACCCCAGCTTCTCCGGAGGGGGTGGAAACGGTCCCCTCCATAGTTACACGGAAACGCGAGCATGACGATGACCACTCGGGACGCCGGAAGGTTATCCCCACCCCCACGGATGACCTCTCGTCGGACGGTAACGAATCCGAAGAGGACGACTGCACCTCAGATGCCTCCGATTCCAGGACCATCGATGTCGATGGGTCAGAGGATGACCCCGGTTAACTTTTTCATCTGACCTTTCATGTATTTTCCAATTTATTCACTACCTGGACATGCCCCCGAATATTCTTCTATTCCGACAAGCGACCCTGGATTTCGAGATCGCCCACTTCTTCTTGCAACCTAAGCCTGGCACGAAGTGTCAAGCTGTCGGAGTAGTATTTAGTCATGTACTTTTAAATTTCTTTACATCAATATGGTTTCATCGCCGCCCGCGCTGGTCGCGGCATGCTTTGATGTCATTTCATTTATCCTTTCTTTGTTGTGTTGCGTATAGAATTATGTGCATTCGTTCAGTTAATCCCCTCCCACTCCTATCATGGACGGGTTATTCATAGCTTCATTGAATGCTCGAGGACTGAGAAATGCTCAGACGATGCAGGCGTTGAAATACCTTTTCTCGGTTGATAGCGTTGACATACTTTTCCTTCAGATTATTTTTCAAATTTCACACAAATAATAGACACCATGCGAACCTGTATGTACACCTGCTATTTTGAAATCAACCCGACGCACTATAATGGAGTTTCCTTTTATTCTTCCGACTTAGAAAATTAATAATCAAATGCAGTTGATAGAAGCGTTATTTCTATATGGCTTAGTGGATTTTATAAATTCAAACTTCACAGCCATAATAATCACCTTGAGATCCTGTGCACCTGAAATTTTGAAATCAATCCGACTTATTTTAATGAAGTTCTTTCCGTTTTCAAACTTTGAAAATCTGACTTATTTTTTTTGTAGTTATTGTGAAATAATTTGTATTGGGGGTGGGGGTCTATTATTTGTTGATATCGTGGTTTGGTCAGCCCAAGAAATCAACATCCAATGAAATTATGTTCCTTGTGTCGGTAAGGAACAAGAGTTATGATCAATTGTCGGGAGTTCCGTCTATATAATTTTAATAGTGTTTGCTTTCAGCGTGTCCTAATGTGCGAGTTATAAAACATGGATTGTGTGATGTCAAACGGAATCAATTAATATTATTTAAATGAAACTATTAATCTATACATAATTATGAGCATAACAAATGATTTAGTTTTAATCCATGTAGTAGTGACAATACTTGAGTAAGTGAGAGGGAATACATGTATATATAAAGTCTTCCAGTCAATAAAGTCTTTAGGGGGCATTAATTAGCACGCCAGTTCTCATATGTCTGAAGCATCTAGTGAGCATCTGCTTTCCATGGACAGTGTTTCTTTTAGTGGTAACAATTAATTGTCTCTTGGTTTCAGGTACCCTACATCAGATGAGAAGTTGACAGCAGCACAAATCATCATACTAGTAAAAGCTTTCCCCCTGTTAGCAAATAAAAATGGCAAGACACCTCATGTAAGTTTCACAATTTGTTCCGCACTGGCAGCAGGTTGCAGTTATAATTTTATCATCACCAAATTTCATGTACATGTTCGGATTCGTGCCTAGATGACAATGTCCTATTTTTCTCATGGTCGATCATCCCAAAATCTTGGAAAACAGTTATGATCATGTTAGACAAGTAATTTTTGGCTCTGATGTCAAGTAGTAAATGTAAAATGTACACAGTTTGTATACTTTATTGCTAAATATTTATTGGAAAAAGAATAATTTTGGACCAGTCGAATTTCGGTTTTAGAATTCAGTAAATTCTGTAACTACGACTGGTGGTGCCCTGGAAAATATCACTGATGAAATATTATCCACTTCGGCTTTGATGTCGTAGCGAAAATTTTCCACATTTGTTGTAAATTTTGACTAAGGTATGCGAATTCGTAGAAATTAGAGTTTCCAATTGTCAGGGCGGAAATAAGGTCCCAATAACCTGTTCTCGGGGGCTGGGCCGGAATGTTTCCGAGAGAGTCTGTGAAAAGTTATGGAATTTATTTTTGAGTGCTGTTAACATTCGGTTTCAGGACTACTTCTTCTCCACTGATGGTGGGGAACAAGTCTATATTCAAACAAAGTTAAAAAACCTGAGAAGGTCGCTGCCGAAAACCTGTCTCAAAAAGCCCAGAAGAAGAAGCGGTTCTATGGATGATCCAACAGCAAAGCAGATGAAGAGATCAAATGAAGAGCCAGACAGTAATCAGCAGGAACTCATCCTATTGTACCAAAGGGTGCAGAATAAAGATGCTGTTTATGATGCCATGCGAAAATCACTTGAATATCGACAGCAATGGATTAAAAAATATGGTCCTTCTTTTAATGAAGTTGTTGACCGATATTAAGGATTTGCCAAATCTGGTAAGACCATACACCTAACTAATAGTGGGGGGGATAATTACAGGAAAACATAAAAATCGTTCACTTTGTGATAGAAGCGCCAAACTTTCAGAATTTGTTAAGTGGTTGGTGAGTATCACTAAACTGGCTGGTTCCAGATTTTGGAGGTCACCTTGACCTTCAATTTGACCTTGACCTTTTTGAAAATCTCAGTTTTTGGGTTGGGTGGTTTATGCTATCCTTTTCTTGTGAAAATCGCATCTTCTCACAGATTTCTCAATACAATTATAGTTGGGAGGTGACCACGGTTCATTTGGGCCAAAACATATCTAAATTATCATAAGATGGCCGCCAATATGGCCGCCGGAAGTTGAAAATATGACATTTGTTCACAAATATCTTCTAGTTCATTTCCTGCTGTTTGGAACTGGTTGAGTAATGCAACTTTATTTTGTGTTTTGTATATTAACCGATCATTGGAGCAATTAAATATGCAGTTATTGGGGCCCTAACCCCTTCCAATCCGTCAAAAATTCGATTTTACAGAACGCGGTACAAAATTTTACAAAAATATCACAATTGGGATTCTAGTCATATTTCAACTAGAAATGAAAAGAAAATTGTAATGCAAGTGAGGCATATCATTACCTATAAATATTCCAATTCTCTGGAACCAAAAATCTTACCTTGGCTCAAAATGGCCGCCAAAATATGGAAAATTGTAAATATTGCACCAGGGTGTCATGCAATTGCTTACAAGTTGTGGTTGATGTATAACATTGGCTAATCTGTATTCTATACCTACTAACATGTCTGATACACCATGTGTCATTGTTACTATTGTCACCACTGACATCACCAGGTATATTGGATTTTTCTCTCACAAACTTGACATATATATCGGCAAAAAATCACTTTTCAAGGTTCGACCATTTTTTCAAATAAAATGCAACTACCTTTGGTATCAAATGTGTTTATTGTTTTGACCTATCTTAAATGTGTCACACTATGGTGTTTATAGACTAAATTGCTCAAGATGGCTTCCAAAATGGCAACCAAATTTGTAAAAAGTAAATTTTTTACACATATCCAGAAAATTATTCTCTGCGTTATCCGAAAAGGTAGCAAATTGTGACTCACTTGGTTATTATACCTGTTAGTTAATTAACTGACAACTATGTTCTATTATGTTTATCCTAGTTCCGTATGGGGCATGACAAATTCATTTTAAAGTTGCAGTATGGAATTTTGCGGATAACCTCTTTTGTGATTATGGCCATATTATTGAAAGGAAATGGGCAGAACTTTGAGACGGAACTGAGATGAACCATGAGATGTGGGTATAGTCTGGCCCATTATGATAAAAATTTATCAACTGGATACAGGGTGGAAGCCAAGATGACAGCCAGGGAGTTACTCTATGATCGTAGATGAGGATAATAGGTATACCGCGAGTTATTGTATGGTCATGGATGATGTGTGGGTATATGGGGAGTGCCCTGTTGGCAACGGCGGGTTGTATATTTATATATGTTGTGGATGTGTTATCATTGATGGTGTATGGGTAGTAGATGCATGATCATGAGTATGGCAAGTGTGGAACTTATGAGATGTTGTATGTGCGGGTATTGGTATATCTGGAAGGGCTCACCATTGGTGATGTGCATATGTATAACTGGATTTACTCTATGGTAATGGATATGCGAATAAGTATACATGTAGTGGCTGTATAGTCCACGGTGAGGTGAATAGGTATACAACGCGTGACCGTATGATCGTGAATGCAGTGAATATGTATACATAGAGTGACTATATGGCCATGTGTCGGGTGTATGTGTATACCTGGTGTTCATACATGGTGACTCGTGGCTGTATCGTCGTTTGTGGTATGTATGGGTATAACCAAGTATGGCTGTATGATCAGGTGTACGTGTATAAAGTGGGTGACTATGTTGTCATTTGTGTTGTGTTTATGTAAATATGGAGTGACTGAGGTAATGGGTGGGTTGTACATGTGTACCTTGGGTGACACAATAACTCAAGGATATGTTAATCAATGGAGAGGTCATGTCAGAGAGTTCTCTATCTTGATGGTGTTTAAAAACATGGGGGGGGGGCGTTAAACACGGAAAACGATGGCCACCTATTACCACACAGTCATTACTTATATACATAAACACCACAGACATAACAATATAGTGACCCACTGTATAAATGTACACCTGACCCATGACCACGGGTGACCTTACAGCCACGCGTCACGATACAGGCACACCGGGGATACTTCTAAACATGACAGATAACTATATAGTCATTCCTTGTATACCCATTCAGTTCACCATTGGCCATAAGGTCATCCCCTGTATACATATTCTCCAAACACGTGGTCAAATAGACAATCAATATATACATCAACAATGACCATAAAGTCACTCCGGGTATACATATGCACCTCACCAATGGCCATATAGCCATTCGCTTCATACACATACCTTCACCAATGGTACCTGACCTATGGCCATATAGTCACACCGTGTGTACCTATTCAAAACATTCATACACGACCATGGTCAATCCTTGCATACATATTCACCTCAACATTGGCCATGTCACTCCCTGTATCCCTATTTGTCACACCATAGCCGCATAGTCACTCAATATATACTAATACATCACAGCCATGTCAGTATAGTCACTCCATGTATGCATATGCACTTTATCCATGGCCATATAGCCACTTGCTATATACACATATCCCTTGCCCATGACAAAAAGCAACACATGTGTATACTGATATAACCTACACATGACCATACCGCCACGAGTCACCAAACAGGAACACCAGGTATACTCATACGCCTGACACATGACCATTTTAATAGTCACCCCCTGTATAGATGTCCATTATATTTATGACCATACTGTCACTACTTGTATACATACATGTACTCATCTCACCATTGACCATACATTCACTACCTGTATACCTATATCGACACACATAGTCATATAACCACTCAATATACATATACAGCCCACCCTAGACCATAGATTCACTCCAAGCATACAAGTAAACCTCACTAATGGCCATTCAGCCCTTCCAGATATACACACAACCACCCAAACAATCCATACTTGCATATACATCTCACACATGACAATTCAGCAATTCACTGTATAATCATACATGCCATCCATGATAATAGAGCTAATCCCTATACACCAACCAATGATAATACATCCATAAGATATATAAATATGCATCCCACAAAGACGCTCCCTATATACTCACACACTCGACAATGTCCACCAAGCTTACTCCAGGTAATCATATTCAATCATGTCCGTACAGTCATTCCATGTATACCTATACACATTACCCGTAACCATCAAATCACACCCTATTTACCAACACACCCATTTATGATCATACAGACAACACATGTACATCACACCCATGCCCTTAGAGTCACTCCATATATACATAATCAACACATAGATGACCATGTAGCTATATCCATACACCACACCAATGCCCATACAGGCACACCTGGATATACACAATCATACACTTTACAGTCACTCCATGCATACCGATTCACCTCACACCTGACCATGACATCTCCTTGTATACATATATCTTACAATGGACAACCCACTCATAACCATATAGTCACTCATTGTATACCTATTCACATAAGTCATGACATACAATAACTCACTGTATACCTATTCACCTCACGTATGATCATAGAGTAACTCCCTGGCTACGATCTTGGCATCCACACTGTATTCAGTTGACATTTTCTTAGCATAATGGACCAGAATAGCCAAATATTATGGTCCATCTCAATTCTGTCTCAAAGTTCTGCCCATTTCCTTTCAATAACTCGGAAGTGGGACAACCAGAATAGAACATTTAGTTGTCAGTTAATTAACTAACACGTATACTAACCAAGTGAGTCACATTTTGCTACATTTTCGGATAATGCAGAGAATGTTCGGGATATATGTAAAAAATTAACATTTTACAAATTTGGTTGCCATTTTGGAAGCCATCTTGAGCAATTTGGTCTATAAACACCGTAGTGAGACACATTTAAGATAGACCAAAACAATAAAAACCTTTCAATCCATAGATAGTTACATTTTACCTGAAAAAATGGTCCAAACCTGAAAAGTGAATTTTTGCCAATATTTATGTCAAGTTTTTGAGAGAAAAGTCCAATATTTTTGACGATGTCAGTGGTGACAATAGTAACAATTAACCATGGTGCATCAGACATGTTAGTATTCAATGTATAGAATGCATAATTGCCAATTTTATACATCAACCACAACTTGCAAATGATTGCAGGAGACGCTGGTGTAATATTTACCATTTTCCATATTTTGGCGGCCATATTGGCAGCCATTTTGAGCCAAAGTAAGAATTTTGGTTCCAGTGATTTGGAATATTCATAAGTAATGATATGCCTCACTTACATTACAAAGTTATGTTCATTTCTTGTTGAAATATGACTAGATTCCCAATTGTGATTTTTTGTGAAATTTTATACCGCATCCTGTAAAATCGAAGTTTTGAGGGATCGGAAGGGGCTAGGACCACAATAATTGCATATTTAATTGCTCCAATGATCGGTTAATATACAAAACACAAAATAAAGTTGCATTACTCAACCAGTTCCAAACAGCATGAATTGAACTAGAAGATATTTGTGAAAAATTGTCACATTTTCAACTTCCGGCGGCCATATTGGCGGCCATCTTATGAAAATTTAGATATGTTTTGGCCCAAATGAACCGTAGTCACCTCCCAACTATAACTGTATTGAGAAAACTGTGAGAAGATGCGATTTTCACAAGAAGAGGATGGCATAAACCACCCAACCCAAAAACTGAGATTTTCAAAAAGGTAAAGGTCAAATTGAAGGTCAAGGTGACCTCCAAAATCTGGAACCAGCCAGTTTAGTGATACTCACCAACTACTTAACAAACTCTGAAAGTTTGGCGCTTCTATCACAAAGTGAACGATTTTGCAACTATCCCCCCCCCCCCCCCCCACTATAAATAAATATTACATTAGGTGGGCATATCATCAAAGCCAATGTTTAGACATGCATTTTAACAAGCTTTTAAAAATTGTGCGAATAAAGCTTTTCATGGCCATTGCCATATGATGCCATTTCCAACCCGCTTCAACCAAGGTGGGTAATAAAGCATGTAAGCCAGATACAGCTCCTCTTCTCCAGATAGCTTGAATTCACTGTCTGCTGGATTTGTACCCATGATGTTGGGAGGCAAATGTCAAATAGTGGTTGGTGCTCAATTTACAATGGAAATAAAATTAGTTATGTTGGAAGTTCTAAACTCCATTTCTATACTGAGTGGTTAAATCACCAGACATTGGTATGACGATATATATATATAATACAAATAATACACGTACTTAAGTATTAATTCATGGTAAATGTTCAGATAATAAGTTCAACGTGGTTATTTTATTGAACTTATAAATGTATTTATTTGGTATGGAAATGGTTAAATACTGGTATGTTTGCTAAATGAATGTTAGAAACAAATCAAGAGAGGGAATGCCAATACCTACTGTCTATCAGTTCACACACAATGCAACATGGTATAGGAACAAAGTAGTTATACAATGTAGAAGTATAAATTTGCGAGACACATAGATCGTACGACCCTCTCCAATATCCCCTCCTGTGTCTTCGGTGAAGACGGATATAAGTTCGGTATACACACTCAATCGGCAACAAGAATGTGTCATGTAAGGTCTTTTATTCTTATCATTTCATGGTTCGTGATGGGTCCTTCAACCACTTGCACCGAAGCCGGAACCTGTTTAGTCAGTTTGCTGTAGATGTATACGCCAAAGTGGAGGGTGAAAGACTCCTCTATATTCGGAACAACCAAAAGAAACTCCGTGCAGATTCATATATACACATCTGTGATAGCATAACTAATGATCAGGAAAGAGCCGGAGTTGGCCAACTGGTAATCCTCCCGTCGACATTCACAGGTAGCAGGAGAAGACGCAGGATGTTGACATTTGTCAGGCAATTCGGTCGCCCGGACCTTTTCATCACATTCACATGCAACCCTGCGTGGCAGGAGTTGAAGGTTGAATTGTTCGAGGGCCAGGTTTCTAAAGACAGGCATGACTTGACAGCTAGAGTGTTCCGTCTGTAGTCACTTGTAGTGCCAAAGTTGTAAAATAGTACGATGGATTTAGTAAAACAAATTACTGACTGGTTAAATGAAATATTGGTTGGTCTTATAAATAAAAACATTCAATTGTTTTGAACAGGTTGAAAAGTGGTCACAGAACGGGGAACATCAGTTTGTCTTCCGTCCAGGAACAACTAGCAGCGATGGCCATGGAGAAAAACTATTGTTAATTCATCAAACTAAGTGGCAGAAGATGGTGATGGTCAAGTACGGATGCGAATTAATAAACCTGGATGCAACATACAGACCGACCAAGTACACAGTTCCACCCTTTTCCTTGTAGTCAAAACCTGTGTGAACTATGTTGTTATCGCAAGCCTCACGGCATACGGGACTGTGATTGAGATTGGTTATGAATCTTTCAAAGCGGTAGGGCAAGAGATCGCTAATGGACGTCGGCGACTTCGTATTACACTTGTTGAGCCAGATGTAGATACTTTTCCCGACTTCGGGATTATTGGTGGGTGCAAGGTATTCTTTACCTTATCGGGGAGACGCCCATGTGTCTTAAATGTGGTAAGCGCGGCCATGTTAGAATTACCTGTCCGGAAAATAACTTTTTAATAAAGATGGATCATGATTAGATAATTCAAAATGATTTGGCGACCAGCCTGAAGTTTAATATAAGTTTGTATTGGACTGAAATACAAACTGCTTTATTGTTCGCTGTAATATATGGGGGTTTGGTGTTATATCATGCAATTAAAACTCCCTCAATATGATTGGATTATTGTGTGAACTGATTAATTCTGCAAATTTTAGAACAATTGCCATGTGGTCCAAAAAACTCACTCAAATATTTATAGTGCCCGTAAATACACAAAGAAACACCTAGTTTTCTTGCGGATAACAGCTTCTTTGGGATTATGAATTACGGCGCTTTACCGTATGTGACACATGTCAATGCAGAGCAGGGCAATTTCTAACGTGGTCACCAGCCAGTTGGAATTTTCAAACCTAATCTGATTACTAGAACATCATATTTGTGCACGATCTATCATTATTGTAGCCGATGTTGGGATTTGGGGAAAGGCAAATATTTTTCTTTAATTTGGTTCATTGAGACCGATAGTCTTACAGTGTAGTCCTCATACTGTCCTTGACCCCACAGTGCTTCATTCTACGACAAACATTTCGTCTCGTGAGAGATTGCCAGGGAACATACAAAGTTGGCAAATATGGCCGATATCCATGCCATCAAGTTTATACAAGTCCCCATCGTTAAACTTGTAACCATGGCATGCGTAGTTGTATTGTATGTCCGCTTATTTAAGTGCAAGTGGATCAAACATATTGTGTAAATTACTATTATTAACGTATGCTGAAAATTAATTAAATTTTGGACACTAACTATATCATTCGAGTTTCTCCTGTCAGCATTGACTTGTTTATTGTCCATGCAGTTCTCACTAAGAGGCAAAGAGTAGTGTGGATAACTTGATTACCATAACTAATTCAGCACTCTGAATGGTAATCAAATTCAAGAGTTACACAAGGACGTAAGTTAACTACTTTAACACGTAACATGTATCCCACGAAATAATTATTGCAGGTATAGTATCGATCGCATCAAAATGTGTGGTTTGAAACGTTGCTCACAATCCGATAGCCGCGCGCCAAACACGATAGCCGATTGGGTCAACCACAGGTCTGTGAACGCAGGTTGAGAATGATATGATGGACTCCTCTTTGTTCAAATTGAAATAATAAAGAGCGTTTCATGTATGTCTTTTCCTGATATGGTAAAAATAAAGAGCGTTAATTTGTTATCTATGTGAGAACATTTGAAAGCAGGTAATGATATTTGACGACTATGTCGAGTATTTTCCGATGTTCCGATGAATAGCGTGTCCTAGGCTTTTTGAGAAGCCGATGGAAATCATTTTCGTCGGCTTTTCAAAGAGACTGAGCGAGTCCGTATATAAAAAAATTCTGTATTTATCGACATACGAAACATTCTTCCGAAATTACATTAGAATATACAAAGTGTAGAGGTAATTCACAAAAAGTTGATAAACAGATATCTGTAACAATAGAGTTATTGGTTATTTTAAAAATAATTTCGATTGCAAAGATCTACACTTGAGATGTGATGGCCAACATTGAGATCTGATAATCATTAACTGAAATATTTAAACAAGGACCAATATCAGTAGAGTTGAAAATTTAACACATCGGAATGCCCTTGTGTTATTGATGTCCATGGACACAATCTGACAACACATAGTAGTTGGAGAGAGGGAATAATTGCTAGTACTAATTTAAGAGAAATATTAAATACTGCCATGCACTCATGTATGGGATTTAAGTAGTTTTTGATGGTTGATTTAGTACCATTTTGCATTAAACTTAGAACGCAAAGTAAGTATTCCTGATATTTCCAAACGGCTTTTGTTTTACAAAATATGTATGGAATCTTTTTGCTATTATTGTGTTGAAGTATTTGAAACTATTAACCCAATAAAATTGGAACTATTGTAACATATAAGTTTTTGAAAGGTTTTTATACATGGGTCATGAACTGATCAATGAAAAATGAGTTGGCGACCACCCCGACATTTAATATTTGTTTAAACTGCTTTATTGTTCACTGTAACATGGGAGTCTGGTGTTATATCGTGCAACTAACAAAAATAACTCGACATAAACGAAACTCCCTCGAGATGATCGGATTATGAGAAATTATTGATTCGACATATTTGAAATTGAAACACATATTTGGCGAGCGGATAACAGTTTATTTGAGATTATGAATTACTGCGCTTTAACCTATGTGAATGAAGAGCAGACCATTTTCTAACGTGGTCACCAGTCCAATGTCCAGTTAGAATGTTCATGGCTAAACTGATTTACATTATACAATCCTCATACAGTCCAAGACCCCCACAGTGCTTCCTTTTACGAAAGACATTTGCTCTTTTATTGGTTCGAGATTCCTCTAGTGAGATATGCCCAGGGAGCATACAATGTGTTTGGTGGTACAGATGGCTGATGTCCATGCCATCAAGCTTAAGAGTCATCCGTGACTAAAATATAAACTAGTCGGTGAATATACGTCTGCAGCTTATGGAGTCGAATTCTCATGTTTGATCCAATATCAGTTCTTTTGTGGCCCTTGCCATATGGTGCTATCTCCAACCCGCTTCACCAATGTGGGTAATGCAACATATAAGCCACATACAGCTCATCTTCTGCAGCTTGAATTCACTGCATGCTGGATCTATACCCATGCTATGAGGATGCATAGGTCAAATAGTGGTTGGTACTTAATTTACAAAGGATTTATAATTAGTTATGTTGGAAGTTCTAAACTCCATTCTATACTGAGACATTGGTATGACGATATATATAATACAGATAATACAAGTACTGAAGCATTAATTCATGAGAAATGTTCCGATACTAAGTTCAACGTGGTTATTTTGTTGAACTTATAAATTTATTGATGTGGTAAGGAAAGGGTTAAATGCTGGTATTTTTGTTAAATGAATGTCAGAAACAAATAAGGGGAGGGAATGCCTATATTTATTGTCTATCAATTCACACAATGCAACATGGTGTTGGAATAAAGTAGTTATAGAAGTATAAACTGTACATTCATTCCTCAATCTTTCATCAATTACACACACATCCACCACCCTGGTAAAATGGGACATCGCATGGGGAAATGGGTTTAAACGACATCGTGGCTGTGTTGTCAAAGCATAAAGTTGATAAACAGATATTTGCAACCATAGAGTTATTGGTTATTTTTTAAATCCACCATTTAATTGCAAAGACATGTGAGATGTGATGGGTCAACATTGAAATATGATAATCATTGACTGAAATATTTCAACAAGGACCAATAGCTGTAGAGTTGAAAATGGAACACACCAAAATGCCCTTGTGTTATGGATGTATATCTACACAATCTATATAGGGAATATATGCTAGTAGTTATTATAACGAAAAAAATAACTATTTGATATATGGTTCCTGACTATTATTATTAAATACTGCCACTTACTCATGTATCGGATTTTAGTAGTTTTTGATGGTTGCCTTTTAGTACAATTTTACAGAACATAAAACTAGTATGTTTAATTTCATTGGTATTTTGATTATGAAAAATTTGTCATGGGACCTGTTACTGACAGCTAATTGGAAAGGGTGTGTTGAGGCCAGATACATCTTTTGTCAAAATTTCCTGATATTTAAAAAATGTGTATTTTGTTTTACAATATATGTATGGAATTTATTTTTGCTATTATTGTGATACAATATTTGAAACTATTAACCTAATTTAATAGGAGCTATTGTAACATACACGTTTTTAAAAGGTGAAGTTTATATATACATGGATCACGAAGAGAGCAATCACAAATGAGTTCGCGACCAGACTGAAATATAATGTTTTTATTGGACTGAAATACAAACTGCTGTATTGTTCGCTGTTATATGGGAGTTTGGTGTTATATCATGCAATTAAATAATTAACTCAACATTATGACACAAAAGAAACTCCCTCAATATGATTTGATTATTTTGTGAAATTATTAATTCTGCAAATTCTAGAACAATTGCCATGGTCCAAAAACTCACTCAAATATTTATGCACGACAATGAAACACCTAGTTTTAACGCAGATAACAATTACTTTGGGATTATGGTGCATTACCGTATGTGACACATATGTATGCAGAGCAGGGCATTTTCTAACGGTTCAGTCGAGACTGAAATCCATGACTATCCGATGACACCCACAATGCTTCCTTCTACGACAGGCATTTCTTACTTTATTGATTCCAGGTTCCTATAATGAGATATGCCCATGAAGATCACAAAGTTTTTTGTGGCAAAGATGGGAGATATCCATGTCATCAAGGTTATAGTCCCCCACCATTACCATGTAATCTAGTAGATGAACATAGAGCTGCAGATTATGGTATCGGATTGTTATATTTCAGATCGGCAGCTCGACTCTGCACAATATGTGAGTAATAAGGGGATCAGCTGTCGTCAAACGACTCGGTGATACAAACAGACGAAACGCTGCCGGGAACATCATATTCAGTCGAACAAATTCCTCCTAGTGTTGAATCCATTATTGAACATATCTAAAACAGTTATACCAACGGCGAACTGGCTAATATAGCGCGTACATTGGGATATACTCAAAAAAGATCATCTGTTAAATGAACCAAGAACAAAATTGTCCATGAGACTTTGGCTAATTTCGAACCCAGTGAGTGGCTATTGGAGCAAAATAACGTTGCAGTTTCATTTTTAACAGGAACATGTTTATTAGACGAAGAAAATAGCAAGAAGATAAATTGTCAGTGTATTGCCATGGAGAAGATTAAATACCTTCGGGACGCATAATTTATTGGACCATTATCATTGTTAGAAAACATTTATTTCATCACATCGAGTAAAACTGTATCGAACTTGAATTGTTCACTCCACCCTTCAAGTTCTTATACTTTTATTAAAGAGTGGATATTTTAGCAGGCGGATGACCAGTACATTGTGCCAACGAAGACAGCAGTTTGATCTTTCTCGGTAACAACCAAGTTCTTGGTAGGCACTGGAGAGTAAATACCAACGCACAAGCTATAGTGAGCATTATTACAACGGTGATGCACCTTATACCCCAAAATGTAGATTTTGACATTCAGTTCGATGAGTGCATTTCACCAAAAATAATGGTACACGTCATACCTGAAAGGCGAGGAAGTTATAATTAAAACATGCAACATGATTCTTCTAATTCCGACATTGTTATTCGGAGATATATGAAAGAGTTCATAGAAAGTATACTAAACAGTGTGCGCGACTAGGAAGTGATAGTCAACAGTGTGATTAGGGATCACATTGACAGTGATCCGGAAAGTAAGCGTAGTAACCAAATCGCGACTTTCAGAGTCCGACGTTTGTAACATTTGCTGGTAAAGAACCTGTTTTCAGCAACGACGAAGTTAATACATCTGGATATTCGTTCGTCAAGAAAGTCACCCTGGTACTAAACAAATGGTCATGACGGCTGATCCCATTAATCGAAACCCATGTTCAAGTGAGGCCATAGGCCACGTTATACGAAAAGTGCATTCCGATGTTACAAAATGTAATCGAAAATTGACAATAACTGGGTGTGACGGGTCGCCTTTTCTGAACTGTTGAACAAAGTTGAAAACGATGATTTCAAAAATATACTCCACATTCCTGGTTTAGGCCACGTCGAAATTAACTTTGTAAAAGGATTATTCCAGCTTATCTGGGATGATACTCTTTAAAGACTTGGTTATAGATCTCAATATGCATTAAATTAGAGTGCAGCAAAGCAGCATACGACCACCATAAATATTTGCAAATTTTGGAAATATTCATGTTTGCTGCTACAGAGGAGTTATTGGTACTGTACTTACGAAACTATTGGACACAGCTCTCCATCTGGATGGTTTTGCTCAATGGGTAAGTGAATCAGCTAAGGTTGCAAACTTAGTTCTGATATATATTTTATTTACTTTCATTTACCCATTATATTTGATCAGGTGTGGCATGAGGCGCAACAGAACTTATAAATGAGTCTCTGAGTAAGTTACATCTACTTATGGCGTTAACAGCGCCAATTAAAGGGAGTTAATGTCAAGGGATTTGGCAATGCGAGTACGTCCTGAATGTTTGGTAACTTTCGTGAATAATTTGTGTCACATTTTCACAATCGGGCAACAAGAGCAACGGAGAAGGGGTGACTTCATACTGGAGACAAAAATAGAAGGATTAAAATGTGGATGCCACCCGCAGCTCCGACAAATAAGCAATTGCCGACAGTTTGTCGCAACTTAGACAAACTTGATAAGGTAGACGCCGAGGTGGCTGTTACCACCCACATTTCCTAGTTATATCAACAAAATGTTGCTTCCATGTAAAACAATACTGCTTTTGTTGCCTCGATGCCCCATATGATTGAAATGATAGCTGACAACGCAAAATCGATATTTTTTATGGCGACTTGTTTTTATTTTATTTTCAAAATTGATCGCGCGAAAATTTCTTTGAGGCTGTATGTAATGTCGTACATACACATGTACATCTTTTCCATTTCAATGAATTTTAATAGTATGTTATTGTTACTGATTTCCTGTGGGTGGCAACGACCAGAACCACCAGTTTTCACAAATTGAGTTCAAATACGCTTCAGCTCTAACAAGCACCCTGCATATTTAATAACATTGCCAAAAAAACCACACAATTAAATTGCCGTCATTTGCTAAAAAAAAACCCAACATATTATACAATCTTACGTACTTACAAAGTGACAAGCTCGGTAGATTTAGATGACAAATTTTACAATAAAGAGGCTGTTTCTGGTATCATCACAAACCAGTACTGTAAATGTATTGCCAACAAAACGTGCGTTTCGAACATAAAATGAATTTATTCGCATGAGGCATGTGTTAACACACAATTCTATGTTATGCCCTTGGTATTGTCTGTGAAATTAAAACACTATAACAGTAGTCATCGCACATAATTACAACACATCAGATCAGAACTGTTAATGTGACTATCCAAACAGCTGAAATTATTCAATTACCCGCTTGTTTGAGCTCCATTTCCACTGATTTAACACCCCCGTGTACGTGGTACGGCCAAGCTTAAGGCCGAGGATACGGCCAAAGCCGAGGAAATGGGAAAGTCATTTTCTCGTATATGATATGGGGATATGTTTGTTTCTCATTGTAAAACAGACATCGAGCATCGTATGTGTGTGACCACACGAAGCAGAAGTATTTATCCACCAGTTGTCAATCAGTTTTCCCAGATCAGACCATTAATTTTCTTTTGGCGAATTTTTTCAATGCTGTTTTTGCTTTTGCTCACTCAAATTTTCGAGAACATCCATTCACTAGTATAGTTCCTAGACTTCCACGCTTCCAAAACAAATGCCGGTATATAGTTGAATCTGTCAATGAAGCATAGGATTTGACAGAATTTAAAAAATCCGTGTCGTTCTCAATATCCGCGCGATATGAAGGGACCACTGTCGGTCCAGAAAGATCCGAAAGGCACAGATGAAGATCCGACCAAACGCCGAGTTTCTGTGCAGTAAATATGCGTATTACTTAAGGAGTTCTGATGAGTTTTCGAGTGTGTATGTTTATCTGAGACTGATCAATTGGACTGCGAATGACATCGGAAATATGAATCCATAAGATATTCGAAATATTGTGTGCATATATATTATGAATATGTTTGAATTGAAATTAATTGAACATCCATCTCATCATTCATATTTGCGATCTCAAGAACGTGAATGAATGATAACGCGATGTTGTATATAGACCACACATGCCGCACGACACGGCGTATCAACGATTTGTTATAATCATGTTTATTGTACAGACTGTATGGACTCGTTCCCACTCGAGTAGCCCGTTACGCGACAATGAAACCGAATCATCTTATCGAATATACATATATCGTATTGCTCCAAATTATGCAATTCTGGCATTTTTAAGAGTCATCAGATAAAATTGTAACGAGTCTATCTATGTTAACACACTAAAAATCCGAACATATATGTACACACACAAAGTTATTTATATTTATAATAAACACTTCACTGTGGAACATGTGTATACTGCCATGATCGTTATGTGCACATGTAAATTACACTATAGTTTATAACGTTTCTAATTCAGTCATATAGGACAACATATTTAGTGGGCATAATATTTACACAATACTTCATTATGTTATCGTATAGGTTGCATGTACTGTAATTGATATGTACACACTAAACATTGGGGGTTTAAGATTCGGGGGTTAAGTTAATTGGGGACTTAATTCCATAGTTTTGCGTGGCCATGAGATGTCGTTTTCAATCTCACTGAGACTCAATTTGAACTCTCTCGGGAGAGATTACTTAATTGGAGGAACGAGATGTGGAAATTGGGGTGATCCGCAAAAAAACGTGCTAATCTCATTGGTGCACGTGATATATCAGTAATTTTAGCGGGAATTTGGAGACTCGCTTTCAGATTCACATTTCATACATCATGGCGGACGATTTTGTCTCGGGTAAATTGGTTGAATGGGGCCTCTCGGACCTGCAACAACGATTTAGTGGTAAGTATTTTTTTGTATCCATGTAGGTAACACAGATAACGAACTGGGTGTGTTATTGCATGATGGCCATGCAAATGTTTCAAAAATCAAATTGAGAGCATGCGTGTAGTTAACAGTCTAAAAATAGAATGTGTCGATCCAACACAGATGTGATCGAGGGGAGACGACTTAAAATAACTCGGAATTAGGAAAATGTTGCATTCCACAATGACAATGTCATGTTGCAATATTGCCTTGACACATTTCTGGGACTGCACCATATTCATAATTCATATAAAATTCAAGACAATAAACTATAAATTATCTCTGTAGCATCTTCACAATCACATCGTTTCGTTTTTCCTCGTTTTGCATCTGTCGCCATGGAAACGCAAAACTCCATTTTCACCACAACAAAAAAACGCAAAGTTCTACTACACGATAAGAAGAATAGACTATATATATCGATAATATTTTGGAACATGTGTCAATAACACTTTATAGCAGCTAATTTTGGCTTGACATTTTCTTGTTCAGGTGATTTAGATCTACTGATTATTATTTTGTCATGTATGATGTACCAATTTCCCCTATGGCCTATTTTCGACGTTTGTTATTAAAATTAAACTAGGGCCTACATCAAACTGCTTAAAGGCACGTGTGGCTTTAGTAGTCGAAAATATTCATATTTGTTCCAATCGCCGTAAACAGAAAAACATTAAAACGCAAACAGTTTCGTTCATATATACCATGAACATCGCGTAAACAGCATGTTATCATAAAGACCTACTATATTTTACCTAAGCAAGAGCCTGGTTGTGTTACAGAAGACAGCACAATGCTACTGGCTAATCACACACAAATGGCATAAACGCTCTTTATTAGTTCCATATCAGGAATTCACCAACAAAGAACGCTCTTTATGTTTACCATCATAATATAAACAAACACCAGAAAAGTAACTTTTTGTGCTTTTGTTTACATAACAATGGTCAAATATATGACAATAACATACTGTGTATGCGATATTTCTTATTTGTATACGGACAAAGTCTGTCTACATTTTGATGTTCTTTCTGTTTGTGGTGGTTTTTGACGGGTGGAAATATTTTCACAGGATACCCACCGCCAAGGCCAACCGTACCTTTAAGACTAAGAGGGAGGTAAAGTGGAACATTTATTATTTTTCTCCCATAAGGGATTCCTTATTGCATTAAGGTCAATTATTTATTAAATGTCAATTTGGCATCCCATACATGTTGGCCATTAAGGCATTATATTATAAATAAATATTAGCCATAAAATAAATACAAGTAGGGAAACAAAACATGTTCAACGCTCATGCACCTTATGATTATCAGGTCTGGCAAATGTGAGAATACAGCTACAATAACCTAGCTGTATTCTGCTATATATTATACTCTCAAACCGGCTGTTTTTCGATATTAACTATTTTATGTGAAAACATACTGTGGCGGTTGATGTCGGTGAGTAAATATTCTGGATACTATTTTCTGCGAATGCATCCACTAACTAATTGTTTTTATTTTCGCAATTGGCATTGAATTTGACCTATTTCAACGCACCAACCAAACAGCGTTTAAGTAGCATCCTATTGATCATACTTCCGGGAATAGTTCCATCTTCGGTGATGAATATTGTATTTAATATTCACTCAGTATTCCTTTTTTTTTCAGTTATAAATTTGCGCATGATTAATGGTGATTAATACTGAAAACCAAGATTGCTGACTGCAGCCATGCGTTTTGGCTGATTCACCATAAACAGATCGCTCCAATATACATATCAATCACACATAACACATGACAAATTTCAATGAAAGTGTCAATGACACTGAATCTCAACTTGGAGAGGGTCTCTTGTAAATGTTATAGATACTGGGGTGATAGGGAATGCAGATAGTTGGACGTACGTAGACACACATGCAAGGATGACATATAGCTGAAACATGACTTTCAAGTCGAGCTAAATTGAGAACTTGACCAACAAAAAACAGAGTATAAATATGAAATCCATGTCATTTGGGCCTTTAAAAGCCCTCCAAAAATAGAAAACAAAATTTAATTTAAATCCTATAGCCTTTAGTTGAGATATCTTTCGGACAAGATTTCCAGATAAACAAAGGATCACTCAAGATTGGAAAAGGTGATTGTCATGGGCCTCTTATTTGAAAGCAGTCATGATGTAGTACCTCCGTACCAAACTTCAGCCGACCAGTGTCCCCCGAAAACGTGGCAAGTCGATGCCGCTCTGTTAACACATATATTGAAATTTTCTAGTCGAAACACTGGTCGAAAAGGGTTAATAACGCCGTAAAAAAAAATCCGTCATTTATATACATGTTGCACATCTCCAATATGTGGCAATACTCTGAAGTTTCAAATATCTACGATCAAAACTGTAGGAGGAGTTGATTACACCATGAGGGTACCCTCATACCGAAAATTATTTTAAAAATGTTGAAATTTTCTAAGTCAAAAAGGGTTAAAGGCACGTGAGGCCTTAGTTGTCGAAAATATTCATATTTGTTCCAATCACCGTAAACAGAAAAACATTAAAATGCATACAGTTTCGTTCATATATACCATGACTATCGCGTAAACAGCATGTTATCATAAAGACCTACTATATTTTACCCAAGCAAGAACCTGGTTGTGTTACAGAAGACAGCACAATGCTACTGGCTAATCACACAAACATGGCATAAACGCTCTGTATTAGTGCCATATAAGGAATTCACAAACAAAGAACGCTCTTTATGTTTACCATCATAATATAAACAAACACCAGAAAAGTTACTTTCTATGCTTTTGTTTACATAACAATGGTAAAAAGTATAACAATAACATACTGTTTATGCGATACTTCTTGTTTGTATACGGACAAAGTCTGTCTACATTTTGATGTTCTTTCTGTTTGTGGCGGTTTTGGACGGGTGGACATATTTTCACAGGATACCCACCGCCAAGGCCAACCGTACCTTTAATAAGTCTGTCAAAAAATAATTTTTCGTCATCTATATACATGTTGCACATCTTCAATATATGGGCAACAATATTCTGAAGTTTCAAATCTCTGGGATGAAATATGTAGGAGGAGATGATTACACCATGAAGGTACTCAAAAGGTGTGACAGACGGACGGAGCCCGTTTCTATAGTCCGCCCAAAATATTTTTTTCGGAGGACAATTAACTTAACATTGGATTATTGTGTGGAATTATTAATTCTACAAATTCTAGAACAATTGCCATGTGGCCCTTGTCATATGGTGCAATTTCCAACCCGATTCAACCAAGGCGGGTAATATAGAATGTAAGCCACAAACAGTTCCTCTTCTCCAGATAGCTTAAATTCACTGTCTTGTTAAATCTGTACCCGAGATATGAGGATGCATAGTGGTACGCACTCTACAATGGACATATAAATAGTCATATATGTATATTCATTCCCTAATCTTTCATCCATTACACACATCCACCACCCAAGAAACAATGGGACGGGGAATGGGTCTAATTGCCGCGTCATGGCTGTGTTGTCAAAGCATACAGTTGATAAACAGATATTTGTAACAATAGTTGTTGATTATTTTTAAAATCTACATTTTGATTGCAAAGATCTACACTTGACATCTGATAATCATTGACTGAAATATTAACCATGAAACAATAGATGTAGAGTTAAAAATGGAACACACCAGAGTGCCATTGTGTTATGGATGTACATCTACACAATCTCTTAAGTACAAGTTGCATATCTTGGCATTGACGTTTCATTCAACGATGATATTTTCAATGCTTCTCTCATCGAGATCGAAAACAAAATCCTGGACTTGGGGGACCAGAGCTCCACAATTTCGGTATCCCTCACACTCAACATTCTCGCACGTCTACACTGCCACGAGAGGTGCTACGTGAACTGTCATATGATTTAGACAATATCGAACAAACTCTTTCATCAGACGAACCAAATCTTCTCCCAGAGCAGCGACACTGTTATGTGACCATACTGCAGAGTGTTGCCAATCACCTTGGTGGTATTTATTTTCTCGGCGCTCCCGGTGGTACTGGGAAAACGTTTGTGACCAACCTTATTTTGGCGACAGTCAGGGAAGAAATGAAAATCGTTGTTGCATCCTCTGGCGTAGCTGCAACACTTCTTCCTGGAGGTAAAACTGCACATTCAATATTCAAACTGCCACTCAATTTGAATGCGAGCGATACTCCAACATGTAACATAAGCAAGGGTACTGGTCTTGCTCACCTGTTGAGAGAGGATGTGTTGATTGTCTGGGATGAGTGTACTTTGTCACATAAGAGAGCATTCGAGGCACTGGATCGAACACTGCAAGATATAAGGGGCTGGAACAATATTATGGGTGGCATAACCTTACTATTGTCTGGAGACTGCCGACAAACTCTGCCTGTTGTACCAAAAGGCACAAAGGCTGATCAATTAAAATCTTGCATCAAATCATCTTACCTTTGGAAGAGTGTTCGAATACTCAAGCTGACAATTAAAGACACGGTTGGCCTTGGCGGTGGGTATCCTGTAATAATATCTCCACCCGTCAAAAACCGCCACAAACAGAAAGAACATCAAAATGTAGATATACTTTGTCCGTATACAAATAAGAAATATCGCATAAACAGTATGTTATGGTCAAATGCTTGACCATTGTTATGTAAACAAAAGTATAAAAAGTTACTTTTCTGGTGTTTGTTTATATTATGATGGTAAACATAAAGAGCGTTCTTTGCTGGTGAATACCTGATATGGAACTCATAAAGAGCGTTTATGTCATTTGTGTGTGATTAGCCAGTAGCATTGTGCTGTCTTATGTAACACAATCAGGCTCTTGCTTGGTAAAATATAGTAGGTCTTTATGATGACATGCTGTTTACGCGATGGTCATGGTATATATGAACGGAACTGTATGCGTTTTAATGTTTTTCTGTTTACGGTGTTTGGAACAAATATGAATATTTTCGACAATTAAAACCGCACGTGCCTTTAACACGAGGGCGCATCTGTTCGGCAATGACGTGGCTGCATATTTTTCCGACTAGTTACTCAGAATTGGCGATGGCAAGTGCAATTCTGATGCCGAAGGACGAATATATATACGTGTTTTGAGCTCGATTGTTTCCACTCTTGATGAGCTCATTGTGAATGTTTTCAGAGATCTTCCTCGCAAACTCTCGGATCATATGGCTCCAACAAATATTTTTGACGAGGTTAACTTTAAGTTGTTGGAACAAGTCCCTGGACAGCTTCATTCTATCCACTCCATTGATACCATTCCAGACCAATCAGAAATTTTCAATTATCCGACCGAGTTCCTCAATTCACTTAAACCCCCAGGCATGCCACCTCATCAGTTGCAGGTAGGTGCACCAATCATGTTGCTCCGAAATCTTGAACCACCGAAGTTGTGTAATGGTACACGATTTTCTTTTTTCTCTCCCTAGGATCCCATTGATTCCCACTGACTCGCCAATACAGTTCCGCCGACTTCAGTTCCCAGTTCGATTGAGCTTTGCAATGTCAAACAACAAATCACAGGGGACAGACACTTAAAGTTGCTGGCCTCCAACTTCAGAGTCCATGTTTCTCACATGGTCAGCTATATGTTGCATGCTCACGTGTCGGCTCACCCTCCAGTATGTTCGTTTATGCACCAGAAGGCAAAACTAGGAACGTTGTTTACCCAGAAGCACTGAGGTAGCTTTTCAAAAACAAAATTTGCCATCACAAAGTACATTGTCTTCGGTTTTTGACGGTGGCTCTCATTTCATTCGATGTTTGTGCTTACTGGTTATATTGACATCTCTTCCAACATTTTCATCCGTTGTACATTCCACATTATCGCCCTGCACACAATCTGGTTCATTCACTTGATTGTTTATCTCATGTCTCCTCACATTTTCAGTTCTGTATTCTGACCACTCAGTTAATGAACAACGATAATTAATGGATTAAGAAACGCTTAGATGAATGAATGTATGGACAGAAAAAATACAAGCCCAGTTACTCATGAATTGAATTGGTGTGGGGAAAAATTCCCAAATGTTGTACTTGGATTGTTGTTGGTCCATGGTGAGGCCATCATTTCTCTTGATTAAAAAGGTAGAATTAACTCATTGAAAAAGCCGTCCACCAATCACGGGCGGAACAGTGTAAGTTAATACATAGATGAATAGCTTGAAGATTCAGTTTCTAACTTGAGACGATTTCCCGGCGCGTTGAAAGACAATGCTCTCGATAGGTCGGTACGCTTCATCCCACACAACAGGAATGGGGACCCCCGTGTCTGCTCACGAACGAAAAACAAACATTAAAGGCTCGAACAAAGCCATGGGACGAATACCACCAGTGGCGGGCTAATCTGCTAGTACTATCTAAAGAGAAAAAGAACTATAATATGGCTCCTTATTATTAAATACTGCCATTTACTCATTTATGGGATTTTAGTAGTTTTTTATGGTTGATTTTTTGTACAATTTTACATAATATAAACATTGATATTTTGTGTGGGTAAAATGTGTCGTGTGACCTACTACTGGATGGTAACTGGAAAGGGTGAGTTATGGGCCAGGTCACCAGCGCAGGGTACAGTTGGAATTTTCAAACATACAACATCACAGGTGTGCATGATCTATCATTAGTCTGGCCAATGTTGGGACTTGGGAAAGTAAACTATTTTTATTTAATTTGGTTCAGTTGAGACTGACCTCTATATTATACAGTCCTCATACTGCCCATGTCCCACAGCAGGGCTTCCTTCAACGACACACATTTCATCTTGTCTCCAGATTCCTCAGAGAGGCACAGGGAACACGAATTATGTTCGTGGTATATATGGCTGCTACCCATGCCATCAAGGTTATAGTCCCCCGTGTCATGTGGTGCAATCTTGAACCCGCTTCAACCAGGGCGGGTAATAAAAGCATGTAAGCCCGATGAAGCTCCTCTTCTTCATATAGCTTAAATTCACCGTCTGTTGTATCTATACACATGATCTGATGATGCATAGGTCAGTTAGTGGTTGGTACTCAATACTAACAACGGAAATAGCTTTGTTGGAAGTTTTAATCTCCATTTCTATGAGTGGATACATTAGCAGACAATATGGCGATAATATAATTCAGATAATGATTAAATTTGGCCGCCATCTTGGATTTATACTGGAAACAAGGGTTAATATTAATCAGAAACCTGTTTCTAGTTCACTTTCTGAAAGAGCACACCTAACTTGACATAATATAAAACAAGAGGTGGCATCAGAGATGCTGTGTCTCGTTTTCGGTGGCTTACCGCCGGTGGCTACCGCCAATTGGTGTGCATCAGTATCGGTAGACTAATTAATAGGTAAAATCGAAAAATGACTAATTAAGGGCCATAACTCCATCAAATTTGATCGGGCCAGGCTGGTTTTCGAACTCGTCAGAAATATTCTTGGCAAGTATGTCTATTCCAAATTTTAAACAAATCGGAGGACGTTTGTTGAAGTTATCGCGCTAATGAGCTAAAAATTCACGAAAAATGACAAATTAAGGGCCATAACTCTATCAAATTTTATTGGGCCAGGCTGGTTTTCGAACTCGTCCAGGATATTATTGGAAGACACTTATATACCAAATTTCAATCAAATCGGATAACGTTTGTTGAAGTTATCGCGCTAACAAGCTGAAAATTCGTGAAAAATGACTAATTAAGGGCCATAACTCTATCAAATTTTATCGGACCTGGCCGGTTTTCGAACTCGACCGAGATATTCTTGGGAGACACCTATATACCAAATTTCAATCAAATCGGATAACGTTTGTTGAAGTTATCGCGCTAACAAGCTGAAAATTCGTGAAAAATGACTAATTCAGGGCCATAACTCTATAAAATTTTATCGGACCAGGCCGGTTTTCGAACTCATCCGAGATATTCTTGGGAGACACCTATATACCAAATTTCAATCAAATCGGATAACGTTTGTTGAAGTTATCGCGCTAACGAGCTGAAAATTCAAAGGGCCATAACTCTGTAATAAATGTGCGGACGAACCCGATTTTTTGTCTACAGCTTACGTGCAATTTTTTTTTAATCCGTCAATAAACGGTTGAGTTATAAGCAAAACACGCCGCCCGCCCGTTCCAATATGACAAAAATTTGTCGCCAAGTCACTACACTAAATGGAGCAGTCAGTTCGGTACCGTCAAGCCGATTGAAGAAATGGGTCGCAAACATTAATCAGTGAACCTAAATATGGAGTTATCGGTATGAAATACTCAACAAATGACAGAGAACAGATGTTGAGATTCGGAATGCATTTAAAATATGAACTCGGAAGGGTAAATCAAATTTAATTGATAAATAAGAACGTAACTTTAACACATAACATGTATCCCACAGAAACACTTGTCGAAGACATAAAATGGATTGCATCAAGATGCTTACAGCCGCAACCCCAGTGATTATATGTATGGTTTGAAACGTTGCGCCTGACCAGATAGCCGCATGCAATGTCCTCACGCGTCAACAGCGGGTCTGTGAAGCAGCTTAAGAAATTTACACTGGACTCTTCTTTGTTCACATTGAAACAATAAAGAGCGTTCCGTGTAAGTTTTTTCCTGATATGGTAAAAATAAAGAGCGTTATTTTGTTAGCTATGTGAGAACGTTTGAAAGCAGGTGATGGTATTTGACGACTACGTCGAGTGTTTACCGGTGAATAGCATGTCTCAGTCTCAGAAAAACGACGAAAAATCATTTTCGTTGTCTTTTCAGAGACTGAGCTAGTCAAAATTAGCTACGTGAGAACGTTTGAAAGCAGCTGATGGTATTCTAAGATGACGTCGAGTATTCGCCGGTCTATAGCGAGTCAGTCTCTGAAAACAAAGAGACTGAGCGAGTCCGTATACAAAATTAGCGTTTAAAAAGTTAATATGACGCCAGTGTTATATCATACTATATATAACATAATAAGTATTCTTCATTGTATATATTTTGGAACTTCTTTCTGTCTGTTGCAGACCCGAAAACTGCTCGACTGATCCGACTCAAATTTGGTCTACTTTGAAACGGGGAACAACATGGGCGGGTCCAATTTCAGGTTTGAACTTGACCTCGCTCTTAATGGCATGTTTCTAGACCTCGACCGATCCGATCTGAGGCACGAGGGCCGACGACCTACAAGTTTAACCAACCAGCGGTGTTCAACTTCAATGAAATCCGGAAGTTTTGAAAATTCCTCCACTGACACATCTGCTTTCGCCATCGTTCAGGTCCGGCACAACTGGATATTCAGCTTAATAAGCTGAACTTAGCTTATTAAGCCGAATTCAGCTTAAAATTTACTATGGGGAATGGATAAACGGGGTGTTCCGCTCATTTCCGTTGTTGTATGGGCTGAAAATCATTGTCTACTATTTTAAATTCAATTATTTTAGCAATTAATTTTACGATTGTCGCAGATTTCACCACTTTCTGTGTGTTTTTCTGATAAAAAGACACCGAAATCCTCAGACGTTTCACTTCCCAATTATTCGTGGTAACTCTTTTCCTTCAATTGCAGAAGCTCTAATCTGATTGGATGCACATGTTTCTTAAAAATTGGGAATTTTAATCGAAATCTATTAAAGTTTCAGAGAAGTACCAGAGACCGTATGCGTCACTATTTATGATGGACACTCTGATCTTCATCTCACGGAGATCATGTCTTTAAAATCGTTATTTCCAGTTCCCCACGGATATGAACATGTATTTAATCATCACCGTATGTGCCTATGGGTTAAAGTTCACGACTCTCACTCACTGTCATATCCAAGCACGAGGGCGCGAGTTAAGGTGAATGGGTGCTACAGATCGGGAAACACGTTCCGCACGATTTTGTCGATCATGCGGGGTCATTCTCAAGCGGCGTTATAAAAACGACTGCATACAATTCAAGTCGTACATGTTTTTATCTAACTGTCGCCACCAAAGGACTTGCCTCAAAAGTGGACTTGCTTCGAAGAATGAACGTGAGTGTTAATTAATAAAAACTGTGTATTTGCAATACAAGTATTATTCTGACTCGCTTTCAATTCTCATAATTAATGTTAATTAACTTCTCAAAAGCCGATATATTCCCACGTCGAGTCTGATCATCCAGTTTCCATATATAAGGATCGTAATGCGTGGTTCCTCACATTGGGAATTGAAATAGAGTTCTTCTTTACGCTCATTTACTGTCGGTTCCATGGATTGTTCAGACATTCCCGAGGGATGGAGTACAGATGGAATTACACAGTCGGCATTTGGGTACATGTATGGTTCAAGTTAAATTGATTATTTGAGCCATTATTTTGGTGTCATGTCAACTGCGTGACAAATAGAACCATAACCCGGATTGTGTTATGGACTTGTGACCACGAAGGTGACGTTCCTTCAATGATATATTTTGGTAAAACGATTGGTGTAATTAATAGGGTGGCCCCAAGGCATCCGTTCTATACCCCACCATCAATATCCTAAATGGAGGGCGCGATATATTAGAACGGGTGACATGCATGCATGGTTCTTGTGGGGGTGGGGGGACCCTGCATACACTCAATTATCATATGAATATAAAAATGTCTTGTGAACTAATACTAACTACTGTATACATGTTTAGTTGTATCTTCTCAAAGGTCGCCACCAAAGTTGTCGTCATCCGACTGGTCATCCTCAGACGATATCTCAGAGTCCACTATTTGATTGGCATCTGCATGTGTATTTAAAAAAAAATCGATTGTAGTTATCGTAATATTGATAGAAACCTATACGATACATTTCAGTTAAGTAGGTGAAAATGTATGTTGTTGATGAAAGCATCCAATTTCAAACTGTTGCATGTTTAACGTTTGCCCATGCAATAGGGGGTAGTCAACCCCCCCACCCCACCCCACCTAATTGCTCGTAAATGGGACCTGCTCCAGATACAGTTATATCGGAAAGTTGATTGTTCACAATGATTTCCAGTTCACTCTTTTTCTTATTTGCCAAACTAGACGCTTCTCTTATCTCCTCTTCTGTGAATAATATATGTTCATAACCAGGATTGTCCACGATCACTTCAGCTTCCAGAATGTTGTTACAATAAGCATCAAAGTTTTTTTCACACGTTTCGGTTTTGTGACAATTATCGATAGAAATGCTTTGCCCAGATAATGTTGCAAGTGAACACTTTTCTGGATCGAAAAATCGTCTTTCCCGAAGATACTGCCTCCATTTCAACTGTCGTCCTGAATATCGACCACTCTGTGTTGGCCGTCTCCCTCTTGTGTATGGCTTCGATTCCCTACGGCTTCGGCTAGGCTATCTTGCATCTGAAACATAAACGAAAAACACACTATGAACGTCTAATTTTGTTCCACAGGTTCAGGAGATATGCAAGCGAACAGGGTGTGACGCTTTTGTGGAATTCAAAAGCAAGACGCTCAGATGGAACCACTGGGGGACGGAACATTTTGTTCTAAAATGATTTGAAAGACCAAACTGGAGTAGTAGTATTTAATTGATGCATCTATATAGTGCATTACACAGTATAAATTAAGTCCAATGAGCTTCACCCGAATACCCCCTGTCATGGGGCAAATCTTCTCTTATGGGAAGCAATTCAGTCACCAATGAGAGCATCAGGATGAGCATACTGACAATATCAATCAACTACCGACCTGATACTCGATTATCGACTATCAGCATATATGAAATTGAGCGATGTTTTTCATAATGTATTGAATTTTGACGTTTATTGTTAGTCTCCGGTGACCCCAGATGTTGCCGATAGGCCAGATGCACAGACACAGACAGAACCCTCCACATCTACATCTACTCAACCAGATCTTCCACTGTCGACCTTTTCGCCTACTCAACTGACACGTGTTCAATCGAAAATCGTCCAGGTACCACCCGTTGGGATGGGTGTGAACACGTGTCGAATTTGTGGGATTATTCACGAATCTGAGGCTGGCGTGGAGGAACTGGGTGCGTGGATGGGATGTAAAGTCGACGCATGCGATTACTGGGTACATGCCCTATGTATAGGCCTTGTTGGCATAACTACTGATCAAATCCAGGATCTAAAGTATCGGTGCTTTGAGCATATGTTTCTTGGGGATGAGTCTGGTTCTCATCTGCAGACCGTCCAGACGTGCGAAGCAGGTAAGAATTAATATGGTATTTGACTCCAATATTTCAGATTAACTAATTTTAAATTAATTATTTCAACCAAACTAGTTATCAAATCTTTTAGGAACAGAACAAAGGCAGTCTAAAGTGTGCGTTTTTCAGATTGCAGTCAATGCGGGGAACTCTATCAAATTCTCAAATAAATAGCATATGTATAGATTTATTCTTCTTTGCGCTCAGTTACTATTGATCGCAGGTGTGCTTGATAATGCCGATTTCTGTTCTTAAATTTCAGTTCTGTTCTTACATTTCATTATCAGCAAGTCCAAGTACCAACACCACGACGAAGGGGAAGAGAAGGCCACTAACCAAAGCAAAAGGGAAAAAGATTGTCAGTAGCGGAGCAGCAGTAAAGAAAGGGAAGAAGATGGTCCAAACAAAGAAACCAGCTAAAAAAGTTGTTAAAAATTAAACAATGTTTCATGTCTTGCTCATTCAGATATCCTTCCCACTATATTTTCTTGGATTGTAACGAAAATGTTTTCATGTACTTGTTGAGGGAAAAGTTTATCTAAATTGTTCAGTGTACACGGTTTTGGTGCTTTTGTGTACCCGAAACAGATTTAGTGCAACTTTCGCTCAACAAGTCAATCAGCGTTTGTTTTCTGTGCAGAATAATTTAATGGAAACGGGTTCTGAACAACCTGATATTGTACTTACAATGATAAATTGGTCCACGTTCCGACACACCCGTAACCATCGTTTTTCGTTCGGCAGGCCTGGTGGCAGGAACATTTTTGTCCGTCTATTTTTCGCTTCCAATATAAAGTCACCGCCTTCTCCTTGGCTTTTATTTCCGGATGGAGATATGGAAATATTATATTTTACAAATTAAGAAACTTTGGCTGGCATCTGAACAAATATCATGCTTTCTCTAAACAAGAGTTCTTTATACAGATGCATATTGGCTCCATGGCAAAATGTTGTTAAAATGACTTTGCCCATTTCCATTGCTTCGAAATTGTTCCTTCGAACACCTGCCCGGAATACGTCCAGTGCGAACAGATATGTATATGTTATCTCAAAAAAAAAATTCACCACACTATTCGGGCACTTTTCCAACCAGTCATAGAAACCACTTTCATTTACAGTGCCACCCTTCCTTTTTATTTTCCCACAGTAATCAACCAATAGTTCGTCCGCCATTGATTGCAAAAGAATTTGTAAGATCTGCCACGACTTGTGATGGTTCTTTGCTTTTTTAACTGATAGTTGAGCTTTCGGACTGCGAAATCCCAGGAATAATGCTAAGTCTTTCAATATGATTTCCCACAGAATTTTAAAAAAAACATTTCACAAAATTGATTTATATGTGGCCTAGTCCAGGTATTAAGAAGTTTGTGTCCGCATTCATTTCATTTCTTGACAGGAGCCTGCTACCCAGAATATATGGCGAGCCATCACACCCGAAAATCGACCACTGTCTCTCTCCTTGAGTAACAATATCATTTTGTAATTTTGTTAGAACTTCCGCCACTGCCTTATAACTGCATGGGTTCAGGAAATAAGGTTCTCCCAATTTTATTTCCGGAGGTTCGGTTGGATGATTAGACTCAACGTGGGAATACGGATCTGTTTTTGGTGTTAATTCTTTTTTGAATTGAATCCAGTCACATAAAGTTTTTCCAGTAAATTTTTGATCATTGAAAACTTTAATTAATCTGTCGCTGAGAAATTGTGATCGTTTTTTTCTAAAAAGTATTTTAATTTTTTGACGATACTCTTTTCCCTTTTTCAACATGTTCCTCCTCTATCCGATAACTGAGCCATACTGACGGTGACAAAATAACGTTCATCTGAATTTCTGAGTCTTTGGAATAAACGAACATTACATTTGTTATTACATTCGATTCACATTTGGAATCAACATTAACTCGCCATCGTTTTGATATCACTTGGTTATTATCAAAGAAAGTCACCATGTCTTTGTGTTTATCGCAGGGAATTGGTTCACATGATTGTTTATCAATCCACGATCGAACTGTTGAATATGATGGTGCCGATGACAGTGATCAGTATATGCTTGCCACCGTTTTGGATCCACTAACGAAATATGCTACTAGGCTTGCCATGAAACTTAAACATCCAATAAATTGCAAATTGACAAGAAAATAAGCCTGTTCGATAAATATACATATGGCATTTTGTCTTTTTTTTGTCAACTGCTGGGCCACAAAGTCCTTTGGCGAATCCCAATAATACACTATTCCTATTTTCTGTCCATTCTAAAGGATCAAATTTTGATGATTGGTAACATTGTTTATATTCACATTTTCCCCCATCATTGACAATTGATAGTCTCTGGCTTTCGGCTAAAGCGTGAGAAAGTTGTTGTAGATGTGTTGCAGAAAAATAATTATTAGCAATTTTGTTACATATTTGAGACATTTCTGTTTCACGTTGATCAAGGAATAACTCACTTTCAGTACTAATATCCAAACCTCGTGAGTGGCAAATGCTGCATATAGCCTTTCCAGAAGTTCTATTTGGAAACAGCCCCTCTTTAATAAGTGCATCCAATGCTCCCTTTCTATGTTTTTTCCACGCTAATTTCCATAAGTCGAATTTGAGGTCCAGGACCCATTCCTCATGTTTAGCACACCCACAAGTAGCCATGGCGGATGGCGACGTTGAACTGCCACGTGTATTGAACTACCCACCCTATACATGAGGACTTATTTCAAAGTCACGGTTTCTACCCCGTTCTGGGCCGGTACATTTGATCCCGGGGTAGAATAACACAAATAGACTGTGATCGTGTACATAGTTTTACTACTATTCAACTTGAACTACATGTGCCTGGCATACCCATGCCACCTTCAACATTTCATAACCATGTGCTCCACGAGTTATGGATCAAATTCATTATAATATGGGGAGATCCAAACTGCGTGGTATGTTTTTCGTTAAATAACTCTCAACACCATGGGAAATACACCCATTGTGAAATAGTACAACCCTTCTCTGCATGGCAATGCTACATACATGTATCACTCCATGCCGAAAGTGTTCTCTGACCTAATTGAGTCATTATTTTGACATCTACAGTCGTGAACTTTAACCCATAGGCACACACGGTGATGATTAAATACATGTTCATATCCGTGGGGAACTGGAAATAACGATGTTAAAGACATGATCTCCGTGAGATGAAGATCAGAGTGTCCATCATAAATAGTGACGCATACGGTCTCTCGTACTTCTCTGAAACTTTAATAGATTTCGATTAAAACTCCCAATTTTTAAGAAACACGTGCATCCAATCAGATTAGAGCTTCTGAAATTGAAGGAAAAGAGTTACCACGAATAGTTGGGAAGTGAAACGTCTGAGGATTTCGGTGTCTTTTTTATCAGAAACACACACAGAAAGTGGTGAAATCTGCGACAATCGTAAAATTAATTGCTAAAATAATTGAATTTAAAATAGTAGACAATGATTTGCAGCCCAAACAACAACGTAGTTGGCTATGAAATTGCTTGAGGCTGCCGACTTGACTCGATTTAGAATGCGGAAATGAGCGGAACACCCCGTTTATCCATTCCCCATAGTAAATTTTAAGCTGAATTCGGCTTAATAAGCTAAGTTCAGCTTATTAAGCTGAATATCCAGTTGTGTCGGACCTGTCGTTTCCCGCTTGTGGTTGTTTGACCATCTTTCACGAAAGAGTCGTATTGGAGAAATTTAACATCGCCATGTACCGAGATGTCCAGTGCAGCGATGACGGGGTATGTGGAGTATGATATGGTAGCCAGTTGATTCGGACAGGCCTGTCCGATGTAAAGTGAATCATTGAACTGACGAAATTATTGGATCTTGTATATCCATGAGTCAACAGAGACATTCATTCTCTAGTATTCTGATTAGGGGAGAGCGGGGCATCTTGGAACGTTTTTTATTCAATCACACATACAGGGAAATGTGAGCATGGGCCCCGTCCTTTTTTCAACTATTATTATAAAGTATATCAAAGACTTGAAATATGGAATATCGTTATGTATGATCTATTTCGCCTTTACAAAGAAAGAGTCGAAAATAAATTCGTTCCAACATGCCCCGGGTTGTTTGAACCCAGGGGCAAATTGGAACATATACCGGGGTACCGGTATGTCAGAACACTGATCATGTATATGAAATCTGTGTATAATAGAGGTAAAACTACTAATATATTGCAAAAACTATATTAAATTGCTAGTATAAAACATAATATCTGAGTCCGGGAAATTAAGTATGTTCGAGAAATCGTCATCATTGGAAATGGCATCAAATCCAATGAAAACGTCGTTTCACATACAGGAGGGGCGTAGCAGGGCAACATGTGGAGGGGGGTTTTAGTGCTATCGATACAAACCTCCCCATTTGCCACACAAATGATAATTCATCAACGAAACGTATTATAATCATATGTAGGACATGGTTGCAAGCAACTGAGATGCATCCATCCTTAATTCCATCTCATTTTTTCCATAATGGGATAGTTATACTAGCTCAATGCATAATTTTGATGGGGTTTTCCCCGTCAGTCACACTATGGGGACCCAATGGGGTGTTCCAACATGCCCCTAAACTTGGAAAAGGGGTCGATCTTGGAAAGAATTTTTTTTTATTTATAAATTTGTGTGTGTTATTTGTGCATACAAGAGTATTTTTCATAAATAAGTGTCATTTGTAGATGCGGTTTTATTTTTTTAACAAGAGAGGTGGGGTATTTATCCCACGTTTGGGTATTTCAGCATACCCCACGTTCCAATATGCCCCGGTCTCCCCTAATGGAAAGAATGTTTGCTTCTGGCATCTCTGAGAGAATTTTGTGCGACAAAATTTCGGAAGAAAGCCTACCGGCGACCGACAAAATTGCCAACTGTTGGAACAAATAGCCACACGTTTAATATCCAACTTGGCACGTCCCGTTATCGTCGGTCCGTAAAGCGTATCGACATGTTTTGATTCTGGCATCGCCCCGGGATGTGACGTCACTACGTGTGAATTGAGGCTTCAAACTACCACTTTAGACAGACAGGACTCGGTGTTACCTCTACACTTTGTATATTGTATAATGTAATTTCGGAAGAATGTTTCGTATGTCGATAATTACAGAACAATCTTATATACGGACTCGCTTAGTCTCTTTGAAAAGCCGACGAAAATGATTTCCATCGGCTTCTCAAAAAGCTTAGGTCACGCTATTAATCGGAAAATACTCGACATTGTCGTCACAAATCATCACCTGCTTTCAAATGTTCTCACACAGCTAACAAAATAGCGCTCTTTATTTTTACCATATCAGGAAAAGACTTACATGAAACGCTCTTTATTATTTCAATTTGAACTAAGAAAAGTCCAGTTTTTCTTTCTCAAGCCGCGTTCACAGACCTTGCGGTTGACCCAATCAGCTATTGGGTTAGGTTATCGGGGTTGCGGCTGTAAGCATCTTGATTCGATCGATACTATACCTTCAATAAGTGTTTCGTGGGACACATGTTACGTGTTAAAGTAGTTAACTTACGTCCATGTGTAACGCTTGAATTCAATTTCCCCTTCCGAGTTGACTGTACCGTACTGCTCCATTACCACGATTACAATAATGTGCTGAATGAGTTATGGTAACCAATTTATCCACAATGTGTGTCTCTTAGACAGAGCTGAATGGTCAATAAACAAGCCATCGCTGACAGGATAAACTGGAATGATATAGTTAGTGTCTAAAATCTAATTAATTAATTTTCAGCATATGTTAATAATAGTAATTTACACAACAATATGTTTGGTCCACTTACCCCTAAAGAAGCGGACATACAATACAACTACGCATGCCATGGTTATACGTTTAACGATGGGGGACTTATATAAACTTGATGGCATGACTATCGGCTATATTTGCCACCAAAAAATTGGTATGTTCCCTGGGCATCTCTCGTGCGACGAAATGTTGGTCATAGAAGGAAGCGCTGTGGGGTCAAGGGCAGTATGAGGACCACACTATAAGAATATCGGTCTCAGTGAACCAAATTAAAGAAAAAAAGGTTTGAAAATTCCAACTCGATTGGGCTGGTGACCACGTTAGAAAATGCCCGGCTCTGCATACACGTCTGTCACGTACGGTAAAGCGCCGTAATTCATAATCCCAAAGAAACTTATCCGCACGAAAACTAGGTGCTTCGTTGTGTATTTACCGGCACCGTAAATATTTGAGTGATTTTTTTTTGGACAACATTGCAATTCTAAAATTTGCAGAATTAATAAGTTCACACAATAATCCAATCATTTTGAGGGAGTTTCTTTTGTGTCAAAATGTTGAGTTAATTTTTTAATTGCATGATATAACACCAAACTCCCATATAATAGCGAACAATAAAGCAGTTTGTATTTCAGTCCAATATAAACTGATATTAAACTTCAGGCTGGTCACCAAATCATTTTGATTAATCTATTCATGATCCATCTTTATATAAACTTCACCTTTCAAAATTGGGTATGTTAAAGTAGCTCCAATTAAATTATGTTTATAGTTTCAAATATTGTATCACAACATATATTAAAAAGAAATTCCATACCTATTTTGCAAAAACAAAATACATTTTGAAATATCAGGAAATTTTGGCAAAACATGCATCTGGCCATTAACCCACTCTTTCTAGTTATGGGCCAGTAACAGGTCCCATGACAAATTTTCATTATCAAAAGATCAATGAAATTAGATATACTAAGTTTATGTTCTGTAAAATGGTACTAAAAGCAACCACCAAAAAACTACTAAAACCCCATACATGAGTAAATTGCAGTATTTAATGATTATAGTCAGGAACCATATTATGGCAAACAGATATTTTTCTCGTTAATTAGTACTAGCATATATTCAATCTCTCATCTCTCCCACACTACTATGTATTGTCATATTGTGTATATGTACATCCATAACACAAGGGCATCCTGGTGTGTTCCATTTTCAACTCTACAGCTATTTGTCCTTGTTTAAATATTTCAGTCAATGATTATCAGATCTCAATGTTCACGGGGTCTCAGCTGCCACGTGAGAAGTGGTTCGTATTCGATTTTGGACACGGCGCGCATTCGCCAATGTCACGGTTCGTTTCAGATCGAGAAAATAGGTAATCACAGATAAGTCGCATTTTGGACAGACGAAGGTGAGACTAATCTACATTTGATGCTTTGGTTATTTTTCAAATGACTCAATGCTATCGATCCAATAGTTTATTTGATGTTTTAGCTGAAAACTGTGTACTTGTTGTCATATGTTCAAGACAGCGATCACCCAATGCATTTTCAATGGAAACTTGTCCGACTAATTACATTTAATACACACCAACCGCGTCTGTTTTTTCGATTGTACGACCAGTTCCGATAACTCCTCACTCTCAAACCACCCACCGTGGTCACAATACACGGCTATTGAAATGAGTCGAAAATGCTACGGTGCCCCTCTGATCGCATGTTATCATTTATGTTCGCATCCGATCAAATGCCCCAGTTCCGATCCGATGCCTTGACATTTAACTGCATATTTTGCAGCAGTAAACAGGCATTTCGACATATTTCCTATTGCTAGTTGTGGTACAGTACGAGTTACACCACAAATGCTGGAGTCATGTCCCTTGGTGTAGTGCCAAATCGAAATTTTCTGTATATTACCCTTTCATGTTTGGCAGGGGCTATCCTTTTTATTGAAAACAAAAACAATTTCTTCGGATTGGTGAGAAGAAAATGCATAGTCCAAAGCCCCATCTGCAGATTCGCTCTTGTGTTGGCTATAGGAGCACCTGAAATTGCTCTGAAAAATAAAATAATACAGGGAATTGGTATATGAGAGGTATGTGTCATTTTAACAAGCTAAAAATAGTTTAACATTACCCACAGGAACGTGCATATAACTAAATTGTAAAACTACATAACTCGAAATATGCTTGATACACAACTGAAGAAATCACAAGTTATTACCCCTTCCTGGTCTTCCCATTCATGTTGGTCCATGCATGAAACTTATAAAACAATGTTCTAACCACACAAGCCATAATTACGGTTATATTCTGGACACGAAGAGGCTTGAGATCACATTACCAATACATGTGCCAACAAGAGCACACCGTCGGGGCGTGGCATAATACGCCCGTTTCTGAAGTATAGTGGGGGTGTAGACAGAACCTATATTTGAATTTGATATGTATACCAAATTTGGTTCAGTTCACTCGATTCACCCGGAAACCAAAATCGGACGGACGGACAACCCATTTACATAATACGACCGATTTGTTCTAACGGGCGTATCAAAATATTCATAAACTCGGCATACAAGAGCTATAGTATATATACGAACAATTAAAGTATAAAGTGTCATAAAGTATCCGCTTAGGAACAAATGTGTCCACAATTGATCGGAATATATATTTATTACTCAGGTATGGCTCATTTTGAAACATTCCACATGATTCCGATACGTGTTGCCCCATTTCGGCTGCCAGAGCTATTCAAAACGCGCACTGGGGCCTATCACAGTTTGCAGAATGCGAACCTTAGCATCATAAAATGCGCACTGGGCATGCTTGACTTGCAACTAAAAGATACACATGGTGCGATACTTTGATATATTTGACATTTCATAACGCGTTGGGACAAGCAGAACTCGTCTCTTTGAAATATTAGCAAACATCAGCTAATAAAGTGTGCTTTTTGTAGTAAATATAGCATTTAAAAACAGACACTGGGAATATAGCTACCAAATCCTACTGATCGGTTCGATATTTCGAAGTTTGGCCGACGAATATTGGTCCAGTGAATGGTTTGTATTCTAATAAATATTTGAGGAAAGTTTGTGTCTGTGTGGCCGCGATGGACTCGACGAAACTTGGTACGGGCACGTAGTATTACATGAGGACCAACATAGGCCCATCCATTTGTCCGTGCGGCGTGACCTTCGCCTTCAAACCGGTGACCTTCAACCTATATCTCGGCTCCTGCAGGGGCCGATTTGGACCAAATTTGGTATGCGGGGGCAGTGTAAGGCGCCGACCGATTTCGTCACGCCCGGATGTCCGTGCGGCGTGACCTTTACCTTTCAAATGACCTTGAAACCGTATCTCAGGATCCGCTGGGGCGATTTCCCCCATTTTTGGGGTGTTGGAAATTTGGTGGAAACGGGTAGTATGAGGCGCTGAGCAATTTCGTCACCCCCGGATGCCCGTGCGGCCTGACCTTGACTCTCTATCTCAGGATCCGATGGGACGATCGGGATGAAATTTCGTAGGTAGGGATGATTCGGGTAGCCAAACATTTTCAACGGGTAGCGCCGTGACCTTTCAAATGACCTTGAATCTGTATATCGGTATCCGCTGGGCCGATTTCCACCATTTTTGGGGTGTTGGTGTAAAAAAAAAAACACAACGACTCTCTTCGTCAGGACGGGTACCCAGCTAGTGTTATATATAGCAACAACTATCGATGAACGCTCACACATATATTATATCCTTGATAACGATAGAGATACTTACCATTTTCTGCAACGTGTCGTCCATTTGTTGTCAAATTGCAGGCGCGCACAATGACATTGGCGAATGCGCACCGTGTCCAAAACTGAATGCGAACCACTTCTCACGTGGCAGCTGAGACCTATAGTGTCTTTGCAATTAAAAGTGTATTTTGCAATTAACTCTATGGTTGCAAATATCTGTTTATCAACTTTATGCTTTAGACAATAAATATAGGCATCCCCTCCGCGTATTTGTTTCTCACATTCATTTAAAAAAAATACAGCATTTAACCCTTTCCTTACCACATCATGTTCAACAAAATAACCACGTTGAACTTATTATCGGAACATTTCCCATGAATTAATGCTTCAGTACTTGTATTATCTGCATTATATATATATATATATCTCCATTCAAATGCCTGCTGATTTAACCACTCAGTATAGAAATGTAGTTTTGAACTTCCAACATCACTATTTATAATTCCTTTATAAATTAAGTACCAACCACTAGTTTACATATGCATCCTCATATCATGGGTATAGATCCAGCATACAGTGAATTCAAGCTGGAGGAGATGAGCTGTGTGTGCCTTGTATGTTGCATTACCCCATTGGTGAAGCGGGTTGGAGATAGCACCATATGGCAAGGGCCACACACGAACTGATATTGGGTCAAACATTTGAGAATTCGACACCATAAGCTGCATACGAATGTTCACCGACTAGTTTATATTTTAGTGACGGGGACTCTTAAGCTTGATGGCATGGATATCAGCCATCTGTACCACCAAAAACATTGTTTGCTCCCTGGGCATCTCGAACCAGTAAAAGAGGAAAGGTCTGTCGTAAAGGGGAGCACTTTGGGGGTCTTGGACAGTATGAGGATTGTATACTCTAAATCAGTTTAGGCATGAACATTCTAACTGGACATTGGACTGGTGACCACGTTGGGAAATGGCCTCCTCTTCATACACATGTGTGTCACATAAGTTAAAGCGCCGTAATTCATAATCTCAAAGAAACTTGTCCGCTTGCCAAATAGGTGGTGTTTCAATGTCGAATCAATAATTTCTCATAATCCAATCATCTTGAGGGAGTTTAGTTTGTGTCATAATGTTGAGTTAATTTTTTAATTGTACGATATAACACCAGATTCCCATGATACAGTGAACAGTAAAGCAGTTTATATTCCAGTCCAATAAAAACAAATATTAAATGTCAGGTTGGTCGCCAACTCATTTTTTATTAATCAGTTCATGATCCATGTATATAAAAATATGTCAAAAACTTATATTGTACAGTAGTTCCAATTAAATTGGTTAATTGCTTCAAACACTTCATCACAATAATAGCAAAACGAAATTCCAATCATATTTTGTAAAAAGCAGTTTATATTCCAGTCCAATAAAACAAATATTAAATGTCAGGGTGGTCGCCAACTCAGTTTTGATTGATCAGTTCATGACCCATGTACAAAAACCATTCAAAACCTTATATTTTACAACAGTTCCAATATTATTGGGTTAACACGTTGAGTGCCACTACGAGTTATCTCGTAGTGGTTTCCATGTCGTGTAACTGACAAATGGAAGCAGTGGAATAGGTCGATACACCACGAAAACCCGCATCGGGACATCAGAACAGTGCTTTTATCAAATAAATAGTGTGGCTCTCCTTCCATTGTTCAACAGAATGAGCACCATCAGCACATCAGCACATCGAACTGTTCTGCATGTATGTACGGATAAATAGTTTTGTGCAGCATAGAGGTTTAGTGTAAAGGGTAACTTATTTACAGACGGATAGATTATATGGAATCGTTACATGTAGCACACTCCTGAATGTACAGGGATCTATTTGGCTACTATTGCATGGTTACTTTAATTTTGTGCTAACAATTCTTCCTACACTATTATTTTGGGCTGTACTTTGGCACCCTATAGCATAGTCCTAAATCAGGCTAAATGGTAGATAACTTACAATGCCCGATACAACAGAATATGCATGCTCGTAAAGATGCATGCTCGTAGTCATTACTGCATGGACGAAATAAACTCATCCTCACAGGAAACAAGTTTACCCGATTCCACGACGGATTCACCGTGTGTAGCAATGCATGCTCATACAAGTATAATTTGCTCCAGCGTGCATCAGCCATAATATAACTATATAACGAGCTATAACCACCACAAGGACACACGCACCTCCATACATATGCTTACCACCAAAATAACTTGTTTGTGTTACATTCTGCTTCATATTTGTTGCTCAAACGTGTCCAGTTGTGTCTACGAGATAACTCGTAGTTGGCACTGGTGGTGGGAATACCCAAATTCCTTCCGCCATTGCCGGCTACGAGTTATCTCGTAGTACTATCAATCGCCGTTTCTGTCATCTAAAGTCGCGACGTCATCCAATTCTTGTTTCATTGAAGCCAAATTATGGTCTACTAGAGGTATATATCTTGCCACGATTTGGCAAACTGGCGAGATTACTAATTGATTTCCGGCACTCAACGTGTTAATAGTTTTAAATACTTCAACACAATAATAGCAAAAAAGAGATTCCATACATATTTTGTAAAACAAAATCCATCTGGAAATAACAGGAATACTTACTTTACGTTCTAAGTTTAATGTAAAATGGTACTAAAAGCAACCATAAAAAACTACTTAAATCCCATACATGAGTGCATGGCAGTATTTAATATTTTTCTTAAGTTAGCACTAGCATATATTCCCTCTCTCCAACTACTGTGTGTTGTTAGTTTTTGTCCATGGACATCAGTAACACGGGCATTCATGTGTTAAATGTTTTAACTCCTTGTTTAAATATTTCAATTAATGATTATTAGATCTCAATGTTGATCATCACATCTCAAGTGTAGATCTTTGCAATCGAAATTATTTTTAAAATAACCAATAACTCTATTGTTACAGATATCTGTTTATCACATAATTTGGCCATAAAAGCAGTTTCATAATTATCGGTAATAGACACGTTTAATATCAGCGCGTGCGATGACGTCACGGCGTTCTTCAAATAACTTGCGATCGCTGTAGTTTATGATTGTTGTTTTCGATGAATATTTCGCGTTGCTTCGGGTTTATTTGATCATGTGATAAAAGGTATCTCACACTCGTCCTATTTTATACGTAATTTATCAACCTCGTCCTCTAAATTCTATTTGAGCCTCGGTAAACCTCTGCTCAAATCGAATTTAGTGAACTCGGTTGATAAATTCCGTATAAAATAGTAACTCATGTGAGATCCTCTATTTATCAACTTTTTGTGAATTGATAGACGATACATATATAGGCATCCCCTCCCTTCATTTGATTCTGACATTCATTTAACAAACATGCCAGCATTTAGCCCTTTCCATACTAAATAAATAAATTTATACGTTCAACAAAATAACCACGGTGAACTTATTATCTGAACATTTCCCACGAATTAATACTTCAGTACTTGTAGTATCTGAATTATAGTATCATCATATAATAGTCTGCTAATTTATCCATTCAGTATAGAAAGGGAGTTTAGAACTTCCATCATAACTAATTATATTTCCATTGTAAATTGAGCACCAACCACTATTTGACGTACGCATCCCCAACATCATGGGTACATATTCAGACAGTGAATTTAAACTATCTGGAAAAGAGGAGCTGTATCTCGCTTACCTTGGTTTATTACTCATATTGGTTGAATCGGGTTGGTAATTGCGCCATATGGCAAGGGCCACAAAAGAACCGATATGGGGTGCTAAATATAACAATCCGACACCATAGTCTGCAGCTCTATGTTCATCGACTAGTTTACATTTTAATGATGGGGGACTAAAACCTTGATGAAATGGATGTCTGCCATCTTTTCCACCAAAAACTTTGTGATTTCCCAGGGCACCTCTCGTTATATGAACCTGGAACCAATAAAATACGAAATGCCTGTTTATCAACTTAAGGCTTTAACAGCACAGCCACGGTGTCATGATCCATGTATACATAAACTGCACCTTTCAAAAACGTGTACTTTACAGTATTTCAATTAAATTGGGTTAAGAGTAACTCATCACAATAATAGCAAAAAGAAATACGATACATATCTTGTAAAATAAAATCGAATTAGAAATATCAGGAAAACTTACTTTACGTTCTAAGTTTAATGTAAAATGGTACTAAAATCAACCATCAACAACTACTTAAATCTCACACATGAGTACATGTCAGTTTTTAATAATGATAGTTAATCAGGAACCATATTATGGCAAATAGATATTTTCTCTTTAATTAGGACTAGCGTCTACTCCCACTACTATATGTTATAAGAGTTCAGATGTACATCCATAACACAAAGGTATTTCGATGTGTTCAATTTGCAACCCTACAGCTGTTGGGTCTTTATTTAAATGTTTCAGTCAATAATTATCAGATCTCAATGCTGGCCAGGTTTGGGGCGATTACATACCAATGTAATCGATTACGATTACAATTACTTTTGATTTACATGATTACATTTTTTCCAATGTAATCGATTACGATTACAATTACTTTAGTAAATGTAATCGATTACTTTTTGATTACATGTGATTACAATTGTTGGTTTCCAACCATTTTGATCGCATAGGAATAAATAATGAAATAATTCAAATTAGCATGTCTAATATGATTGAATAAAGACATCACTGCATAACATGGAAACAAGAAACGACTGAAACAATAGAAAGATGCAAGCAAAAAACATTAAAACCTTTTTTTTACATTTACATGTTTTGGAAAGGTTTCATCATGAAGTTATGCACCAACTTATTGGGAATACATTATGTATTATTTGTATTTATTTATGTAAATAATTTTTAATATATTTTTAATTTTCTTACATGCATTCAAACGAACGCATAATATTTATGAAAATATCACCAGAAACAATTATAAAATATTTGCATGTTCTGTTAGATTCAACACCCAACACAATGAAGATAACATTAAGATTTATTTGATGACCATCCGTTGTTAATCCTGATGAGGATTAAATTAGGCTTAACTCCATGGGTGCAGTAAATGACAAACCAGCTAATTAGGTCTACCGATGTACTTCACACCTTCTTTGTTCAGTTAATTAGCCCTATTGTACGAGTGTGACTTTACAGCCATTGTCTGCAGCAATCCCAATTCAATTTAATCTTAATTGAAGTTGGCTGCCCTATTTATTCATATTAGAACATTTCATTTGTCTGTATCACAAGTTTATTGCTATTCATGCTTATTCAACAATTGTGTGTTGTCATCTGTGTCCACTGCCAGAATGTACATACACACTACCACTAACATAAGACATGACAAAATTGTATTAACTTTCTAATATGTTGTATGTATCTTTGTACACTCCATAGTACCACAGTATGAGACTATGAGTATCCAATAGCCATCCATATGGATATTTTAGTAAAAGTATTCAAAAAGTAATCAACATGTAATCATGATTACAGGTACATTTGAAAGTAATCGATTACGATTACGATTACTTGTAATCAAGAAATGTCATGATTACTGATTACAGATGATTACTCAAAATTTTATAATCGATTACTTTGATTATAATTACTGATTACGATTACCCCAACCCTGGCCATCATATCTGGAGTGTAGATCTGCGACCAAAAGGTGGATTTTGAGAATAACCAATAACTCTTTTTATCAACTATGCTTTGACAACACAGGCATGGTGTCAATTAAACCCATTTCTCCCATGACATGTCCCTTTTCCAGGGTAGTGGAGGTGTGTGTGATGTGAAATATTATGGAATGAATGTACAGTTTATACTAATAGAGCTACTATATGCTACACCATGCTACGCAATACATTTAGGCATTCACTTCCGTCGTTTGTTTCTGACATTCATTTAACAAATATCCCAGCAATTAACTCGATCCATACTAAATATATATATTTATAGCTTTAAATAAATGGTCTTGTTGAACTTATTATCTGAACATTTCCCATGAATTATTATTTCAATAACTTGTCCACTCAGTATAGGAATTTAGAACTTCTAACATGACTAATTATATTTCCATTGTAAATTGAGTAACGAACACGCTTTGACCTATGCATCCCCATACCATGGGTATAGATATACCCATTAGTCAGTGAATTTACGCTAGCTTGAGAAGACGAGCTGTATGTGTCTTACATTCTGTATTAGCAACCCTGGTTGATGTGGGTTGGAGGTTGCACCATATGGCAAGGGCCACAAACGTACCAATATTGGGTCATAAATATAACAATTCGAAACCAAAAGCTGCAGACCGATGTTCTGGAAAGACAAGACGAAATGTATGTCGTAGAAGGAAGAACTGAGGGTCATGGACAGGACGAGGGCTGTATACTCTAAAGGTTTGAGCTTTAATTAAGAAAATTAAGAACAATATTTTTCTTCCCCCTAATCCCAACATTGGCCACAATAATAATAGATCATGATCAAATTTGAGAATAAATATAGCCGTTCCCTCTCTTCATTTGTTTCTGACATTCTTATAGCGAACATGCTAGCATTTAATAACCCTTTACATGCACAATAAAATAAATTTATAAATACAACAAAATGACGATGTTAATATCCGAGCGTGTCCAATGATTAATACTTCAGCACTTGTATTATCTGTATTATATTATCGCCATACCGTTTTCTGCTAATTTATCAACTCAACTAATTGTATTTTCAGTGTAAGCTGAGTTTCAACCACTATTTAACCTATGCATCCTCATACCATGGGTACAGATCAAGAAGACAGTGAATTTAAGCTATCTGAATACGAGGAGCTGTATGTGGTTTACTGTGGGAGGCCAAATTCACATTTAATATTGAATTGAGCCTTAAGCGCAAACAATTTCGTTAATCATAATTTACGCTTAAGCGCAATGATTAAGTTATCCATATAAGTCAGTACTTTATAAAATATTATAGCCTTGTTCTAATTTATAAAATATTATAGCCTTGTTCTAATATTTTACCGGATTTCGACAGTAATCAGTTGAAATTACTCTTGCATTTTACAAACTCGGTAATTTTACTTCCGGGTACGTTCTGCTATGTTCGTGAACATTACGATAATTTCCTGACACCTGTCTTAAATTTTCACACTTCTCATTTAAATATCATTAAATATAACATATATTTAGTCATTACCATTTTCTACTGATAAAATAGTAGTTCATACACATTCATGCTCTTCGTCATTTCACAATTCGTATGCATTGATTCATATTTGTTGAAAGTTTCCGATAATATTTTCATCCATTCACAAATTCGTGAAGCATAGTCCATGACAGCGGTATCTAATGTGTCTTCGATCCATGTTTATTATTGTATATCAGAGAAACTATATGAAACGTATCTTGAAAGAGATCGATAATCGTTCATTAAGACTCGGTCACGCATCAGCATACTGTTCAATACAGGTACGTATTCATTGGGTTTACAATGAACAGAAAAGTATATGGTGTCAACAAATACTAATGTGATTCAGATTTTGAGTCGCCATCAAAAGAGAAAATTTTGGAAGACAAAAACAAATAGATTCAACTTGGTGCACTCTAGACTCTTGAAAAACGTCGCATTTGATAATATTTGTCAATATGCATGGCAAGCACCGCCAACCATTCTTCTGATTTTGTTCAACTCATTGTCCTTTTTTTACTAGTACCAGCGGTTTGTTCCACGGATAAGTACATGTCCAGTCAATTACAAACAAAGCCCGGCCCAAGACAATAGTTCACTTAAATGAATACTTGGGACAGACACGATGAGGAAAGTAAATATATGGCGAACGTACAATGTTGCTGGATTTTCATGCATCGAGTGCAAGATATTATGGGTGAATTTCATTGACAATGAATCTAGTATTTTACATTAGCCTTGCACGAAATATACCAACTGATCTGTATTCAGACATATGCATACTTGTGTCGTACCGTTTCGTGTAACCCCGAAGCACACGCCCTTCCTGATGACAAAACAAGGAGGATGTGGTGAGACATTTTACCATCAGGAGGACATCTTCGTTGTGGTTATGTTTCCGTTTGGCATTGTACCTGCCCTCGGTGTCAGCGAAATCGTTGAATAGTTGATTTAGCTGTTGACTGACATTCCCGACTAACGCTCCATGTCACGCAACCGTCTCGGGCGTCTGCTGTCCCTTTGTCCTAAAAATGTTACAGAATTTAAGAAGGTGCACAATGTATGCTACTGTACTATATACAAGAAACCGATAGCCAGAAAAGGTAACACAATTAAGATCCTACTATTATGTATATATATAATATACTGGTTTCATGAATATAGCACTTCATTTAAAGGCACGTGTGGCCTTAGTAGTCGAAAATATTCATATTTGTTCCAATCGCCGTAAACAGAAAAACATTAAAACGCAAACAGTTTCGTTCATATATACCATGACCATCGCGTAAACAGCATGTTATCATAAAGACCTACTATATTTTACCTAAGCAAGAGCCTGGTTGTGTTACAGAAGACAGCACAATGCTACTGGCTAATCACACACAAATGGCATAAACGCTCTTTATTAGTTCCATATCAGGAATTCACCAACAAAGCGCTCTTTATGTTTACCATCATAATATAAACAAACACCAGAAAAGTAACTTTTTGTGCTTTTGTTTACATAACAATGGTCAAATATATGACAATAACATACTGTTTATGCGATATTTCTTATTTGTATACGGACAAAGTCTGTCTACATTTTGATGTTCTTTCTGTTTGTGGTGGTTTTTGACGGGTGGAAATATTTTCACAGGATACCCACCGCCAAGGCCAACCGTACCTTTAAATTAAAGTATTAAAACAATTAATCCTTCAAATTATAAAAACTGCGGCTTATCACTGAATATTTTCATTCACCACTACAGAAAGCCACTAAATTCGGGTAAAAAAAAACTACACATCGGATTAAATACACGGCCGGTACTTCGAAATACGACATTTAGTCTACATTCCAACTGAGACATACTTTATTAGCAAGGCTAGCTGTTGTATTATGCACTGCCTTCCCACAATAACATCTTCAATAGTGCCCCAGCCATTGTTCACAGCTAAATATCGATACAAATTAACGTTGTTATAACAGTTACATTATTTAACAATACATTCGCGAATACATACATCCTGTACGTCATATAGCGAGTACGTTATTAATCAAAGTTGCCCCATAGCCCATGTTCTTAGTATGTAAAAACAGAAGTGCTTTAGAAAAAAAACTGTATTTGAGGTAAGAAGGTCGATAGAGAGTTTGTTAGGACAGGCAATATTTGTACACAGAAAACATACTGCATTATTGAGTATGAATCTATTTCGGGGAGCCAACCATTTATACCTGTAGAAAGTAAGAGATTACTATATGGTGTGTCGTTACAACAAGGGACCACAAACACCACACATTCTCATAGTATTTGGTCAGGAAACCTTCCAGCAATATTGAGCTAATATAACAACATATCCCCCCAATAAATACGCACATAACCCACCTATAATATGCAATAGGTAGGTACATAACGTGATTAATTCTGAAATAAGCAAATAATAGAATCTTACCCGTTATTTCGTTTTATTGAGCGACCAGAGTGAAAACACATGTTAAACAGCGTACACCCGAAAATTATTGAGTGGATTTCTTTGTGCCATTGTCCGCACATAATGATCTGCTTGGAGTCGCCTTATCATTTTGAGCACACTATCGACTCAAAATGTGGCGATTGTAAGTCGATTTTCTACCAAAAATAAGTTATATTATAAGCAGATAATATGCTGTTTTTAGGGATAACATGCTGAAGATAAGCGTATACTACGCAAATTGCCGTCCATTATGTTGAGAGAAATAAATTATTTCTCCGTATAATATGGTATATTAAACCATTGGTCTATAACAACAAATCCCACATGCATTACTGTTAAAAATGAAACTACTAGATCAATTTCAACCTATTGTTGGTGTGAAATTTCCAAACAATATTGGAGATGACATTAAGCTATGGCATGTTGCAGTGGGGTGAAAAAAATCCTTCCCGATACCCTTCGGAAACAAGCTCTGAGAAATGTAAAACTGAAATAAATAAACTTGTCTTGATGTAACTAATGCCTAGATCATTGTGTGCATGGGAAAAGAGCGAGAAACTGTATCAAACATTATTGTGGCTACCAATGGTAGGACTATAACTGTCATCACACTGTTCATAATGCTAGATGGTTGACAGACTAATCGGGAAAATGGTTATAGAAATGATGGAATTGTGTGTATCCTGTACAATGACCTAAGTTTGCATATATACGTCAACTTGTCGTGATGTAACTAATGTCTAAAGCATTGCGTGCATAGACAAAGAGCCAGCAACTGTCTCAAAATTAATGTGACTATCAATGGGTAGAAAATATCTGCCATCAGTGCATCAAGCCAATCAGTGAATTATTTGCACCCCAGTGTGAAAACACTTGTTAATGAGCGTACACATGACAAGTATTGAGTATTTGTACCATTGTCCGCATACTATGATTTGCATGGAGTCGCAGATTATCAACCTAAAATAAGTTATATTAAAAGTATATAATAATTATGTTGGTTTCATGGATGACATGCTGCAGATAAAGCTTATGACAAAATTTGTGCCGTCCGTTGTGTTGAGAGAAATACTTTATTTCTCCGTATAGTAAGATATATTAAACCGATGGTCTATAACAACAGATCCCACATACATTATTGGTTAGAATATGTAACTACTAGATATATTTCAACCTATTGTTGGTGTGAAATTTCCAAATAATATTGTGTTGAAAATTTTGACCATAGTTGGCTGGAGGGGTATCTATGTCGCCACACCTTTGTATGTTTGTGACTTGATATACACCACAGACCCACATGTACGCGTGCTCGTTTATAAAACTATTTTTATAAACATTTATATCTTTGAAAACTGTGTTGTTCAACCTATAATACGATATTTAACCAAAATCTAATACATTAAACTAATTGTTTCCCCTATGAAATATTTAAGGTTTTTGATGTAATCGGTGTGGGAAAAACATTTTGTTGGATTGAATAAGAAAATATAATTCAACCATAAGCTGGCAATCCACATAATAGTGTAAAACCATTGGTTGTCACTTGTTTAGCTTTTAAAGTTATTTCTCGATAACCTAAATGTCTTGATTACTTTCCCCGCTACAGAAATGACAGCAGCGTCGAGTGACCACGTCTACGCCACGTGCCTAAAATGTACCTGTAAACTTTTCGAGACTTTCTACGATTTAACACGAAATCTCGGTGCTGCATCATAATTCATTCCGGTATGGTTATATTGTCAGTAACCATACTAGATCCTAATATTCAGTGCACAAGTAACCAGACAAAGCAACATGATTGAACATTGCAAAGAAGTGAAACACTGAAATAAGGATTAACTGTCATGTGGAATGTTTTTATGGAGATGTAACCGTGAGGTAAGTGGACATAACTTGTGTAAAACCTGAAGGGTTTTACATACACGTTATGACCGCTTACCTCACGGTTACATCTCCATAAAAATAGTCCACATGACAGTTAATCCTTATAATTATATACATTTAGCGAAAAAGCCACTTTTGTAAATGTATTTAAATCGAAAAGTGTATCGTGACAAAAACAGCCCTAAAATACCCAATAGCACCCTTGGCAAAAGTTAATAGGAACAATTTTCTTCATATTGAAACCCGATGATGTATTAAGTCAATCCTGCGCGAGTCCAAATGCGCCCAAAACATTACACGTTCGTCTTTCCAAACCCAATGACGTATCGATGGTGTTATGAGCTTGGTGTTATGAACCGTTACGCATTCACCGAGAAATAACTGCAACTAGCCACGTGGGCGCCGACCAATCATAATGCTGGATTTAGTGATGACAACACTTAGTATGTAAATATATTAAAACCAATACGGGTTTGTGTCACAGCGGTCGAATATATCAATCCCATTACAGCTGAGTTGAGTTGCGAATAGCCAATAAAAACGCCGAAAAGCCGACTCGATTTCATCACTCGATGGGCACCAGTTTTCATTGAGTGACAGGTGTCTCTTTCAACTTAACATGTCTTTCCGTCGGAACTTCTCTCAATGTCAATATGATCGTTATACTTCCATCTTTTACTTTTTAGAGGTACTCCAGGTAAATGACGGATTAAATTATAAGAAATAACTCTTGTTTCGATTAAGGTTATGAGTTATAACCGAACAATTTGAATGTTTTTTTATATAACTGCGCTACACGCTTTATAGAATTTATATTCAAACTGTTCGGTTATAACTGCACAACCTTAAAGATACGGGCGGCCTTGGAGGTGGGTATGCTGTTAAAATATTCACCTCAGTCAAAAACCGCCATAAATAGTCGGATATAGACGGACTTTGTTCTGTTCCCAATCAGAAATATGGCATAAACATTATGTTACTGTCAATTCCCCTCCTTGTCTGCTAAACAAATGCCCCCCCACACCCAAAAAAAGAGGTACGTTTCCTGGTTTTTCTTTAGATCCGGATATGGTAAACATAAAGAGCGTTTTTCTGTTACCCTTTTCCTGATATGGAAATAATAAAGAGCGTTTATATAATTTTTGTGTGATTAACCAATAAATTGCGCTATGTTACACTAACAAAAACACAACTGTTATAACACGAGCAGGTTCTTGTTTACGTATACCATCTTACGTCTTGACGACACTATTCTATTTACACTCCGATTATGTTTGGCATATGAGCGGAAATGTAACTAACAAAGAAGACAACGCACATATATATATGGAATACTTGCATTAGCAAATTGCCTGCTAGTAATCGGTGTCCCAACAGAAAGTATTTCGTAAGGTTTTTTAAACTGGCACATGTCAATCTTCCAGTAGATCATCATGCGTGGCCCGTTTCCACAACGGACTGCGTCATGGCGAACCCTATCGTTGAGTCCACTCCACAATAAACTAAGGCAATATTCCCTCACTTGGTCATTTTCTCTATCTTTGCAACAGCAACAATACCATTTGATGCTCTTTTCTGAAATATAAAGAAAACAAACTCATGACATCTTTGAAAAAATCAAGCTGATATATGTAAAATTTAACATGTTTTCAGATGTTTCGATCATAAATAGGTTATCAGTACGTGTCAACAGGAATGGAAGGACAGAACACAGAGAAAAAATCGAATGCAAAACACACTGCAGTACCAAGGACTCACAAATCATTTATAAACCACCAGGGTGTAGTCTTAATGGAAAATTAGAGTTACAGTTACAATAGACTGTTACAGACACCCATGTTGAAAATGGAATAATCTACCATCTGTATTATTGTCAAAACACGTGTGCTATAGCTTTATGCAAAACAACAAACTTTCAACCATTTATATACAACTTCAATGGAAATATATACGCACCAATCACGTCAATAACACCAAAAAGAAGTCTTATATAGTTTTGACAGTTGACTACATATCCACCCTCTCGGAGTGGTAGCCTAAACCATGCACTCCTGTTGTAATAAAGTTATGTACAAGGTATGGAATGACTATTGCACTTGGTAAGAACAGTCATGCATATGTTTTACAGCATCAAACCTGCATGTGTATATACTTTACATAAGGATTGATTGATTGTTTATTTTGTACAATATTTACAAACATAACGCTGACAGTGAAATATACAGAAATAAACATGATTATATTGTACAGGAGCGGCATGGCCAGCTAGGCCGTCTTCCTGTCGCCCCTGTTTGGAAATGAAACTTAAATAGTAAAATGACGTGAAGTATAGTAACATCTAAATACATGAAAATATGGAGAAAAAAATATTCATGAATGGCGTATCCCAAACCATTTACATGGTGTACATAGTATGCTGGTATATGTACTGGTTATACCAAGCACTGGGCAATATTACTCTATCATGAGTGCAGTGAGTATGACTGAAGTATTATACTTTTAGACTATATGACAAAATAAGAGCCTTTTTTAAAAAGATCGCTATTCATTTTGTTCATATCCATCATTTCTGTTTATAAAGGACAAGATTACATATTGTAGTTGATTTTGGGGAATTCCTGACTTATAGCGCATGCGCGGGAATAGACAGAATTACCACGCCGATCCACGATCACACCAATGACCTGCTTGTAAGATAATCCATCTGCATCAGCCGGCCAGTGATACCAATCGACGGACACTCTCGACGACGACTTGCGGGACGTCTGCACCTTGTAGGGTGTAAGTTTACTTCACTGGCGTCGTCGCAAAACTGACTTTTGGAGGACTTTTCTCCGACAATTTTTTTGAAATTTGGGCCGGGGCTATTTTTGGAGCACGGCTGCAAAATCCGTTTTCGGACCAAACTTCGTTTATATATACGTATACATACAGAGGGGACGAGAAGAAGTGCTTTAAGGACAGGATTTTGGACCCAGAGGAAGATTCACCTAATTTCTGAGCACTTGTGAACATTTTATAGTCTGCAATCACCTCGAGGTGACCATTTCCACCGACGGGCACAGAAGAGCTCGAAAGGTCACCGGGTCAAACCGGAAGTTGTAACATCAGCTGTCAACAATAACATTGCAGCGTTGGACAGGACAGAGAACCAGTACATTCATTGGACTTCACTTGAAGTTCAGCGTAAATAAAACACACTCAAAACGAATAGACAACATCTGTTTATGTCTGTCTTCGGTGAAGATATAAATCAGTACCCATTGTAATCTTTAAAGGGAAGTTTCATTTTCATAACAATCAACATTTCCACAGTCATCTCAAAGTTGCACTTCAACATTAAAGTGACATTCCACATTTCACCTGCTCTAACAACTGATTTCCTTCTGCGAAGGAAATTGCAGTCATTGTCAATTCATTAAAGTCACACTTCAAGTTGACACACGTCAATTCATCCACAATTCATTAAAGTGAGACTTCATGTTCATACACATAATTTCATAACAAGTCATATTTCACTTTCACATACATCATTTACATTTCATTAAAGTGACACTTCACATACATATTCACATTTCCTTAAAGTCATATCTCACGTTCACATACGTCAGTTCATTCATATTTCATTAAAGCCATATTTCACGTTCACACGTCATTTACATTTCATTAAAGTGACACCTCAATTTCATATACATCATATTCATATTTCATTAAACTCAATTTCACGTTTCCTTTCGGGAAGGAAATTAGTCATTGTCCAGAAATTAAAGGGACACCTCCCACTCAACGCTTTTATTAAAGCGACACCAGCTCCCGACCGAGATTTTCTTCAGCGAGGAAATTCAGACACATTGTTCCCGTTCCTTCAGTGAAGGAGAATCCTGACCACTTCAAAGAAGTGATCAGTATTGGCCCCGTTAACTGCTTTAACAAAGGCATTAGCTGTGAACAATTTCATTCAGTGAAGGACATTTGACGCATTTTCACCCTAAATATTGCATCTTTTCTGAAGGAGCAATTCAACGTTATACTTTCCGGTACATTTCAACACGCAACCATGTACCCGAGGAAAGTAAAAATTAATCAATGCTCGTACCAGGAATTGCTGGATATCCCGGGTGTAGGAAAGAAGACTGCCTCATTAATTGTCTGGTATAGGCACGCAATGGGGAATATTACACCAGAGAACATGCGATTGGTGCCGTGTCTCAGAATCACAGAACAACTGCTTGACGCGGTTGATTTAGAAAGCAGACAGGATATGGAGTGTGATGATCGGGCTATGTGTGAGGATACACGTAACATCACTCTGCTTCCTGAGCCACCGGGTGTTAAAGCAATAGTAGAAACCGAGGAGCCCGGGACCCCAGATGATTTGGAGGACAGAATTTCCCACGTCATATTGGGCTCACCAACTAAACGGAACACTGATCAGTCATCGGGTAGGGATAGGAAGCTCCAAGACAGAGTAGACCAACTGGAAAAATTTGTATTAGAACAGACCACCAACCAGAAGAAACCCCATGATCGAGCACCAGCCGATGACCCACATGCAGCAAGGCCTCAAGACAACCGGGCACCAAAACATCTAATATTTGATGGCACCGGCAGCATTCAAGATGAAATTTGAGCTACAGGTTGACGCCCAACGATGGAAGTCATCCGAGACGGTGAAGAACTTGGTTTGGTTTCTGGAAGGGACGGCCGGATAAGTATACCGGACCCTACTAGTACAGGACCCAGCCATTGATAAAATGGACATTATGCGCAAGTTGGAGCGTAGTTTTGGATCCCAGGAGCTCCTGCAAAGTTCTCAACTTAGGTTTCAGCAAGCATCTCAACAACCAGATGAGTCCAACAACGAATGGGCTGATCGAATACTGGCGTTGGGATTATCTGCCTATGGGACCCTGCCAAGGGATTATATGGACAGCCAAGTGCGCCTCCAGTTTTGCTTGGGGCTCCAGGACAAGGCAGCAGGCCAGACCGCTGCAATTGGGTAGCCAAAGACAGCGTCCAGTGGTACCACTACGCGACCAAGGCTGTACATCAACAACGGCAGAGGTACAACAGTGGTGACCGCAGACAAACCCCCAGGGGAGATCACAGGCCATTACGAGTTCTAATGATGTACGGTGATCATCAACGGGCGTCGACTGCCAGCGGATCTCCCATGCCAACCGAGAAGTTCCAAGTTTTGATTTATAGTAATCGTTTTTACTCTTCCTTTTCACTTGGTTGAATATTCTGCAAAAAGTTTGGTATTTGTCTGCATTTTCTTTAGTTGGATGAGAAAGTTTTTTTGTAAATAGTTTTTTTTTATTCAGGGAAGATTGCAATAAGCCGTTGGTCATCCAAGGTTCTCTTTTGATATATTTTTTGTTCGGGGTATCTAAGTGGGAACGCTTGTTCATATGCGGCAACATATTGTTCTATAAAGTTATTGTAAGCTAGTTCTGCTGACGAGCAACCAAAAACCGAGTCAAATGATAGACGACTCAAGATGTATTTGAATATGGTCGTGTTTTTTTTTTTCATTTATCACCCTAACGGGTGCTAATGGTTGTCGCTGTGTGTTAATCTCTTTTTGAGTAAATTCATGTTCAATGTAAAATGTTGCAAAATGGTCAGAAACATCTGATAATATAATTCCGCAGTCGAAGGTCCGTTTTGAGTTTGTATGTATCAATCAGGGCAGCTGAGAAATCAGTGACTCAGGTTGGCTTAGTGATCACAGGGAGATAGCACCGTTCAAATATGTTGTCTACAAATTCGTTGGTTTTTGAATGATTTTCGGAGTTCAGTAAATCTATATTGAAATCTACAATTAAATAAGCTTTCGTGTGCGATTCATTAAGTTTTTCCATTATGCTATCAATATGGGATACGAAAGCATCAATATATGCCATAGGAGCTGTGTTGGGTCTGTATATTGACCATATAACATATGAGTTTCTTTGATTGGGGTTTATTTCAACAAATATCGTTTCGCTTACATGTGGAATATATACTGATAAATCAGGTCTATGCTGGAATGTTATGCCATTTTTTATAAATAGCCCAACCCCACCTCTTCCATCGTCGTTATCTGGACGCGTTGAATATTCAAATGGTTGGTAACCGGGTAAATTATATGATTCTTTTATCCTGAAGATCTCTGAAAGTGCGATTACATCGAAAGTATTATCATCATTTTGTATATCACATAACAATTCTCTGAAGTTATCCCAATCAGCATTCAAGCTTTTGCAATTAAGGACCATTAAAGAAGTGCTTTTATTTGTTTTCGTTATTTTATCCCGAAATTGTGAGGGTGCGTAATAGTTACAGGAATGGTTAATAAGCTCGTATGGATTGATATTTGTGCCACAGTCATCTCCATTATTTGTGTTAGTAAAGACAAATTTTTTATTTGCCTGGACTTCACCGAGAGTTATTTCACCGATCATAGTATTCACTATTGAGATTGTTAGTGTCACATTTATAGCCCAAACGTCCGAAACTATTCCTTAATAGTGAGTACCAGTTTAAAAATTTGAACACAATTTGATATTTATGGTTTGGATACCCATTCACGCCTCTTTCTAATATATCTAATGTATACATAAATATAATATTATAGATGTCAGTAAGCTGGTGGGAAGCATTCCATTCATTTATTTGGTCCATTATATTCGAACAATTTCCCCATGTTGGGTCTAAGGTATAGTATAATATTATTCGACTGGAGTTACTACATCATATATATATGAGGAATCAGTCAAAGTGATTGAAATTAGAATGTTGGTAATTTATAAATGATGGTCTTTGTTCTGCGCTTGTAGTTATAGACAAATAGATACATTATTTCGAATGTATATTGGCCGTTCAAATAAAAAAATAACTAAATAAATCAACAGTGGATCATATACGAATGGCTATTTCTTCCCAGCTTAAAATTCAGATCAATTTAAATATATTATTTAAATATATTACCAATCGATATCAATATCATGTATATGTAACATAGAAAATATGTGTGATTTTATATTATAAGATCAAAAATGCACTATATAGAGAGTAATCAATTGGTTCCGAGAACTACATCAAATAATTCACGAGAGGCGAGAGACGCCGGTAATAAACGAGTGCGCGTTCGCCCACGAGTTTCTCACCAGGCGTCCCCCGCCACGAGCGAACCACCAAACGCAATTCTCGGAACCAATTTATCACTTTATTTATTACACTTCTGCATCAATTTAGTTCGCCAAATATGATTAAAACACACGTAATTGTGTGGATATCCCATTGAATCATTGTGCTTTAGTATATTATACCAAAGAGTATTCATATCCTATATATATGAGACGACTGTGGTATGGGAGAGGTCACACTTTATATCAAAATGGCCACAATGTCAGATTAAATCACGATAAATCGTTGTACATAATTATATGAATATACGTCATTTCATGATTCCATGATAAAGATACGCTCAATTTGACACATGATGACTGGGATACAGGCCTGATTTCGGTACACGCCAGATACTGTGTCAATTAGGGTAATGTTGCCATCCGACTCCGATGAGGCGACGAGTTTGTCAATTTGGTATAAATGTCGAGGATTCCGTGCAGTTTGTGTGAATGGTCTGGCTGTATGGTTTTCGTCAGTGTGGATGGGATCTTTGTGGCTATACAATGTTAATAAAGGTGTTTCGGGTTGTTTTCCAACTTATGATTGACAAATGAAGGAGAATATCGTTATTGAGTTTAATTAGTGAATAGTGACATATGATGGATCTGAAATGCAGTGGGAATGGTAAGATAATGCTTTATATATGTATATTAAATTATGTATATATGGTCGTGAGTACTGAATATAGTTAGTAGTGGGGTGAGGTCACCAAATAGCCAATATGTGGGGGGGGGGGGGGTACTATGATATGTAAAAGCTGGATTAAGAGCAGTTCAGTGGTAGATAATTACAATTTCAGAATTCACATGTGATACAGTATGTGGGTGGGTAATTATGCGGTGAAGACCATTAATTAATTTCATAAATTTCAATAAACAATTGTTTGCCATTATGTGAAAGAGTATAGATCAGGTTATGAAAATAAAAGTCCCCCAAATTTATAATAGACTATTTCGTGCCAGTAGCGTCACTTGACATTTTCAGTTTTTTTGGAGGAACAGTCAGAACTTTTTTTGGTTTATTAGGGACTTTTGCCTGTTCTGATGCCATGCTTTCATCTGCACTAGATGTCGAACTCATTGGAGTTGAACGTTTGTCTGCCATGCTATTCTGGTGTTGTATATTATTTGAGTCACGATAAGTCGACAATAGATGACAAAAATCGCACCGGCGGAAACACGTTAATGTTCGTTGTTACCTGGCACTTTAACACACAATTATGTTCACGATGACTGTTAAATCTTCAGTAGTTTGGTATCTTCACACGAGTATGACACAGGACCAATTATGACATAGCAAAAGTGTAATTAAAACTTTCCACCAACAAATGCTGCCTTACTTCAAGTCGCCATTTTGATGATTAATTGTCATGTGGACTGTTTTTATGGATATATAACCGTGAGGTAAGTGGTCATAACTTGCATGTAAAACCCTTCACATAACTTGTGTAAAATCCGAAGGGTTTTACATACAAGTTATGACCACTTACCTCACGGTTACATCTCCATAAAAATAGTCCACATGACAGTTAATCCTTATATTTATATACATTTAACGAAAAAGCCACTTTTGTAAATGTATTTCCCCAAAATATGCTTTTCACATTCATCGCAGACAGCTGTCGCAACAACCTATATACCAATCGAAAGGGTTGTCCCCCCCCCCCCCCCCACGAATGCATATTTTGAGAATTTTCCGACTGTCTCAACATTCCAAATTTCATCTTTTGATGCGGGTACCCACCTCGAAAATACTGTCCGGTTAGTCATGTCCACCCCGGAATTTAGTCGCAATCCACCAGACCCGGCGGACAGTTATTGTTGTTCAATCAAGAGTCGAAATGGATTAGTTGGTTGGCTGCCTTTCGTTAACAGTGGCACGTTTTATGGCCAACTGCTTTTCTGTTGCAACTATAGTATACTGATCAAGTTTAGTTATCGAGTACAGTTTGCAATTTGTTCCCATAATATTCGTTCAGATCGTGTAAGGTCATTAATCAAAGAATTATTCATGGAAATATTTTTAGAACAAGAATATTACAATGCCCTCCACGTCTAAGGCCGTAGCAACAGGATTGTTGTGATGGTGGGAGGTATAGATGTATTTTCCAATAGTTCGATATTTCAGCCAGTATTTAGAAATTTGATACTTAAAAACTTAAAGTGGACTTGAACTTAAGCTAATATTAGTAACATATATAGCTGTACACCCCTCCGAGAGTATGTTTTAGTCCACCCACCCAATGTCTTCTGTTTTCGGGTTTATTTTCCAGGCAATTTTGGACACCCACCCTTTTTTTTTCGTTTCAGGAATTTTTTTTTCATTCAGTTTTGGACACCCACCCCCTAAATTTTAGAAAACTATCAATTGACCAACCAAATAGCTGATTATCCCTGATTATCATAGTTTATTGCGCGAGATTTTAATAGAATATATAGTGCATAATGAAGATAATGATACTATTTTAATTTATCATATAAGTGTCATTAATCAAGAAATGTGTCAACATAATCACATTTCTAGGGATAGGCAGAGTGCCAAAGTTTTGATTAAGATTCATTTTCATAATATATAGTCACACGATCTAGTCACATATTCACATTTGAGTATTCTACAGACTACACGGTACAACACATTTCAGATTATTTGATATTTTGATATTTGAAATCTGATATATTGCTTGAACCAAATTGTTTATCAAAACATGTGAAAATACAACTGTTCATCCCAGTTTGAAGAATAATGCTAATACCAGACATAACCATGATATACCCGCATGACTCTTCTTGTGGTTTCTCAGAAACCAGAACTGAGGAAACATGTTATAGTGTCTAATGGCAGGCTGGTAGCCACTGCCTGAAGTAATAGGCTTCGTAATAATTGGGAATAACATATGGATGGATAGCCCAATCTCACTTCTTTTATGCTCACGATATCAGTGACGATAAAATCTTTGTTACTGTTAACATTACAAGCTGGTCCATTTTATGTTTTTCGTTGTCAAAAGTCTATTTTATTCCGTTATTTATTATATCTTTATTTCCATGTCACATATGGTCAAGTGTGCTTTCATTGCATTGCTTATTTTCAGCTGACTTTTCTGCATAGTTATTCTTATTTTGTTGTATCAGTAGATGGAATCCTTTTTATTTTTCTAATAGCGCAGTTCTATCAAGTTGAATTTGGGTTATTGTTGGCCATTGTGCAACTGATCCAACTTCTGATAACCTACTATATAGCATTGCTATTAACAATATATGACCTGTTTCTGTTCAAAACACATCAAAATAAGACTCAATAGCAGAAATAGAAAAGATATTAGCACATGGAAAAAAAATGCTTTTCGGACCCGAGAGACACCCACCCAGCCCATCATACGTGCCTGGAATTTGTTTTTGAAAAAAAAAATGGATGTAAATCTAACATTTTTTTTATGTCGCCCTTCCGAGAGTGATGACAAGTCAGAGTTAACAATATGACATACATCAAAAGTTATAATTATGTTAACCAAACATGTACTTCGTGGTTGGATTTCAGTTACAGGTTACAGTTCAGTTCTAAATATAAGACACCACCTGGATGTTATGTTGTCACAGGAGACATACAACATTATGAACACCCAGAACCATTGTGGCAACGCAAAAGTCAAATGAAACGCCCATCATCTGCGGCAAAGTTGCCTTTTCGACCAGAAATTGAAGATGGCAGACTTCAGCAAAATCACGACTAAGCGGACAGATTGTTTACAACTAATGATTAAATTGTTCGGGACTAACCGGACAGTATTTTCGAGGTGGGTACCCGCATCAAAGGATGAAATTTGGAATGTTGAGACAGTCTGTGAAAATATTCAAAATATGCATTCGTGGAGGGACAGCCCTTTCGATTGGTATATTGGTTGTTGCGACAGCTGTCTGCGATGAATGTGAAAAGCATGATTTTCTGGGATATTTTGGGGAACAAATCGTCTCGTGGCGATGATTAAATTGCATTTTTTCGGCGATAGAACACTGACAACACTTAAATTGATCGTCGGTGTCCGAACATTAGTGAAGAAATATTCACTCACCTTCAGTTGGTCAGATATGCTATCCAAGCGTTTATTTTCCCCAAAAAAACCGTCGAAAAATGTCAACAAATATTTGTCGACTGATATTTCTCCACCTCGAAATCTACGACTTCCGGTTTTGGTTCGTGTCCGTTGATCCACTGTGATCATGAGAAAGTCCCAGATATATTAGTGGTACTGTGTTAGTATTACGGCTTATTGTTAGCAACGGAATATTGTCAGTAACGGTACATATTGGTATACAACTTTTAAACACCATACAATGTGTGTGTCGTATTATTTTGGTGTGGCATACTGCTGGTACTTTTGATTGTAAACAATGGCTGAGAAGTTGATAGCGAAGCGCGATCGTCATAAGAGCAAACTTAATGAAATACCCTGGGCGTGTTGTTTAATCCCCTTTCCAATTCACCTATCTATACCATAGTCAAAATATTTCAAAGTTCCTATATGTTATATGTATTAATTAGGATTCAGATACAATGTTTACTTCAAATCGCTATAGTGACGGCAACTCTGGAAATCGATGTTGATATTTGATTGGCTGTGACAAATGTCCTACTTTTCAACTGGTCGATTATTAGAGTTCATATTCGATAGGTTTTACTTCCGGTTCGTTGGATACACAGTACACGTGATTATTAACTATTATGCCATCAAATGGTATGGTCTTGTTATGGCGAAAATAATAGACAACTGACTCTTGTGATTTACTTTTATTTCATTGGAACGTTGTGACCCCCGCATTACTTCCTTCTACGACAGACATTTCGTCTTGTATTGGTTCCAGATTCCTCTGAGAGATGCCCAGAGATACAAAGATTTTGATGGCTGAAATCCATGCCATAAAGGTTATAGTCCCCCATCTTTATCAACTAGTCGGTGGAGATATGTCTGCAGTTTATGGTCACGAATTCTATTTATGACCCCATATAGGTTCATTTGTGGCTTTTGTCATATGGTGTAATCTCCAACCCGCTTCAACCAAGGTGGGTAATATAGAATGTAAGCCGCAGACAGCGCCTTTTCTCCGGATATCTTAAAGTCCGTGTCTGCAGGATATATACCATGCTATGATGAATAGGTTCCATAGTGGTTGTTACTCAATTTACAATGGAGATATAATTAGTTGTGTTGGAAGTTCTAAACTCCTTTTTTATACTGAGTGGATAAATTAGCAGACAATTCTATAACATAATACAGATATCACAAGTACAGAAGCATTAATTCATGGGACATGTTCAGATAATAAGTTCAACATGGTCATGTATCTACAAATTAATTTATTTTGTATGGAAATGGTTAAATGCTGGCATGTTTGTTAAATGAATGTCCGAAACAAATGGAGGGAACGAATGGCTATATTTGTTGTCTATTCACACACAATGCAGCATGGTGCAGAATAAAGTAGTTCTATCAGTATAAACTGTAGTCTTTATTTAACATTCCATCCATTACACACCCCCACAACCCAATGGGGCACCACTAATTGACACCACGGCTGTGTTGATTAACATATATTTGTAACAATAGTTATAAACTATTACAATCTACCTTTTGGTTGCAAATATATACACATGTAATGTGATGTCCAACATTGAGATCTGATAATCATTGACTGAAATATTTAAACAAGGACAAATAGCTGTAGAGTTGAAAATGGAACACACCAGAATGACCTTGTGTTATTGATGTGCACAATCTGACAACACATAGTAGTGGGAGAGAATATATGCTAGTAGTAATTAAAGAGAAACATAACAACTATTTGCCTTAATATGGTTCCTGACTAATTATTATTAGATACTGCCATTTGTATGGGATTTTAGTAGTTTTTGATTGCTTTTTAGTACCATTTTACAGAACATAAACTAAGTATATTTAATTTCATTGATATTTTGTGTAAAAGTTAGTAGTGGAATCTATGACTGACTCATAACTGGAAAGGGTAAGTACTGTAAATTACAAGTTTTTAAAGGTGCAGTTTATTTAAACATGGATTATGAGTTGGTCAATCAAAAATGAATTGGCGACCAGGCTGAATTTTAATGTTTCATTGGACTGAAATATAAACTGCTTTATTGTTCACTGTAATTTAATGTAATTTTAGTGTTATATCATGCAATTAAAAAATAGAACAATTGACATGTGGTCCAAAAACAATCAACCAATGTGTATGGTACCGGTAAATATTTGACAATGAAACACATAATTTGCATGTGTATTACAGTTTCTATGGGATTATGAACTACGGCGCTTTACACAATGTAACACATATGTGTATGAAGAGCAGAACATTTTCTAACGTGGTCATCAGCACACTGTCCAGTTGGAAGTTTCAATCCTAATCTGATTATCAGAACAATATATTTGTGCATGATCTCGCATTATTGTGGACAATGTTGGGATTTTGGAAAGGCAAATAGTTTTCATTAATTTGGTAGAGTCAAGACTGTCATTTACATTATACAGTCTCATACTGTACATGACCACACAGTGCTTCCTTCTACGAGACATTTCGTCTTGTATTGGTTCCAGATTTCTGAGAGATGCCCAGGGAACATACAAAGTATTTGGTGACAAAGATGGCTGAAATCCATGACAATGTGGTTATAGTCCCCCACCATTAACTTAATAACTAGTCTAATTCTTATATTTATGATCCCCATATCGTTTCTCTTGTGGCCCTTGCCGTATGGTGCAATCTCCAACCCTCTTAATTAAAGGTGGTGATATAGAATGTAAGCCATATACATGTCCTCTTCTCCAGATAGCTTAAATTCACTGTCTTCTGGATATATCCATAACACGAGGATGCTTAGGTTAAATAGTGGTTGAACTCAACTTACAATAAATACTCCATTTCTATACCGAGTGGATAAATTATCAGACAATGGTATGGCGATAATATAATACAGATAATGGTATCAAAGATGTCGGACTAAATGCGTAGTGGGAAAAAATCAAATAATCCATTTTATAACGGCACCACACTAAGATCACTTATCTATTATGAATATGTCTATAATCGGCTAGTTATTACGATAGAATGAAGTAAGTTTGATAAAGCGACATATACACAGTTCAAACGGGATTGCACAACTTCGTGTCAATTACGAAATCTATTAACGAATGCCTGGGCCAGATAAGAAACGTCCTGCAGCGAATTCCACATCTAGCACCAGCGAAAAATCCACACAACAAGAACAGATGATCTGCTCAAAGTAAGAAAATGAAAACATCAGACTCAATTTACTAATAAAGGTGCACAACAGAAAATAAACTTTGCCTCAGATAAATCATCCATTGTGGATTCAGATGCCCTACATAACAGTTCCATGGAGAAGGCTTTAGCTCAAATAAATACTAAATTAGACATGATGGTCACAAAGACCGACTTTGAAAGAAGTCTGGAACCCTTAGTAAAAACAGAGAAACTTGGAAGAAATTGTTACCAAATTAAAAACAGATTTTCACGAGAAAGTGGAGAAAGTAAAAGATGAATGCTGTGGACGGGTGTTTGATGTGGAAGTGAGAATGGATGAGCTAGATAACAACATGAAGAAAATGGAGCTCGAGGCCGTAGACAGGGATTCAGAAATTAAGGCACTTAAGGCAGAAGTTAATCAGTTAAGTGACAGAAACAACCCATCTGGAACAACAGACAAGAAAAGAAAGTATAAGGATATTTGGACTGGAAGATGACAGCGAGAAGGAAAGTCTTGATGAATGTGAAAAGAAATGTGTGAAATTAATAAACGAGAAGTTGTCAATTCCAATGAAACAAGTAGACATAAGTATCGCGCACCGAATTGGAAAATTTAGAAAGGGCCAGACAAACCCCAGAAGTATTATCTGCAAATTTGTATCCAGGAGAATGAAAAATGCTGTAATTAAAGAGAGAAATAACCTAAAAGGAACCGGGCGTGTGATCAAGGAAGACCTTACGGACATTAATGTGTCCCTCATGAAGAAAGCTAAAGAGCTTGCTAGGGTCGATGACTCATGGTCTGTTGGAGGGAAAATATACATTAAATACACTGGTCCAGACAAGAAAATCAAACAGATCAAAACCCTTAATGATGTTTAACAAAGTGAACTATTGAAATATTAACCACAAACATGATTACATATGTATAATGTAAATATTTGCAAATTTTTGCTACGGAGTACCAAATAGGTTTATCAACAAACTCATATATCGCACCATTGTGCGAACTTGTTAAATACTCGAACAAATCCAAATATCCTAATTATCTAAATGAATAACTGTATATGGGTATATGTGCAACATTTCTCTAATACATGTACATGTAACAGCGCTCCTTAACTTTTTCTCGGTACTGCTCTTGATTGCTCCAGGGTGCCAAATGATAGTGCCAATTATGACATAATGATAACGATAGAGTGAATTCTGCTTTAATTAAACCCTTCACAATCATTTTTCACTCAAGAGCACTCATATTGCAGTTCAGAAAACACAATAAGAATGGACAAACAGCTCAATCTGATCCATGTATGTACATGTACAACGTCACACACTGTGACCTCACCCTTGATATCACGCAGATACATGTGCACTAGATATATAAATGCATCATGCAAATTTAATATATACTTGTTATGTTACTGGTCAATCATAAATATATATAATATAGTTATGATCGGGCAGGAATAATTTAATATATAAACATTTATGTATAATATATATATATATAATATATATATATGTATATAATCAACTGCGTCATTAATACTGAGTCATCTTTTTTGCTGTATAAATGCATCAAGTAAATTAATATATACATGTTCTTTTTTCTTTTCTTTTTTATCCGATCGTAACTATATAATATTAATATAGTTATAATCTGGCAGGAAAAATAAAACATACATGTATGCATATAAACAATGCACTTATGTATAATATATATCCAATAAACTGTGGCATTAACTTAGTCACAACCTCAGAGTAGAGCATACTGCGATAACATTGGAGAACAAATCCATGTATAACTGTGCTAAACCTTCATGTGATGTGATAGAATGAGTAAACCCAATTTCAATGAATGGTAATGAAATGTGTATACTAATGCTGCGACTGAATCTATATCAAATTCAAAAAATGGAAGCGAAATTATGTATAATTATGCGGAATTTCATAATGTGTTTGAATATATACGTTTCACTATTTTCATATTAGATGTATGATACTCTTACTAATATATAATAATTCAGTGATATCCAGGTACCATACAGTAATGCCCTAATTGATCGACTCCTTAACTGCGGCGGAGTTGTGGGTGATTTTTCGGGATTTGGTCGGGGGTGTGGCCGGTTGCCCATTCATCCGAAGGCTCTCGACGAGAGTTTTCCGATGGATGGCGGAAGGCCATACTCCCGACTGGGTTCTGGAGAGTTGCCCATCGTTCTGGTGTGGTTGTGGGGTCGATTGGTTGGAGCATTGCTGTATAACAGTATATGCACTATATTTTAATTATAACAAGTAATGCCACCTCCCCCTTCACCCATATTGCTAATATGTAAAGACCTCTCAATGGAACAACCTAAATATGAGGAAACGGCATTCTCACCTTGCGATCAACAATCAACAAAGCCATCGTCTAAGTCAAAAAGACAAATTTCCAGAAACAAAATTATTTGAGTTGCAAAATAAAGATACGGACGGTGTTGGCAGTGGGTATATATACTGTTAAAATATTAACCTCCGTCATAAATTTTTTAAATAAATAAAGAGCGTTTATATCAGTTGCCACTTGTGTGTGATTAACCAATAGAATTGCACTGTGTCATCTAGACTAAACAGAAGCAAAACTTCTGTAACATAAGCAGGCTCTTGTTTACATACACCATCGTATGTCTTGACGACACTACCATACTGTTACCCGCTGATTATGTCTGGCAATTGCATGTTTTGATATTTCTTCTGTTAGTGGCAATTTGAACAATTATGAATATTCCGCAGCGAACGCCGCCCTTGCCTTTAAGCTAAAGTAAGACAATTCCATGTCCAGAAAACCATGCTACCAAATTTGAATGTGGCTAAGATGAAACCAAGCTGGATGATGAGCATATAAACATATTGTACAGTGGTGCTCTAATTAATCGACTCCTGAGCCACGGCAGAGTTATGGGTGGCTTTTAGGAGTGTGGTTGGGGTGTGGCTTGCTGCCATTCATCGGAAAGCTCTCACCGAGAGCTTTCTGATGGATGGCGGCGGGCCATATTTCCGACTGGGTCCAGAGGGTTTGTCCGTGGTTCTGCTTTTGTTTAATTTAGTTAGTCTTAGATGTATCTAAAACTGGGATATGTATGGTATACAGTTAGACAATTGAATCTTTTTCTGCCTTCACTATCTTAAATAGCATGGTCGGTCACCTTGGTGTAATAAATTATGTATACATGGAGTGTGGATTGGCTTTAAATATGTAATGATGATCATCTGATGTTTTCATCAAAGACATCCATTCCACCAGTTCAATTTTGGATTGAATAATTTAATCGAGCTCAGAATTGCCTCATATACAAGCATTTTTTTGTCATGGTAAGCCGACACCAGTTTTTGAGTCTGGTTTACGAACACCTCTTACAACTTTTTTTCCCAAAAAAAAAACTAAAACAAAATCCCAAAATTGTTTACAAGAGTACTGACTTTCATGTGCTGTCGCACCCGGTTCTGCTTATGATCATTCACAGATCCATATTTTCATGTATTTCATGACAAGATATGTCTTGTTTGGTTCAGAATTTCATTCAAAAACATTATTTCACAATTTTTGTCAAATTTATGTAAAATTCCATGATTTACTTTATATAAATTGGGAGGGGGGGATTTTTTTTTTAATTTTATTTTAATTTTTTTCCTTCCTGCATCTCCTTTTTTTCTCCCCACATGTTCGTAAACCAGACTTAAGAAGTTGGTGTTGCCTAACCAAGTGGTCATAAGAAAATAAGGGTAAATAATCGAGAAATGTTATTTCATCTCAGCAGGCTGAAAATTATGTAAAAAATTCAAATTCATTTGACTACCCCACCCCGAACTAATTATATCTATTGCATACTACGGTAACGGTACAACTACATATGAGTGGTTATTAAAAGTTTGCACACCCCCCCCCCCCATTACTAGTATTTAAACTATTACATATATCTACCAGTGCAAATAGTTAGATCCTTTTATAATAAATACATAAAACTTATGATTAACCAACCCATAAATGTCTATCATCATATGTCGTAGTGATGACTGAGGAATCGATTATTAATAGTATTATTATAATAACGAGATCGGAAGGCTAAGTGACTAGTTTCGGATGTTGATATCCAGACAGACATCCATGACAGGAATTTGTATGACGCCCACTGCAAGGAACATACAGTAGAAGCCTACGAACTGAAGCAGCTAGTATGTTCCTTGCAGTGGGTGTCATATGGATTCTTGTTATGGATGTCTGTCTGGATATGTTGACTCGAAAAGAAGGTATCAGTTGAATCGAGATTAGGTATCACTTGAATTTTTTCCGAGAGTATCAGTTGGTTTGGGTATCACTTGTCCTGCACCCAAGCAGCTATATCATAAATTTAACTCTGGATTGGGTAAATTGTAAATCTTAGCTATGAATTCACATTCATAAATTTAACTCTGGATTGGGTAAATTGTAAATCACAGCTATGAATTCACATTCTTTAGAACTTGTCTTTTTACAGGAATACCTGGAACTTGAACAAGCTTTGAAATATCAGTATAACATTCAAAGATAAATAAACTTTTAATAAAATGGAACTAATTACCTACAAAACAATTTCCGCAATTGTGTAACTTTTGTTGTGACAATATGCATGGAGAGGTAATCCAGGACTTGTCACTTGCGGGCCCCCCCCCCCCTCACATACACTTTCAAGGATAATGCTATAAATGAAACTTACCTTGACCAGCTGTTGACCATTTATATCACCTCAATGAAATTTGTCATATTTGTGCTGGTTCAACTTGCCTTCCAAAAATTGAACATGTTATTCTCACATTCACAATAGAAAGTAAACTGGTGAATCCAAGTGGAATACCACGGTGCACATGTTTAAGTTTTAATGTTCTTTTTAGTGATTCCAGACACAATCCGCGAGGAATTAATAAATATAATACTTTCTTCGATATGTCAAACATGCGTGAAGTCATAAATATCCGAAGAACAACGTCGCGGAAACTACAAAAAAAATCAAAATCAGTTAGCCAAGCATCTCTTGCAGGTGTCGAGGTCGTTCTTCGCACGAGATTATGTTGCAAAGTTCAATAGATCATCACAATGACGATGGGTGCGTTCATAATATTTTTCGTACAGCAAGCGCCAAAACCGACTGCTTATTCAATGATAATTTAAATTCACCCTTTCCCGTCTGGTTCAGTTTAAATAATTAACAGAACTTACTTAACAGACACTTATAATTTCTGTTGCAGAGTTCAATAGTTCATCGCAATGACGATGGGTGCGTTCATAATATTTTTCGTACAGCAAGCGCCAAAACTGACTGCTTATTCAATTTTGATAGCTGATCCGCATGATAATTTAAATTCACCCTTTCCCGTCTGGTTCAGTTTAAGTAATTAGCAGAACTTACTTAACAGACACTTATAATTTCTCTTTAATCAATCGTCCATGGACCAAAAAGATGGTGTTTCTATGATACGAAATTGTGTAAACTATTATTTAAATAGTAAATTATATAAACGCACCACCCATCAAAAGCACCCATCGCTCAGCTCTATAGACACATATTAATCTTTGCACAAATCTAACATACTTCATGAACTTTTACCATAATTTGTCCTTTTTAATACCTTTATTGCTGTTGTTATTTTGCTCTGTATCGACATACTCTGACTCTTTATATCTCAGTTCCCACCCAATTCATATTTTTTTTCCATAAATGCTCACCTGATCAAAATGATGCCAAAGTACTTATACCATTCTTATCATTTAGCTTATAAATGGAAATTTGCCTCGTTATTCGCGCCGTGAACTTGGGAAAATCCGTGGTCACTAACAGAAATAAACGTTGTTTTTAGCTTTAAATTCAATTCGAAAACTCTTTCCCCTAAACAACTTGAAATACTGCAATCAATTTCCCGAGTTCACAGTGTTAAGTACCCACGAAAGAAAATTCTTCCCATGAAAAATAAAATGCATCTTACCTTGTCTAAATTTATTTTCAGGTGCAACGTCGTGTGCAGACCGTACTTAAACCACGGGTATATCAGGGGGGGGGTCTGGAAAAAAATTGCACATATAGGGCCCAAAAAGTTTTTTTCCGACCTCGAGGGACCCACCACCCCATTTTTGCAAAAAAAATATTTTTTTCCTCCAAAATTTTGGGGACCCACCCCCCTGTTTCATGTTTTTATCAAAATTTCAGAGGTTTTTTTTAGCCGTTATTCAATAACTGTGTTAACTGCCTTACTAATTGGTAAACACAGATCAGAAAAACGAAAAATATACTGTATCTCCATGTGTTTCCTGGTGTTTTCAGTATCTAACAACAATATTAATTAAGCATTGTGTATATAGGTACACTATGTCACAAATTGCCCTAGACCCCATTATAGCCTTAATATATCGAGTGTGTCTGACAGAGAACACTGGCCAGTGTAAATAGTGGTAAACAGGTCAGGGGTTCCACAATTATATGTGCATGATCAAAGAACTCTTTAGTCTTATCCAACGAGATGGGGTGGGGAGGCCTGGGAATTGTTTTTTGGTTAGGTATACACATAGATATATGGTTATTATACTACCCGATATTAGTCGGCGGGTATATAGTTGACGTCTCGAGCCGGCTGTCCGTACAAACATTTTGAATTTTAACTCAAGAGTCAGTTGTCATATTTGATGCCCAATGGCATGGTGACGGACCAGAAATGGGGGACGAATATGCATAATATCGCGGGTTGTGACCACCAATGCCTACCAGAGTTATGGGCCCTGTTCGACTTTATGAAATTCAGTCCATACAAAGATTTTGCAATATAAGTTAAGTGTCGGTTGTCAAATTTTGATGTGGTTTGGTATGGTGATAGACCAGAATGAAGAATTGAATGTCATTTCTCAATGCATCTGAATGCATCACATTATTTCAGTTCATCTATTTGTAAGTGATAACAGTATACAATTAGTATTTTCGTCTTGTTGAGCAGTAAAGCTCCCAGATGAAGTTCGGAAATTCAATGAGAATAGCGTCACCTTCATTTGGGATTGTCTGAGCAGTAAACAGTAATGTCATTCATCATAACCAATTCAGTTTTATTTGGATAATTGTTGCAAATTAACATTACTAGCAATCATTCAAGATGAGAAATAACCAGAAGAAATTAATTTGATTACATGCCAGAACAAGACAGTATTTCAGACATTAGAAACTTATGAGATACATGTGTACCCTTTTCAATTTCATGTTATGCAACAATCAGGTTAATGATATCTACTAGTAGTCATAATTGAGTATTCACCATGTAGTATCCAATTTGTGATAAGAGTTGTTTTGTTTTATTACTTTTATTCAGAGAATACAACTGGGTAATATATTAATTTTGTTACTAAATATTTCTTCCGTTGATCATAAGTTTCCTGAACGTTAATACGGTGGTCCACTGTGAAGTGGTCCGGGATACTGTGAAATCCAGAATGTTGCTAAATCTCAGGCTAAAGAGTCACTTTAACTGCCTAAATAGCCCTATACCAACAAGCATGGTAATAACATGCTTACAAACAACATTACGTGGTCAGTACTTGTAAATTGTTTGAAAAAAACCCATTTTGGAAAAAAATTACAAGCACCATTTTTTCCGCCTCTGTACCACCCACCCACCCCGGCCATATATACGGATTTTTTTTGCAGACCCCCCCCCCCCCCTGGGTATATGCTAACTAATTTGAACAAGGGCACATATGTTATATCAAATATCATCAAACCACATAATGGCCACAAATAACGTAACACTGAGTGAGGTTAGGGAAGCGCCTAATTTCGATCTTGCCGCCAAATGGGCTAGCCTGGAGGAAGACGAAGAACCAACTTTGTCCATTTTTGATAAAAACAATTGCCGTTACTTCTCAACTTTACAAGCAAAATATATTCTCAACAAGAAGAATAAACTGTCAATATTTGGTCTAGAAGAATAAACTGTCAATATTTGGTCTTAACTGCAGAAGCATCAATGCAAATTTTGAAAATTTACAAAATCTTTTATGTGACATGAAAATCAATGACAACAATCTTGATATAATAGCGCTAACCGAAACATTTAAAATACATCAAGCATCGGACTTTATACTCTCCGGTTATCATCCCATAGAATTTAAATCAAGGCCTGATCACGATGATGGTAGGGGTGGTGTTGGTATTTACATAAGAGACACTATTACGTATAAAAATAGACCCGATCTATCAATATTTATCCCACATGTTATTGAAACGGTGTTCATTGAGCTTGAATTCGGAAAACATGAAATATATATCATAGGATGTATTTATAGACCTAACACGGCACCAAAAGCTGACTTTGACAAGTTTGCCTCTAAATTCGACGAAATCTTAGATATAATTAAAAATCATAAGACTTATATAATCGGTGATTTCAATATCGATCTACTAAATTTCGATGCGCACAATAAAACAAACGACTTTTTAAACAATGTATTCACACGAGGATTCGTGCCCATGATAACAAAACCGACAAGAATGACCGATCACTCAGCGACCCTTATCGATCATATATACACAAATAATCTTCGAAACGAGCACTGCTCTGGTATAGTTACATGTGATTTGTCGATCACTTTGGGGTATTTCTCACTGACACCGAAGGTCATAACCGATTAAAAACCCCACATGAAACCATGCGCACTCCCCGACGAAACTTTTCCCAAGAAAATATTAATAAATTCAACAATACTCTTAAATCGTGTAATTTCCATTCGGTTTGTGATTGTAATAATGTAGATCAAGCATACGAAAACTTTTTGGATATCTATCTGACAGCATACTACGTAGCTTTTCCGCCCATTACCCGAAACATACCCAAAAAATTCATCAAACGCGACCCATGGATGACCACCGGATTAATAAGATCTTCACTTAAGAAACAAGAACTATATACCCGTAAACTAAGCTCGCCTTCCTCCATCCATACGAATTCCTACCTCAAATATCGACAACTATATAACAAACTTATCCGGAAAAGTAGAAGCATGTATTACTGTGAAATATTAGAAAAGAATAAGCATAGTTTAAAAGAAACATGGAAGACCCTCAAAGGTGCAATAAAACGAGACAAAATACGGACGGATACCCGAATGTTCTACATGATAACAACATACAGTTTACAAATCCTGACACTATCGCTGAAAAAATTAATGACTATTTTTCCAATATAGGTCAAAAAACCACAGAACTTATTGAAAATCACACAGATGTAAACTTCCTCGATTATTTAACGAATAGACAAAGCAACGAGCTAAATATTACGCCCACCACAATCCAAGAGGTTATTTTAACTTGCTACTCAATGAATGGAAAAACCAGCAGTGACTTCAATGGAATATCTACAAAACTGATGAAGGAAACCATATTTTCTGTAGCACCAGCATTAAAGCATATATTCAACTTGTCGTTTAAACAAGGTCATGTTCCCAACAAAATGAAAATAGCTAAAGTTGTACCAATACCGAAAAATAGTGACAATGGGGATATAAACAATTATCGTCCAATAAGCATTCTTCCCGCATTTTCTAAACTACTCGAAAAACTCATGCAAAAACGTTTAGTTGATTTTCTTAATGAATCGAACATCTTATTTAAACATCAGTACGGATTTCGCCCAAACCATTCAACTTTTCATCCCATCATTCATCTACTGGATCATGTTGTGAAAAATAACGACAAGCCCACGAAAGATTCCACCGTAGCCCTTTTTATTGATCTGTCCAAAGCTTTTGACACAATAAACCACGAAATCTTACTTACAAAATTTGAACATTATGGAATTAGAGGCATGGCAAACAACTGGTTTCGAAGCTATCTCAATGAGAGACAATACGTAGAATTCAATGGAAGCAAGTCAAATCTCATTAAAACATCATGTGGTGTTCCTCAGGGGTCCTTACTCGGGCCCATAATTGTTCTCCTCTACGTGAACGATATGTCAAATTCAACTACTATGGATCTCGTATCATATGCCGACGATACAACCCTTATGGCCAGTGGACAAAATGAAGCGTTAATCCAAAGTTATGTCAATAACGAATTAAGAAATCTATCTGACTGGTGTTGCTGCAACAAACTAGCCATCAATGCTAACAAAAGCAATTATATGCTCTTGCATCCACAAAACAATGACAAAAAATGGAATACAATTAAAATATATCTCAATGGAGCCGAACTTCGACGGATAGGGAACATGCGGAACGAATCGTCTGCCAAGTTTTTAGGTATCCATATAGATGAAAACCTGACCTTTAATAAACACATTTCTATTGTATGCTCAAAAATGGCACATGCAATTTATTGCATTAATAAAGTTAAAAAAATTCTCCCGAGCAAGGCTCTCAAAACATACTTCGCCCTAATTCAAAGCCACTTAGTTTATGGCATCCAAATATGGGGACATGTATCGGCAGTGAAGAAACTATATTTATTACAAAAACGAGCCATCAGAATTATATGTAACAAAAAATATAGAAGTCACACCGATCCTCTTTTCAAACAAGAAAACATTTTTAAAATAGATTTACATACATCCATTTTCATGCATGATTGGTACTACGATCGCTTACCGGTGTCTTTTTCTGGTATGTATGACAAGAGAGCAGAACCAAATAGACGACAACCTAATCCTATAGTACAAAAAAAATTCAGGACCATCTCTTTTTCTAAAGTTCTCCCATACCATTCATTCCCCTTTATGTGGAATTCCCTAGAAAGTAAATATACCTCTAAACAATCAAGACATGTGTTCCGAAAACGTTTGAAAACGGATATCATTAATACCTATTCAGCGAGCGTGCGATGCAAAAACCGAAGATGCCCTGATTGCACAAACGATACATAATTTTCTGATAACAAAATAAACAAAACAAACAAACAATACAAAACAAAATTCACTCTAGTATGCATGTTAATTGAAAAATAAAAGAAGAAACAAAAAAAATTCCCAAAACCTCACTCACATTATTCCTACTCGGTTCCACTCACACATGTATATTCATAGTAATCATTCATTATATCGACCAAGTAGGTACCCATACATACATACATATGAACCACTTTTCGTACCATCGCCCTAACAACGCCTATATATTAAAAACCCAGTCTGCACACGATAAACGTAACCTGAAAACAATCAAGTTAATTCGGCCATCTTCATCATATAATCTGTCACTACATCCAGGGGTGATAGGAAGACAGTCAGCCATGACTATATCACCCCTAGCAATATACATGTATAGTCTATTAATATTATATTTATTTATTTCCATGTATGTGTATTGTAAATAAAATTATCCTATCCTATCCTATACAGATAATACAAGTGCTGAAGTATCAATTTATTGGACACGTTCGGATATTAAGTTCAACATCGTCATTTTGTTGTATTTAGAAATTTATTTTATTGTGTGTGGAAAGGGTTATTCAATGCTGGCATGTTCGCTATAAGAATGTCAGAAACAAACGAAGGGAGTGAATGGCTATATCATTGTCAGATTCGTTCCTGAACTATCATTATTGTGGCAATGTTGGGGTTATGGGAAAGGCAAACATTGTTCTTTAATTTCATTCAGTTGAGACTAACTTTTACAGTACTCGTCCTGTCCATGGCCCTCAGTTCTTCCTTCTAGGACATCTATTTCGTCTTGTTTTTCCAGAACATTGGTCTGTAGCTTTTGGTTTCGAATTGTTATAGTTATGATCCAATATCGGTACGTTTGTGAACCTTGCCATATGATGTATTCTTCAACTGACTTCAACCAGGGTGGGTAATACAGAATGTAAGACAAATACAGCTCCTCTTCTCAGGCTAAATTCACTAATGTATCTATACCAGTGGTATTGGGATGCATAGGTCAAATAGTGGTTGTTACTCAATTTACAAGGAAAATATAGTTAGTCATGTTAGAAGTTCAAAATTTCTATACTGAGTAGATAAATTAGCAGACACTGGTATGACGATAATATAATTCACATGCTACGACTACTGAAGCATTTATTCATGGGAAATGTTCAAATAAGTTCAACATGGCCATTTTTTTTACTTATAAATTTATTTATTTATAGAGTATGGAACGAGTTAATGCTGGCATATTTGTTAAGTGAATGTCAGAAACAAATGAAGGGAGAGAGTGGAGTGCCTATATTTATTGTCTAACAATTCACACACAATGCAGCATGGTGTGGAATAAAGTAGTTCTATTAGTATTCCAAAATATTTGATATCACACACACCTCCACTACCCTGGAAAAGGGGCATGTCATGAGGGCAATGGGTTTAATTGACACCATGGCTGTGTTGTCAAAGCATAAAGTTGATAAAAAGAGTTATTGGTTGTTCTCAAAATCCACCTTTTGATTGCAGATCTACACTTCAGATATGATGACCAGCATTGGGATCTGATACTCATTGGCTGAAACATTTAAACAAGGACCAACAGCTATATGGTTGAAAATTGAACACACCGAAATGCCTTGGTGTTATGGGTGTACATCTGCAATCTTATAACATATAGTAGTGGGATTAGACGCTAGTCCTAATTAAAGAGAACATATATATTTGCCATAATATGGTTCCTGATTAACTATCATTATTAAAAACTTCCATGTACTCATGTGTGAGATTTAAGTAGTTGTTGATGGTTGATTTTAGTACCATTTTTACATGAAACTTAATACGTAAAGTAAGTATTCCTGATATTTCTAATTCGATTTTGTTTTACAAGATATGTATCGAATTTCTGTTTGCTATTATTGTGATGAGTTACTCTTAACCAATTTAATTGCAATACTGTAAAGTACACGTTTTTGAAAGGTGCAGTTTATGTATACATGGATCACGATGAGTTATCGAGCAGGCAGAATTTTAATATTTGTTTTTATTAGACTGAAATATAAACTGATTTATTGTTCACTGTAATATACGGGAGTTGTTATATCATATGTTATATCATGTAATTAAAAATTACCTCAACTTTATGACACTCCCAGTTTGTCTGGTAAATATTCGAAAATGAACACCTCAGTTTGCATGTGGATTAGTGTCTTTGGGATTTTGAATTACGGCGCTTCACTCTAAATGTTATGTGCATGAAGAGCATCACATTTTCTAACGTGGTCACCAGCCCAGTGTCCTTGGAATTTTCAAACCTAATCTGATTATGAGAACAATATCATATCTGTGCACGATCTATCATTACTGTGGCCAGTAGTGGGATATTGGAAAGGCACATATTTTTCTTTAATTATACCCCCACTTTCGAAGAAAATGGGGGGTATACTGGATTGACTGCGTCCGTCCGTCCGTCAAGCTTTCTCCCTCCGTGTGTCCGTCCGTCCGTCCGACCTCATAACTCGAACAACTATGAACCGATTTCAATAATTTTTTGGTATGCAATCTCCTTAAGACTGCATGATGCTAAATTGCGGTTCGGTCCGACTTTTATTTTTTTTCAAGTTACGCATCATTTTCGACTTATTTTGACTTCGAAAATTCTGTCCGACTTAATAACTTTAACAAATATGAACCGATTTCAATAATTTTCGGTATACATGCTTCTCACAATACCCTCTCTACGTGATGCAGCTCAGACTTTTTCGTAATATTACACTTCATTTTCGACTTATTTTGACTTAGAAAATTCTATCCGACTTAATAACTTTAAAGGTACGGTTGGCCTTGGCGGTGGGTATCCTGTGAAAATATTTCCACCCGTCAAAAACCACCACAAACAGAAAGAACATCAAAATGTAGACAGACTTTGTCCGTATACAAATAAGAAATATCGCATAAACAGTATGTTATTGTCATATATTTGACCATTGTTATGTAAACAAAAGCACAAAAAGTTACTTTTCTGGTGTTTGTTTATATTATGATGGTAAACATAAAGAGCGTTCTTTGTTGGTGAATTCCTGATATGGAACTAATAAGAGCGTTTATGCCATTTGTGTGTGATTAGCCAGTAGCATTGTGCTGTCTTCTGTAACACAACCAGGCTCTTGCTTAGGTAAAATATAGTAGGTCTTTATGATAACATGCTGTTTACGCGATGGTCATGGTATATATGAACGAAACTGTTTGCGTTTTAATGTTTTTCTGTTTACGGCGATTGGAACAAATATGAATATTTTCGACTACTAAGGCCACACGTGCCTTTAACAAATATGAACCAATTTGAATAATGTTTTCTGTACAAGCTTCTTGTGACACCATATCGATATAATTAGTCCGAAGTTTTCTTTAAAGTTAAACATCTTTTTTGTTGGGTTTACAGATAATGCGGGTTGAATTTGCCACGGTGAGGGTATCCCAGCACTCGAGTGCACACCTCTTGTTTTGTTCAGTTGAGACTGACAATTACAGGACAGTCCTCATACAATCCATGACCGCCACCGTGTTTCCTTCTACGAGACATGTCATATTTTATTGGTTCCAGATTCCTCTGAGAGATGCCCAGGGATATTACAAAGTGTTTGGTGGCAAAGATGGCAGACATCCATGTCATCAAGGTTATGGTCCCCAATAACTAACATATAAACTGGTCGAATTGTTATATTTATGACCCCATATCGGTACTTTTGTGGTCCTTGCCATATGTTGCAATTCCCAACTCGCTTCACCCAATGTGGATAACATAGAATGTAAATCACAAACAACTCCTCTTCTTCAGATATCTTAAATTCAATATCTGCTGGATCTATACCCATGATCTGAGGATGCGTAGTCCAAACGCGGGTTGGTGCTAAATTTACAATGGAAATATAGTTAGTTACGTTGGAAGTTATAATCTCCATTTCTATACTGAGTGGTTAAATTAGCAGACTATTGTATGACGATAATATAGTTCAAACAATACAAGTACTGAAGCATTAGTTCGTGGGAAATGTTCACATAATAATCAACATTGTTGAACTTGTTAATATATTTAATTAGCATGGAAAGGGTTAAATGCTGGCATGTTTGTTGAGTGAATGTCAGAAACAAATGATGGGAGGGAATGGCTATATTTACTGTCTATCAATTCACAAAAAGTTGATAAACATATATTTCTAACAATAGAGTTATTGCTTATCTTTAAAATAATTTTGATAATCATTGACAAGGACCAATAGCAGTAGAGTTGATAATTGAACACAGCGAAATTCCCTTGTGTTATGGGTGTACCTCTACACAATCTGACAACGCATAGTAGTGGGAGATAGGAAATATATGCCAGTACTAATTAAAGAGAAATATAACTATCCGCCATAATATGGTTCCCGATTATATATCATTATTATATACTGCCATGTACGCATGTATGTGATTTAAGTTGTTTTTTATGGTTTCTTTTAGTACCATTTTACAATAAGTTAACGTAAGTAATCCTGATATTTTCATAATTTTGTTTTGCTCTTATTGTGATGAAGTATTTGAAACTATTTACCCAATTTAATTGGAACTACTGTAAAATATAAGTTTTTGAAAGGTGCAGTTTATCTATACATGGATCATGAACTGATCAATCAAAAATGAGTTGGCGACTAGCCTGAAATATAATATTTCTTTTTATTGGATTGGAGTATAAACTGCTTTATTGCTCACTGTAGCATGGGAGTCTGGTGTTATACCATGCAACTAAAAATTTAACTCAACATTACGACACAAATAAAACTACATGAAGACGGTTTGATTGTGTGAAATTATTGATTTGGCATTCGACGTTGAAGCACATATTTGGCAAGCGGATAACAGTTTCTTTGGGATTATGAATTACGTGACATTATTTGCAAGAAGAGCAGGACATGTGGTCACCAGTCCAATGTCCAGTTTTAATTTTCGTGCCTAAACTGATCTACCTACAGTATACAATCCTCATACTGTCCACGACTCCAACAGTGCTTCCCAGTGTTCGCGCTGGACCGAAAAAAACTTTAGCCAAAAGTTTAGCCAAATGAAAATTTTATTAGCCAAATGAAAAAAACTTTAGCCAAATGTTTTTGGCCAAATTGAAAACAACTTTGGCCAAATTAAATCATCGTTTTCTGGTCGGTTCACAATTAATGACTAAAACGTAAAATCTAACAGACAAAGGTAAAATACACAATAGTTTAAATAATTTTGATGAACTACAAGTATTTTTATATATATCATTTATTAAAAATTTATTAATCTTTATGTGAAAGAGTGATTTGGGGGGGGGGGGGGGGTAACCCGGTATTGTCCTTCTTAATGTCATTTTGTTTTGTTTTATATCAATATCTATTTTTAAATCATTAAATAGTTATCCTTGCGAAAATATCTAAGTGACATCTATTGTTACGCCATCATCAAATTACAATCTGTCATAAAAGCATGCAAATTATTTTGACTGTATCGGTATTGACGATAAATAGCCACAAAATATCTGTCGTGATTCACATTTGGCTGATTAAGCTATTGTCTTACACTTGGTGCTCATAAACATCGACCGTCATAAATACAATGTCATCATAAACATGCATTGTACAGGCGCGCCGTGAGTGACCAGACAGACAATGGGCTGACTGGGGGATTAGGGGATTAAATGTAAAAATTAATAATGACCTTTTGCTGCTTCGTGCAGAGTGACGTAATCTTTCTCCAGATTAAAACAGCCTGCACATGTTACGAACAAATTGCTTGTATACCGGCGTCAATGCACTTTACAAAACATTGCTTTCTTCACATTGTCATAATTCAACCACGGTCGGTTTAATGTCCATGCGTCTTTGTTTGTCCGTCTTGTGAAAACTAAAGATGATTGCATATCACTTTATGATCGCTTGGTTGATAGAGTTGTCGATCGGGTTTCCCTTTGTACGATATTTCATAAGTACGACAATAATGAAATGCTTTCGTCACCTAACTTCGTCTTGAATGTCGATCTATTGAGCGCTTTTATTAATTAGCTTTCTGGCTCCATGCTATCAGTCTCCATTTGGGTTCAAAAAAAGTTTAGCCAAAAGTTTAGCCAAATGAAATTTTTATTAGCCAAATTCGAAAAAGATTAGCCATTGGCTAATTTGGCTACCGACAGCGCGAACACTGGTGCTTCCTTCTACGACATACATTTCGTCTGTTATTGGTTCCAGATTCCTTTAGTGAGAGATGCCTAGGGAGCATACAATGTTTTGGTGGTACAGATGGCTGATATCCATGTCACTAAGCTTAGAGTCCCCCGTGACTAAAATATAAACTAGTCGGTGAACATACGTCTGCAGCTTATGGTGTCCAATTCTCATGTTTGACCCATTATGAGTTCTTTTGTGGCCCTTGCCATGTGGTGCTATCTCCAACCGGCATCACAAAGGTGGGCGATACAACATACCAGCCACATACAGCTCCTCTTCTCCAGCTAAAATTCACTGCATGCTGGATCTATACCCATCATATGAGTATGCATAGGTAGTTATGATGGAAGTTCTAAACTCCATTTCTATACCGAGTGGTTCAATCGACGCAGGCATTAGTATGACGATATATATATAATACAAGTACTCAAACGTGAATTCATCGGAAATGTTCAGATACTAAGTTCAGCGATGTTATTTTGTTGAACTTATACATTTATTTATTTGGTATGGAAAGGGTTAAATCCTAGTATGTTTGTTAAATGAATGTCAGAAACAAATAAGGGGAGCTAATGCCAATAATTATGGTGTATCAATTCACACAATGCAACATGGTGTGGGAATAGAGTTGTTATATAAGTATAAACTTTACATTCATTCCTTAATCTTTCATCCATTACACACACCTCAACCACCCTGGTACAATGGGACATCGCATGGGGGTTTAGATGGCACCGTGGCTGTATTGAAGCATAAAGTTGATAAACAGGCATTTCGTATTGTATTGGTTCCAGGTTCCAAAAATGAGAGGTGCCCAGAGAGATCACAAAGTTTTTGGTGGCAAAGATGGCAGATATCCATGTCATCAAGGTTATTGTCCCCCATCATTAACATGTAGACTAGTCGATGAACATGGAGCTGCAGATTATGGTGTCGGATTGTTATATTTAGCACCCCATATCGGTTCTTTTGTGGCCCTTGCCATATGGTGCAATTTCCAACCCGCTTCAACCAATGTTGATAAACATATCTGTAACAATAGAGTTATTGGTTATTTTAAAAATAATTTCGATTGCAAAGATCTACACTTGAGATGTGATGGCCAACATTGAGATCTGATAATCATTAACTGAATTATTTAAACAAGGACCAATAGCTGTAGAGTTGAAAATTTAACACATCGGAATGCCCTTGTGTTATGGATGTCCATGGACACAATCGGACAACACATAGTAGTTGGAGAGAGGGAATATATGCTAGTACTAATTTAAGATAAATATGAATTAATGCCATGCACTCATGTATGGGATTTAAGTAGTTTTTGATGGTTGCCTTTAGTACCATTTTACATTAAACTTAGAACGTAAGGTAAGTATTCCTGATATTTCCAGATGAAATTTTGTTTCACAAAATATGTATGGAATATCTTTTTTGCTATTATTGTGTTGAAGTATTTGAAACTATTAACCCAATAAAATTGGAACTATTGTAAAATATAAGTTTTTGAAAGGTTTTTATACATGGGTCATAAACTGATCAATCAAAAATGAGTTGCAACCAGTTTTTATTGGACTGGAATATAAACTGTTTTACAAAACATGATTGGAATTTCTTTTTGCTATTATTGTGATGAAGTGTTTGAAACTATTAACGCAATTTAATTGGAACTATTTACAATATAAGTTTTTGGAAGATTTTTATATACATGGATCATGAACTGATTTTAGCATGACGGGAAATCGAACAGTTACCTGTGTTAGTCGTGTGGTCATCGCTACAGACACAAGTTAAATGGTTCAAAATAAATGAAACACATGAGATTCAAAATATTGTTAGAGAAACAGATATAAACTTAATAATTGTATAAGTGTAAGTTGGCCTAAATGTTGTTTTCAGCCTTTATCGGTTATAAATTAGCATGGACAGACATGTTGAACAGCAGTGCTATTGAGAATGGAAGTCACATGTCTTAAATAATTAAACCTATCCCCACCAGTCGGTGAGATGCACTACGCAGCCATCCAATTTAGAGAAATTACGAATGCGGAGTTGCATAATTCACCAAGAGAAGGCAACCATAATGTATTTGGTCGATTCTATCAATTGCTTACTGGGGTCGATGATTTATATTTGTAGCACGGCGTTGTTTCTTAAATATATACATTTTTGGGGACTCCCACATGAATAAATTGGTACATTATGTTCCAACAACAGATAGCAGCGTGTTGGGGCAGTGCGATCTGTTCAATTCCACACTGGTTAGCTCCCATGATCTGAACTGAAAAATCGTCAAACCAGAACTACCTAAACAAACCAGTACTAGCTAAAAACTAAACAACCTCCATCTAACCAATAAATATCTACTGCATACCAAAAATTCTTAACTACACCATTCGCCCTGTAAACACATGGCATATTGCGTGACTAGGAGCAAAACCATCACCAACTTGAACTCACAATTTGAACCCTCTGGAGCTTATGCTTCTCTCCCCAGCAGAATCAGTTATTCTGAGACATTCTAATGTCCAGTCAGTGTGTCCTCAAACAGGGGCTAAATAGCTTCATGTCTAATGGTTTGGCCCAGATCTGGGACAATTAGCAATCAGTTTCCCCCGACCTGGTTTAGCATAAAGTGGGGGTTATAATCTTCGAGAGTGTGGCACAATTAAGCTTGCCCATGCAGCTAATCCCCAGACTGCCTGAGGTCATATGGTGAGACATTGGCTGGTCACATTCAGTTGGTATTCTGATCTCTTATTGGTAAGGTAACTGTTACCTATGAGATGTCACAGGGTTTTGGTGTAGAAAGATGCTACATAACCACTCCTGTCTTGCATCTGTTGACATTGTGACATGTTTTGACAATACCCAAGTACTATCAAATCGCCGGAGAGTTGTAGTGGGAGATGTGCGTCAATTACCACCTTCATTTAATCCCACAGAATGACAACCAGCTCCAAGATAATCCGTCACTATCACCACGGGTTCGGGTCAACCCAAGGGAGTTTGAAGTTATTCAAACACTCCCGTCTGCTTCAGTTGATTCGGTTCGCATGGAATTAAACAGCTATTTCCGCAGCAATCCAATGGACAGGAGACGATGGGTGTAATGGTATCTTAACACATAACGACAACTCTCCGACATATCAAACACCAAAGGATCCTCATTCATTTATACCAGCAGGTGGTCAGACATCAACTGCAAAACACAATGGGGGATCCAATGATCCGAACTATACGACACCATCAGATTGGTTCTCCTGGTGCAACAAAGAACTCTCAGCGACAGAGAATGGACCATCGTTGGGGATGCTGTACCATATGTATACGATGCGTGGACGGTAACATAGGTATACATGTAACCATCACAGGTGATAAATATTTTATAACGCACATGTCGACTGACTACTCCGCAGAAGATAAACAAACGTCGAGCTTTCGGTAATGTTCTCCATGTCATCGAGGGCTAGACCACATAGATATACACATGTTCCGAACATATTTCAAGCAGCAACAAACCACCATAAGTCGCGGCAGATGTTGCATACTTCTCTTTTGCAGAGACGTGACAAGAAAGAGCAGCCACTAACATCGGATTCCTATTCGGGGCTATCTGGAGTGAAAAATGAAAACAACCTCGTCATGTTCAATGCAGTCCGGACATTTGGCTTTGCACTACACATCTTCCGGTCTTCTGTCAGAACAAAGAACTGGGCGCTTCCGTTCTCTCCCCTCTGCAATGTCACCAATCTACGAGGAGCGGATCTTGATAGACAGAATGATGATGGGGCAATGTTAAGATGGTGTCAAGAGCTACATCATGACACATCTGGCCGTGAACGTACATGTATCGGGTCGCAGGCGGACGTGAACCACAAGGAGCATTGACACTCTTGACCAGGTGAGCATACACATTCGAACAGACCACAAACTCATAGTGTTTCAATCGAAGTGCTGATCACCGAAATAACACAAAAGGTGGATAACCTCATGCAAAAGCCACGAGCGTTGAAAATTTAATGGCATAGTAAATGTTATTATATGATCAGTCATATTGACGAAAATCATTAGGATATACTTCTAACGCTTTCAGGCAATAATACCGTCAGCCTGCTCCAGGGTGTCAACGTATTTTTCCGTTTATATTTTGTATTGTATGCTGTTTGGAGATGGATCCGAGAGGAGAAAGTAACAAAGGTATGTCTGATAGGATAGGATAATTGTATTTACAATATACACACATGGAAAGTACAATTACAAATAAATATAATATTAAGACTACACATGAAAATTGCTAGGGGTGATATAGTCATGACTGTCTTCCTGCCACCCCTGAATGTGACGACAGATTATATGATGTAGATGGCAGAATGAATTTGATTGTTTTTTGGGTTACGTTCATCGTGTGCAGACTGTGTCTTTTAATAGGCTATGTTAGGGCGATGGTACGAAGAGTGGTTCATATGTAAAGGCACCTACATGGAACATACTCTTTTTGTTTGTTTGATATTTGTTAGCAAAACATTATATATCTGATACAACTTCACCTCCCGATGCCAAGGTTAGCCAAACTGCACAACAGCCACCATCTACTGAATCCACCGTTACCGACTCTCCAGGCTGCATCTTCCGAGTTAACTCTGTGGATCCTTTGGATCCATATAGTGGGACTTACCAGGACCACTCATCTCTTATCCCAGATGATATTAAACAATCTTTGTACCAAATAACTCTTGATATATTCAATACGGGGAGCGCGCCCAGTGAGAGTTAACGCTCAATTACTGGCTGACAAAATGACGGTACGAATGCCCTCTGGGAATTACAGCCATTTATAGAAGCCAAGATAGCAGTAAATGGACTTGTTTTCAAGGACAAGAAATTCGTTCAGACTTTTCGCAATCTTGATCCCAACTTCACTCCAGCGGAAGGCCTTTCGATTGTTCCTGAAATGTCGAGAAATGTGCTCATACTGCCTTTGTGTGTGCACATTCCGAGGTCATCTTTCAGGCAACCAAGTATGGCGAAGGGAAAGAGATAGAATACGAATCGTTCAAGGCCGCAGGCCAAGTCATAGCAAATGGAAGGCATATGATTCGGATCATACTTCTTGATCCGGAACAAGAACATTTTCATTTGGTACAACCCGCTCATGCGGCGCGGCAATTTTAATTCGAAATTCTTTTCAACTAAATGTTGTGCGATCCTTTTCGGACATAGAGGGTCACTTCGCGGGCGTCGACGTAGACATCTCCGGAGCGGCTTCCGTTTCCTTTCCTGGTCCACAACCTTTCGATCAAACATTGATACCTTATCTAGTCACCAGTCGCGTAATTATTTTAGGTGAGGATTTTAATTTTAAAGTTGATTCTCTTTATGACAAAGTTGGTGGACGAAATCATATCCCCCAGCTTCGCTAAAGAATGGCATCAAAAACTAATTACTTTCGGTCTCGTTGATTTTATCGACAGTCACCCCGCCATAGTACACACTACCAGACATTCTCGTAATATTCATACACGCCTGGATCGATTTTATATATCCCATTCTCTACTGAATGACCCCCCCCCCCCCCAAACTTTAACAACACCCATAGATCCTCTATTGGCCCCGGTTATTGGGGGCAAACACTTCTTTGTTTCAACACCCCGATTTTCGGTCAGATTTATGTACTTTTTGGTATGATCACACCGCCTCCGTGTCTGGCAGACGTGTCACGCAGAAATGGTGGGATCAAATCAAGGCAGACATTATGCCCTACATACAAAACTATGCCAACATCAAATCCGCAAAAAAATCGGACTTCCCTCCGAAAATTAGAAAAAGATTACAAACTTTTACTTCAAGCAGAGAAACAATATCCTGGTCAATATACCGTCCAACTTGCTGCTATCCGTGATAGCATTAAATCCTTCCATGCAGCTAGCGCAGAAGGGGCATACATCAGATCACATTCTACCATTTTAAATTCTCATGACGGGTCAGCCCAATTTGTTCACTCCTTAGAACGTACTCGCAGGGCAAAAAAATATATTTCTTCAATCACCACTGCAGGTATCACTTATACATCTACTCCGGACATTATTTCTCAATTTACTGAATACTGGTCTCAGCTATTCACTACAGAAACCACTGACCATCATGCAGCTGAGTACTTTCTACATGACCTACATAATGTCAGCCACTCTTCACATCGATGAATTAAATAAGGCTCTCTCAGACATGGCTTCAGGCAAATCCCCTGGTCCTGATGGCATCCCCTCTGAATTTTACAAGACCTTCGCCCCCCAAATTTTGCCCCGTTTATTATAACTTTTTAACAACTGTTTTCAGGATAAATTGCCCTTATCACAGCCGACATCGCTTATTACAATCACTTTGCAATCGGCTCAAACTAGTTATATCTTCTATCGTTCAGGAAGGCCAAACATGTGGCGTCCCTGGTCGCACAATTATAGATAATTTACATTTATTACGCAATATTCAAGATTATTGTAAACGGAAAAATGTACCCTGATCCTGATGAGGATCCAGAATTGTTCGAGACTGTGAAGGCTCAGATGATACACGAGCCATGTGGTCCATTCAATTCACCCTGCATGACAGATGGACAATGTACGAAGCCGTACCCTCGGGCGTTCCTCTTAGAATCACAAACTGGCCATGATGGCTACCCACTTTACAGGAGGAGATCGCCAGATGGTGGAAATGTCGCCAATATCAAACTAAAAAATGTTGCAGACAATAGGTGGGTTGTTCCATATTGTATCATGTTATCAGAAATATTCCAACGCACACATCAACGTTGAGTTTTGCAACTCTGTAAAAGCTATAAAGTATGTATGCAAATACACCAATAAGGGATCAGATGCGGCGATGTTCGCCCTACGAGACATGTTCTGACAAGTTGAGTCAATTTCAAATGGGTAGGTACATCAGTAACAATGAAGCGTTTTGCCGCATTTTTGACTTCCCCATCCACGATAGACACCCAGCCGTCCTTCGACTTGCCGTCCTTCGACTTGCTGTGCATTTAGACAATGGTCAGAGTGTACTTCACCAAACAAACAGCGGCACAAGTTGTATCGGTACCAAAAGAGACGTGCGGTCTTCGAGATCAAAATGCGGTATAGGCAATTAAGTATATTTTCCTTTTTTATAAGGTCGACGTGGTTTTCCTTCAGGAAACGCACGCGGACAATTATCAAGATGGTCAAGGCCTAAATTATAAATTAGATTGTCAAGGATTTTTTTCATTTGGTACAACCCGCTCATGCGGCGCGGCAATTTTAATTCGAAATTCTTTTCAACTAAATGTTGTGCGATCCTTTTCGGACATAGCGGGCCACTTCGCGGGCGTCGATGTAGACATCTCCGGAGCGGCCTTCCGTTTCCTTTCCTGGTCCACAACCTTTCGATCAAACATTGATACCTTATCTAGTCACCAGTCGCGTAATTATTGTAGGTGGGGATTTTAATTTTAAAGTTGATTGCTCGTTATGACAAAGTTGGTGGACGACAATCATTCCCCTCTTCGCTAAAGAATGGCATCAAAAACTTATCACTTTCGGTCACCCGCCTGAGTACACACTACCAGACATTCTCGTAATATTCATACACGCCTGGATCGATTTTATATATCCCATTCTCTACTGAATGACCCCCCCCCCAATTAATCAGTCTGTATTTTAACACACCCCAAGATCCTTATGGCCCCGGTATTGGAGGCAAACACTTCTTTGTTTCAACACCCCGATTTTCGGTCAGATTTCTGACCTTTGGTATGATGGCACCGCCTCCGTGTCTGGCAGACGAGTCACGCAGAAGTGGTGGGATCAATCAAGGCAGACACCATGCCCTACATACAAATCCGCAAAAAATCGGGCTTCCCTCCGAAATTAGAATAATGGTCTCTGGATGCAATTCAGAGAGGATATGTCTGAAGACTTCCGCTGGAGACAGCTGAGGCTCAACCCAGATGTTGCAGGTCGCCTTTAAGGAAGATATTTTCAATCAGCTCTCGTGGCTATTGAAGACAAGATGCTAGCCCATGGAGGCCTTGAATTGCACACTTTCGGACTTCCCCGACTACCAGGATTGAAACTGTTCAACAACCAAGAGAAATACTTAGAGAGACGACATTGATAGAGATATCCTTGCTGATGTCATCGCTTCAAGAGAAGCGAAACTATTGCCAGAACAGCGGCATGTTTTTGACACAATTATGGGTTCTGTAAACGGTGCCGGTGGTATATTTTCTTAGATGCGCCAGGTGGTACTGGTAAAACGTTTCTGATAAACTTAATTCTTGCCAGGATTCGGGATTCAGGGGAAAATTGTCATTGCAGTTGCGTCATGCGGATCGCTGCGACATTGCTCCCGGGTGGTAGGACGTAACAGTGAATGACCTGGCGACGTGCAATATAGCAAAATGTACAGGGCTTGCGCGTCTACTCCGCAGTTGTGTAATGATTGTTTGGGATGAGTGCACCATGTCTCACAAAGATGCTTTCGCAGCTCTGGACAGGACATGCAGGACATTCGTGAGTGTAATGCGATCATGGGCAGTGTAACATTGCTCCTGTCCGGAGACTTCAGACAAACGCTCCCTGTTATCCCTCGGGGAACGAGGGCCGACATGGTCCGCGCATCTCTCAGGTGTCTCTATCTTGGCGGAGTGTTCGCTCCCTGCACCTGGCAACCACATGAGAGTCCATTCATATAACGACGATATGGCCACCTCATTTGCAAGTGATTTGCTTCACATTGGAAATGGCGATTTCACGGTAGCATAAATTTATCTGAATGCACCGACTGTTGTTGTGTCGGAAGTTGTGATGCATTGATTGGGGCAGTTTTCGGTGATCTGGTCAGCAACATGAGTGATTCCACCTGGCTATGTGGGAGAGCAATTCTCCTAAGAGTGACACCGTTGACGCAATCAATCGTAAGATGCTGGCAATGGTACCTGGAGAGATCCGTGCATCCAACTCTATAGATTCAATATCCCAGATCCAAGTGACGTGGTCAACTATCCTACCGAATTTCTCAATTCTTTGAGTCCCACTGGTATGCCACCGCACGAGCTTTTCCTGAAAGAGGGTGTTCCGATCATGTTGTTGAGGAATATGGAACCCCCGAAACTCTGCAATGGCACCAGGCTCCTTATCAGGAAAATAATGCTTCATCTTATTGAGGCCGAGATTTTTACCGGGTGCGCCAAGGGTGAATATGTGTTCATCCCTAGAATTCCCTTGATACCTACATACATGCTTAAGTGTCACTCGTGACTAAAATATAAACTAGTCGGTGAACATACGTCTGCAGCTTATGGTGTCGAATTATTATATGTTTGACCCAATATCAGTTCTTTTGTGACCCTTGCCAAATGGTGATATCTCCATACCGCTTCACCAATGGGTAATGCAATATACAAGCCACGTACAGCTCATCTTCTCCAGCTTGAATTCACTGCATGCTGGATCTATATCCATGATATGAGGATACATAGGTCATCTAGTGGTTGGTACTTAATTTACAAAGAAATTATAATTAGTTATGTTGGAAGTTCTAAACTTCATTTCTATACAGAGTGGTTAAATCAGCAGGCATTTGTATGGCGATGTATATATAAATATATTTTGTTGAACTTATAAATTTATTGATGTGGTAAGGAAACGGTTAAATGCTGGTATTTTTGTTAAATGAATGTCCGACAAATATTTGTCTATCAATTCACACAATGCAACATGGTGTGGGAATAAAGTAGTTATAGAAGTATAAACTGTACATTCATTCATTAATCTTTAATCCATTAGGACTATTACACACACCACCACCCTGGTAAAATGGGACATCGCATGGGGAAATGGGTTTAAATGACACCCAGTCTGTGTTGTCAAAGCATAAGGTTGATAAACAGCTATTTGTAACCACGGAGTTATTGGCTATTTTAAAAATCCACCTTTTAATTGCAGACACTTGAGATGTGATGGTCAACATTGAGATCTGATAATCATTGACTGAAATATTTAAACAAGGACCAATAGCTGTAGAGTTGAAAATGGAACACATGAGGAATGCCCTTGTGTTATGTGTGTACATCTACACAATCTGACAACACATGATCGTGGGGGAGAGAGGAGGGAGGTAATATATACTATTACTAATTAACGAGAAAAATATGTTTGCCATAATATGGTTCCTGACTATAATTATAAAATACTGCAATTTACTCATATATGGGGTTTTAGTAGTTTTTGGTGGTTGCTTTTAGTACCATATTACATAACATAAACTTAGTATATATAATTTCATTGATCTTTTGATTATGAAAAAGTATCATGGGACCTGTTACTGGCCCATAACTAGAAAGAGTGAGTTAATGGCCCGATGCATGTTTTGCCAAAATTGCCTGATATTTCAAAATATATTTTGTTTTTTTTGCAAAATAGGTATGGAATTTCTCTTTGCTATATTTTGTGATACAATATTTGAAACATAATTTAATTTGTGCTACTTTAACATGCGCGTTTTTGAAAGGTGAAGTTTATATATATAAAGATGGATCATGAATAGATTAATCAAAATGATTTGGCGACCAGCCTGAAGTTTAATATCAGTTTTTATTGGACTGAAATACAAACTGCCTTATTGTTCGCTGTAATATATGGGAGATTGGTGTTTTATCATGCAATTAAAAAATTAACTCAACATTGTGACACAAAAGAAACTCCCCCAATATGATTGGATTATTGTGTGAACTGATTAATTCTGCAAATTTTAGAACAATTGCCATGTTGTCCAAAAAACTCACTCTAAATATTGATGGTGCCGGTAAATACAAAACAACGAACACCTACGGTCAGATGCTCATACCCCGTTTATATATAACCATGGGTATATTATGCCAGATATATCCGTACACAAAAACACCGTTCTTTTGATCGTGTATTTATCCATGGTAACATGGTGCCCGGTATTATTGTTTTGAAAGGTAATCATGTTCGACTGGTGTTGTTAGATTGGTAATATGAGATTAGCGGTTTCTATGTCTTGTCTGGTCATATTTACTGTTTTAAAGGTACGGTTGGCCTTGGCGGTGGGTATCCTGTAAAAATATTTCCACCCGTCAAAAACCGCCACAAACAGAAAGAACATCACAATGTAGACAGACTGTGTCCGTATACAAATAAGAAATATAGCATAAACTGTAAGTTATTGTCATTTGTTTGACCATTGTTATGTAAACAAAAGCATAAAAAGTTACTTTTCTGGTGTTTGTTTATATTATGATGGTAAACATAAAGAGCGTTCTTTGTTGGTGAATACCTGATATGGAACAAATAAAGAGCGTTTATGCAATCTTTGTGTGATTAGCCAGTAGCATTGTGCTGTCGTCTGTAACACAATCAGGCTCTTGCTTAGGTAAAATATAGTAGGTCTTTATGATAACATGCTGTTTACGCGATAGTCATGGTATATATGAACGAAACTGTATGCATTTTAATGTTTTTCTGTTTCCGGTGATTGGAACAAATATGAATATTTTCGACAACTAAGGCCTCACGTGCCTTTAACTTCGTCTGAAATAGACGCACTTTTTATACTAGAATTTGCGCAACAGGAGCGCAGGGAAATCGCACGTCGAGTTGGTTTAAGGGGTTTTAGAAAAAGTATTTATATGATATAGACAGAGACGTGGCGACGGGGGGGGGGGGGGGGGTAAAAACAGTTGGAAAGTTCATACCTGCCAAAACATTAGTTGGAAATTTCACATTAACATTAAGTTGAAAATGTTCTTGTAGTTTGATAGTCAAACAATTTATTTGGCATATTTTCCTATATTTGGTAACGATTTTGGACTGAAATGGTCATCAGTCTGAAATTTCCAACCTTAGGAGGATTACAGGTAGGAAATTTCCAAAACTTGGAAAGTTTGTGTCCTGGTCCCTCCCCCGTGGTCAGTCAAAAACTGCTAGTTAATTTAAGAAAAAATAGATCGGGGTGTAAATTTGTGTGGTGTTATACCACTAGATGTTAAGATATTTTAATCTCATACTGGGCCGAACCATCTTTTTCACCATGCACCCCCCTGCATGACAATTGACCACAATATTACTGGTTCGTTTAGAATAGGCTACCATCTAGTAGTCTGTGAGGGAACATTTGGGAAATGCACGGGGGGGGGGGGTGCAAATTGATTTACGCAAACTTAAATGGGCGTGAGTTTGCTGTGGTTCAATGCAGTTGGAAATTCCAAGGTCGAGACCACCCCAACGAAAACCCTCTAACCAAGTTCGAGTGCCAAATATCCCACACTCAACCAGGGGTGCCCCTCGCAACTTAGTTTCTGCCCTCGGCATAGGCCTATATTTGTTTCCTATCCGAGAATACACTTCACCGGCAGCAATGTATTGACCATACTCTGAAAGAAAACGCTTCCGTGACGATCACACGATAAAGTCGTGCTGCAAGGAAGACGATAAATGTGTTGTAGAAATGACACGGAAGACCGATTGTCAAAAAACTCAACATCAAAATACACAGGGCAAGACTTATCAATCCAAACTGTGGATTGTGTTTTCGTTGTGTATTTTTCGCATATACCCATGGTTATATATACACGGGCTACGAGCATCTTTGGGATTATGAATTACGGCACTTTACCGTATGTGACACATGTGTATGCAGAGCAGGGCATTTTCGAACGTGGACACCAGCCCAGTCGAGTTGGAATTTTCAAACCTACTCGGATTACTAGAACATTATCATATTTGTGCATGATCTATCATTATTGTAGCCGATGTTGAGATTTGGGAAAGGCAAATAGTTTTCTTTAATTTGGTTCATTGAGATCGAGTCTTACAGTGTAGTCCTCATACTGTCCATGACCCCAGTGCTTCCTTCTACGACAAACATTCCGTCTCATGAGAGATACCCAGGGAACATACAAAGTTGGCAAATATGGCAGATATCCAATGCCATCAAGTTTATATAAGTCGCCCATCGTTAAAAGTTATAACATGGTATGCGTAGTTGTATTGTATGTCCGTTTATTTAAAGGCACGTGCGGCCTTAATTGTCGAAAATATTCATATTTGTTCCAATCACCGTAAACAGAATAAAAGGTCGCAGACCACATGTCCCCCCGACTCGAGTGGTAAACTTCATGATTGGATTTGTTAGAAGGATACTATTTGCAACAATGTTATACAGTATATAGATGTTGCAAACCACCGCAAAATTTCTTGGACAAAACAACCCGATGAACAAACGCATGCAAACGCGAAAAAAATGATATTTTTGTATTAGCTATATAGATGATGCAAATCACCAACATGTTAGGAACAATATCCCAGAGTTTCAAATCTCTACATTTAAAACTGTAGGAGGAGTTGATTACACCATGAAGGTACCCAATCTCATCCAAAAGGCAAAAATGTTCCAAATTTTCTAAGTCGAAAACCCCCCAAAAATATGGAAAAAATGATATGTTTTATTAGCTATATAGATGTTGCAAATCACCAACATGTTAGAAAACAATATCCCAGAGTTTCAAATCTCTACGTTTAAAACTGTAGGAGGAGTTGATTACACCATGAAGGTACCCAATCTCATCCAAAAGGCAAAAATGTTCCAAATTTTCTAAGTCGAAACCCCCCCCCCCCCCAAATATGGAAAAAAATATATTTTTGATTAGCTATATAGATGTTGCAAATCACCAACATGTTAGGAACAATAGCCCAGAGTTTCAAATCTCTACATTTAAAACTGTAGGAGGAGTTGATTACACCATGAAGGTACCCAATCTCATCCAAAAGGCAAAAATGTTCCAAATTTTCTAAGTCGAACCCCCCCCCCCCCCCCCCCAAATATGGAAAAAATTATATTTTTGATTAGCTATATAGATGTTGCAAATCACCAACATGTTAGGAACAATATCCCAGAGTTTCAAATATCTACGTTTAAAACTGTAGGAGGAGTTGATTACACCATGAAGGTACCCAATCTCGGACGCACGGACGCACGGACGGACGGGCGGACCGACGTGAGTATACTTGTGAGGTGCGATCTTTTGTTTGATTGACTTGTGGGTTGCAGCAACCTTGTGGGTTGCTGCAACCCACAAGTAAGTGACTTACGGAAAATCCAATTTTAAAGAGCTTTTGTTTACATAACAATGGTCAAACATATGACCACAACATACTGTTTATGCGATATTTCTTATTTGTATACGGACAAAGTCTATCTAAATTTTGATGTTCTTTCTGTTTGTGGCGGTTTTTGACGGGTGGATATATTTTCACAGGATACCCACCGCCAAGGCCAACCGTGTCTTTAAGGGTAAGTGAATCAAACAGGGTATAAATTACTATTATTAACGTATGCTGAAAATTAATTAGATTTTAGACACCCCAACTACATCATTCCAGTTTCTCCTGTCAGCGATGACTTGTTTATTGACCATGCAGTTCTCACTAAAAGGCAAAGAGTATAACATGTATCCCAGGAAACACTTATTGAAGGTATAGTATCGATCGCATCAAGATGCTTACAGCCGCAACCACAGTGACATATGTGTGGTTTGAAACGTTGCTCCTAATTCAATAGCCGCGCGCAAACACAATGGCCGCATGGGTCAACCGCAGGTCTGTGAACGCGGCTTGAGAATAATACACTGGACTCTTCTTTGTTCAATTTAAATAATAAAGAGCGTTTCATGTAAGTCTTTTCCTGATATGGTAACAATAAAGAGCGTTATTTTGTTAGCTATGTGAGAACATTTGAAAGCAGGTGAAGGTATTTGACGACTATGTCGAGTATTTCCCGATGAATAGCGTGTCCTAGTCTTTTTGAAAAGCCGATGGACGTTGCCAGAATCAAAACATGTCGATAAATACACTTTACGATAACGGGACGTGCCAAGATGGATATTAAACATGTGGCTCTTTGTTCCAACAGTTGGCAATTTTGTTTGTTTTGTTTACTTTAAACATATTTTATTTGTATATCGAATAATACAAAAGGGATTGGGGACAAGTTACAAAACTTACTTTGCCCCTCTCCTTGTTTACAATAATATTTATTCATACAAAATGGCGAAGGAAAGATTCAAAATCATATATAGGTTAAACATATTTACATTTACAAATGAGTGGGTTCGGGGTTTGGGGTGGGAGGTGGTGCCAAAACCGATTTGTGACTAATTTGCTTTTTGTGGCTATTCTGAAATGCGTTTGATTATCCGACCTCGAATCGTTTAGTCACTGTTATATATCGATGGACTATTTTGAAGAGAATTTTGTTTCTTCTGTTTGAGATATCGGGAATTCCGAGAAGTAAATCATTGATATGTGTAATTTTCAGTCCTTGGTATAATTTTTGACACATTTCCATTCGTTCGGTGTGAAATAGGGGACACGTCCATAGGTAGTGGTACGTATCTTCGCATGGATTTCCACAATGGCATTGGGGGCTGTCAGAGATATAATTTTGGAACATATCGGAACGTAGGCTACTGCATTTGTTACGCAATTTGGCATGGGCAACATTAAGCGTTCTACGGCCTGTATATATAGAAGTATGATGGTGGTTTTACTGTAGAATCTATTAATTCGAGATAAAATTTGAAGTCTGCGATAGATTCGGCATCGGTTACTTATGTGGGTATGTCATTCCACGATTTTAAAGTAGCGGGGAAGAATGATTTTTTTAAATGTTCGGTGTTACTGAAGTAAGAATTTTCCCGGTTTTCTCAAGTTATATCCAGAGACTTCAGATGATCTAGGTGTTAGATTTTGTAGGTATTCGGGGGCTTCGTCATTTACTATCTTATACATTGCTTGTAGTTTATGGATCTCTCTTCTCTTGCTCAGTGTTGGCCAGCCAACTTCATTTAGGAGGTTTAGATTGGACACTGATCGTGTGAGGCCACTAACTGTTCGGGCGGCATCGCAATGTAATCGGTCGAGCTTCTCGGTTAGGTATTTGGGGGCACAATACCAGACTACATCAGAGTAATCAAATAGTGGTAGGATAAAAGTTTTATAAATGCTTTCAAGCGATCTTCGGTCAAGCTGATACTTAAATCTCCGGAGCATAGCTAAGCGTGAGGCTATTCTGTTTTTATACCATTTAGGTGATTATTCCAATTTAAGTTAGCTTTGAGTTCCAGACCGAGGTGTTTATGTGTTTCAACAAATGAGATTGGATCCTGTTTAAAAGTTAAGTCGGGGGCTTCCACAGAAGTCCCCATTAGTAGTAGTATTTATTTGTACAATATATATGGACATATAATAACAATACAATATTCAAAAAGAAACAGGTATATTGTACAGGAGCGGCATGTCCAAATGGGCCGTCTTCCTGCCAACCCTATATATGTAAATCAAGTCATAAAACAACATGAAGTGGGATAATATTTTAAAATGACGGAATGGTGTATCCAAACTGATTGCATTGTGTACATGCATGACGGTTTTACCATGCACGGGGCTCAATATTACTTTATCATAGGTGCGGAGTCTGGCTGAAGTATGATGTCTTTAGACAGGATCAGAGAAAGGGTCTTTTAATGTTGCTTTTCATTTTGTTCTTACTCGGTTGATTGTAAAGACTAATTTTGCGTATCTTTCAGCCAAAATGTAAGGTGAACATACCAGGTTTTTTTTAATAGCAAGTATATATATTTCAATGGCGGAGCTCATGGCGTGCATTTGACGCGTCTGTACAATCTTGACAAAATAAACTGTTGCATTTGATTGGTGACGATCGAGTATCGCGATATATAACTTTTTATCAATGACTTTTTAAATCTATTTCGAAAGGTTATTATCTTGTTATTTTTATCCAATGAGTTCCATATATCAGGGAATGTGTGCTTAGGTAACACAGAATTAAAAGCAGTTCTAGGAGTTGATGATTTTAGATTGCATGCCTGTCGGGTATTGGCAGTTGTATAATCAAATGATTCATTGAACGATTTTGGAAGATTTCCTCTTGTCCAGTCAAAAATAAACGTTGCAACTTGTAGTTGATATAAGTCGTGGAATTTCAAAATATTTTCAGACAGAAAAATGGGTTCTGTATTACTTCTATATGATTTATTGGATATAATTCTGATTGCTCTTTTCTGTTTAAAGATAGTGCCTCCTGTGTCGACATGACCCCAAATTGACATACCATAGATGAGATGACTGTGGATTAGAGAGAAGTATGTTTTTACCTTATTTATGGAATATAATACATTGGATCTTTTTACTTAGCATAGATATGTGATGTTTAAAGGTGAGATTCTCATCAATTATAATGCCAAGAAATTTTAGAGATTGCTCAGATCTCGCATCGCCTACTCGCGTTAAGGGCTTGTCATTCAATTTTATTTTAAGATTATTCCATTTGAAATCGTTACTGGTGCGATGTATTAACATGTATTTACTTTTGGATGCATTAATTGCTAATTTGTTGCTACAACACCAATGATGGATTTTGATCAATTCCGAATTAACTTTCTTTTCAAATTGCCGATTGTTGTTGCCAGATATATGAAGAGTCGTATCATCCGCAAAAGAGAGGAGATTTAAATATGTGCTATTGGGCATATCATTGACATATATAAGAAATAGAATGGGTCCTAGTAAATATCCTTGAGGCACACCACAGGTGATATCGAGCATGTTCGATTTTTTATTGTCGATTTCAACATATTGTTTCCTCCCCTCTAAATAGCTCTTGAACCAGGTTTTAGTAATTCCTCTAATGCCGTAGTGGTCAAGTTTTTGAGGCAGTATATCATGGCTAATCGTGTCAAATGCTTTGGATATGTCGATAAAAATGGCTAGAGTCGAGTATCTGGTCTTTTTGTTGTTGTTTTCAGCAACATGATTTAACAGATGCATTAAGGGATGTGTTGTCGAGTGATTTTCTCTGAATCCAAATTGTTTAAAGTGCGTAAGCCGTTTCGTTTATAGTAAATTTCACCAGTTTCATAGATATATTTGAAAAATCGATGCAACATTTATTGGATAATTTAGCACATGTTGATACAATTTCAGCAGTTGAAAAAACAAACAGTTTTTTTGATTTTTTTTCTTTCATATAGTTAAGGGGATGTGTGTTCTGAATTTGTTCAACCTTTGCAGCGGTATTCTGACCTATTGTGGCGAAGTATTTGTTGGCATAAACGCTCTTAATTAATTCAATATCAGGTATTTACCAACAAAGAACGCTCTTTATGTTTACCGTCATAATATAAACAAACACCAGAAAAGTAACTTTTTATGCTGTTGTTTACATAACAATGGTCAAAAATATGACCATAACATACTGTTTATGCGATATTTCTTATTTGTATACGGACAAAGTCTATCTACATTTTGATGTTCTTTCTGTTTGTGGCGGTTTTTGACGGGTGGAGATATTTTCACAGGATACGCACCACCAAGGCCAACGTGTCTTTAATTGCTCTGATTCTATATACAATACAAATTTTCATATGCAATATTCAAGATTTTTCACCAGATAGATCCAGAGAATTCTTTGTTGAAAATCACTTGCAATTTCTGGCTGGATTTACTGTACTGTGATTTATGCAAAACGTGCGTCTCCCCCTTAATTGAGAAAGCCATGAAATCATAATTCATATGTTCCATAATTTTGAAAATTTGATAGGCACTGTGACCATTCTGAAATGGTCAGCACTTGATGCATACAGTATCATTTTGACATTTTGAGACTTGTCAAGCCTCAGGCTCAAGGGTTATATTATAAAAAAAAATTGAAGCGAAAACATTTGTCAAGAAGAGTTACACGAGACTATGATGAGTATAAAAAGTGTTTCCTCATAATTTGGCATGAATAATAATTATTATTATCATATCATCATAATTCAATGGTTGTCAACTCACCCCATCTGTTAACTCTTTCAAATTCATTGTAGAATTAGAAAGTCGAGATGTCGGTGTGGCACTCGACTCCCTTCTCCTCTTCGGCGATGGTGGTCCAGTCTTCTCAATCTCAGACTCCGCGTCAGACATTTCCAAATTCAAAAGAATCTCTTGTGAATTAGCCATAGTGATTTAAATTTTAATATTAAGAGTTGAAGTTAGCTGTTTGCGAAATTACTATGAACACAAGAAAGCGCGCGCTGTTGTTTGGCTTGTAATAAGACACCGTCTGCGAATACATCCGCACTCGCAGAGTGCCTTACAGTTACACAATCGTGGCAAAACAAATAATTTCACGGTAAAAACTTGTTTGAAGAAAATTAATTCGATAGTATATTTAACAAGCCTGGGCACGAAAATCCCACCCTTCATCGTCTTTGCTAACACTTAATTTGTTAGGCTTGGTAATGATTATTATTTCGTCCTCATTTTTCTATCGGAGTATTTTTTCACTGGCGGATAATCCGTTCGATCTAGGATTTCGCGCCAGTCTCTTTGTTCTTCTTTTGATGATAATTACGCCTCTACAATTTCCATGTTCAACGTAGTCACAGAATCAAATTAAACATCCACAGACACACCATAGCCGTATCGTGTTCAATCAAATGTGAGTATTTATGAGTTTCATACTTGTATGTATGCATTGGCCATTGTAATTCACAAAATATGGGCTTGGTAATTTGGAAATATATTAAACATTGTGTCGACTCGTCCTTCGATTGATGGGCACATAGGCTTGGCCTTTGGAGAGATAATCCTACATTGTAGTTTGAATATTCACAATGGGCTGACGTGTCTTGTTAATTGGACATTCGTTTATGCATCGACTTGGGGCATTCCTGTACAATTTTCGGTTAGATGATGACCGCAGATGGTTTCCACCTTTGACAGACTTCTCGTCCTATCTTTGGTTAGATTTGATAGATGTTGAGATTAAAATAGTTGCATTGCCTGGAGCTGATATTGATACAATCACTGCTACCACACTGTCAGCAGTCGAAGACTTTCAACCTGATTCCATCATTTTGCAATGTGGAAGTAATGACATCACTAAGTGCAAAATTGAACCTGCTAAAACTGTTGTTTGCCAGTTATTTGACCTTCTTTGCTTGTTAAAGTATCAACCACCTGTTAAAGTGATTTTCATTGTGGAATTGTTTCATCGCTCTGTTTTGAAAACAAAATTCAACACACACAGGATGTCAATTGAGGAGTTTAATTCTGCAGTGGATATTATCAATATCGATTTGAGTTCCCTTTGTTACAATTCATCAAGGATTGTTTTCTGGAAACATTGTGAATTCCCTAAAGATCATGAACATTTGTTGAGTGATGGTGTTCACTTCAATGAAAAGGGCATGTTGCAATGTGTATCAACAATTAGGGGAGCAGTGTTAAATATTGCGTCAAGATTTTAAAAGATAGAGGTTAGTGTTTCGGTTTGAATGTCATTTTATGCTGAGATGAATTTTCTTTTCAAGAGAAAAGCACATGTTTTCAGGCGGTCAGGTTAATAATTACATGTATGGGTACAGGTAATCTGCTTGTTTTACCAGAGTTATGCTTAGGACCTTGTCAGAGTAGAAATTTAAATTTGAATATGTTACTACCGTACATGTGTTTTCCGTCTTTGTGCCCATAATTTGCCCCTGGACTTTGAGTAGGGGTAGCATTATGGGTGGCCGCGGGGGGGGGGGGGGGGTGCCAAATAAATATAAGCATACATTTATGATTACTAACTTTATGAAAAAATCCTGCATGCTGCTTATTTATATTTGGGTATCTACGTTTTTTTAAATTGATGGCTCGATAGTGAAACTCCATAAGTTAACGGCAATGTCAGTGGAAATAAAGTTCTCCATGTGGCGGTCGCGATCGCGAGACAAGCATCTTAGTATATGCAATTAACCTTTCATGATGGGAGCTGCATGGGTGCAATATTAAATACCCTGTGTGTGGCAGTGCATTCTCTTATATATGCGAGTCAACCATAGGGAGCCTGGCATATATAACTTAAGAAAGCACTGGCTTACATGTACAAGCAGGATCGCGCTGCCGTGAGCCAAATTTGCCAAATGCAAGAACAAATTAAATTTTGGCAAATAAAAATTTCATTTGGCAAAATTGCAAGTGTTTCTCTATTAACATACCGGTACTAAGAAATATCATTTTCGAAAGTATTGAATAAATAACTGTCTCTTTCAGGAAACCAAACGGAACTCCGAAGCATGATGAAACATGCGTTATTAAGGCCTTTTACATGTAGCCTACTCAACGGGGAGGGGCCGGGTCCAAATGTATTTCTAAAACCTTCTGACATGGTACTTTATGGTACTAAAAGGCAACATTTTTTTGTAAAAGAGACTAAAGACATTGATTTTAAAATTATCCCATAATTTTTGTTTCAGACAAACTCGGTGAGATTTGCAGCCACATTAATATACTACCAATATTGTGAGTACTGACAGTCTGACTGATGTATATTGTACATGTATACTGTTGTATTGAAAAATTCAAATGTTAGTGTCCAGTCACTACCGTGTGGTACATACTAGTATATCTCTGATGAAGAGTGATTGGCTGGGAAAACTGCGGAAAATCAGCTCAATTAAATAAAATTGATGCAACATTTAACTTTCGTTAGACAAAAGAAAAAATATACTATGTATTATTGATATTTTGAAAGAATTGACCAAATTTCACCAAACTTTTTTTTTAGATCAACTTACTTTGTAAGTTTGAGCTATTGCCATGGGTTAGCGTCCGTTGTCACTAAATCCTTTGGCATACCATACTCACCACATCTCTGATCCAATCATTATGAAACTTGTCATGAATTTTGATATTGACATGTACATCTTGTCTTTCTTAAACATTTCACCTTTCCTATTCCTCCATTTACTGTCAACCATTAAATTATTCCCCTACCTAAGTTGAGCTGCAGTGTCATTGACACTTTCATTTGTCCCCCCCCCCCCCCCAAAAAAACATTTCGGGGGACTATTAACCTCTTCGCTGCTAAATGACGTTATGACGTCGTGTGCTGGGCTGTTGAGGTTATTGGCATTTTCTAATGGGAAAATATAGCGGGAATGTCACAAGAACCATACAACTGACTCAGCTGAAAGCTATTATCGTTCACAATCGTGGGACATCATACACTTTTTGAAACGTAGAGATACAGTTATTCCGATGCACTAATCTCTGAGTTCCAGTTATGTATAATGGCCTACTTCTAGTGTGCTGAAGTAGGTCCGTAGTACCTACGGACCATATAGCACACGGCGTGCACTTTTACGTCCGTAATAGTTACGGACGTCATAGCAGCGAAGAGGTTAAAAGAGCCGGTGTCCGTCCGTCAGTGCATCCGGAAATGGTTTCTGGATAACTTTAGTTTCGATTAACTTATCATAACCAAATTTGGTTTGTGTCTTTCCTGCCAAAAAACAGAGATCAAGTTCGAATTCGGGTTCGGTCGGATAATTAGGGGCAGAGTTATGCCCCTTATTCAACTTAAAAAACTCTGAATTTTTTGTTTCCGGATGATAACTTGAGTTTCGAACAATTTGTCGAATCCATATTTGGTATTTGACTTTCCTGCGACAAAGCCAAGTTCGAATTCGGGTTCCGCCGGATAATTAGAGGCAGAGTTAAGCCCCTTATTCGACTCGGAAAACTCTGAATTTTTGGTTTCCGGATGATAACTTGAGTTTCGATCAATTTATCAAATCCAAATTTGGTAATGGACTTTTCTGCGACAAATCAAAGGTCAGTTCTAATTTGGGTTCAGCGTATAATTAGGGACAAAGTTATACCCCTTATTCAACATGGAAAACTCCCAATGTGTTGGTTTCCGAATTATAATTTTAACTTCGATCAATTTATCGAAGCCAAATTTGGTATTATACTTTCCTGCGACAAAACAAAGGTCAAGTTCGAATTTGGGTTCAGTCGAGTTATGCCCCTGATCTCAACTTAGATTTCTCCAGATTTGAGGTTTCCTGACGATAACTTTTTATTGAATTGAGTGAACCGAGCTCGAGTAGAGTGACCATTATGTATGTATTAACTCGTCTTTGACTTCGACTAAATATAAACTACATGTAGTACCCGTGTCAGTATCATAATATTTACAGTTTAATAATCTGATCAATCATCTTTGTGCGCCGTACATATATAGTACCATTATCAGCCCCAAAGCATACATTTTTAATTATTGGAATTTCAAAGTTAATATTAATGACTGTCCTTATTAATTCACCTCCAAAATATTGAGTCAGAGAGGCTGAGATAGACTTATATTCTTCCTCAATGCATGTCGTTTTCAAAACTTTCAGGCCTATGGCATTCACGGTCAGAAAGCAGGTGTCCCCAAACAATGCTTATCGTATTTAAGACAATCATTAACTTAAGATTTATCGTCTTTTCTCTTATCCTAGTTCATGCCAGGAAAACACACATATGAGCAGAAGCGTCGTTGGCGGAGGCGAAATCGTGACAAGAAACGGGCCAAAAGTAAGGCAGTTTCCCAAGAGAGTGTCAATGGAGGCATCTCTTCTCCTCCACCACCACCTAATACTACAAAAACCTCTCCAGATACGCCATGTATAACAAATGACATAGTATATACTGAGTCTGATCTGTGTATCGATATGCAGGACAATATTGGGCATTCAAGTGAGAAGAAAACTAAATTTTCAGATTTTTTCCCGCCATCAGATTTCTCACTTATAAAGGCTCACAAAATAGTTGAAGAAGAGCGGGAAAAAAGATATAAGGTACAGGACTATGCCTATTTATGTTTACATAAGGCTAAAAAATATATAAGCCGTCTTGAAAAAGTTCACTCCAATCTTTCCAATATGTCAGATGACATTACGTTTGGTTTGACAGGAGTTGATCTTGAGTGATTATTTAAAGCCCCACGTAATGTTCAGCCCTAAATTTATATTATTTATAAACTATATTAATCTGCATACCATTTGAATAATGAAGCTTCAAAACACAGATATATGCTGACAGTGTTCGCGCTGTCAGTAGCCAAATTAGCCAATGGCTAATATTTTTCGCATTTGGCTCTGTTTGGCTAACAAAAAATTAATTTGGCTAAACGTTTGGCTAAACTTTTTTTTTAACCCTGAATGGAGACGGAAAGTATGGTGTCAGAAGGATAATTACCGGAAGATTTCAATAGAATAGATATTCAACACCTTACTATAATAAGCCATTGTTAGCGGCCATGGTGTCAATAGTGTCAACGACATAGTTGTTACAATTAGTTTAGCGGATTTCTGTGATTATAATTATATAGAATGTTAGTTTCATGTTTGCGAATTTCGTTTCAGGTTTTCATTCTGAGTATAACAAATAATGTTTAAAACAAATATTTCAGTCATTAATAGTGAACCGACCAGAAAACGATGATTTAATTTGGCCAAATTTGTTTTTTTAATTTGGCCAAAAAACATTGGCTAAAAAAAAATTCATTTCGCTAAAAGAATTTTCATTTGGCTAAAGTTTTTTTTGGTCCAGCGCGAACACTATGCAGGTTATTCGGTCCAAATAAATTATACAAGATGCCGAATGATGTTTTATTATCAATGCCTGTTCACAAATGAACTGTTATTTTTATTATAGGGAGCCCGTAAAATATTTTCGAAGCGATAATTTCTTTGACTTCATTACTCCTTTCCGAAGCAAATAGAGTCTGTATATCAGTACTGTATGTATTTATTGACCTTTTTTAGCCAAAAGAACGTGACAAACGCGAGAAATTACTTGGGATATGTTTAGGGCTGAACATTACGAGGTGCTTTAAGTATGTATTCAGGGTTATAATAAGCAGAAAGAATATTAAAAAATATGTCCCTTAACACTTTTATGACGGGAGCTGTGCTGATGCAGCATAAAGACCCTGTGTCAGTGCATTATCTTATATATGCGGTTCTCCCACTGGGAACATCAAATTGATAAGAGAATGCACTGGCTTACACGGTCAAGGTAAATTGCGTTACATGTAGGCCAATGCATTCTCTTATACAGGTATATCTACATGTGTATGCAACTCACATATGTAAGAGAATGCATTGGACAAGATTTTTTCGGGCAGCTCCAGTCATGAAAGGATTACAAATTGTTGATTGGGTACTCGTAAAGTTTGACATGTACATGAATGCAATCTTCATTTCTCAAATGTAACCAACATCTAGTGCAACAGTGCTTGCACACTTTCATTATGTTTATTGAAATTTGAAACTAAATATACAGGTACCTCTTATTTAAAGGTACTCAATCCGATAAAACTCCTCTCAATTACTATTTCGTTGGCTTCGGTGTCATAAATATTTGATTCGAGTCGAGAAAGCCACCCATCAAAGCTCAGATTTATTAGATATCGATTTTAGAAATCAATTATTTTTCATTATTGGGAATACTTTCTGTCCCAGAAGTTCACCGAAAAAGCCAACCGACATACTCTCGATACTAAATTCCACTGAACAAACTGTTGCTATACACATTTTGGGCAATTATCTACGATAGTTCACATTCGTTAGCATTATTGTTGGATAGTTAATCGATTCTGATAACTAAAGTGACTTTTGATAAAATTTTGTTGTTGTTGGAATATGTTGAGATGGAGACCCTCTGATCGGATTGAGTACCTTTAAGTGACATAAATTATTGCTTCCAATAAATAAATCTGGTCCCAGATTATGGAAATTGAGATTACATAACAATAATTTGATGAATTTTAGTAGAAGCCATTTGATTAGAAATTGGTCTTTGATGAATGTTGTTGAGAGGTCATTCAAATAGAAATTGCTTTTTGTTAAAGAATCAGATCCATTACTGGTAGTTCCATGTATGAAACATAGTTATTTTTCCCTGCTCTTACCTAGCTTTTCCTTCTTTTGCAGTTTTGTAATAGAAGATGCAACTAGGAAATACCATCGGTGAAACCTGAGTATGGAATGTTGAGATACATCAAGATGTACATATTTTAAATTATTGTGTAGTGTACATGTACATCACTTTCATTCTGAGCAAATTTGTAATGTCACCTCTAGTCATTTATATTGGAATTTATTTGCTTTAACACTCAACATGGGATGTGATAATTTTGGCATATAATCTGGAACACTGATATTTATATCTTATCTCAACAAAAACACAATAACTCATCCCTAATAAACTCAGACAATATGTCAAATACCTTGCCATTGAAGTTAGCTTGGACAATTAACCAAAAGAAGAGAAGGCAATGTCCTGGGTGCAGTTGTTGGTATGATGCTAAGTATTTTGATAGGCATCGGAAACTTAATCTAATTGCTTGGAAATGGATGTGTTGCGAGGGTATACATGACAATATTCCAGACTCTGCCATTAAGAAAAGAAAGTGCCCTCCAGAGACCTTTGAACTTGATATAAATGCAGCAAGTAATGCATCCAATGATAAAGGAGCAACCAATGTATCCGATGATAATGAATCTGATTGTGAAAGTGATACATTTAGGCGTAAACTTAGACACTTGGTTGAGTTGTCTATTCCTTCCAATGATTTAGATCAAGTTCTTGAACCTGGGTTCAGTAATGTTGCAGAAAATTGGGATGAATCTAAAGAAGAAATTAATGCTGATCTTGACACGGATCAATCTTCAGATTTAATGGACACTGATGACGGCTTTTTATTTAGTAGCATTTTTGTGTGGTTGTTTTCATTCATCTGTAAATGGCAGGTGTTTTACAATATTACTGACTCTGCTATAAATTGTCTGATATCTTTTCTTTGCACTTTCATGAGTAAACTGACTGAAAAATTGCCACTGCTTAAACCGGTTTTGAGCATTTTTCCTAAAAGTGGTTATACACTATGGAAACAAATGGGATTTAAGAAGGACTGTTTCAGAAAATATGTGGTTTGTATGAATTGTATTTCTCTTTACAAATATGGGACTGCATTATCAAAGAAAATGGGGAAGCAGTTTCTTCATCATGCAAATTTATTGAGTTTCCCAGACACTCTCAAAAATACCGAAGAAAACCTTGTGGCGAAAAACTACTGAAACTGGTTAATCTACCTTCAGGAAATAAAAAACTGTATCCACATAAAACATATTGCTACAAGTCCATCAGTGAATCTCTTAAGCGCCTTATTCTCATAGATGATTTCCTCATTAAATGTCAGTTGTGGCGTTCAAGGCAAACAAAAGTAGAATGTTTTCTGACATCTATGATGGTAAAGTCTGGGAAGATTTCAAGTCACATGAGTTAGGGATTTTTTTGAAAAATCCTCACAGTTTTGGACTGATGATTAATCTCGACTGGTTTCAACCTTTTGAACATGTTAAGTACTCAGTTGGTGTTCTCTATGGGGTAATTTTGAACTTGCCACGAAGCGAACGGTTTAAAATGCAAAACTTAATTTTAATTGGAATCATACCAGATATGTCAAAGGAACCTCCAGTTAATACTTTTTTGGAACCTTTTATTGATGAAATGAAAGTTCTTTGGGACGAAGGAATTAGTATAGAAGGTGAAACTGGGAAGATTCTTACAATAAAAGCAGCAGTTATGTGTGTTGGATGTGATATACCTGCATCTCGTAAAATATGTGGTTTCTTAGGCCATGCTGCAACACTGGGTTGCTCGAAGTGCAAAAAACAATTTCCTGGGGGTGTTGGTGAAAAAGATTATTCAGGCTTCGATGTGGATAGTTGGACACCAAGGACTACATCTGAAGTAAGAGCCCAAGCATATAAGACCACAAAAGCTACAACTAAGACCAAAAAAACATCCCTTGAATCAGTATGGTGTGAGGTATTCTCAGTTTAACAGACTACCACATTTTGATACTGTGCGATTTTCAATTATCGACCAATGCATAACCTGTTCCAAGGAACTGCAAAGCATATGATGAACATTTGGGTGGGAGATAGGATCATTGATAAAGATAAATTACAAATTATTCAAGAAAGAGTGGACTCCATCGATGTAACTAGTTCTGTTGGTCTTATTCCACGTAAAATTGCATCATCATTCAGTGGGTTTACTGCCGACCAGTGGAAAAACTGGACAAATATATTTTCCATTTATGCATTGAAAGGGGTCATTCCTGATGCTTATTTAAACAATTGGAGAAAGTTTGTATTAGCATCACGGCTCATCTGCTCTAAGTTCATTTCTGAACCTGAAATACTTAATTTTGAAAGACTTATCCTCAATTTCTGTATTGAATTTGAAGAAATATATGGAAATGAAAAAGTAACACCGAATATGCATCTTCATGGTCATTTGGCTAACTGTGTAAGGGATTATGGGCCTGTTTATTCTTTCTGGCTATTCAGTTTTGAGAGGTATAATGGTTACCTTGGATCACTACCAAACAATAATCGATCTGTTGAAGTTCAAATGATGAGGCGGTTCTCCCGAAATGTCCTTGTGAAATCAGTGAAATTGCCATCAGAATTTTATGGTGATTTTTCCAAACATTTTGAATTTAATGAAACTGAACTGAATGGGCAAATTTTATCTGACGGAATAGCGTGTGATCTCAGGCCGGGCCAAGTTCTTTTCTATTTCAAACATAGCCTTTTCATTAATAAGACTCACAAAACACATTTTTGCAAAAATGTCTTGGCTCATGCCTGTGAGTAGTGAACTGAAAACCTATTGTGGGCCTCCAATACAAGTATGGGAAGGAAACATATTTGATGTACATGGTGCCAGTTCTTTTATGCCAATACAGCGGATTTTCTGCAAATTTGTTCCTTCATATGGAAATGTTCAGAATAAATCAGTTTGTTTTGTTTGCCCTTTAAATAATGGGTTGAATGTCTAAAGCCAAACAAAAAAACATAAAAACATGCTTCTGTCAAGAGATTTGTCCTAGCTGAAGATATATACTGTACTAAAACAATTGGTCAGTGAAAAAATTAAATTAATTAGTCGGTTCGGTAGGGTCCGAACTGTCTTCTTTTAACTCAACTTGACAAGTTTGAGCTATTGCCATGGGTTGTTGTCCGTCATCCATCAACAATTTCCTATAAGATATCTACTCGATATGTCAGTCATTAGAAAAATTAACTAAATTAATCAGTTTGGTAGGGTCGGAACTGTCTTCTTTTTTTTAGCTCAACTTGACAAAGCTATTGCCATGGTTGGTGTCTGCCAGCCATCAACAATTTCCTATATCACACAATATGTGTCACATCTCATCCATTCATCGCCAAGCTTCATATGGATTTTTGGGTGGCCCCTAGATGGGACCCATACATTTTTTTCTGAATTTTCGTTTAAAAATAAGGCTGGATTTCAAATGAACAAACACACTTGTTGACTCATCATATAGTGTTTATACATGTACATATCCAGTATAACTTACATTTGGAGACATCCCATGTATATCAATGACTTATTATGTGCCACAACGCTTAGTCATGCAGAGATTGCACCCTGTAAACACTAAAAGAGATTCGGTATCATGTCACGATCTTGGTAGTTATATGTACCTTTCTTGGTGTGCAGTGTTCAACACAACAAAATTTCAGCACAAAAATGAGAGTAATCGAATAATTGGATTATTTCTTCATGTTATCAAGTTGGCCAAATGGAATCCATGTTATGGCCTAATTCAGAACGTGGAGAACTAATAGAATTACTTTGAAATAAAATTCATTTGCCAGATTCCTATTTTTGTGTGCAGAATCCTAAACGCGCGAATAGGTGGTCATGGAAGGGTGATATCGCCCTTTGCCAGATCGCTTCAAATTTTCCTATATATTTTTGTGTGCAGAATTATAAACGCGCGAATAGGTGGTCATGGAAGGGTGATATCGCCCTTTGCCAGATCGCTTCAAATTTTCCTATATATTTTTGTGTGCAGAATCCTAAACACGCGAATAGGTGGTCATGAAGGGTGATATCGCCCTTTACCAGATCGCTTCAAATTTTCCTATATATTTTTGTGTGCAGAATCCTAAACGCGCGAATAGGTGGTCATGGAAGGGTGATATCGCCCTTTGCCAGATCGCTTCAAATTTTCCTATATTTTTTGTGTGAAGAATCCTAAACACGCGAATAGGTGGTCATGGAAGGGTGATATCGCCCTTTGCCAGATCGCTTCAAATTTACCTATATATTTTTGTGTGCAGAATCATAAACGCTCGAATAGGTGGTCATGGAAGGGTGATATCGCCCTTTGCCAGATCGCTTCAAATTTTCCCATATAGTTTTTTTTAGCATAACTGTCAACGCGCGAGTAAAATGTAGGTGGTCATGGAAGGGTGATATCGCCCTTTGCCAGATCGCTTCAAATTTTTCTATATATTTGTGTGTGCAGAATCCTAAACGCGCGAATAGGTGGTCATGGAAGGGTGATATCGCCCTTTGCCAGATCGCTTCAAATTTTCCTATATATGGTTGTGTGCAGAATCCTAAACACGCGAATAGGTGGTCATGGAAGGGTGATATCACCCTTTGCCAGATCGCTTCAAATTTTCCTATATATTTTTGTGTGCAGAATCCTAAACGCGCGAATAGGTGGTCATGGAAGGGTGATATCGCCCTTTGCCAGATCGCTTCAAATTTTCCCATATAGTTTTTTTTAGCAGAACGGTCAACGCGCGAGTAAAATGTAGGTGGTCATGGAAGGGTGATATCGCCCTTTGCCAGATCGCTTCAAATTTTCCTATATATTTTTGTGTGCAGAATTCTAAACGCGCGAATAGGTGGTCATGGAAGGGTGATATCGCCCTTTGCCAGATCGCTTCAAATTTTCCTATATATTTTTGTGTGCAGAATCCTAAACACGCGAATATGTGGTCATGGAAGGGTGATATCGCCCTTTACCAGATCGCTTCAAATTTTCATATATATTTTTGTGTGCAGAATCCTAAATGCGCAAATAGGTGGTCATGGAAGGGTGATATCGCCCTTTGCCAGATCGCTTCAAATTTTCCTATATATGGTTGTGTGCAGAATCCTAAACGCGCGAATTGGTGGACATGGAAGGGTGATATCGCCCTTTGCCAGATCGCTTCAAATTTTCCTATATATTTTTGTGTGCAGAATCCTAAATGCGCGAATAGGTGGTCATGGAAGGGTGATATCGCCCTTTACCCGATCGCTTCAAATTTTCATATATATTTTTGTGTGCAGAATCCTAAATGCGCAAATAGGTGGTCATGGAAGGGTGATATCGCCCTTTGCCAGATCGCTTCAAATTTTCCCATATAGTTTTTTTTGCAGAACGGTGAACGCGCGAGTAAAATGTAGGTGGTCATGGAAGGGTGATATCGCCCTTTGCCAGATCGCTTCAAATTTTCCTATATATTTTTGTGTGCAGAATCCTAAACATGGTGGTTGCATGTTAAAGGTTGACAATCCGATTATACCCCCCTAAATTAATATTTGTTTGGCTTCAGGGATAAAAAAAATATATATTACAGTTAAGGAACCCACCCATTAAATCTCATTTAGTCATTAGATATCGATTTTATAAATCTATTAATTTACACCACATGGATTAAATGCCGCCTGGGAATAAATACATCGATCGTCTATCAGACACACTCTCGGTATGCACGCACATCGTAAATCGAGAACACTGGAGAAATAACTTTGCGTAACGGTGCGCGCGCATACGGGGTCTGTGTCTGATAGACGGTCGATGTATCTATTGCCAGGCGGCATTTAATCGATGTGGTGAAAATTAGCAGGTTTCAAAAATGGATATCTAATAACTCTGAGCTTTAAAGGGTGGGTTCCTCGACTTGATTCAAATATTTTTGACCCCCGAAGCCAAAGAAATATTAATTTAGGGGTGTTTAATCGGATTGTGCATCTATAATGCACATATTATTGTTTTCATTTATTGATCATTTTGATTATCACTTTACATAAGAGTTAGAGCACAATAATAGTTCTTTACCAGATTCAATCACATCGTTGATAAGATTTATTCTGGCGAAGAACTATTTGCATGCTCTGTAGGGCTGCAACGATTCATCGCGATACGCTGTCACACAGCATGTGTATCGTATTGACCATGCACAATGGGATTAGCTAGACATATTTGAGGATCGGTGGCATTCCGATATAAAGAGACGGTGGAAATCCGATAAACGAGACGGTTCGCTTTCGGCGACAAACGAGATTTTCTTCGTGTTTGGGCATTCAAACGGAATTGCCGTGACAAATCAGGTTTCATATCATCATATCGTTAGTTTAGTTACTAATATCCATCAAAATCTAGACGCTACAGTGAGTAAACCCAATAGAATCGCCATTTAAAAGTCACGCGACGGTTCGTTTTTGCAATGGGATTGTGCTCTAAACATGTTTATCACTTACAATGTATATAAAAATATTATTTCTTTATGTACTAGTAACTTGTCTCTAGTTATACATGTAGGTATTCCTAGCTTTTCCCAGGAGATCCGCCTGGTTTTGCATGCTGGAATATCTACTGGTTGCTTCTTTTGGTTTCATTGGAAATTGTTTTAATTTTTTAATTTAGATTATATTAGTTGGTTTACAAACAGACGTCCGTTCATTTGTCCGAACATGTCGCCTAATCCTTGTATCTTGGGTGTTCACCCTTTCATGAGTGGAGCTGAAATTCGGTGAAAACCCTGTGCCAATAATTAATGGATTATCTTATATAGGGTGCCTGGCAAATATACAAGACAATGCTTTGTCCTTATGATAGTTACATCAACGCGTAGGCTAGCACATTCTCTTATTATGTGAGCCTTCCTATGGGGGACTCGCATATATATGAGAATGCTCTGCACAGGGCCTTTAATGTTGCACCCCTGCAGCTCCCGTCATGAAAGGGTTAATTATCGTGGTTTATTGTCTTTTGGTTTGGTGATAGCAAGGGTTGCAGGAAAGGATACCGACATATTACAGGTGTCATCTATAAGTTGTTACCAGAGTTACCTGGAATTACGGCCCTTAATTGACTTGGAAATTATGTCCATCCAAACATATCACCTTGTAATTTGGGTGTTATTTATCAGAGTTTTGCCCTTTGGCATGGTGATAGCATAGCTTGGAGAAAAAGATACCCACAAACTATAGGTTTTGTCCACACAAAAAAGCAGATTTATGGCCCTTATTTGATTTGAAAATTTTTGAATTTTGTGCCTGTACGAACCTATTCTACCTCGGGTGTCATCAGATGTTATTCTCCATTCGTATGGTGATGTCACATACTACATGTTTCATCAAATTATATTTATACCAGAGTTACGGCCCTTGTTTGAGTTTGTATACATAACAGGGCGTCTTATCCCTCTGCCCAATAACATATTGGTTTCCAATCGATAACTGGAGTAAGGATAATTTGATCACAACCAAAATTGGAATGTTGCTGAATAGATTATTTTTGCCATTTTCGACTTGGAATTTCTTCTCAAAAGTGTTCATATATAGTGGTTAGTGTTCAACATAAACATTCTTGTGATTTGGTATAATTTGATACATTATTGTTGTAAACTGAAATTGGACTCTCTTAACCCAAGTTAACTATGTCCAGGCCACATTTCACATTTAACCCAAGGCTGTGGTGCTTTAGCTGTACCAATGCATTCTCTTATATAAATGCGAGTGACCCATAAATTCCAATAATTTGTGTTATGTACATTTGTCTATAATAGTACATAACAGTATACTCTATAATTCAACACCAAAACTCTCATTTATGATTCCGATCATAGTAATTTACTATCGCCAATGGATGGGTTAACACCTGCCGATCGTGATCGGCCTCTCGTTAATATGATTGATGCTCCAATGTTATTTAAACCCTTTTCATTTTAAAATGTTTAAATTCATATAATCTGTAAGGAAGTTGCATAGAGGTGAACTGTTAGTCTAAACAATGTTTGTAAACCAACTAATTATAATTGTACAATTAATTTAGTTTTGATATTGAACTTTCAATTTCCACATATGACAATTTCTCCTGTGATTTTTTATGATTCATTCACATGTGTCAACCAGAGGCAACAAATAAAACATTAATCGGATCAGAATATTGTGTCATTGTCTAATTTACTCCCAATGTATGGATATATTTTAGGATTCAAACCAGAGTCGATACATTACATGGATGTCATTTCATTCTTATCCATTGATAAATACATTTCATAGCTGCAATGGTATATTTAATGGTAGTTAACACACAATGTTTAGTTAATGTTAGCTAATAGGCATCATTTCCAACTACTTGACATTTAAGATTTGCAATTGATATCATATAGTTAATAAGGGAACTTTTGAACAACTTAAACATTCAAATAACATGCACAGATGATGTGGCTCTTAATTATTTGGAGGCTGGTCAGCTCTGCATGTGATGCGACTTGTCTATTGATTCAATAATCTTTTATTAATAATTATACTTCCATGGTGTAACCAAGGAAGTATATACAGAACTTCCAACTTCGGGGTTTCGACGGAATCTGAAAGAACTCGAAAAATAAGTGTGACAAACTGGCAACCGTTTTGGCGGCAAATTATTTTTTCCGGTCGTTCCGGGGGTCCGAAAGTCCGGAACGAGGGTGGAAGTACCTACTCGTTCCGGAACGAACAATGGCAGACTGAAAAAAAAAACCGTTGATGGAGAGCATCAAACTCGACCTAACTAACGTTTCGAAAAAAAAACTTCCTGAAATTGTTTTCTCCCGAGTAAAATTTGCATTGTCACTCGAAATTCGCCGTTTTTCCATCCGTTCTGGGTCGTTCCGGCCCGTTCCGGGTTCGATATCCAGGCAACGAGACACTTTATTCGGAAAAACGCAACGTTGTCGACGGAAGGGGTTCGTTATGAGTATCAACAATGAATTCCAACGCAAAATTGACAGGGATGCGGCCGTGACAGGGGTTTGAAGAAAACGGAGAATAAGTAGGCGACGTTATGTCGTCGCCGATTCCAAGCTGTGTGGCAAAACAAATATTTTCCGGCAAACCAAAAACATCAAAAATGATATTTTTTTTCTTTGAAACGGTTAAGCTAATTGACACGCATGGTAGCACAGACACGATATTTGTCATGGGATCCCAAGAGAGCTCAAAATGGGATTTATATCTCGTAAAAAGGCAATTTACATGTTATAACTCAATAATAAAAAACACTCCTAGTCGCCATTTTAATATGTTTAGCACCATATACTTCATATCCGTCGGTTCCATTTGTCACAGGAGTATTTTCGGTAGGTATGACGAACGGGGCGAATCACCTGACCTGCGTAGGGGAGGGGTTAAAAGATAGGGAGAAAAGTAGACGAAATTCCATTCTAGGTCGTTCCAGACCGTTCCAGGCTCGGTGTCCATACAAATTGAGGCGCGTTTACCTGAATGGTGCTATGCTATCAACATAAGGGATGCATTAGAAATATTCGAGCTGAAATCAAGCACAAAATTGACAGGGATGCGGCCGTGAGAGGGGGTTGAAGAAAACGGAGAATAAGTAGACTACGATATATCGTCGCCTGGCAAGAAATTGATTTTCCGGCAAACCAAAAACATCCAAAATGAATTTTTTTTCTTTAAATCGGTTAAGCTAATTGACACGCATGGTAGCACAGACAGGATATTTGTCATGGGATCCCAAGAGAGCTCACAACGGGATTTATGTCTCGTAAAAAGGCAATTTACATGTTATAACTCAATAATTAAAAACTCCCCTAATCGACATTTTAATATGTTTAGCACCTTATACTTCATTTCCGTCGGTTCCATTTGTCACAGGAGTATTTTCGGTAGGTATGACGAACGGGCCGAATCATCTGACCTGCGTAGGGGAGGGGTTGAAAGATAGGGAGAAAAGTAGACGAAATTCCATTCTAGGTCGTTCCAGACCGTTCCAGGCTCGGTATCCATACAAATTGAGGCGCGTTTACCTGACTGGTGCTATGCTATCAATATAAGGGATGCACTAGAAATATTCGAGCTGAAATCAAGCACAAAATTGACAGGGATGCGGCCGTGAGAGGGGGTTGAAGAAAACGGAGAATAAGTAGACGACGATATGTCGTCGCGTGGCAAGAAATTGATTTTCCGGTAAACCAAAAACACAAAAATGATTTTTTTTTGTTTTTGAAACGGTTAAGCTAATTGACACGCATGGTAGCACAGACACGATATTTGTCATGGGATCCCAAGAGAGCTCAAAATGGGATTTATGTCTCGTAAAAAGGCAATTTACATGTTATAACTCAATAATAAAAAACACTCCTAGTCGCCATTCTAATATGTTTAGCACCATATACTTCATTTCCGTCGGTTCCATTTGTCACAGGAGTATTTTCGGTAGGTATGACGAACGGGGCGAATCATCTGACCTGCGTAGGGGAGGGGTTAAAAGATAGGGAGAAAAGTAGACGAAATTCCATTCTAGGTCGTTCCAGACCGTTCCAGGCTCGGTGTCCATACAAATTGAGGCGCGTTTACCTGAATGGTGCTATGCTATCAACATAAGGGATGCATTAGAAATATTCGAGCTGAAATCAAGCACAAAATTGACAGGGATGTGGCCGTGAGAGGGGGTTGAAGAAAACGGAGAATAAGTAGACGACGATATATCGTCGCCTGGCAAGAAATTGATTTTCCGGCAAACCAAAAACATCCAAAATGATTTTTTTTTCTTTAAATCGGTTAAGCTAATTGACACGCATGGTAGCACAGACAGGATATTTGCCATGGGATCCCAACAGAGCTCACAACGGGATTTATGTCTCGTAAAAAGGCAATTTACATGTTATAACTCAATAATAAAAAATACTCCTAGTCGCCATTCTAATATGTTTAGCACCATATACTTCATTTCCGTCGATTCCATTTGTCACAGGAGTATTTTCGGTAGGTATGACGAACGGGGCGAATCATCTGACCTGCGTAGGGGAGGGATTAAAAGATAGGGAGAAAAGTAGACGAAATTCCATTCTAGGTCGTTCCAGGCTCGGTTTCCATACAAATTGAGGCGCGTTTACCTGAATGGTGCTATGCTATCAATATAAGGGATGCATTAGAAATATTCGAGCTGAAATCAAGCACAAAATTGACAGGGATGCGGCCGTGAGAGGGGGTTGAAGAAAACGGAGAATAAGTAGACGACGATATATCGTCGCCTGGCAAGAAATTGATTTTCCGGCAAACCAAAAACATCCAAAATGATTTTTTTTCTTTAAATCGGTTAAGCTAATTGACACGCATGGTAGCACAAACAGGATATTTGTCATGGGATCCCAAGAGAGCTCACAACGGGATTTATGTCTCGTAAAAAGGCAATTTACATGTTATAACTCAATAATTAAAAACTCCCCTAGTCGCCATTTTAATATGTTTGGCACCTTATACTTCATTTCCGTCGGTTCCATTTGTCACAGGAGTATTTTCGGTAGGTATGACGAACGGGGCGAATCATCTTACCTGCGTAGGGGAGGGGTTGAAAGATAGGGAGAAAGGTAGACGAAATTCCATTCTAGGTCGTTCCAGACCGTTCCAGGCTTGGTATCCATACAAATTGAGGCGCGTTTACCTGACTGGTGCTATGCTATCAATATAAAGGATGCACTAGAAATATTCGAGCTGAAATGAAGCACAAAATTGACAGGGATGCGGCCGTGAGAGGGGGTTGAAGAAAACGGAGAAAAAGTAGACGACGATATGTCGTCGCGTGGCAAGAAATTGATTTTCCGGCAAACCAAAAACATCCAAAATGAATTTTTTTTCTTTAAATCGGTTAAGCTAATTGACACGCATGATAACACAGACAGGATATTTGTCATGGGATCCCAAGAGAGCTCACAACGGGATTTATGTCTCGTACAAAGGCAATTTACATGTTATAACTCAATAATAAAAAACACCCCTAGTCGCCATTTTAATATGTTTAGCACCTTATACTTCATTTCCGTCGGTTCCATTTGTCACAGGAGTATTTTCGGTAGGTATGACGAATGGGGCGAATCATCTGACCTGCGTAGGGGAGGGGTTGAAAGATAGGGAGAAAGGTAGACGAAATTCCATTCTAGGTCGTTCCAGACCGTTCCAGGCTCGGTATCCATACAAATTGAGGCGCGTTTACCTGACTGGTGCTATGCTATCAATATAAAGGATGCACTAGAAATATTCGAGCTGAAATGAAGCACAAAATTGACAGGGATGCGGCCGTGAGAGGGGGTTGAAGAAAACGGAGAAAAAGTAGACGACGATATGTCGTCGCGTGGCAAGAAATTGATTTTCCGGCAAACCAAAAACATCCAAAATGAATTTTTTTTCTTTAAATCGGTTAAGCTAATTGACACGCATGATAACACAGACAGGATATTTGTCATGGGATCCCAAGAGAGCTCACAACGGGATTTATGTCTCGTACAAAGGCAATTTACATGTTATAACTCAATAATAAAAAACACCCCTAGTCGCCATTTTAATATGTTTAGCACCTTATACTTCATTTCCGTCGGTTCCATTTGTCACAGGAGTATTTTCGGTAGGTATGACGAACGGGGCGAATCATCTGACCTGCGTAGGGGAGGGGTTGAAAGATAGGGAGAAAAGTAGACGAAATTCCATTCTAGGTCGTTCCAGACCGTTCCAGGCTCGGTATCCATACAAATTGAGGCGCGTTTACCTGACTGGTGCTATACTATAAATATAAGGGATGCACTAGAAATATTCGAGCTGAAATCAAGCACAAAATCGACAGGGATGCGGCCGTGAGAGGGGGTTGAAGAAAACGGAGAATAAGTAGACGACGATATATCGTCGCCTGGCAAGAAATTGATTTTCCGGCAAACCAAAAACGTCCAAAATGATTTTTTTTTCTTTAAATCGGTTAAGCTAATTGACACGCATGGTAGCACAGACAGGATATTTGCCATGGGATCCCAAGAGAGCTCACAACGGGATTTATGTCTCGTAAAAATGCAATTTACATGTTATTACTCAATAATAAAAAACACTCCTAGTCGCCATTCTAATATGTTTAGCACCATATACTTCATTTCCGTCGTTCCATTTGTCACAGGAGTATTTTCGGTAGGTATGACGAACGGGGCGAATCATCTGACCTGCGTAGGGGAGGGGTTGAAAGATAGGGAAAAAAGTAGACGAAATTCCATTCTAGGTCGTTCCAGACCGTTCCAGGCTCGGTATCCATACAAATTGAGGCGCGTTTACCTGACTGGTGCTATGCTATTAATATAAGGGATGCACTAGAAATATTCGAGCTGAAATCAAGCACAAAATTGACAGGGATGCGGCCGTGAGAGGGGGTTGAAGAAAACGGAGAATAAGTAGACGACGATATGTCGTCGCGTGGCAAGATATTGATTTTCCGGCAAACCAAAAACATCCAAAATGATTTTTTTTCCTTTAAATCGGTTAAGCTAATTGACACGCATGGTAGCACAGACAGGATATTTGCCATGGGATCCCAAGAGAGCTCAAAATGGGATTTATGTCTCGTAAAAAGGCAATTTACATGTTATTACTCAATAATAAAAAACACTCCTAGTCGCCATTCTAATATGTTTAGCACCATATACTTCATTTCCGTCGATTCCATTTGTCACAGGAGTATTTTCGGTAGGTATGACGAACGGGGCGAATCATCTGACCTGCGTAGGGGAGGGGTTGAAAGATAGGGAGAAAAGTAGACGAAATTCCATTCTAGGTCGTTCCAGACCGTTCCAGGCTCGGTATCCATACAAATTGAGGCGCGTTTACCTGACTGGTGCTATGCTATCAATATAAGGGATGCACTAGAAATATTCTAGCTGAAATCAAGCACAAAATTGACAGGGATGCGGCCGTGAGAGGGGGTTGAAGAAAACGGAGAATAAGTAGACTACGATATATCGTCGCCTGGCAAGAAATTGATTTTCCAGCAAAATAAAAACATCCAAAATGAATTTTTTTTCTTTAAGTCGGTTAAGCTAATTGACACGCATGGTAGCACAGACAGGATATTTGTCATGGGATCCCAAGAGAGCTCACAACGGGATTTATGTCTCGTAAAAAGGCAATTTACATGTTATAACTCAATAATTAAAAACTCCCCTAGTCGCCATTTTAATATGTTTAGCACCTTATACTTCATTTCCGTCGTTCCATTTGTCACAGGAGTATTTTCGGTAGGTATGACGAACGGGGCGAATCATCTGACCTGCGTAGGGGAGGGGTTGAAAGATAGGGAGAAAAGTAGACGAAATTCCATTCTAGGTCGTTCCAGACCGTTCCAGGCTCGGTATCCATACAAATTGAGGCGCGTTTACCTGACTGGTGCTATGCTATTAATATAAGGGATGCACTAGAAATATTCGAGCTGAAATCAAGCACAAAATTGACAGGGATGCGGCCGTGAGAGGGGGTTGAAGAAAACGGAGAAAAAGTAGACGACGATATGTCGTCGCGTGGCAAGAAATTGATTTTCCGGCAAACCAAAAACATCCAAAATGATTTTTTTTTCTTTAAATCGGTTAAGCTAATTGACACGCATGGTAGCACAGACAGGATATTTGTCATGGGATCCCAAGAGAGCTCACAACGGGATTTATGTCTCGTACAAAGGCAATTTACATGTTATAACTCAATAATAAAAAACACCCCTAGTCGCCATTTTAATATGTTTAGCACCTTATACTTCATTTCCGTCGGTTCCATTTGTCACAGGAGTATTTTCGGTAGGTATGACGAACGGGGCGAATCATCTGACATGCGTAGGGGAGGGGTTGAAAGATAGAGAGAAAAGTAGACGAAATTCCATTCTAGGTCGTTCCAGACCGTTCCAGGCTCGGTATCCATACAAATTGAGGCGCGTTTACCTGACTGGTGCTATGCTATCAATATAAGGGATGCACTAGAAATATTCGAGCTGAAATCAAGCACAAAATCGACAGGGATGCGGCCGTGAGAGGGGGTTGAAGAAAACGGAGAATAAGTAGACGACGATATATCGTCGCCTGGCAAGAAATTGATTTTCCGGCAAACCAAAAACATCCAAAATAATTTTTTTTTCTTTAAATCGGTTAAGCTAATTGACACGCATGGTAGCACAGACAGGATAATTGTCATGGGATCCCAAGAGAGCTCACAGCGGGATTTATGTCTCGTAAAAAGTCAACTTACATGTTATAACTCAATAATAAAAAAACACCCCTAGTCGCCATTTTAATATGTTTAGCACCATATTCTTCATTTCCGTCGGTTCCATTTGTCACAGAAGTATTTTCGGTAGGTATGACGAACGAGGCGAATCATCTGATATGCGTTGGGGAGGGGTTGATACCCCCGGGGTGATGGGTGGTATCGGGGTGTTCATATGGGGGTATTTGGGGAAAGCCGAAATCCTTACCGTTCTCAAAAATGGTCCATACTCCATGTTCACCCCCTTGGGTGGAACCCCCTCGGGTTGATGCGTCGGGGGTCGGCGTATTTCTAGGGGCCACCCACACATGCCATGAAATCGGTCTTAATTCTTACCGTGGCACCCCTGGTGTGATATGTGGGGTCGGGGTGTTTCTATGTGGTATTTGGGGTGGACCCCCCCCCCCCCCTGTGAAGTCGAATCGGTAGAAAACCTTACTCTTTTCGAAAATGACCCATACCCTATTTTCCCATCTCGGGGTGGCACCCCAGCGGATGTGTGGCGTCGGGGTGTTACTAGTGATATTTCGGGTGGGCCACCCACACATGTAATCAAATCGGTCGAAATTCTAACTATTCTCGAAAATGGTCCATACCCCATGTTCACCCACGGGTGTCACCCTCTGGTGTTGTTGTATTTGGGTCGTGGTGTCGGAGGTGATGGGTGTGGGTCGGAGTGTTCTAAAGGGTATTTGGGGCGGGCCACCCAACCATTTCGGTCGAAATCATTACCGTTCTCGAAAATGGTCCATACCCAATTTTCACCCCCTCGGGTGATAGGGGGGATCGGGATGTTTCTTTGCGGTATTTGGGACGGGGCCCCACCCATGCCGTCGAATCAGTCGAAATCCTTACATTTCTCTAAAATGGTCCAATCCCCATGTTCACATCCTCGGGATGGCACTCCCGGATGTGATGGGTGTGGATCGGAGTGTTTCTAAAGGGTATTTTGGGCGGCCACCAAACCATTCCGTCAAATCGGTCGAAATCATCACCGTTCTCGAAAATGGTCCATATCCCATTTTCACACCCTCGGGGACGCACCACCGTGGGTGATGGTGTGGTCGGGGTGTTTCTAGGGGGTATTTGGGGCGGGTCACGCACCCATGCCGTCAAATCGGTCGAAATCTTTACCGTTCTCGAAATGGTCCATTCCCCATGCTTACCCCCTCAGATGGCACCCTCGGTGGTGATGGGCGAGGGTCGGTGTGTTTCTAGGGGCATTTGGGGTGGGCCACCCAACCGTGTCGTCAAATCGGTCGTAATCGTTACCGTTCATGAAAATGGTCCATAACCCATTTTCACCCCTCGGGTGGCACCCACCGGAGCTGGTGGTTGGGTCGAGATGTTTCTAGGGGATATTTGGGGCGGGCCACCCATCCATGTCGACAAATCGGTCGAAATCCTTGCCTTTCTCGAAAATGGTCCATACCCCATGTTCACCCACTAGGGTTGACACCCTGGAGAGGATTGGTGTGGGTCGGAGTGTTTCTAAAGGGTATTTTGGGCGGCCACCCAACCATTTCATCAAATCGGTCGATATCATTACCGTTCTCGAAAATGGTCCATACCCCATTTTCACGATGGGTCAATTACACAAAAGTTGTTCTCAGATCATTGAAATTAACGATCTGTATCAGTACCATAAACATGTTAACAATGAACGCTCTTTATAGCTTTGTGTTGATCTCGACTGTTCTAAATTATATACCTTGAATATGACGTTCGTGTATGGCAGATACAGTCCGTATAACAGTATTTTCGTGTATGTACACCAATTGTGATCACATGAAGCTAGTCAGAATATGTGACTAATATCGGCGGCGTTTTGACGTTTGGTCGCGTGTTTCTTTGGGGTACTTGGGGCGCCCCCCCCTCCCCCACCCATGCCGTCAAATCGGTAGAAATCTTTACCTTTTTCGAAAATGGTCCAAACCCCATGTTCACCCCCTTAGGTTGGCACCCTCGGAGGTGTTGGGTGTGGGTCGGAGTGCTTCTAAAGGGTATTTGTGGCGGGCCACCCAACCATTCCATCAAATCGGTCGAAATAATTACCGTTTTCGAAAATTGTCCATACCCCATTTTGACCCCTCGGGGACGCACCCCCGTGGGTGATGGGTGGGGGTCGGGTGTTTCTAGGGGGTACTTGGGGCGGATCACGCACCCATGCCGTCAAATAGGTCGAAATCTTTACCGTTCTCGAACGAAATGGTCCATTCCCCATTTTCACCCCCTCGGGTGGCACCCTCGGTGGTGATGGTGAGGGTCGGTGTGTTTCTAGGGTGGGCCACCTAACCATGTCGTCAAATCGGTCGAAATCCTTACCGTTCTTGAAAATGGTTCATACCCCATTTTCACCCCTTCGGGTGTTTCTAGAGGGTATTTGGGCCGTCAAATCGGTCAAAATCTTTAATTTTCTCGAAAATGGTCCATACCCTTACCTTGGGTGACACACGGCGGGTGTGATGGGTGGGGGGGGGGGGGGGTCGGGTGTTTCTATGAGGTATTTCGGGCGGGCATCCCACCCATGCCGTCAAATCGGTCGAAATCCCTACTATTCTCGAAAATGGTCCCCATTTTCTCTCCCTCGGGGTAGCACCCCCAGGAGGTGTTGGATGGGGGTCGGCTGTTTCTAAGTGGTCCTTACCGTTCTCTAAAATGGTCCATACCCAATTTCACCCCGTTGGGGTGGCACCCCCCGGGGTGATAGGTGGCGGTCGGGGTGTTTATTTGTGATGTTTTGGGCGGTCGAAATCCTTACAGTTCTAGAAAATGGTCCATACCCCATTAAAATGGTCCAAGGGTGTACTTGGGGTGGGCATCCAACCACCCACCCATGTCTTCAAATTAGCCTAAATCATTACCGTTCTCGAAAATGGTCGATACCCAATTTTCACACCGTCGGGGTGGCACCCCGGGGTAATAGGTGGGAGTCGGGCTGTTTCTATATGGTATTTGGGGCGGGCCACACATGCATGCCCTCAAATTGGTGGAAATCCTTACCGTTCTTGAAAATTGTTCTTACCCCATTATCACCCCTCGGGATGGCACCCCTGGGTGATGGGTGGGTGATCGGAGTGTTTATAGGGGTATTTGGGGCCGGCCACCAAATCGGTCGAAATTCTTACCGTTCTCTATAATGGTCCATTCCCAATTTTCACCCCCCTCGGGTTGCCCGGGGTGATGGATGAGTGGGGGTGTCAGGTGTTTATATGAGCTATTTAGGGGCCACCCACCCATGTCATCAAATCGGTCGAAATCCCTATGGTTCTCGAAAATGATCTATACCCCCATGGTCACCCCTAGTGGTGGGTGGGAGGATCGCGGTGTTCATATTCGGTATTTGGGGCGGGCCACCCACCGACCTTATCAAATATGTCTTGGGAGAGACAGAAAGAAGTATATATGGATGCATTTGATAGAGTTTGAGATGATAGAGTGGGCTTTGAATTGTCATCGGCTTCGTAATATGATTTATAATATTTAAGTCGATTTTAGTTTGATTATACAGTCCCGGATCGACTATGGAAGTCCATCAAATGCGCCTATCGTGGCGATGTAAGGCCAGAACGAAAATGGAAGTTTACATACCCTAACACATTTGTCTTGGTGAGAGACGCAAATTGGTTGAAAGCCTTACCTTTCTCGAACCTGGTCCATACCCCAGTTTAACCCCCGAGGGTGGTGGATGGAGGTTCGGGTATTTCTATGGGGGTATTTGGTGTGGGCCCCCCACCCATGCCGTCAACTCGGTCGATATCACTACTGTTCTCGAAAATGGTCCATAACCCATTGTTACCCCATCGGGGTGGCAACCCTGTGGGTGATGGTGGGGGTTGGGGTGTTTCCATGTGGTTGTTTGGGGCCGGCTACTAACCCAAGCAGTCAAATCGGTCGATACCACCAATGTTCTCGAAGATGGTCCATACCCCATTTCCACCCCCTCTGGGTGATCGGTGGGGGTCGGGTTGTTTCTGTGGGCTATTTGGGTGGGCCACCCACCATGGCGTCAAATCGATCAAATTCTTGCCTTTCTCGAAAATGGTGCTTACTCGATTTTAACCCCCTGGGGGTGATGGGTGGAGATCGGGGTGTTTCTATGGAGTATTTTGGAGGGCCACCCACCTATGCCGCCAAATCGGTTGAAATCCTGACCTTTCTCGAAACTTGTCCATACCCAAGTTTAACCCCATCGGGTGGTACACCCCGTGTGTGAGGGATGGGGGTTAGGGTGTTAGTCGGATATCAAATTTGTCAGAAATGGATTCATTGACAGTCCCAGAAAGACTATGGAAGTCAAATGTTAGTTTTAAGATGCGTGGGGCTGTTGGTGGGATTTGATGCCTTGGGTCTAGCTACATGACCAATGTTGTTCTCAGATCTTTGCAATTAACGCTCTGTATCCATACCATAAACAAGTTAACAGTTAACGCTCTTTATTAATTCGTGTTGAGCTCGACTTTTCTAAATTCGATATCTTGAATTTGCAGTTCGTGTATGGTAGATACAGTCCTTATAACAGTATTTCGTGTATTTATAGCAGTTTTGATCACATGAAGATAGTCAGAATACGTGACTAATATATAGGTGGCGTTTTGATCATACACTTATGACACTTTTATCCAACTGAAATGTGACATGTTCATCGGTGTGACGTTCATACAATATCACCGACAACTTTATATACACGGTTTCAACTGAATTTTTCCATCGATTTTGGGAAACGTGAGCATGAGATATTATAATTAATGCTATTCCGCGGCTTAATTAGCAAATTATATACTAAGGGATTAGTTAATGTATTTGATTTAGTGTGACGCTGATTCCCAGGGCATAGTGGCACGCGCATCGTCATGGGGCCAGCCATCAACACCCTCTGATTTCACTAAATCGTACAATTAAGGAACTTTTACATCGGAAGTCGTTCTATATCGCCGGTATTGTGATGGTTCTTGCCTGATATGTTACGGCAAGGGTGGGGTCGGGGTGTTTCTCTGGAGTATTTGGGAGGGCCATGCACCCATGCCGTTAAATCGGTTGAAACCCTTAGCTTTCTCGAAACTGGTCCATACCCCATGTTTACCCCCTCGGGTGGCACCCCCGGGGTGATGGATGGGTGGAGTGTCGGGGTGTTTATTTGGGGCCACCCACCCATCCAGTAAAATCGGTCGAAACCCCTACGGTTCTTGAAAATGGTCTATACCCAATGTTCACCACCTCGGGGTAGCACCCGCGTGGGTGAAAGGTGAAAGGTGGGGGATCGTGGTGTTTCTATGGGGTATTTCGGGCGGGCCACCCACCAGCCTTATCAAATTTGTCTTGGGGAGAGACAGAAAGAAGTATATATATATGCATTCATTAGATAGCGTTTGAGATGATAGAGTGGGTTTTGAATTGTCCTCGGTTTAGGGGCACCATTAGGAACCATTTGTTTGACCATATTTGGTCTTATTCCAAAAACATTGGGCGACGGTCATCATAATGTTTTAGTGGTCAGATGTGAATTGGCCGAAGGGCCCTATTGTAACAATTTGACATAAATTTGTCTATCGAAAACATATCCTATACTAACACTTCGAATGACTTCCTGTGTTTGTTGGTCCCAAAAATAAAAAGATCCCACAAAAATTCAACTTCGTAATAATAATGACTTATAATATTTAAGTCGATTTGAGTTTGATTATACAGTCCCGGATCGACTATGGAAGTTCAACAAATGCGCCAATCGTGGCGATGAAAGGCCAGAACGAAAATGGAAGTTGCCATACCTTAACATATTTGTCTTGCTGAGAGACGCAAATTTGAATTGGCCGAAGGGCCCTATTGTAACATTTTGACATAAATTTGTCTTTCGAAAACATATCCTATACTAACACTTCGAATGACTTCCTGTGTTTGTTGGTCCCAAAAATAAAAAGATCCCACAAAAATTCAACTTCGTAATAATAATGACTTATAATATTTAAGTCGATTTGAGTTTGATTATACAGTCCCGGATCGACTATGGAAGTTCAACAAATGCGCCAATCGTGGCGATGAAAGGCCAGAACGAAAATGGAAGTTGCCATACCTTAACATATTTGTCTTGGTGAGAGACGCAAATCGGTTGAAATCCTTACCTTTCTCGAAACTGGTCCATACCCCAGTTTAACCCACTCGGGTGCGTTGGTGGTTTTGAATTGTCCTCGACTTAGTGGCACCATAAGGAACCATTTGTGTGACCATATTTGGTCTTATTCGAAAAACATTGGGCGACGGTCGTCATATTGTGTTTTAGTGGTCAGATGTGAATTGGCCGAAGGGCCCTATTGTAATATTTTGACATAAATTGGTCTTTCGAAAAGATATCCTATACTAACACTTCGAATGATTTCCTGTGTTGGTTGGTCCCAAAAATAAAAAGATCCCACAAAAATTCAACTTCGTAATAATAATGACTTATAATATGTAAGTCGATTTGAGTTTGATTATACAGTCCCGGATCGACTATGGAAGTTCAACAAATACGCCAATCGTGGCGATGAAAGGCCAGAACGAAAATGGAAGTTGCCATACCTTAACATATTTGTCTTGGTGAGAGACGCAAATCGGTTGAAATCCTTACCTTTCTCGAAACTGGTCCATACCCCAGTTTAACCCACTCGGGTGCGTTGGTGGTTTTGAATTGTCCTCGACTTAGTGGCACCATAAGGAACCATTTGTGTGACCATATTTGGTCTTATTCGAAAAACATTGGGCGACGGTCGTCATATTGTGTTTTAGTGGTCAGATGTGAATTGGCAGAAAGGCCCTATTGTAATATTTTGACATAAATTGGTCTTTCGAAAAGATATCCTATACTAACACTTCGAATGATTTCCTGTGTTGGTTGGTCCCAAAAATAAAAAGATCCCACAAAAATTCAACTTCGTAATAATAATGACTTATAATATGTAAGTCGATTTGAGTTTGATTATACAGTCCCGGATCGACTATGGAAGTTCACCAAATGCGCCAATCGTGGCGATGAAAGGCCAGAATGAAAATGGAAGTTGCCATACCTTAACATATTTGTCTTGGTGAGAGACGAAAATCGGTTGAAATCCTTACCTTTCTCGAAACTGGTCCATACCCCAGTTTATCCCACTCGGTGGCACACCCCGAGGGTGGTGGATGGGGGTTCGGGTGTTTCTATGGGTTATTTGGGGTGGTCCACCCACACAAGCCGTCAAATCGGTCGAAATTCCTACGGTTTTCGAAAAGGGTCCATACCACATTTTCACCCCTCGGGGTGGCACACCCGGGGTGATGGATGGGTGTCGGGTGTCGGTGTGTTTATATGAGGTATTTGGGGCCACCCACCCATGCCGTCAAATCGGTCGAAATCATTACCGTTCTCGGAAATAGTTTATACCCCATTTCACCCCTTCGGTGGCACCACTCTGGGTGTTTGGGCAGGGATTGGGGTGTTTCTGTGAGGTATATGTGACGGGCCACCCACCCACGCCGTCAAATCGGTCCAAATCTTTACCGTTCTCGATAATGGTCCATACCCTGAAGTGATTGGAAGGGAGTCGGTTGTTTATAGGGAGTATTTGGGACAGACCACCCACCCATCCGTCAAATCGGTCGAAATCCCTACTGTTCTCGAAAATGGTCCATACCCAAGTGTTACCCCCTCGGGGTGGCACCCCCGTGGGTAATGGTGTGGGTTGGGGAGTTTCTATGTGGTATTTGGGGCGGGCCACCCACCCATGCAGTCAAATCGGTCGAAACCCCTACGGTTCTCGAAGATGATCCTTATTCCATTTTCACTCACTTGGGGTAGCACCCCGTGGGTGAAGGGTGGGGTCGGGGTGTTTCTCTGGAGTATTTGGGAGGGCCATGCACCCATGCCGTTAAATCGGTTGAAACCCTTAGCTTTCTCGAAACTGGTCCATACCCCATGTTTACCCCCTCGGGTGGCACCCCCGGGGTGATGAATGGGTGGGGTGTCGGGTGTTTATTTTGGGCCACCCACCCATCCAGTCAAATCGGTCGAAACCCCTACGGTTCTTGAAAATGGTCTATACCCAATGTTCACCCCCTCGGGGTAGCACCCCCGTGTGTGAAAGGTGAAAGGTGGGGGATCGTGGTGTTTCTATGGGGTATTTCTGGCGGGCCACCCACCAGCCTTATCAAATTTGTCGTGGGGAGAGACAGAAAGAAGTATATATGCATTCATTAGATAGCGTTTGAGATGATAGAGTGGGTTTTGAATTTTCCTCGGTTTAGGGGCACCATTAGGAACCATTTGTTTGACCATATTTGGTCTTATTCCAAAAACATTGGGCGACGGTCATCATAATGTTTTAGTGGTCAGATGTGAATTGGCCGAAGGGCCCTATTGTAACATTTTGACATAAATTTGTCTTTCGAAAACATATCCTATACTAACACTTCGAATGACTTCCTGTGTTTGTTGGTCCCAAAAATAAAAAGATCCCACAAAAATTCAACTTCGTAATAATAATGACTTATAATATTTAAGTCGATTTGAGTTTGATTATACAGTCCCGGATCGACTATAGCAGTCCAACAAATGCGCCAATCGTGGCGACGAAAGGCCAGAACGAAAATGGAAGTTGTATACATTAACACATTTGTCTTGGTGAGAGACCCAAATCGGTTGAAATCCTTACCTTTCTCGAAACTGGTCCATACCCCAGTTTAACCCACTCGGTGGCACACCTCGAGGGTGATGGATGGGGGTTCGGGTGTTTCTATGGGGTATTTGGGGTGGGCCACCCACAAATACCGTCAAATGGGTCTAAATCACTACTGTTCTCGAAAATGGTCCATACCCCATTGTTACCCCATCGGTGTGGCACCCCCGTGGGTGATGGGTGGGGGTTGGGGTGTTTCTAGGTGGTGTTTGGGGCGGGCTACCAACCAATGCAGCCCAATCGGTCGAAACCCCTACGGTTCTCGAAGATGTCCATACCCCATTTTCACCCCCTCCGGGTAGCACTCCCGTGGGTGACGTGCGGGGTCGGGGTCTTTATATGGGCTATTTGGGGCGGGCCACCCACCCATGCCATTAAATCGATCGAATTCCTTACCTTTCTCGAAAATGGTCCTTACTCCATTTTAACCCCCTCGGGGTGGCACCCCTGGGGGTGATGGGTGGGGGTCGGGTGTTTCCATGAGTATTTGGGAGGGCCACCCACCCATGCCGTCAAATCGGTTGAAATCCTTACCTTTCTCGTAACTGGTCCATACCCCAGTTTAACCCCATCGGTTGGCACACCCCGAGGGTGATGGATGGGGGTTCGGGTGTTCCTATGGGGTATTTGGGGTGGGCCACCCACCCATGCCGTCAAACGGTCGCAATCCCTACGGTTCTCGAAAATGGTCCTTACGTTGTGGTACCCCCGGGGTGATAGGTTGTGTCCGGGTGTTTCTAGTAGGTTTTTGGGGCTGGCCACACACCCATGCCACCAAATCGGTCGAAATCCTTACCGTTCTAAAAATGGTCCATACCGTTTTTACCCCCCCCCCCCCTCCGGGTGGCACACCGGGTGTGATGGTGGGGGATCCATGAGTTTCTAGTGTATTTTTGGCCGTCAAATCGGTCGAAATCCTCACCGTTCTCGAAAAAAGGACCATACTCTATTTTCACCTCATCGGGGTGGCACCCCCGGGGTGATGGGTGGGGTCGGTGTTTTAGGTGGTATTTGAGGCGGCCCACACATGACGTAAAATCTGTCAAAATTCATACCCTTCGCGAAAATTGTCCATACCATATGTTCACCTTTCGGTGGCACCCCATGGAGGTGATTGGTGGGGGGGGGGGTCAGTGTGTTTCTATGGAGTACTTGGGCGGTCACTCGCCCATACCGTCAAATGGGTGGAAATTCTCACCGTTCTCGAAAATGGTCCATACCCCATTCACCCCTTCGGGGTGGCACCCCCCAGGAGTGATAGATGGGTTCGGTGAATGTATAGGTGGTATTTGGGGCGGGCCACCCACCCATGCCATCAAATCGGTCGAAATCCTTATCTAATATTGTCCATACCCCATTTACACCCATACGGAGTGTCACCCCCGGTGTGATCGGTCGGGTTCGGGGTGTTTCTAGATGGAATTTAGGGCGGGCCACCCATCCGTGTCGTCCAATCGGTGGTATTTGGGGCGGGCTATCAACATTTTACCCCATCGAAGTGGCACCCCCGAGTGATGGTGGGGGTATGGTGTGTCTATGGGTATTTGGGGCGGGCCAACCACCCAAGCCGTGATATCGGTCGAAATCCACACCGGTCTTGAAAATGGTCCGTACCCCATTTTCACCACCTGCGGTCAAATCGGTTGAAATTCTTACCCTTCTCGAAAGTTGTCTATACCACATGTTCACCCCTGGGTGGCACCCCGGGTGATGGGTGGGGTCGGGTGTTTTTAGGGGGTATTTTGGGCGAGCCACCCACCCATGCCGTCAAATCGGTCTAAATTCTTACCCTTCTCGAAAATTATCCATACCCCATGTTCATCCCTGGGGTGGCATCACACAGGAGGTAATTGGTGGGGTATCGACGTGTTTCTTTGGGTTACTTGGGCGGAACACTCACCCATGGCGTCCAATCTGTGGAAATTCTTACCGTTCTCGAGTAAGGTCCATACCCCATTTTCACCCCTTCGGGTGGCACCACCCAGGGGTGATGTCGGGTTCGGGTATTTATATGAGGTATTTGTGGCGGGCCAGCCACCCACGCCGTCAAATCGGTCGAAATCCTTACCATTCTCGAATATTGTCCATACCCCAAGTTCACCCCTGCGGAGTGGCACCACCAGTGTGATAAGTGGGAGTTGGGTATTTCTAGGTGGTATTTGGGCGGGCCACCCACCCATGCCGTCAAATCCATACGGCATTTTCACTCCCTATGGTGGCACCCCCACCGGAGTGATGGGTGGGTGTGGGGTTTTTCTAGTGGGTATTTAGGGCGGGCCACCCACCCTGTGGTGATGGCTTGGGAATCGGGTGTTCATAGGGGTTATTTGGGGCAAGCCACCGACCCATGCCATCAAATCGGTCGAAATCCTTACCGTTCTCAAAAATGGTTCATACCCCATGTTCACCCCTTGGGTGGCAGCCACTGGGGTTGATGCCTCGGGGGTCGGCGTGTTTCTAGGGGTTATTTGTGGTGGGCCATCACACATGCCATCAAATCGGGCGAAATCCTTTCCGTTCTCGAAAATGGTCCTTACCCCATGTTCACCTCCTCGGGTGGCAACCCGGGTGATGGGTGGGTGATCCGGGAGTTTCTATGGTATTTTGGGTAGATCACCCACCCATGCCGTCAAATCGGTCGAAATCCTTACCGTTCTCGAAAATGATCCATACCCCATTTTCACCTCCTTGGGGTGGCACCCCCGCAGGTGATTGGTATGGGATCGGTGTGTTTCTATGGTGTACTTGAGGTGGGCCACTCACCGTGCCGTCAAATCAGTGGAAATTATTACTCTCCTCGAAAAAATGTCCATACCCCATGTTCACCCCATGGGGTGGCACCCCATGAGGTGATTGGTGGTTCGGGTTGTTTCTATGGGGTACTTGGGGCGGGCCACTCACCCACGCCGTCAAATCGGTGCTAATTCTTACCGTTCTCGAAAATAGTCCATACCCCATTTTCACCCCTCGGGGTGGCACCATTGAGCTGATGGTTGGAGGCCGGGTGTTTCTGATGGGTATTTGGGGCGGGCCACATACCCATGCCGTCAAATCGGTAAAAATCCTTACCGTTCTCGAAAATGATCCATACCCCATTTTCACACCCTCGGGTGCCACCCCGGGGAAATGAGTGGGGTCGGGGTGTTTCTAGGGGATAATTGGAGCGGCCACCACCCAGGCCGTCAAATCGGTAGAAATCCTTACCTTACACCATTTTACCCCCTTCGAGTGGCACCCGCGGGGTGATTGATGGGGCATTGTGCTGTTTCTAGGGGGTATTTGGGGCAGATCGCTCGAAATCCTTACCATTCTCCAAAATTGTCCATACCCCATTTAACACACACGGGGTGGCACCCCGGGGCCTTGTACTATGGACCATAATAATTGTAATCACAAGGTTAAGGGAGGTACACAGGAGGCGGGCAAGTGCAATAGACCACTGTATTGTAATAGTGTATATTATACCCGTGTGCATGTGGGCTCATTGCCGATGGGTGATTGGGTTTGATCAGAATGGCATTCACACTGCGGCAATCAAGCGGTTGTCTCGTGGCAAACAACCTAAAGTCTGTATTGGAGTATTGACCAATTATGACATTCGTGCAGGGATGTTGTTAGAGGGTCTCCTTTGTGGGTACACAACTTGGAGTTTAAACCTGCACATGAGACCTTCTAGCCACGTCTCTTGTACATATTATCAATATAATACTGCAGCGATTCTGAATGACAAACCAACTAGAAATTAAATACATCGTACGACTTGAATTGTTGGAACAGACGATAACCATTGATGAAATATAACACAATGCACGAACGGTTGCGATGTACTCACTGTGCGATTATTTAAAGGATACCGATTACCACTAATCAAATTGAACACGGCTCACCCATGCACTAGCGATAACATCTCAATGAGTGTCTCCGAGGACTCATTTTTTTTCATTGGTCAATCAAGTCACATGTGAAAAACTTATTATTTTATTGGTCACCAATTATTTTATTGGTCAACATGCATGTGAAAGCGGAATTACAAGAAGTCGCCTATACACTGTTAGAATAAGAGTGGAGGTCTATGGTAATCGACACCTTTTGTGTGCCCCACTGAAGCTTGTGATTACAATAATTGTGTTCTATAGTATAGGGCCCGGGTTGATGGGTGGGTGGTCGGGGTGTTTTATGTGGTATTTGGGGTGGGCCACCAACCCATTCCGTCAAATCGGTCTAAATTCCTACCCTCTGGGTGGCACCCCCGGGGTGATGAGCGGGGGGTCGGGTGTTTCTGGGAGGTATATGGGCGGGACACACACCCATGTCGTCAAATCGGTTGAAAACCTTACCGTTCTCGAAAATGGTCCAAACACCATTTGTACCCCCTCGGGGTGATGGGTGGGGGTCAAATCGGTTGAAATTGTTACCATTCTCGAAAGTTGTCTATACCACATGTTCACCCCCCCCCCTGGGTCGCACACCCAATGTGATTGGTGGGGGTCGGGTGTTTCTATTGGGTATTTGGGGCGGGCCACCCACCCATGCCGTCAAATCGGTAAAAATATTTACCGTTCTCGAGAATGGTCCATACACTATTTTCACACCTACGGGGTGTCACTCCCGGGGTGGTGTGGCTGGGGTGTTTCTATGGGGTATTTGGGGCGGGCCATCCACCCATGCCGTCACGAAATTTGTCCATAACCTATTTTCACCTCTTCGGGGTGCCAACCCCAGAGGTTGATGGGATGGGTCTGGTGTTTCTAAGGGGTATTTGGGGCGGGCCACCCACAAATGCCGTCAAATCGGTCGAAATTCTTACCGTTCTGGAAAGTGGTCGATACTGTTCTCGAAAATGGTCCATACCCCATTTTCACCTCTTCGTTGTTGATGGGCGGGGGTCTGGTGTCTATAGGGGGTATTTGGGACGAGCGACCACCCATGCCGTCAAATCGGTCGAAATACTTACCGTTCTCGAAAATGGTTCATCCCCCATTTTCACCCCTTCTGTTGTCACCACCCGGGGGTGATGAGTGGGGAGTCTGGTGTTTCTAGTAGGTATTTGGGGCGGGCCACCCACCCAGCATGCAATCAAATCGGTCGAAATCCCAACTGTTCTTGAAAATGGTGTATACCCCCGGTGGTGATAGGTTGGGCTCGGTGTGTTTGTGTCAGGCCACCGAACCGTTCCGTCAAATTGGTCGAAATCTGTACCGTTCTCGAAAATGGTCGATGCTGTTCTCGAAAATGGTCCATATCCCATTTTCACCTCTTCGGGGTGGCAATCACCGGGTTTGCTGTGTGGGGGTCTGTCGTCTCTATGGGTGTTTGGGACGAGCCACCCACCCATGCCGTCAAATCGGTCGAAATCCTTACCGTTCTTGGAAATAGTTTATACCCCATTTCACCCCTTCGCGTGGTAACACCCGGGGTGATTGGGTAGAGATTTGGAGTGTTTCTGAGAGATAAATGGGACGGGCCACCCACCCATGCCGTCAAATCGGTCCAAATCCTTACTGTTCTCGAAAATGGTCCATACCCCGAAGTGATTGGAAGGGAGTCGGTTGTTTCTAGGGAGTATTTGGGGTGGGCCACCCACCGTGCCGTCAAATCGGTTTAAATCCAATACTGTTCTCGAAAATGGTCCATACCCAATTGTTACCCAATCGGGGTGGCACCCCCGTGGGTAATGGGTGGGTATGGGAGTTTCTGTGTGGTATGTGGGGCCGGCTACCCACCCATGCAGTCAAATCGGTCGAAACCCCTACCCTACGGTTCTCGAAGATGGTGCATACCCCATTTTCACCCCCTCGGGGTAGCACGGGGTATGATGTTCGTGTATGCCAGACACAGTTATGAAATGTGACATTTCTATCGGTGTGACGTTATGAGAATAATACCGACAACTCAATGTACACGGTTTCAACTGAATTATTCCATCGACTTTTGGGAAACCTGAGCATGAGAGATTACAATTAATGCTATGCCGCGGCTTAATTGGCAAATGATACACTAAGGGATTAGTTAATGTATTTGATTTAGTGTAACGCGGATCCCCAGGGCATAGTGGCACGCGCATCGTCGTGGGGCCATCCATCAGCATCCTTTGATTTCACTAAATCGTACAAGGGGACCATAAATGGCATGTGTGCGATATTTGAACCCCCCCCCCCCGTGTTTGAGATGATCGGGTGTGTTTTGATGTGTCTTCGGCTTAGAAACAACCTATAACATACCAATTGCTTGACCCTATTTGGCATTTATCGTAGAACCTTGGTCCGCGGCCACCATGATGTTGTTGACGAAATATGTAACGAAAGAAGAGCCCTATTCTAACATTTTGACAAAATCTGTCATGGGGCAGATAATTGGTACGCTGGGCCAATTGCACCCATTTGGTTGTCGGCCATTTGGGTAGGTCGGATTTTGGGTTTGTTTCAAGAAAAAGCGTCCTGTGCTTTATATACATAGAAATAAATTTGAAATAACAATTTTAAAAGGAGTGAGTGGTATTTGATCGGGTGTCTAACTACATGACAAAAATCATTAAAATTACCTATCTGTATCCATACCATAAATGTGTTAGCAACGAACGCTTTTTACTGCTTCGTGCTGATCTCGACTTTTCTATATTCTATATCTAGAATAAGTCGTTTGTTTATGGCATATATAGTCATCATAATAGTATTTCGTGTATTTATACCTATATTTATTTCACGGGAAAATAGCCAGAAGGAACAAAAGTCAGTTTCGTTGTGTTTCTGCCACTTGCAATGAATATGTGTATTTTATCAGTGTGTTCTTCAATAACTTTTTAGTGGTTAATGGACATATTGCAGGAAACTCCCCCTGATTATACAGACCCGGAACGACTGTAGAAGTTACTAAATGAGCCAATGATGGCGATGTGAAGTCAGAACGAACGTGGAAGCTCCCGTACCTTATCATATCTCTAATAAAATAAGCGCATATAAACCTGATTGGCTTCGGTTTGATGTGATCGGGTGGGATAAGTGGCACGATGGGCCAATTACACGCATGTGGTTGTTGGTTATTTATTCGAGTCGGATTTTGGAGTTGTTTCGAGAGAAAAAATGTCACGCGTGCTTACTCTAGACATTTCAGCTTTAATTGTTAAATGTGAAATGACCGAAGGGCCCTATTCTAACATATTCACATACATCAGTCAAATGGCATACAAATGGCATAGAAACGCTCTTTATTGCTTCTAAATTCGATATCGCGAATAAGTCTTTTGTACATGACATAATAGTTTCCCCAAATTATACCTATTTGGATGACCGAAAGCGGGTCAGAATATGTGATTAAAATAGGTGGCGTTTGACCAAAGACTGTGACGTTCTGACCAAATTGAAATTTGGCCTTTCGTCTGTTCACGTTATGACACAATCAGCTTATTATAATTTTTCCATCGACCCTGGGAGACCAAAGTATGAGCCATTAGAAGCGACGTCATGCAGCGCCTTAACCGTCAAATCATTATTGTCTATTCAGGACTAATTAATGTAACTGATTTAGTTTCAAGCTGCTCCACAGGGCATACTGGCAGCTGCCTCGCCATTGATACCCCAGTAGTGGCATATATTAATCTCGTCACAGAACGATTGAAGGATGAATATATAAATAAGTATATTATCAGTGCAGACGATCCACACAGTAAACGAAGGCCATACAAACAATTCAAAACCATTTTTCGACTCGAACCATATCTAATACATACAATTTCTATCAAAGACCGTGAACAATTATGTAGACTTCGAATCAGCTGTCATTCATTAGAAATAGAAAAAGGCCAACACAAACGCCCACCGACGCCAGCCAATGATCGGATATTCAAGATGTGCAATACTAACTCAGTGGAAGACGAGAAGCATTTTGTTCTCCATTGTATCAAATACGACAAATTGAGAAAAAGGCCTATATGAATCACTAAATTTCTAAGGGCCAGTAGTATCTCAAAATGCATATACATAATGCGAAACGACCAACCAAATACAAGTAATGTGATCAGTCGAGCTTTCAAAGAATTCTTTGAAATGAGAAAAGAAGCCCGAAGTTGATGAATAAATTAATAATTAATTTCTATTCCACACGATATCATATAGGCCTGCATACAGTTTATTTGCATGCTTATATTATTGAGCTCTACTAAGTCATTGTATAACTGTAGTATGAATATGTGGAAAGTTTATTATATGAACTATGTATGTGTAAATTATATGTCTTATTATTATGTAATGCATACGGCTCACATGAGTGTTTTATGCTAATAAATATCATATCATAATTCCTCGCTGCATTGAAGCAATATTCTGAGGAAGAACGTGGATTGAACCCGAATTATTACCTCAACCCAATTTAAAGGTGCTCAATCCGATGCGATGATCCCCATATCATCCGATTCCAACAACAACATTTTTTTAAATGCCGCTTCAGTTGTCATACTGGCACAATTGTCATGCCTCGCCATTGAGATCACAGTAGTGGCATATCTCGCGGCAATGAAGCAATATTCTGAGGAAGAACGTGGATTGATCCCCGGTTTATTTCCTCCACCCAGATTAAAGGTACTCAATCCGATTCGATGGTCCCCATATCATCCGATTCCAACAACAACATTTTTTGAAAAGCCAGATCGATGTTCAATAACAACTCGAATTGCGGTGCCTGCAGATCAACGTATCACAAAGAAATTGAACATGTATTATTTACATGTAATGTGCCAGCCATGCATCAATTGAGATACAGTTTCTGGTCAATCACCATTGACTTCTTTGGGGTAGAATGTTTTATGTTTCTCGATTCACTCTCGCAAAACCATCTATGTGACTTCCTAATCGGCGGCACAGCCTTCGTTCCTCCACTCGTTGTCATCAATGCTCGGGGAAATATTCTCACATTCGCCGCGAAATTCATGTACAAAGGATGCCAACTTTTACGAAACAATGCCCGTTAAGACTATACCCGATTGCTTGCGTGTGCTTGCTGCCTGCCAGAAAAGCAAGTCTTGTTGACATTAAAATGTTTGAGGGCGAAAAGGAGCATGGCTTAGTGAACATAAGATCAACATCTATACGCATGCGATATACACTTTCCTTATCTATATGTGATCAAACTCTAATATGGTACATAGACCATACGGCTCATACTGCTGTAATGTACTGGAATTCAGTGTTGTTACTTTTTGCCGCCATTTTCCATGCTCAAATGTTGTTTGTATATATACTAAATAATGTTTTTAAATACCACTCTCACCTTTATGTGTACAAAACGCTCCAATTCGTTTATACAACACATACAATGTATTGATGTATGATCTCCGTTAATGGAGGTTAATAAAGCTATATATATATATGCTCACAGTGTCGCCAAATATCTATTTATGAAATTGAGTGTGCGATAAAAACATTGAAACCAAACAAAGCGCCTGGCTATGACTGTGTCACGAGTGAACATATTATCAATCACACCGATAAACTGAAGGAATGTATTCTGATCTTATTCAACGCCATACTGGATCTAGAATGGATCCCACCGGGTATGAAACTTGGTGTTATTATTCCTCTGTATAAAGGACAGCCTAAGCCTTCTACGTCTCCCGACAGCTACCGGGCCATAACACTCCTACCTGTGATCTATAAACTGTTTGAAAAAATTATATTGCAAAGAATCCTCAGCGCAAGGGAGCTTTCTAACTTCCCGGAACAATTACAATATGGCTTCCAAAAAGGTTTTGGATGCAATATAACGTCATTTGTATTACATGAAGCTATATCACATGCAAAATCTAATGGCTCAAAAGTGTTTGCAGCATTCCTGGATTCTAAGAAGGCCTTCGATAGAGTGTGGTACGAAGGCCTTTTGTTTAAATTTATACGTCTTGGCTTTTCCAGCAAATTCATCAGACTTCTCGGCAACATCCACACGGATGTGAACAGCATGGTGTTCTCTAACAACAGATTCTCTGATAAGTTCAGCATCGGCCAAGGGACAAGGCAAGGGGTGTCCTCTCACCTCTGTGCTACCTGGTTTACATAAACGATCTGCTAATAGACTTGAGGAATTCTCCGTTTGGCCTACATGTTGGTTCAATTTCATGTGTTTCTCCAACTACAGCAGACGACATCACCATTATGTCGCTAACTAAACACGGTCTAGACAATCTGATAGACACATGCTACAAGTACAGTATCAACTGGAGATTCAGTTTCTCGTGTACAAAAAGTAAGACTGTGGTATTTAATGAGTCAAAAGCCGCACACAATCGCAATCGACGTATCTGGATGCTGGGTTCCGATTCACTAACAGAGGATACCGAATGTGCACACCTTGGCTTGGTACAAGGAAAGTTCGTGTCTGATGTGTCTCACAGTTCACGTGTTTCGTCAACAATGAGAAAAACATTCTTCGCCATCGCTGGTAACCGACTACTACGCCATGCTTCGCCAATTACAATGTGCAACTTAATCAACACTGTCGTTCAACCGAAAGCACTGTATGGTTGTGAGGTGATGTCATTACAACAAACGTCTGCTATAACTATCATTGAACGTTCATTACGTACCTGTGTTAAATCTGCTCAGAGTCTGCCTAAACGCGCCAATACAAAACTTTCTCTCGGACTATTGGGTATCTTACCAATGGAGATGGAAATACACATTCGTAAACTGGGCTTCCTTGGTACTCTTATAAACCTTCCTTCACACAAACAGGATCCATTGAAACTTTTCCTGGCCAAAGCTCATTTGCAGCGCTTGTACGACAGACCGGCATGTGGATTCGTCAAGGAGATACTACCTATATTAAGAGCCTATCGCCTTGATTCTTTCCTGGATACTCTTTTAGACCTTGGTGTATTTCCAAACCAACCTACATGGAAACGTATAGTGAGGGAGACTGAAAAACTGTTTTATATCTCGTCGTGGCGCACGTCAGTCTCAAACGATTCTGACCTGAGTGTGTTCTGGAAGGTTGTTCCAGACCCACTCTCCGGCTGGTACGTTTGGAAGCGTTTGCGATCACAACCTACATTATCATCAAAATACAAGAACCTTGCAATTCTTCTTAACAGGACAACGTACCCAAATAATCTTACCTGTCGTCAGTGCGTGTGTATATATGATAACGAACTTGAGCACATTATGTTCACGTGCTCGTCATTCCCGATCCTGTCGCTGCGAAATCGTTTCTGGGAACGGGTCATCGACTACTGCGGTATCCAAGTATATTTATACATGTTCGGTCTAGAGAAGGAGGACTTGTTGTCTCTAATCTTGGGAAGTGATCACCCATCACTCTTGGACGCCGTTGGACAATATCGGGACTCTCTTATTGATATGTCTGCCTCTTTTTTATTTGTAATGTGTTCCCTAATTAGGGCAAAATAATTCAGAAAATTAATTCAGAAAATTTCAGCCCACACGCATGTGACGTAGCTTAAATGCAGAAGCTAGAAAATTTATACATTATGTATATCATATAACGATATATAGTAATGTTGTCGAGCATCGGGTGCGCAACCATTCGGATGCGCATTTTATTTTATATATATATATATATATATATATATTATTTTTTTTTTCTCCATGTGGCAAATACATTTTTTTTTTCTTCCCACTTACTTTACTCTTATTACTATAATTGTAATTCATTTAACCTTTCTCACTCCGATAAAAGTTCAACAGATAAGACGCAACTCACCCGTACCAAAGTGAGCCTGATAATACGCATGTACGTTTTATGTAATCACTATATTAATTATGCTCACACTTCACTGTTGTATTTATATTCTACATGTATGTATATAATTGTACAAATATCTCTCCTTCAAGGAGGCAATAAAGAATCTCTGTGTTCAGCCACCCATTATCACGGCATACAAATAAACGACAATGCGAGAAATACTGTATAATTATAGTTATGGGTCGGCTGTGTTGTGTTACGCTGGCACAGCATTAATTTTGGCAATAATATTAGTCAGTATGGCATTAACACAATTGATCCTTTCATATTATAACCTGAGATCAGTGCTTATAGTTGTGGTATGCTGTTCCAAGATAGCGACTGTTGTTTGCACGCAATATGGGGGGTGGGGGGGGGGGGGGTGGGAGTCACACTGGCAAGAGTTTTTTAAAAACTGTTTTAACTGCCATTTTATGAATGTTTAGAACGTTCTCAAATTTGCCTATATATGGTATACTTCCCAGTCCTGCAATCTACTTTCTATTCCACCGGTCAATTCAATTTGTTTAATCTTATCGACCAATAATACATAGATATTAAGATAACATATATTACATTTATGAACATGCATGACTTACATCATAAATTTTCAAATGATACATTATAATATATGAACAGTATTTACAATATAAATAATATACTTGCCTGTTATATGTCATTGCCATTAATCTGATCCGTTTGGTTTAATTCATTAGGGCTTACCATTCAGGTGTAATGCCATACCACGAGAGAGATATTTATTCCTCCAAATATGGGGACCATTATTGTACAATACATGTATATACATATACAAAAGTTAACTTGTGACATATATACACAATATAATTTATTTGAGAAGGCTCATTTGAAGTAGATAGTGCGATCTAGTTTCTTATGTGATAATTAAAATATCAGGAGGTCGGATAACTTTCATGAAAGACAGACACAAAACGGAAGCTAATAAAGCCCGGCGTTCCAATGCAGAAACATCTGCTCAACACATTGAGCAACCTTCAAGCATCGGGGCGTTCGTATTACGTAATGTATCAACTGGTGGGAATTTCTGGCCTATACAGACAGCACGGAATTCCATGCTTCTTTGATGATGAATAATGACTGGCAGATTTCCACTGCATTTGACCACCATGTGTGTTAATATCAGTGTCAAGTCGAATAGATCAGCATATCCACCCGGATAGCCGCCTAGTTTTATACTGTTGCTCAATATTTCATGTGTATTATAAGTGTTGGTCGATGTAGCTTGGAATACATTTAACACTGTAAGCAGACGAGTGGACTTGCTAGTAGGAACACCAGAGGCTAAAGGCACGGGCGCGTTTGTTGCAGAAATATTTATATTTGTCCAAATCGGCATTAACAGAAGGAACACAAAAATATATACAGTTCCGCTCAATGCCAAACATAATCAGCGCGTAGATAGTATATTGTCGTCAAGACGTACGATGTTGTACGTAAACAAGAGACTGCTCGTGTTACAGAAGTTGTGCTTAAGTTTATATAACACAGTGCAATTATATTGGTTAACACACACAAATGATATAAACGCTCTTTATTATTTCCATATCAGGAAAACCTTAAAGGGGTACTGTACGCCATTTTCAATAAATTCCCGGTGATAACAACGATCTATTATCGATACTATATAGAAATATAAGTAATTTGAGTCGAAGATGTATTCTGTAAACGCTCAGGTTAATAGGCTATCTTAAAATTTAATAATTTAAAAGTTAATAATTTAATATAAATTGATTTTATGGCTCCAGCCATAAAATGGCGTCTCTTAAAATTCGAATTTCCGTGTACAAAACGTAATCAAATTATAATTGAGGGATATTGGATTAGGAAAACAATTGCACACACGATCGTTTGAAACATTATGCTTATACGGGGAGAAAACCCAAGCCACTCATTGACTAGTGACGGTACACTAACTTAAATGAGTATATGGGACTACTAACCATATAATATAATGTTTATTTGATTCATTTGGTTGAAAACTTTACAAAAATTACTCGACAACGACAATTTGTATTTTTGCATTCCGGTAAATTTGCCATCCGTAACAATACTTCGTACTCAACAAACTTTCAAAAAATGGAAAAGTTGTTACATTATTCTCCGACTCGGGGATTATAGAAACCAACAACAACATCTTGGGTACAGTACCCCTTTAACAAATAACGCTCTTTGTGTTTACCATATCCGGACATAAAACAAAAACCAGGAAACGTAACGTTTTTGCTTTCGTTTACACAACAAAAGGGGAAAATGACAATAACATACTGTTTATGCCATATTTCTGATTGACATAAGAACAAAGACTCTATATTTTTACTAATCCTTCTGTTTATGGCGGTTTTTGACGGATGTGATTATTTTAACAGCATACCCACCACCAACGCCGCCCGTATCTTTAACTTATGTTAAGAAATCATACCTATATAGTATATCGAAAATTCGTAATTATATGTTGGATTATGACTATATATGGGCATATCTTGCCTGAAATAAACACAATACAATAGCAGTAATGTTTTTTTCCCATTTACATACACACACAATATACATCTATTCAATTATATATGACCTGTCAAATGAACAGCGATTTCGTTCTATATTGTTAAATACGCTTTAACCTCTACTTATCCACGCATCTATGTACATGTACATTGATTTGCAATGGCGTCGATATACCAAAACCATTGCTAGACACCAAATAATTCTGATCAAATTGGTCGACATAAACTCAAATGTTTTGTATCTCGTAATTTGCTGTACATTTCAGTTTGATAAGGTTTCGAAAATTCAACCATTTCGTGCTTTATATGCAAACTACTTGGCTTAAAATTGAATAGGTGCGAAAAGTGTTGTTCCACATGTAAGTCATATTGTTGCTTGAAAGAAATCGAAGATGGTGCACCGTATTACCACTTATGGTTGCACACCAGGTTGCAGTGAATTATCTCCGAACGCGACCAAATTTACATGGCATGGTCACATGTCACCCCGATAACGATGCCATGAAAATTTTGTAAGCGAATTACTCGCCCCTGAATGTTCAAAAAATATATATTTGCTCTCCATAATGGAGGAAAGTTGCTAATGGAGTAGCCGAAGCGCGCGCGAGGGTGAGATCAGACCAGAGGAGGCGGTACACGTCATATTTAGCAAAGAGTAATAGGAGTCAAATTGTTGAGCAAACAGTTAAGTCAACAATATTTTCAGTGTATATACTGTTGCCACGTCCCTGCAACGGTGTAAGGTACACGATGCTGGTTGATCGCATCCATGACAGGGGCGACGCACTCTATTTGTCATTGGTCATAACCAATGATTTCATGCAATGCATACATAAGCAGATGTTGAGTATATCGATGGATTATTTGCGTGATTTATCACCATAATTACGAATTGTATGTTTTCAGTACGCTTTCATAGTGTTGAACATGAAATCTTGTTTGTCGGTGCCATGAATGTACATTTATATGTGGTGCGCTAATCATTGTTAATGTTAAGTGCTTTTAAAGATGCATTATCCGATTAAGTGCTTTTTAAGATGCATTATCCGATTGAAGAAATATTGTCGTTGTAACTTGGTGATATGGTGACCGTCTGATAAATTAAAATAACTGGGGTAAATATGTATGTATCACATTGTGTCACGCATACATTTGGCGATTTACTACAAAAGCCAAACAGGAGGGAATATCTATCTTGAGCAGTGAGATCGCCTGCCGGCGCGTGTTAGCCCATCCATTACTAATATAATCCTATGGCGCGCCTTAGGGGCGGCGGCAGATATCTCAAATTGTCTCAGCCCATAGTGTGCGCTATATATCTGCCCTGGCGGTTAATAGGAATTATGATTCCCTTCTATATGGCTGTGTTTGTATACACCGTCGGGTGGTACGCCATGGATGGCGGCAAACACTCTGGGTTTAAAATTAATAGGTCAGTATATTGCTATGCAATGTTATAGTCCCTATATATAGTTTGCTGATATTAACATCCACATATGTACATGTACGTACACAGTCACAACTGATCCCGTCTATCTCAAATCGTAAATGTATTATTTTTTAAAATAATTATTGGCATCGCGTATGATCGATACCTGCAGAATATATCCCACTAGGACATTGGTATCCATATTATTCATGCTGTTGTCGTCATACAAACAAAACAACCACAATCATGCGTGATTAGTTCCACAGATTTGTATTGAAGTGCTCTAAATTGATGACAAAGTACGACACATACTCTTCGTTAAAATATGCAGTCGAAAATGGCGAATCAAGAAGGATGATCTTGGATTCATCGATGTGGCTGGAAGATATTTTAATTCGGCCGTTTCCGAAAATAAAAATACTGACAGACATAGGGATTACGACATGGTTCAATGGGTGGAGATGAGGATAATGAGAGTATTCTAAAGGAACGGCATATAAATAATATAATTGTGAAATTGCCTCGTAATATTGTGGGATAAGTGGAATTAACTTTTATTTTATATATCTAAAGGAACAGTAACTCCTGCATGCAAACTACGTATGTCCGCGCTGCGTGACATTCGCATAAATTTGGAGACAGCATGGCGTTTATTAAAATAATTCATATGCCGCCTATATGGAGGAAGCTTTTATTTTATGTAATCTTGTGATATATTTCTATAATACCATATGGGCGCACAAAACCTAAATTAAACAGTAAAATGTAATATAGACACATACACAAACTCAAATGTTAATGTCGATGCGTACGTGCACATGTACGTCAGTGAGATATCCCGAATTTAAGTAGTCTTGTTGATTTGCTACGATGCTGGTGGGTATACCACGGAGTTGAAATATGCTGATATGGTAAACTGATTCTGTTAAGAAAATGTACCGTTATTCTTTCGGAACATACATGTTGCAGTGTCTGGATATATATACAATAACGGAACAATTTCTTAACACCAATATTTGTCACTACCAGCACAATGGCAAGTCAGCAGGACCCACCAGCATCAGATCAAATTAGCAGGATAACTTAACCGGGATGGAAAGTGTTTGCCTTGCAATGACTGAACCTTGAAATCAGCTCTATCTCACCTATGACATACATGCACTGTGTCACACTTATAGTAAGGTGGTCACTTTCACCGCTGTGGCCTGCTCCCACAACTATTGACACACACGGAGTTACCATAGCTCACATCCCTGTCGACGCGCCCGTGACCTGACGGGTGTCACCTTGTTGTCTCGATGTCCGTTTCGATATAGATTGGTGTGGGTGTGTATAGATGATGATCGCCGCTCTTCATTGCTATACATATTCATTTAACACTGGTTGGCCCTGGTTATTTGGTCATGTGGTCTTAGCAGCATCAGTTCGCCATATCAGCAGCATGACAGTTCACCTGATCCCACCAGCATCATAGCAAATTAGCAAGACCATTTAACCAGTGTGTGGTTATTATATCACACCATCGTTGACTGACTGTTAGCATATTTTAATCTGTTGTGTACACTCGGGCGATTTATATTGGTCCACCGGGAGGTGTCAATTACATTGGCTAATGACCATGAAGTGATAATTTCGTCTGACGCGTGTCTGTTCCCGGGTGTCCCATCGCAGCCGGCATTTCATTAACAAAATTTGTGCATCTATTTACAATGCATAATATATATATTTACATGAATTATATTCAACTATGGTCGTATGGTATGTATACATGTACATCAGTATAATAATGTTCATAGTGTTCTCCTGCATTTAACTGTGAAAGACTGAAACCAAAGTGTCAGACAAACTAGGACAATCCGGTGTGTGTGTGTAATTTAGAAATCAGTTTCCACTCACGGGAAGTATATTAGTTATAAACGCTCTTTATCGACATACAACTTATAATATTTCGATATTTGCCTCCCACAACTCAACAAAATGTAATGTTAAGAAGATAACAGTCCACTGGCATGTATGCTGGAATATGGGAATGAGGACAGACTACCATTGTTCATGGGTCATGTGCTTCCTTTGACCACCCAACTCGGCCTACAATAGTACAGCAAAGTGATTTATAATGATGCCCCTTGTGTATACGACTATCTGGTTGTACCACGAGGCATGATTGTGTTATATTGAGTAAACTCATAGGAATTTGTTCGAGAACAGACAAACACCTATCTGGACTAAGAGCCAGTCAGTTAGTTTTGATGGAAGGTGAATAACTCTATACACTTGTATTTGGTACAATTAACCTCACCACCACAAAGACAGCAATTAGAAACACACAAAACGTCATCCCGTATATATGTTATCTTCGTCATCTACGTTGTATTTGTTAAAATGTTAATGGGAGAGGGGTGAGTGTAAGTTGTTAAAATTTGTGCCCCTATCCCTCTTGTAATATTATATTACAATAAAATATGTTTTAAAAAAAGACACGATATAAGACTTATATATGTATTTGGGGTGGTGAGGTCAATTGTGCGAAATTCCCCTGACTATATATCTCCTAGTTTTTTTTTATTGTTATGCATTTTAGTTAAATAAAGTGGGAGTTTTGGGGTAAATATGAGAATCTCTATCAATTAGTGGAAAATCTTCGGCGTGACGTCATCGCATGCGCTAATATTAAACGTGTGTCTTACCAATAATTATGAAGCTGATTTTGTGAGTTAATTATGTGATAAATATAGTTACGATGTACATGTAGGTTGTATACAATGCTATGTATTGGCATCAAGCTAATACTATTCCGAAATTTGCCTTGCCAACACAACATCATGCAATGTTAAAATAGCACATAACAGTCGGGAACATATGATTCAATATAACCATACTGTATTATATTGATGCCCAAAGTAAGGTAGACATATATTTTGCATTGTGTTGTGTCAAAAATTATTTTAAAAAACAGGCGTCCTATTTGAACATATATTTTACCATTAACTTGCGATGAACGCTCTTTATTGGAATAATGCATAGCCCGTGCATACCATGTCCTCAACAGAACAACCAGATAGGACCGAAATAAGAACAGTCTCACGCATACAGCGATGCGTTCATAAGCACTGCGCTCTCGTCGCACACCGTTCCGATACGCGCGCCGAATCTGGAGCGTAATTAGCTACAGCGCCGATCTCAGCGCGTTTGCGCGCTCTATATGGCGGGCCGGGTAAGGTCAGATCCGATATATCGTAGCCAGGAAGCGTATTGTTTTTGTACTGGTGCCGTTTTCCGTTTATTTGGAAATACTCAGAAACTAATGGCAGTAGGAACGTGAAATCTCTAGCGATTGTAGGCATTCAAGGTCTACTAAAAATAAAGGTATCCGCATGTTGGTCCAATATCTTTTAACAGAGTTATTGCCCTTTTTCGATTATTTTTCATTATTATTATACTATACTATTTTTCAACTCCCTAATATCTGAAAGTATTAGGATTAGAAAACTCAAGATTGGTAAGTATATTGGGGTAAATGAGTTTTATGCCTTTGGCTCATAACGAATATTGTCCGCGTTTATCCCACGGAGTTATCTCCCTTTATATAAAAATATGTGATTTTATTATCTCGGAAATTATAAGGAGCAGAGCATCGAAAATTGGACCGTATGCACACCTCGATATGCCCTACTGCCCACGGGCATCAAAACTTGTGTCCGCGCTTTCCCTGAGGAGTTACCGCCCATAAATAGGCAAACCTCTATTTGATTTACTATGCTGTACTCTCGTAGCATTCCAGATAACTGCATTTAGTTTTCACAGTCGTGTTGATCGTTGTCAGTTTAGTCCGAGAAACAAAATTGGATAGGGTCGGACATATATTTTGATGCTGGGGTGGGGGCAAAATTTTCGAGAAAAAAAAGTTTTGATCGACATTCATCTATTTAAGTATGTGGATTCCCTGCACGAAAACAAACCCACACCGGAAAGGATTTTTGAAATCCGAGAAGAAATGCAAGAGTTACGGGCCCTCAAAGTTTGCAATTTGGGCCCATTGTGCTTGATAACACATCTCCTCCGAAGATGTCGAAGTTTGGATGTCATCTGATACGCCAACGTGTGCGGACGAAAGAGTGCACGCGGTGGGCCAAATTTTGCCAGTGTCTGTTCATTATTGTGGGTATGGGGAGGGGTGGTCCGTGGTACCTATTTTTAATTCCTCTCCGAATCAGATGAAACTTGGAATATAACATCTGCAACATCAGCCGATCTAGAAACTGAAAGAATTTCGAAAATCCATCGAAAACTGAAAGAATTGCGGGCCCTCAAACTTTGCAATTTTGGGCCCATGCGCTTGATAACACATCTCCTCCGAAGATATCGAACATAGGATGTCATCTGATACGAAAATGCGTACGGACTGAAGAGGGCACGCGGTGGGCCAAATTTTGCTAGTGTCTGTTCAGTATTGTGGGTCTGGGGAGGGGTGGTCCGTGGTACCTATTTTTAATTCTTCTCCGAATCAGATGAAACTTGGAATATAACATCTGCAACATCAGCCGATCTAGAAACTGAAAGAATTTCGAAAATCCATCGAAAACTGAAAGAATTGCGGGCCCTCAAACTTTGCAATTTTGGGCCCATGCGCTTGATAACACATCTCCTCCGAAGATATCGAACATAGGATGTCATCTGATACGAAAATGCGTACGGACTGAAGAGGGCACGCGGTGGGCCAAATTTTGCTAGTGTCTGTTCAGTATTGTGGGTCTGGGGAGGGGTGGTCCGTGGTACCAATTTTTAATTCTTCTCGGAATCAGATGAAACTTGGAATATAACATCTGCAACATCAGCCGATATAGAAACTGAAAGAATTTCGAAAATCCATCGAAAACTGAAAGAATTGCGGGCCCTCAAACTTTGCAATTTTGGGCCCATGCGCTTGATAACACATCTCCTCCGAAGATATCGAACATAGGATGTCATCTGATACGAAAATACGTACGGACTGAAGAGGGCACGCGGTGGGCCAAATTTTGCTAGTGTCTGTTCAGTATTGTGGGTCTGGGGAAGGGTGGTCCGTGGTACCAATTTTTAATTCTTCTCGGAATCAGATGAAACTTGGAATATAACATCTACCATATACGTTGATCACGAAGCTGAAAACAAATCGTAAATTCGTGTGAAATTGGCGGAGATTTTGGCCCTCCAATTTTGAATTTGGGCCCATATGCTTTCCAATAACCAAAGTGTTATTCGGGTCCGAATCAGATGAAATTTGTATTATGCAATCTAATTCAGCGGCAGATCGCAAAACTGAAAATAATTTTAAAATCCGTTGGAAATTAACGGAGTTACGGGCCCTCAAACTTCGCATTTTGTGCCAGGGTTGATGTTTTCCCAATCCCGTCACCCAATTTCGAGGCAGGGGTGGGGTCACGTCCAAACACTTGAGATCAACCTACACATGTTAGGACAACATATACTCACCATACTTCATTTTTCCGTCCCTAAACTGCGATTCTTTCCACTCGTGATTTTCCCTATTATTATACTTCCATGGTGTAACCAAGGAAGTATATTGTTTTTGTACTGGTGCCGTTTTCCGTTTATTTGGAAATACTCAGAAACTAATGGCAGTAGGAACGTGAAATCTCTAGCGATTGTAGGCATTCAAGGTCTACTAAAAATAAAGGTATCCGCATGTTGGTCCAATATCTTTTAACAGAGTTATTGCCCTTTTTAGATTATTTTTCATTATTATTATACTATACTATTTTTCAACTCCCTAATATCTGAAAGTATTAGGATTAGAAAACTCAAGATTGGTAAGTATATTGGGGTAAATGAGTTTTATGCCTTTGGCTCATAACGAATATTGTCCGCGTTTATCCCACGGAGTTATCTCCCTTTATATAAAAATATGTGATTTTATTATCTCGGAAATTATAAGGAGCAGAGCATCGAAAATTGGACCGTATGCACACCTCGATATGCCCTACTGCCCACGGGCATCAAAACTTGTGTCCGCGCTTTCCCTGAGGAGTTACCGCCCATAAATAGGGACACACTAGACACCAGGATGAATAAACCAAGGTTTGTTTGTTTTTTTTTGTTTTTTTATAAGTACAGAGCTCCAAATTTGTTATTGCATATTCCGAATTGGACGAGAGTTTCGGACTCGAATATACCGCTTAAAAATGTATTTACCCAGGACTTTCCGCGTTACGGGGTACGGAAATATTGCAACTATTTTTCCCGCCAAATCCAAACTGGCTGGTTAAAGAACAAGATAATGTCTTAGCATGTACGTTGGCATACTTTATGTACGTCCCAGAAGTTTGACGGCTATACTATAAATGTAACATGCCCAACGGAGAATGCGTGTCAGTGTGGGTTGAGACTTTAGGAAAATTCCACGAAAATTGCAAAGGGGGAAAATTCAAACATCCAGATAAATTTGTTTGACGAGTACATCTGGTGGCTAGTGTTCACGCGCATCCAGAGGGCGATTTTCTAATTTTCAGATGGAACGGTTTACTCGTGACAGCGCTATATATCATAAATATGTATACTTATGTAGTCTATCACTATCCGATTTTTAGCCCCAAATCCAAACGGGCTAATGTAGGAGCGAGTTTCACGCTGGAACATGTAAGCCGGTATACTGTAGGTATGCCTACAAAATTTGACCGCTCTACTATAAACGTAACCTGCTCAAGGGAGTGTTTGTGTCGGGTGGGTTCAGATTTGGCAAATTCCACCGAAGATCACATGGGGTAAATTACTCCGAAAATCGGATATTGAGATAAAAACTTTTCGAGGAGTGGATGTGATAAGTAGCATCTAAACGCAAGATTAGCACGCTTTTTAAAGATATAGATTGGACGGTTTAACCCTGGTAGCGTATAACGTTGTAACGGGTGATATATAATATTCAAATTCAAACCCTCTCTTCATGACGCAAATTCAAACGGACTTGTCAAGAAGCAAGGCAAATGCACGAACATGCTCGCCGATATACTATATAGGTATGTCCGCTGTACTATAAAAGTAACATATTGTCACAATTTGACCTGTCCAAAACACTCCCCGGACAAAAGTTTCCCTAGGTATCAAATTTCGTGGAAATTCGTTCGTTTTACCCGATTTGACCTTGAACTAACCATTTTGAAGGTCAATGTCGGGTCGAGGTCACGATTTGACAATCCGAAAAGACTCCTCTGACAAAAGTACCCCTAGGTGTCAAATTTCGTTGAAATCGGTCTGTTTTATCCGATTTTACATAGGATTGACCTTTTTGAATGTCAAGATCAGGTCGGGGTCACGATTTGACACGTCCAAAACACTCCCTGGACAAAAGTACCCATATTTATCAAATTTTGTCAAAATCCGTCCAGCAGTTATCCCGGTCATAGCGAACAGACAAACAAACAGACAGACAGAAGTCCCAAAATATATATTGAATTTAGAAATGTCAATGCAAGTGCGCCATCGGATCATAAGGCACCAATATGCATTCGCATGAAGAGGAACACACATATACGCATAACACTCACATCGGATGGGATGGGATACCATGGAAGTATATCTGATTCCATGGAATCTGACCTCTAGTTCTTTTTTGTTATTATCAGCAATATTGTTAGTCAAGATGCTGGCTAACCAAAATGATAAATTTTCTCAATAATCCAATACATTTAGTATATATTCCACACCATTGTACCACAGAGTTGTACATTTATGTAATTTAAAGGTAACGTTGAAATTTAATCTATTTTTCCTAGCCCATGATGTGTCCATGTCCAATCTAGCTACCAAACTTGGTATGTGTCTTTATCAGCCAAATATACAGGCCCAGTTCAAGAAAGGTTCAGTCCAATAATGTTGACATGATATTGTGTTATTGCCCTTTTTCGACTTGTACAATTTCATAACATTTTGGTTTATGACCGACAACCCCAATTTGGATTAAAACTAAAGCAACACATAGTTGTCTCAACCAAAAGGCTGGACTAGAAAAGGTATAAACTTTGTCACTGCAACTAATTTTAACCCCACTTGGTGAAGACTAAATCACACTGGAAGTGAATACATGTTCATCAATGTATTTCACAGTAGATGAAGGTGGGTCTCATATCAAGATAGCATGGTTTATATGACTTTCAATTGTAATGATTCATAGTGAATTGGCTCACTAAATCATGTAATCTTGAGCTGGACATTCCTGTTATGTGAAACACATTAACATGGTTAGCGAACACAGCAGGTGAAGGCCAGCCTCCGATCAAATTGGCATGATTTATGTGGCGTTCGATAGCCCATTTCGTGAACAAATTTAATTACATGACTGAAATTTTGCGAGAACCCTTTCCAAAGTATTCTCTTAATGTTATGTGTCGCCCATAGGACCCTAACTTATATGAGAGAATGCATTGACCGAACAATATTCACCATGACCTTGTAAGTCAGTGCATTCTCTTATATATGCGAGGATCCCTGAGAGACCGCATATATGAGGCCCCCACCCCCTTTTTCGTACGCCGTATTCCATGCCCTGTTATGAGGTACGCCGTATTCCAGCCCCATTGTTAGGAGGTATTCGGTATTCAAAAAATACCGGTATTCGTACGCCGGCCTTCCAAAAAATGAAGTTTTCATATATTTTTATGTATTCCATATGGCTGTTAACTGGTATTCCGTATTCCACCCTCTGTGTTAAGTGGTATTCCGTATTCCATGGGAGGTGGTGCGGGGGCCTCATATATGAGAGCACTCACTGGAGTAGGGGGAACATGTCTCTATTCCGAAGGTTCGCTATTTCGAAGGTTCACTATTCCGAAGGTTCACTATTCCGACGGTTCACTATTCCGAAGGTTCACTATTCCGAAGGTTCTCTATTCCGAAGATTTTTTTTATTATAAAGGTTAATTCTATATTCTAAAGTATTGAGAGGGTTCTTTATCACGAAGACTCTTTTTATGAAGGAAATAACATAAAACATTGAAACAATAAATGTGACTCTTTTTTCGCGGGTTTCCCACTGCGTTTCCTTGACATTAAGTATGCCGTTATTTCACAAAACATATTCACGTCAGGCAGCCCACACACTTGCTATGTTTCCATACAATTTAATGTCTTCACGTATGACGTTATATCTCAATAATCTTAGAGGCAAGAATACGCCAGCTAAATGCGGATTAAAACAGTGGGGCTATAACTCTTAATGAATACTGCGTAGCAGAATGTCGTTGAATAGACGGGTATGAGATTAACCTAACTGCAATTGTGAATTTGTTTTGAATTTTAAGGCCCACTTAATTTTCGAGTCACCGACTATTTTTTTTATAACAATCTGTGCCATAAAATATGATTGAAACACTATAGTTCATCACCAGTTGAAATGTCTGTATCCGAAGATGCCCATAGACAAATAGAAAACAGCTTAAATCATAAAATGATTCCCCCCGTTATGGCTCCCAGAATGCAACATAATTCAACCTAATGTATTTTCAATTGAAGGGGAATAACACTATCTTTAAAATATAGAGTTATTCCCCTCCAATGAAAATAATACACTTTGCGCAACAAAACCAGATGAACGTTAAGCACAAAAAATACGTCGTTAACTCAAGAAAAACAACATGTTCACAGTTTATTACACCGGATAAGCTGATAATACAGTGTTAGAGAGCTTCCTATTTCCAATGGTATATATATTGGCATATATTTTGTATATGTGATCTGGGGGTTCGATAATTAAGTGGGCCTTTAATGTTGATGTTTCTTTCAAATACAGATTGCCAGTTCGGAAAAACTATATCTCTTACCTGTAGTTTATTTCAGTCATCGTGTTTTCAACTTTCCATAATAAACGATAAACTGATACTGTCTTTTTGCTATTAATAACCGACGTCTGAGACAATTTGGGAATTAGACGTGGGTGTATACATGTACAATAAGTGAATACTAGCGTAATAGTAGTTTTCATTCCTCGTGTAGTTTTTGTGGTGGGGTGCAAATTCTGATTCATTTCTGGTTAAATACGCCCAGAACAGAAAACCTTCAGAATAGCGAACCTTCGGAATAATGAACCTTCGGAATAATGAACAATGAACCTTCGGAATAGAGAACCCTACCCGGCGTAGGATATGTAATGCAGCACCAGCGCATCTCCCGTCATTAAAGGGTTAAACCCGCTGGATATTGTAATGATAACAGGTGAAATAGGCTCAATAAATCATGTAATCTTGAGGTAGACATTCATATGATTACTCTAGCAGCTCATGGTGGTTTTGTATGTACTTTTATGTCCAGAGCAAAACTCTTCATGAATCCACTAATTGATGGTACACGAACAATATTTGGTTGGTGACACATTTCCCATTGAGGGCGAAATGGGTCAAATGGCCACGCCCCTTTTTGCGCGAAGTACTACCACCCGCCATGACTATATCTCCAGACATAGGGTGTCATGTGACCAATCAAAATGTGCGAAATGGCCACATTATGGGGGGTCAGTAATACATTTTCATATCCAAAAGTCAATGGTTTTGAAGATAATTGCCAAAAACCAAGAACAATCCATTTTTAAGGGCCCAATTTTGGGGTTCAGCACTTTTATCTCAAAACTGAGCCCCCAATTAGAATTTTATTGACCTATATCCATCGGTGCCATATACAGGTATCATTTCTGATATTTTCTGTGCCTTTATCGGATGGGATTGACCTTCAAGGAGCTCTTTACCCTGAAAATAAGGTTTTTGGATGGAATATATTGGTCGTAGAATGAAAAACAGACATTTTCCCAATAACAAAGATGTTGAGGAAATCATCAATTATGGGGTATTTGATCAGTAACCTAAAACTCCTACAAAAAGGTTACCTGGTGATATAATTTGAATGTAGTTCATCTTTTGTTATCTAGATTTCATGGCCTTTGATGTGAGATGGCTGCCAAAATGGTTATAAATGGAATGACATATATCACATTAGCAATATACTTGTAAATGAGTTCAATGTGTTATTTTCTTTAAACTTATGGGAGAACAGGGTGTTTTTATGGTATTCTAATGTTGAATTGAATTATACTCAGCCCACAAGTAGGTTTAGTAAATGTTGAGTTACTACAATTTGATCAATCAGTATGATTCGGTAGTCGAGCAGGTTGTGTCTTTATCAGTCCCACGTCAATTTTGGTTGGCTGCATCACCATTTTGTATAAAGGTTCTACAATTTCCTTAACACGTACATTATTTTAGAACAAATAATGGCTAGCCTGGCATGATTGCCTATATTTATATCCTGATATATGTATACGTACACGTAGATGTATATTTGCCCTAAATTGTTTCTGGTTCAAATTTGGGAGTTTGTAAGAAAATAAGTCATAAGAAAGGTGCAGTTGCAGTAATATTAAAATATATTGTCCTGTTCAAAACTAACAAATACATGTCCAGTTATAATAAATCCACACATTAAAAATATAGGGCTTCCATAAATACAGAATATTTTCCAACTTGACAATCGTTCCTTGTGTTCAACTGAGTGAGTTCATGTGAGGTTCATGGAAATTTATTTGGCAAGCTTGATTCTAAAGTGTCTAGCTTTATAGGCTTGAAATTTCGAATGCAATCATGTTGCGTTGTGAGCTCAGAGAGAGTTAGAAGAAAAATACAAGCATCAGTTGATATGCAGATATAAATACATACAAATCTGCATTCTGTAGGTAGCCATGCTATGCAATCCTCCCTCATGTTTCAACTTATCAAGGAAAAATGAGCACATTACCAATGACTATGATAGTCAGATGTTTTTGTAGATTTTGTAGATTTGTGGTTGTTGTAGATTTTGTAGATTTCTGGATGTTGTAATGCAATATAGATCTCCATTATAGTTGCACAAATTTATTTTTCATTTCGTCCCTTTAAATTGACTTTTATGTTTTATGCATGTATATGTGCCACTCCAAAACTGTCAGTAAAAGTACTGTAAACCGTTTGGTTTGATGTTATAGGCACAGGAGATATATATATATATATTGTGAACCATGCAGGTACGTGTATGTGTGTCAGTCGCCTTATGTGTGTGATATACATACAGTAACTACATGTATATTCTAGTGAATTTATGGTCTGCACTCTGCAGTATTTCAAAAACATGCTATGGCCATGCCTTCGTATACGTATGTACACTGATTCTAACAATGATTGTCAGGTTATAATCTATGTTTGAGGAAAGTTACTATGTATTTTTCATTTGTGTTGCATTTGTCAATATTAATGGGTCCCAGGAGCCCATATGTTACTAGTGCAGAGCCCATTTAATGTTCATGAGACTGGTGGACTTCAAGTCTATACTCCTAAATAAACATGACTCTGAGTCTAATCAGACCAATACGGTATTGTGTAGGTTTTACTAGAATTATATTTAGAAAAGACTCAACCATTATTTTTCCACTGCCCACAATATATTCATTTGGCAGTATTCATCCCAAGTTTAGTGGTGATGATAATAAATTTGTTATGATATTCAGGTAGAGCAAAACGATCTGAACAAATCGAGGATAAGCCACTATGTGTAGAACACATTAAAAAACATGTATATTGTGAAATATTTCAATAATGGGTGCTGGTTTTTACAAACTGACCATAATTGAGATGTTTATTCCTGTTGTTTACCAAACATCAGCGTACACATTAAATATTTTGAAGTATATATGTTCTTGAATGTTTCATACAGACACTGACTTTTGCACAAATTGCTCGGATTAGCCAAACAATGCAAAAATAACCAACTTTAGGTAAAATGATGGTACTTAACAGAATCGCTTTGACCTACAAACATCATAGCAATCCAGCAGTACCCATCAGCATAATATAAAATTAGCAGGACCACTTAACCTGGGGTGGTATTGAAAATGAAAATATCTTTAAAATGGTAAGTTATGAGGGCTATTACCTATTATGAATAATTATGTTAGTGAAATTATAGACCCTCATCTTCTCCAACCTGCAAGTGCTGCAACTATCATGGCCAATCAAAACTAATTCCATCATTTCCTAAAACTTTTTGTGAGATGAGGTGTCCTTTTGGAAGAATTGATTACTTCAGAAATATATACTGGAATATATGGTCATCTCTCATCTGATTACAACATGTTTTTACTATGCCCAGATGCAATACCCATTTTAGGATCGCAACATGTGGCTGATGCTTGAAGCAAACAGCTGGTCATTCCATTTAGTAAAAGTGTTTAGCATGTTTCATAGCTTGGTCACTTAAATCAGACCAGCTGTTAAATGTTGATAACAAAATTTGAAAACATGTTTTGTTCCAATCTGTACATTTCTGTTGATTAGAGCACAATTGTTACCTCATTTTTGGTAAAGCACACCAGTGTTCAAGGCATGTTCAGTCGTGAAGAGCTCATGTTGTGTGTCAGGGTCAACACATCCTCAGCAGCAATTTCCAGCTAATCCCATTGTGTGTGGTCAATTGTGCCCTTAAGTCGATCAGATAATTCGGATAGTTCTTTAAAAAAGTGTCATACATATGCTGTGGCCTTGGTGGTATTGTATAATTGTGGTTCGTAACATGCTGAAATCGGTTTTTGGCAATTATCTTAAAAACCATTGACTTTTGGACATGAAAATATATTACTGACCCCCCATAATATGGATTTTCAGGGTCAAGAGCTCCTTGAAGGTCAATCCCATCCGATAATGGTACAGAAATTATACCTATATGTGGTACCGATGGATATAGATCAATAAAAGTCTAATTGGGGGCTCAGCTTTGAGATAAAAGTGCTGAACCCCAAAATTGGGCCCTTAAAAATGGATTGTTTTTGGTTTTGGGCAATTATCTTCAAAACCATTGACGTTTGGATATGAAAATGTATTACTGACTCCCCATAATGTGGCCATTCTGCACATTTTGATTGGTCACATGACACCCTATGTCCAACGGTTCTGGAGATATAGTCACGGCGGGTGGTAGTACTTCGCGCAAAAAGGGGCGTGGCCATTTGACCCATTTCGCCCTCAATGGGAAATGTGTCACCAACCAAATATTGTTCGTGTACCTTCAATTAGTGGACTCATGAAGAGTTTTGCTCTGGACATAAAAGTGCATACAAAACCACCATGAGCTACTAGAGTAGATGTGAAATTCATGGTTACCGAACAGGTACAAGTCTACTTCAAACAGTTCCTAGGTTTTGAGCTAATGGTATTCTCTTTTGGTACAAAGTAAGCAGTGGTCATATGGCTTCCACCTCAAAATTCTTCTGATTTTTAGCACAGAAAAATGGTTCTTATTTATCCATCTATACATGGAACTTTGAAACAAAATTAAGAGTGTTCCCAAAAGAATGACACTACATAAGTGCTGAAATTTGGCGCCTTATGTTTCAATGTTAATTTGCACAGTGCATAATCATGCATGTTGCCACATCTGAGTTCTAAAATTAGGATAATTTTAAAACCATTATAAATTAGGTGAATGGAATTTAGACACAATTTATTCTAAATTTAGAAAAATGAGGATAAATTTCGAAATTTATTAAGATAAATATCGAAATTTATCCATATTTAAAAAAACATTTCATGATATAAATGTAGTTGAAATTTACTAACATTGATGTCAGATCAATTTGGATGGTCAGCTAAATGTAGATAAATGGAAGTTTATCCACATAAATTTTGAAATTTATCCACATAAATTTTGAAATTTATCCACATAAATTTTGAAATTTATCCACATAAATTTTGAAATTTATCCACATAAATTTTGAAATTTATTCAAATAAACTTTGAAATTTATCCCCATTTACTTAATTTATGTCATAAAGAGCGTTTATATCTCGAATTCGCAGAATTCTGAAACATGTAAGACGATCCCAAAGTTATGACACTATGAAAGTGTTGAAATGTTGTCCCTTGGATTTCAACATTCATGTAAAATTTATGCAGTGCATAAATTGTGTTAAACTCCAGAATCATGCCATATCTATTTTGTTCGAAATCTGGAATTTCAAATTTAGGGAGAATTTATTCGCATTTATTCACTTTGTGAGGAAGAATAAATGTGAAATTTATGCATATGCCTAAATTTCAAATTTAGGATAAATTTATGCCGTTGTAAATTGTGTACATGGAATTTAGGCATAATTTATTTTTTTGTAAATTCCACTTTTCATGCAGTGTATGTCACATTCGTGTACTAAGGCTGAATTGTCAATGCCGCATGGTGTCGTGCAGATACACATCAGATTTCTCAGATGTGAAGACACACAGGATCTCCCAAATGTTCGACAAGATAACAGCATTAAGTATTTGTTTTGTCGGCGTGGAATTTGAATGGGCATTCTCCTGGTTGCATTTGCTTTGATTTTGAGTGAAATCTCAATTCTGTATCATTGAATCGACTGAGATGCTGGGTTACTTTTTGCACATTTGTGAGATCATGTGTGTCTATTTGAAATAAACCGTGCAGCAATGCCCAATTCAGCTGCATATATATGTTTAATTTTGAGTTTTGCGTGCCAATCGTCAATTTTTACTTTTGAAACAATTCCCTCTTGTGAGAACCTATCATATATCATATATAGTTTGTTTATGACCAGATGCATATTAGTATCGACAAATATTGTACGGTATACAGTATAACATCGAACGGGTTCTTTCCATTGTATACACAACAACAACACAAAACACTAAACCTGGAGACCACCTCTTAATTCTCAGACATGTGCATTCATATATTTAACATTAATCGCGAGACGTCCTTTCTGGGAAATCGGTATTGTTGTTTATTAATTTCCAGATCCTTTGGTTGCTTTAGTTTGGGAAGTACTAAATGCAATGATTCGAAACAAATATGAGGGCATTGGAGCTCATGAAATTGAAGAACAGTGTTCTTAGTTTACTTCTTCCGGATGTAGTATTACTCCGTCATTACGCACCTGTTTGCGGAACGTAATATTTTACTACCAGTTTATACAATGTGTACCAACTTGAATGAGTATTCATCAACACTGGCAGATTAACATAATTATTTCAAATTTAAGGTTCCTGGTTGCTGAGGCGTTATCTTCTCTGGATAAACAGAAACGTTACTATGGTTACGGGGCAGATTTAGTCTTTAGGAGAGCCTTCCTGTTTATAGAGCGCTCGTGCAACGGTCTATATGTGAGAGAACTGACTGAGATGAACTGGGAAAATACACCAGACGGGAAGTGGACCAGCTATGTGGTTCGTACTCCTCCATCACCAGAAGTTTTTTTTATATAACGTTGCCCCAACGTATTTATGTAACCTGGTCCAACAGCAATCAAATTAAGCTCTTATTACGGTCCGTGGTTTGACGGACTACTTCAACGTTTTTGGTGTTAATTCGGATGCCATGATCGGAAATATCTAACCTTGCAACATAGAACAAGAGCATATTTTATTTCCCAACTATTCACTGTAACACACATAGGACACGGGAGGTTCGCAACCTGCGTGGTGTCTAAAATTTGTTTGACTTATACCGCTCTCAAATTAGCTTTTTTTACAAACGTTCATGGAAGCGAAAAGTTACAGCCGCGTGAAATATCCCGGGAGTCCAATGTCCACGTTCAATTATATACTGACATAATATATATATATATATATATATATATATATACTAGAAGGTGACCCGACTTCGTCCGGGCTTTGATCTTGAATTGACCATGTTGAAGGTCAAGGTCAGGTGGGGTCAAACACCAACACCCCAAAAATGGTGGAAATCGGCCCAGCGGATACCGAGATACCCTATGCATCAAATTTCGTCCGTAAAAATCCGCCAGTTTAACCCGATTTGATTTCCACTCAAGTATATAAACGCGCCTCATATACACACGCTCATTAATTATCAAGTTTCAACGTAAAGATAAATTACCATCGGTGCCCGAGATATCGCCAAGACGTCTGAAACAGTCAAATGCATCGGCCGGTTAAGCGTTAACGTGATCTAACGTTATGACCTCTAACGACGTCATAGAAGTTACGCATTGTTTTTATCCTGATGGAAGATAGTACCTCTTCTTCTTGATAATTGAGGCATATAACTAAAACGGATACATATACGCATTATATATCGTTGGAAAGAGGAAACACGAAAGATTCTCACAGTGTCATTATTATGACTGGAATTTTATTATTCGCGCTGTTTCGAATCGATTTGTAAGCACCGAACTCAAATGAAAGTCCCGTAACACAGCGTAAAAACAGATTTGACCTCGGCACGTGAAAAGTTTACCTCGGATCTGAAAATCAATAGGCCTATGTCACCCCCGGCCGAAAATAACCCCACATACCAAGTTTCATCGAAATCGGGTCGGCCGTTTTCGAGTTCATCGATTACACACACACACACACAAACACACACACAGATCTTCCAAAATATATAATAGATATATATATATATATATAGCCTTATATAAGTGAAATTGATCATAATTCTTATTACCAATATCTAAGGAGCCACGACATTCCAGTAATCGGTAGCAATGATATAGTAATGTATGAGTGAAAGTGTTCACATTTTTAATACCTTCAGATGGGGAGCCACGACAGGCCGAGAGTCGGTAGCAGTAAGAGACAAGGGAGTGGGCTGATCAATGCCATGAACATGCTGCTCCTTACTTTACGAGGGACGCCTTTCATTTACTACGGAGAAGAAATCGGTATGGATAACACTTTCGTCTCGTATGAGGATACCCAAGATCAAGCCGGAAAAATATACGGCCCGGTAAGTCTAGTTCGTATGCACTGCACTTACGCTTTCTTCTAGTATTTCGGTTCGTATCGCGGTTGCTCGCATTTTCCCGAACTGGAATGTCTGAATTCTTAATATTGATTGATTGTTTTAGTCTGCAAATTAATAACTGTCATCCAGTATTTGGCCAGGAAGGTGAAATTCTTATGTTTAATTCTAATTTCTTTGTCAACCATAATGACTTCTCTTTTTCCATATGCATATCGACGTTCATATGTATGCTTGGTTTCTCTAGGTTGAGTACTGGAATCACACCCGCGACCCCGAAAGGACACCAATGCATTGGAGCAACGAATCACAGGCTGGTTTCTCAAGCCACAACCAAACATACCTACCAGTCACCGACAACTACGTCATGGTCAACGTCCAGGTACCAGATTTTTACCAGTTCAAACTTTAGGGCAATTGTCGTGGTACGCATGTAAGACAGTGTTGGTTTTCATATCGCAGTTTTATCAATTAATCGAAATATCCTACAGCACTAGTTTAGTGTCAACATGTGGAATCTAACATGCAACATTATTAAGTTTGCCGTGGGACATTTTCCCTAATATCGAGGGCTGGATTCGCCGCTTCATCCACCAAACATTCTTGTCGCATGCACAAAAGACATCAATAGTCAGCTTATCTCTTACCGCATATACCGGTATATGCATTTTGCTATACGTCAATTCACAAATAAATATCCCCCAATTCCACCACTCTGCAATGATGGCTCCTTCGAATCGGCACTTTACCGCAGATTCGAAATCCGATATAGAATCGGATTGCCTATGTCGACAGTCAGTCTCGATTTTATTATTATACTGCGTCGCGAAATTTCAGTGTACCGTAGGCCAAGTATGTTGACATAGCAACTCATGTGCAATTCATCTCCTGCTGTATGAGTTGTATATACATTTCAATTGAGTTTTATTAACTGAAGTAAAATATTTCTAAGTACATTTATGTGTATGGGCAACAATTATAGTTAATACTAGTATCTAGTTTGCAGTTACCGGTAATCATTACTAGTAATAATAACTTATAATAATTACATTACATAACAATGTGGGCAATGTAAGACAGTGCTGGTTTGCATCCAAGATCCCATCGCGTTTTAAAGTTCAAAGTGCAATGCATCGTATTGGGAAGGTGCAATGCAAAAACTATTCAGGTATGCAGAGCTATCATTAATCAGAGTCTCAGAGATACATACTTTTCCACTCAAAATTACATTTCTGGGCAGATCTGGGGACTGTATCAGCTATTATAGTCTAATTGTAATACCCGGTTATGCATTTTGGTCACTTCAGTTAGGTCTTCTAATTTACTTCAATGGATATGCTGAGGTGAAGACTGATAAGAATACACATACTAAAATGATTACGTGGTTCATCTAGTTTGCACAGCCGTCACTTGCCAAAAATTTGCATCGTGATGCAGATCGCATCGTGATAGTTTAATTGCGATTTGCATCGCGTCGTGAATGACTGAATCGTTGCAGCCCTAACCATGAGCTTTCTCACTAAAAGGGTGCTGTTGCATGAGACAGGGCAACTCGACAACCCAGACGATAACGGTCTAACCTGGGCTTCCTAGTCGGGATAAATCGGTTAGGGGGTACAACTTGAGGATGTGAAAGCGAGTCATCACAGCAGAAAAACTGGATCATGACACGATTCGTTTTAACTTAATTTGAGGTCAGCCAATAATAGAATTTGCGCGTCATGTGAGTGACGTTTACTGATTTATATCGCCACACCATGTCCACTGCGATACCGTGCTTGACAGATTTGCGCATGTCAGATTACTAATATCACGACATACTGTCGAGACTGAAGTATTACATTATGTAGTTTTCGCCAGATTACATAATTTTGTTCCTGTATTACAGCACGTCTTTGCAATTTGCATGTATCATTTTTTGTCTCGATTCCATCATTCCGTAATTTCTGATGATTGGTTGGTGATTATCACATTAAGCCACGAACAGGGCAACGATGTGTATTTAACGTAACTGTCACAAGTATGACGTACTTTGGCAACAACTTATCGCCAATTTCATGAGTTATTGCATAATATTTTTAAACATAACTTATTTATTTTCATGAAAATGAACTATATCGTTGTACTTGGATGGTTGACCGGCTTGGGATTCCGGTGCTGCCAACTTTAGGTGCGACTCCCGTACTTAATTTAATTAACGTCAAGCTCGGTTAGCCATTGGATGGGTGACCGGCTTGGTATTCCGGGTGCTGCTAACTTTCGGTGCGACTCCAGGACTTCTCTCGGTCTCATTCCGTTACAATCGCCATGCTATTTTGCATGATTTTAAATAACACCATGCAGTGATTCATACATCTGTCATGTTGTTCGAAAGATCAGCATGGGAAACATTAAATTATATTTTAATTAGCAGTTTTTGCGGTCATTTGTGAAATACACACGGCTACACCATGTGGTAAATCATAGTTTATTTAAATTTCGAAAACTCGAAGATTCAATGTTTTGTTTATTTTTGGTTTGGTTTTCGTATGCAATATTTCATCATGTCAATGTGGACTTTAACATATCTATGCTTAGAATGGAGCTAGCTCGTAAATTTGTACACATTTCTACCTCAGTTGTGTTCATAATATGCTCATAGTCGTATCCGTTTTAAGTTATTTGACAGGTTTCAGTGTGATTGTTGAACAGGTGAAACTGATTTCTGCACGCCGGATATTTTTTGTATATGTGCGTATACTAACGCAAACTTATGAAGCACACTCTTATTTTTTTCGCTCGTTGTGGATAGAAATACACAATTTACAAGCTATTATCAATAAGTATAATTACATGAATGGGTTGTTTCGCATCAATTTGGCTTTAAATAGTTACTAAGTTTGGAACTAGATTGTTTTTCCCATACCTCATCACCCAATATTTTTATATGAACGGGTTCGATGAATTTAAAAGAACTCTGCTATCTTTCAATTGGAAGTTATAGTTTCCGTTTGTTGGCTTTGAACTTTGAGAATATTCTATCAATTGTTTAGGCAGAAACACCGATAGAGAATTGAAGAAAATATCTAAACGTCCAGTGTGTCCTCTAGATTCCTCTTTCGGGGCAAATAATATATTTAACATTTTTATAAAATACTTAAACAAAATGTGTTCATGCAATTTCACTTTTTGTTAAACTTCAGTGCTGTGGTTTAATTCACATTCGCGAGTTTTCAAAATATACAGAATATACATACGTCCCGGATGAAAAGCCATCTCACATGGTGCCATTGTAAAATTCGTTTTAACATTTCTGTTTTCAGGACGAAGCGGTCAATGGGAGTTCCTATTTGGGTGTTTTCAAAACACTAGGGTTGCTGCGTCAGAAAACGGCGTTTGTGGACGGAAGCATGACATTTGTCAACACCAACGAATCCGTGGTAGCCTACGTTAGGGAAGCACCAGGCCATCCACGATACCTGATTGCAATTAACTTCGGACATGCGAAATGCGTAGAAAATTTTAGTGTCGAACCTTTGAATTGTGATCATGGGAAGATTGCCGTTTCAACAGAAAACTTCGATACTAAATTTATAGCAGTTAATAAATCGATTTCGTTGAGTTATGTATAGAAATGCTACCCGGATAAGGTTTTGTTGTGGAACTTGTCTGATGGCTCTAGCAATAACTTTCAGCGCTTGTTGCTTGGACATTTACCTATGATCGGAGTTGGTGGTCATCCTGTGTTGTCATAGAGAGCGGTCTTATAAGACCGATCAAGTTACGCGACCCATCTTAATACTCTGACAGTTGACATCAAATGGCGACCCCTTATTAAGATTGAATCGCTGCAAGCCATCGATTTACATTGACATAAACCTCAGAATAAATAGAGTAATCACGCACACGCCTCTGCGAAAGGCGATACGCATATATCTGAAGGAAAGATGCGGAGAGATACATACTTTGGCCATAACTATATGAACTATAGATACAGACTGCCATGCCACATAACGAGCGCTCTTTACGTTGTCTTATCAAGAAGAAACTAACAGAACTCTTATTACTGCGATGCTCAGCATAACGATAATGAGATTTATGCTCGTTCTTCTAACATAATATAAACATGTATGTTACAAAAGGTTACTCGTTAAATTCAAAGAATCTGTTGGATGCATATACATTTAGTTTGCATACAATTTTGTAAAATGTTCTCGACCAACCTGTATACCTATTATCGCAATGCGTAAATAGTATAAAATTACTGGGCTCAAAGATAATTCATCGCTTCAAACTTATGCTTGTTGTTGATTCAATCCCAATGCATGCAGTGCCTTGCTTGCTATCGCGTTACAATTGGTAGACATAGTTATAGTAACTCACAATATAAAGTGTAAGTTACATCTGGTTCTCCTGATTCTGCTAAGAAAATCTTCCGATGTTACTACTAAATTGCCACTGTCTGTTGTAGATTATCTTATCTGAGTGAAATTCTTTGCTGTGTAAATTTAAAGTCCCGTGGCGATTTGTAGCATGCAATTATATTCGCTTACGTTACATCCTGGTTCGGTTCTGGGGATGACAACAGATACAATTTACCTGAAACACATTCAGTCAAGGTTAATAATAAACGAGTGACTGGACATTCGGATCGCGGAGACATGTTAGTTCTGAATGTCCAGCCACTAGTCCACTAACTAACTAAACAGAGTTTAAAAATATATATGGACAATGCAATGACTGCATAATATTCTAAATCCAGATAAATTTTATATAAGCAAACTATTTACTGTGTACAAATAGTTCTTGAGTGACAAGCAAGCCGCGCCCTATTGACATCCTTAGTGGACTGCGCTCGATAGTCATCCTGGACAGAAAATTTACAAATCTGACCGAAACAACGCCAGTCTAGTTGCGTTGAAATATTATACACCTAGCGAGAACTATTACCCGAGGTGGTGTCATAAAGCAGAACTATTGACCGATGTGGTGTCTTGAACATAAAGCAGGACTATTGACCGAGGTGGTGTCTTGAACATAAAGCAGTACTATTGACCGAGGCCGCTTGCCGTTCAGAAGACACCACCGATGGGAAATAGCTCTGGTTATTCGATCACAATGCAGGCCAATGTAGCAAAACACATAAACAGTATTAGGGCGGTCAAAACTGCAAGCCCAGATGCAAATAGTTGGCTTCAATCAACACCAGATCTTTCCGCGCACGCAAATCCAATTATCACACTTCCTGCATTGCTTCGGCCGCTCATTCGAAAATCTTATATTCATACACAAGGGACAAATATATTAGGCTGAACAGATGTCGAAAAAGATGTCCTTACTAGAAATAGATCGGCATCATCCTTAACTTTACCATCAATTGAACCACCAATAGCAACTGAAATTGAGAATACAAAACACATTTTATATGCCATAATTGAGTTGTCTCCTCGATTTTTAAACGATTGGATTATTTCACTTCGATGACAGTTCTCAGGGACGTTGCTAGGGGTTTCCAATTGGGAAGTGAGACCATAAAATTTCCAACTATATAGGATTTGGTTTTGATTAATGCAAAATTCAAATATTGACTTAATTGCTTAATAATTTGGGTTTCTATGTTTTTTTAAGAGTATGAACCGTGTAAATAAAGACACTGGCGATAGTAACAAGAATGACATTGATCCATGTTTTATGTATTGAGTACACTGTGCATGCAGTAAATTATACATGATATTAACCAGAATATGCTTGAGGAACGAATGCGAGTTTAAATATATTCAAACTCCAAGGCGTCACAAGTTATAACTCACACAATGGTAACATTTATGCATGCTGAGTGTTGTATTGTTAAAACTATGGATGTTTGACATTACTAATAGACTAGTGATCATGAATCTATAGTTGGTAAATATAAGTCTGAACTTGAAGGAATTGCTTTTCTTTCAATTTCATATATGTGTTCAGCTAATTATGAGCATTACTGGAATGTATATACTCAAATTACTGTATTGACTTATAATATTGACATTACATTGCTACCTTGCAGGACAAATTTAAATAAACTGATTAATATACTGATATGGGAGGAAATACATGTATATAAGTATAAGTGCAACTATTGGAATTTGAGTCATGGAACATTACTGTTACAGTGGAAGTACATGATAAAAGTTCAATTATTCACCAAAGTTTAATAAACAAAATTACATTAAATTGGGAAAAGGTCAATGCATTATTCTAAGAATCATGTTCAGACTAAAACATTGGAACTTACTACGCGATTAGCGATGTTTGTTTACAAATCACTGTAACAGTTTTGTTTTCAATGCGCAAAATTTCGTTAGTGGGGCGCTATCAATAATTAATATAAGAACAGAGTTTATCTATTTCTCCCTGTTAATCTTGTTTGTTGCAGACATGTTTTTTGCACAGTTACCCATTGCGCGTGCCATGGTCGCTGTAATAAGATTGTACTGATATCAGAATCATATCATTACCTCCCTGCCAAAAGATGAGGAACGTCGATTGTGATACAATTAACGAATATAGGTTTTCGTAAGTATGAAGCAAATACCAAGTTTAGGAATGCCATCAAATTTCCAACTGATGGAAAATATTCAATTCAACATCGCATTGTGGTAGGTAACTTCATAGCTGACACTCAGTGCAAAAAAAAAATGAGAAAAAATCGGAAATTAGTCTACGTTTGGTCTGAAAAGATAAAGCCTCACTTCATTTAGTCAGAAATTCAAACTGTCGGAACAATTTCATACCTGTTTGGTCTGAAATTTTAACTAATGTATGTAACGGACATGAAATTTCCCACCCCGTGTGGCCCCAGGGTAGAATAGGCCTACCATCCCACTACGATGTGTACATTCTCTTGTATACACACACAATGCTCCCTATAGGAGACTGGCATATTATATAAGAGAATGCACTGACACAGGAATATTAATGCTGTACCAGCGCTACTCCCGGAATGAAAGGGTTAGTGAGGTTTTGGTGACACGGTGTCGACATCAAAAAGAGGAAATGTTAACACGTTTTGAGTTCTGTCAGCTTAGCAAAAATAAATGATCACCACATGCTTCTTTAAGTTAGATTATGTATGCTGCCGTCGCTCGGATTTACGTTTTAAAGATAGCAAATGTCATAAAGGACAAACCTCCATAAACATTAAATAGGTTGCAATGACGCTCGTCGAACATCATAATTTACATATTGGTTACACGATTGTTCTCCCCAGTATTCGTCTTTCGCTGAACATGTGTATGGCGAACTACTGTATATATGAATGCAAACATAAAGAACGAACATCAAAACATTCCAATATGGACACTGTCGACCCAGCGAACGAGTCTGAAATGAATGCCCTCGACGTCGTATAATGCGCAATATTATACGAATAAACAAACTTGAAAAGTGCGTTTTTTGGGTCAACAACTGATGCATTGAATTACTGTGGCCCTCCTTGGGAGTAACAACACCAACCTGCAGTGGAAAGAGGTCATTTACACTGCCCAGGCCATATCGTCCGCGATGAACAAATCTAAGACGCCAACTCGATGCATAGTTACCGCTTCTGTCGGAATATTACTCGTTGCGATCACCATTGTTGTTTTGTCGTTAGTGGTATTCCTGAAGGAAGAAAATAATGAACATGCATGGTGGGAAAAATCAATCATTTACGAAGTCTACCCGGCGTCATTCAAGGATTCGAATGGAGACGGAATCGGTGATTTGAATGGTGAGTCAATATTATGATATAAGCATACACCCTCTGCATTTACACATATATCTTCCGTAAGAATAAGTACAAATCGCGATACGGTTACACGAACGTTTCGGACGTTCATCAGGCAATAACTGACGTCGACACTTCATAAAAATGATGAACACACTTCACTTCAAGCCAATTGTATGCACGCGCTCGATGCGTGATGTCCACTTCACACAAAGCGATGAGCCACCTACGTCACTTCACACAGGTCGTGTGCACGCGGTTACAGTTGTAATGTGAACAATATAATTATGTTATCTCCATTGTGGTAGTTTTTAAGAGTTGTTCAAATTATTAATGTTGAATTGAAATGTAATCGTATATGATTATAAGAAATGACTTGCAGATCATCGGCGTCATTGGTTTTGACCGGCAGAGTAATTAAACAAAGTTCGTGTATCACACACTTTGTTAAATTACTCTGCCGGTCAAAATGCAATGACCCCAATCGATCTGCAAGTCATTTCTGAAATAAGACCAGCGTAGTAACGACCTACTTATCTACTAGCTCCGTGGTGCTGCATTCCTTAAATCGCCCATGGCAAAGGCAATTCCAGCTTGGTTTTATGTTTAGTTTTAGGCTTGCTTGCCTATTGCAGTTGTGTTTCGCTATGGAATATGACCATACGACTGACCATTATTATAGTGATAGGAATTATCGCATCAAAAGGAATATATTGCAATAAGATGAGTTCTATGTTGGTTCTTCCGTGATATAGTCAAAGAAATAGCGTTCGTCTCACTTCTGTATGTACCGACCGTTACTAGTTAATAAATATACATGACGACACGAAAGTCGTTCTGGGGCTTGTGAATTCCATGTGAAAGTAGATCATGTATTTGTCGGTTTATTTCATGTAAGTATAAAGATATTTTGCGATAATATTGAAGATTATGAATCTCTGAAATGGCTTGATATGGGTCTTTGACATTTTAAATTAATTACTTTACGGGATCATATATGTACACATAGACTCGTAGCCGGTGGATATTCAGACAAAGTGTGGACGCCTATATGGAACATACGTAGAGGGAGATAGATACACACACAAATTCTCATCTTAAGATGGCTATTCACAATTGTCCAAATAACACAAACTTACATTGTTAACAGTCTTGACGTATTGTTGCTCTCAATTAAATAGTTTGGTCGACCCTGTCACAAGTTGAAATTGTGTATACTTTTTATTGTAGTTATTCATTTTCCAATCAATGTATATACTTGCTGAGAATGATGTTCCCAGTAATTCCATTCATATTCACCGTTATGACATTTGTATTGCTATATACTGTAATATGCATGAAGTCGGTAGCATATATTCATTCAGGTGGTGTACTCGCGTTTAACAATTAAGTAGTTAAGTGACGGTCCATCAAAACTGACCACATCCGGATATAGATTATATGTGGAAACCCCTTAATTAGTAGCAGCTTCCATCCACTAAAATTCCCACGAAGTTCGTTAGGTCATGAGCATTTTGTTTGGATATTCATAACACGGAACTGTGTGGTGCGTCGTGCACTAAGAAGAGTGTTACTAATACCGATGTGTGGGTGACAACAATAATGTAGCTTCACCTTCCTTTTGATAAATTGTCATGATGCAGCAGAGCCTGTATATAGCGTTATTTATTTGCATTGTGATGGTTGATTTGGAGGGACCATAATGTGACTTCTTGATTTTGATGGGGAGAAATCCTTGGGATGAGGGTCCGTGATGAAAATAATTGTTTTCCGAAATGTTCTTGTAACTTGCCAACGTTATGGAACCGAACATTGCTAAACGTAAATATGAGCTAAATAACGGGTATTCTATGAGAATGATAATATGTGAGATGTGCACACAAACATCCACGATGCTGTCAAAATGGCACATTTCAGTACGACTATTTCCATAGACTTGTCATCTTTAAAACAAATATCCGTTATTTGGTAAATATTAACTAAATAACGGGTATTCTATGAGAATGATAATATGTGAGATGTGCACATGAACATCCACGATGGCTATCAAAATGGCTAAATTTTAAGTATGTATATTCCCATTGGGCTGATTAAAACAAATGTCCGTTATTTAGTAAATCTGAACTAAATAACGGGTATGGTATGAGAATAATGTGTCTGGTGTGGACATAAAAGTCCATGATGGCTGCAAAAATGCCCACATTTCATTATGTCTATTCCCATAGATTGTCGTGTTTAAAACAAATATCAGTTATTTAGTAAATATTAACTAGATAACGGGTATGCTATGAGAATGATAATATGTGAGATGTGCACATTAAAATGCATGATGGCTGTCAAAATGGCTACATTCAAGTATGAATATTCCTATAGATTGGGTAGATTAAAACAAATATCCGTTGTTTAGCTAATATTAAGTATATAACGGGGTGAGATGTGCACATAAACATCAACGATGGCTGTCATAATGGCTACATTTCATTATGTCTATTCCCATAGACTTGTCTTGTTTAAAACAAATATCCGTTATTATGTAATATAATTTGTGAGATGTGCACATAAACATCCATGATGGCTGTCAAATTGACTACATTTAAGTATGTATATTCCCATAGATTGGGTTGGTTAAAAACAAATATCCGTTATTTAGTAAATATTAACTAAATAACGGGTGTGCGATGAGAATGATATGTTTGATGCGCACATAAACATCCATTATGACTGTCAAATGGCCACATTTAAGTATGTATATTCCCATAGATTTGGTTGATTAAAACAAATATCCGTTAGCTAGTAAATATTAACTAAATTACGGGTATGCTATGAGAGTAATACGAGAGATGTGCACATAAACATCCACGATGGCTGTCAAAGTGGCTATATTTCAGTATGTCTACCGTTATTTCCATAGACTCTTGTTAAAACAATTAACCGTTATTTAGTAAATATTAACTAAATAACGGGTATGCTATGAGAATGATATGCGAGATGTGCACAAAAAACAGCCATCATGGTTGTCAAAATGGCTGCATTTTAGTATGTCTACTCCCATTATTTTTTTTGATTAAAACAAATGTCCATTATTTAGTAAATATTAACCCAATAATGAGTATGAAAAGCAATTTATTGTTGTTTATAAACGTCATCTGCTCTATATATATATATAAGGATTAACTGGCATGTGGACTGTTTTTATGGAGATGTAACCGTGAGGTAAGTGGTCATAACTTGTGTAAAACCCGAAGGGTTTTACATACAAGTTATGACCACTTACCTCACTGTTACATCTCCATAAACACAGTCCACATGACAGTTAATCCTTATATTTATATACATTTAGCGAAAAAGCCACTTTTGTAAATGTATTTAAATCGAAAAGTGTATCGTGACAAAACCAGCCCAAAATATCACATAGCACCCTTGGCAAAAGTTAACAGGAACAATTGAAACCCGATGATTTATTAAGTCAATCCTGCGCGAATCCAAATGCGCCCAAAACATTACGCGTTCGTCTTTCCAAACCCAAATGACGTATCGATGTTGTTATGCGCTTGCAGTTATTAGTTGTTGCGCATTCACCGAGAAATAATTGCAACTAGCCACGTGGGCGCCGACCAATCAGAATGCGGGATTTAGTGATGACAACACTTAGTATGAAAATATATTCGTATAATAGTCCCTGTTTAAAATTCCAATTCCCTTTATTTTAATTCGCACAGACTATCAAACTATATATATATATATATATATATTACTTTTTTACATGTAAAATGGACTATAATACGAACATATATAGAGCAGATGTTTATTAACAATAATAAATTGCTTTCAAGTCAAGGGTCTCCGTTGGGGAGAGAGAACGAAGCAGGGGTTTAGGTATATTTCGTGGGTTATACGTAAGACAAAGAATGCCACCTTGGGGACTATTAATCATGACGAATAATCCCTATTTAAGTATTGTACCCCCCCCCCCCTATGTAAGTTCTTGCACTTTAAATTTCATTGAACTGTCGATAAAAATAAAAAACTTAATCTCGATTGTCTGTGTCAAATGTGCAAGTTACAAGGGACTATAATACGAATATACGTGGAGAAGATGATGTTTATAAACAATAATAAATTGCTTTCGTGGCAAGGTTCTCCGTTGGGGAGAGAAAACGAAACAGGGGTTTATGTATATTTCGGGGGTTATACGTAAGACAAAGAATGCCACGTTAGGGACTATTAATCAGGACGAATACTCCCTTATTATTAACAGTAAATCTGTCTGGAATGTAACAGTGCAAAAAAAAAAATAGTTATAGGTTTGTTGTGCCTCAAACAAGAGTGTTACTTGTGGCATATATGGCAACACAGAAACCCGACGTGTGGTGCAACTAAAGAAAGAAGAGTGTTCATAAAATGCGTTTATTAAAATTCGTATTAAAACATATTCCGTCTTTGTGTGTATATTTCGTTTCGGCTGGTTCAGTCACTCCTGTGAAAACTCCATTCCGTGGTTTGTATTTCCCTTCCGTTCATTTCCGCTGGCATTGGCTTCCGACACGCCAAGGCAATGTTTACATTGAGCAGTTGGAGAACAACACTGTCGTAGATTCCAGAGACTGTTTGTTATACGATATTGCCCATAATTGGATATAAATATGGCTCACGTTACAGCCGAATACACGTCCCTCAATTGACAAGTCCCGATCGAAATATTAATTGAAATGTTGACAAAATAATAACTGTTCGCGCTTTACTGGCTGGAGTGTATAATCGGGTACTCAAGACAGAGCTACATGCCATATACATTGGATGGTCTGCACCAGTGATGGGTTGGCGGCGGGTATCAAGCCCTATATAGTATCATTTACACATCTAACGATTGAGAAAACAGCGGTGTTTTGACACGGACTATAGTCATCGCCGGTTATTAATCCATGCTCGATTGAGACAACCTGAACCAAACTCCACACAGCACCCTCTACGTTATCACTGCGATCTCAGCGGAGCGATGGGAGATAACTCTGCCTGGAGTTTGAACCTGAACAGCCGTGTTTTGATAAGGACTACAATCATCGACGGTTGTTAATTAATCCATGCATGCTGGGTGAACAGGATATAAAATATTTCGTGCGTTTTGTTTGTATTCATACATACAATGGTTCGCCACCCATCCAGGTATATCCGGTTCATCCGAACTAGTGTATATATGAATGCAACCATATAGAACAAATATCAATATTTCAACATGGATACTGTGAACACAGGGAATGGAGTCTGAAATGAATGCCTTCACATAACAATATTCTACGGATAAACTTAATGGAAATTGTTTTTGGGACTGTGCATTAAATGTATGTGGCGCCTCTTTGAGAGTTATATATACTACACCAACATGGAGTGGAAAGACTTAATAATTTACATTGAACGTCTATTTAGTCCGCGATGAACCAATCTGAGACGCCAACTCGATGCTTAGTTACCACTTCCGTCGGAATCTTACTAATTGCGATCACAATTGGTGTTTTGTCGTTAATGGTATTCACCAAGAAAGAAAATAAAAATGAACAGGCATGGTGGGAAAAATCAATCATTTACGAAATTTACCCAGCGTCATTCAAGGATTCTAACGGAGACGGAATCGGTGATCTGAATGGTGAGTCAGTATCCTATTATAAGGCCCGCGTAGTAAAGGCTTATACATATCAATTTAAGTTCCACGGTGTTGCATTCCTTTTAATCGTACATGGCAACAGTTCCGCGTAGAACATGATGTTTTCATTGAAATCACTTAAGCATGTATGTCAACTTACCCTCACGGAAATACGCACATAATCGACCTATAATGTGTAATAGGTACATAATGCGATTATTTGATTCTGAAATAAGAAGATAATGCACACTTACCCCGGTATTACGTTTTATGGTGCGGGCCACAGTGAAAACAGGCGTTAAAGGGCGTGAACATGAAAAGTCGTGAGTTGGCTTATTTGTGTCATGGCCGCACATAATCTGCTTAGAATCGCCTTATTATGAGTCGGATAATGTGACTAAAATGTTCTCATTTTCAGCACATTATCGATTCAAAATTAGGTGATTCTAAGCTGATTATCTACCTAAAGAATGTTCTATTATAAGCAGATAATAATGTGCGGTTTTCTGCGGTCGCATTGTGCACTTGTGTCTTTGCCATCGTATTATTGTTGACTCGTTCTGCTACAAGTTGGCCCGGTGTCTCAAAACGTAGACTGTACGCCGTAAAACACATGAAATGTAAACTATACAATGCATTTTTCTAAGAAAATTATATTTTAGCGGGTGGGTTTAAATTTATGCCCACAGCGCATTTTTACAGAAATATAATTGCCATTCCATCATCCAAATTGTTTTGCTAGGTCATTGGTGCAATTTTTTAGATATGTTGCCCGTCAATAGCCAGTGTGTCACAGGTTATAGCCAATTATATGTGACTCTATTTGTCAAAATCCAAGCAATTTTTCGCAATTTCATAATATTTATCGCATTTTTTTCGAACTAGCTTATACATTGGTCCAGTGTTGTATCACATGTTATTTTATGATGATCTATACTTAATATAAACGATGTCATGTTCACTTTATACCCGCAGTCATTTTTCTATACGCTGACACTTGTACTCGAAGAAATTTTTATTTGATTTTAGGGATAGGAGTTGTCTTCCCTGAAAAATATACTTTGGGACACATTCTGAAGCGGACAAAAAGCAAAATCGGATGCGTAATATAATTACCTTTAATTTGATATATAAAAACCTTTGTTGGAGGGGGTGCAGCCAACTTCTAAACTAGAGGCTTTATGAGAATTGGCCCACGGACTATACCATTCTCGAAAATGGGCACCCCCTCAATATGGTACCCCCTCCCACAGGTAAGGGCTGTGGGTATTTCTGGTGGATATCTGGGCGGACTACCAACACATGCCGTCAAATTGACCGAAAGAGACATTTTTGCGAATATGGAATAGGGAATAAGTTCCAAAAGCAATGTTATTTTCGAACGTGTCAAACGGATCAGTCCGATCCATCCATGTTATCTGTCGCCAAAGCGATCGATCGAGCGAATCGCAAAAAAAAACTATATAGCAAGAAAGCGTTCATCACACTGGCAAATTTGTTAGAAGTTATCTCATAAGTACCGACATTAACGCCTGCCCCTAATTCCACTGAGACTCGGCACCGGAATATTGAGTGACAAACGCCCCGAGCATAAACGCCTCCCCCAATTCAAAAGAAACACTTACATATACGCGCAGAAACAGCATCAATACTGGGCGAAAAAAAATTGACCGAATAATAAAACACACCAAACTAGGTTTCAGTACAACCTGGGGCAGGGTGGTTTTACTTTGATGTTTTTCAAAAGTATATTTAAATATACGTTTTCGAGACTAGCACGGATACATCAGATATAGCTAATCGTCTCTTGTATTTATATCGCCAATTCACCACAATCAATTAGCGATATTATCATAACTTTATCACGCCTAGTTAGCTCAACTTTACTTTGTAAAGTTTGAGCTATTGCCATGGCTTTGTCGTCCGTCGTCCGTGTGTACGTGTGTACGTGTGTACGTGTGTACGTAAGGCGTCAACAATGCAGGCTACAGGTCGTACCTTTCGTCGGATCATTATGAAATTTGTCATAGCTGTTGGCATCAACATTTAGACCAGAATAATTAATTTTGGGGTCATTCGGAAAAAAAACATGGCCACCAGTGGCCATATTGGATTTCAAAATTCAATCCATTAGCACGGGCTACAGGCCGTACTGTTTGTCTGATCTTCATGAAATTTGTCATGGATGTTAATATTGACATGTAGATGGGAACGAGTCATTTTGGGGTCATTCGGCCAAAAAACATGGCCGCCAGCAGCCATCTTGGATTTTACTCTTTGTATGACTAAATTCTTTAGCACGGGCTGCAGGTCGTACCTTTAGTCTGATCATCATAAAATGTGTCATGGATGTTAACAATGACATGTAGATGGGAACGAGTAATTTTGGGGTCATTCGGCCAAAAAACATGGCCGCCAGCAGCCATCTTGGATTTACTCTTTGTATGACTAAATCCTTTAGCACTGGCTACAGGTCGTACCTTTAGTCTGATCATCATAAAATTTGTCATGGTTGTTGAAATTGGAATGTAGATGGGAACGAGTCATTTTGGGGTCATTCGGACAAAAAACATGGCCGCCAGCGGCCATATTGGATTAAAAAATTTAATCCATTAGCACGGGCCACAGGTCGTACTGTTCTTCTGATCATCATGAAATTTGTCATGGATGATAATATTGACATGTAGATGGGAACGAGTAATTTTGGGGTCATTCGGGCAAAAAACATGGCCGCCAGCAGCCATCTTGGATTTTACTCTTTGTATGACTAAATTCTTTAGCACGGGCTGCAGGTCGTACCTTTAGTCTGATCACCATAAAATGTGTCATGGATGTTAACAATGACATGTAGATGGGAACGAGTAATTTTGGGTTCATTCGGCCAAAAAACCTGGTCGCCAGCAGCCATCTTGGATTTTACTCTTTGTATGACTAAATCCTTTAGCACGGGCTACAGGTTGTACCTTTAGTCTGATCATCATGAAATTTGTCATGAATGTTAATAATGACATGTAGATGGGAACGAGTCATTTTGGGGTCATTCGGCCGAAAAACATGGCCGCCAGCAGCCATCTTGGATTTTACTCATTGTATGACTAAATCCTTTAGCATGGGCTACAGGTCGTACCTTTAGTCTGATCATCATAAAATTTGTCATGGTTGTTGAAATTGGAATGTAGATGGGAACGAGTCATTTTGGGGTCATTCGGACAAAAAACATGGCCGCCAGCGGCCATCTTGGATTTAAAAATTTAACCCATTAGCACGGGCCACAGGTCGTACTGTTCGTCTGATGATCATGAAATTTGTCATGGATGATAATATTGACATGTAGATGGGAACGAGTAATTTTGGGGTCATTTGGCCCAAAAACATGGCCGCCAGCAGCCATCTTGGATTTTACTCTTTGTATGACTAAATTCTTTAGCATGGGCTACAGGTCGTACCTTTAGTCTGATCATCATAAAATTTGTCATGGATGTTAACGATGATATGTAGATGGGAACGACTCATTTTGGGGTCAATCGGCCGAAAACATGGCCGCCAGCAGCCATCTTGGATTTTACTCTTTGTATGACTAAATTCTTTAGCACGGGCTACATGTCATACCTTTAGTCTGATCATCATAAAATTTGTCATGAATGTTAATAATGACATGCAGATGGGAACGAGTCATTTTGGGATCATTCGGCCAAAAAACATGGCCGCCAGCAGCCATCTTGGATTTTACTCTTTGTATGACTAAATCCTTTAGCACGGGCTACAGGTCGTACCTTTAGTCTGATCATCATAAAATTTGTCATGGTTGTTGAAATTGGAATGTAGATGGGAACGAGTCATTTTGGGGTCATTCGGACAAAAAACATGGCCGCCAGCGGCCATATTGGGTTTAAAAATTTTATCCATTAGCACGGGCCACAGGTCGTACTGTTCTTCTGATCATCATGAAATTTGTCATGGATGATAATATTGACATGTAGATCGGAACGAGTAATTTTGGGGTCATTCGGACAAAAAACATGGCCACCAGCAGCCATCTTGGATTTTACTCTTTGTATGACTAAATTCTTTAGCACGGGCTGCAGGTCGTACCTTTAGTCTGATCATCATAAAATGTGTCATGGATGTTAACAATGACATGTAGATGGGAACGAGTAATTTTGGGGTCATTCGGCCAAAAAACCTGGACGCCAGCAGCCATCTTGGATTTTACTCTTTGTATGACTAAATCCTTTAGCACGGGCTACAGGTTGTACCTTTAGTCTGATCATCATGAAATTTGTCATGAATGTTAATAATGATATGTAGATGGGAACGAGTCATTTTGAGGTCATTCGGCCGAAAAACATGGCCGCCAGCAGCCATCTTGGATTTTACTCTTTGTATGACTAAATCCTTTAGCATGGGCTACAGGTCGTACCTTTAGTCTGATCATCATAAAATTTGTCATGGTTGTTGAAATTGGAATGTAGATGGGAACGAGTTATTTTGGGGTCATTCGGACAAAAAACATGGCCGCCAGTGGCCATCTTGGATTAAAAAATTTAATCGATTAGCACGGGCCACAGGTCGTACTGTTTGTCTGATGATCATGAAATTTGTCATGGATGATAATATTGACATGTAGATGGGAACGAGTAATTTTGGGGTCATTCGGCCAAAAAACATGGCCGCCAGCAGCCATCTTGGATTTTACTCTTTGTATGACTAAATTCTTTAGCACGGGCTGCAGGTCGTACCTTTAGTCTGATCATCATAAAATGTGTCATGGATGTTAACAATGACATGTAGATGGGAACTAGTCATTTTGGGGTCATTCGGCCAAAAAACATGGCCGCCAGCAGCCATCTTGGATTTTACTCTTTGTATGACTAAATCCTTTAGCACGGGCTACAGGTCGTACCTTTAGTCTAATCATCATAAAATTTGTCATGGTTGTTGAAATTGGAATGTAGATGGGAACGAGTCATTTTGGGGTCATTCGGACAAAAAACATGGCCGCCAGCGGCCATCTTGGATTTAAAAATTTAATCCATTAGCACGGGCCACAGGTCGTACTGTTCGTCTGATGATCATGAAATTTGTCATGGATGATAATATTGACATGTAGATGGGAACGAGTAATTTTGGGGTCATTTGGCCCAAAAACATGGCCGCCAGCAGCCATCTTGGATTTTACTCTTTGTATGACTAAATTCTTTAGCATGGGCTACAGGTCGTACCTTTAGTCTGATCATCATAAAATTTGTCATGGATGTTAACGATGATATGTAGATGGGAACGACTCATTTTGGGGTCAATCGGCCGAAAACATGGCCGCCAGCAGCCATCTTGGATTTTACTCTTTGTATGACTAAATTCTTTAGCACGGGCTACATGTCATACCTTTAGTCTGATCATCATAAAATTTGTCATGAATGTTAATAATGACATGCAGATGGGAACGAGTCATTTTGGGATCATTCGGCCAAAAAACATGGCCGCCAGCAGCCATCTTGGATTTTACTCTTTGTATGACTAAATTCTTTAGCATGGGCTACAGGTCGTACCTTTAGTCTGATCGTCATAAAATTTGTCATGGATGTTAACGATGACATGTAGATGGGAACGACTCATTTTGGGGTCATTCGGCCGAAAACAAGCCTGCCAGCAGCCGTCTTGGATTTTACATTTCTCTTCATGTCTATAAACATGTATTAGATATTCAACTTTCCACATTCCTAATGGCTCCATTGACTGTAATACATTAAATTATTCCCTTTCCAAGTTGAGCTACAGTGTCATTGACACTTTCATTTCTATTGAGATCGAATTCCAAAAACTAAAACTGAGTTTATCACACATCTGGGTTTAACTGCACTAAAGCCTAGTTTAAACTAGAATAAAACCAGGTCTACAATAAAACCTTGTCTAAACCAGAGATGCCGATTCGGACCTCATAGTTTATGTCCGTTTTGTTTGGCACGTAGACAGTCCTCGTTTTTGAGTGACTTTCTTTTCCATTTTGCTTCGAGGATAAATAATTTAGGTTCTCAAAGCTTTCCAAATGTCATTCTGAACCATGCATGGATGTAGAGAAATAAATGTATGCCCTGTGAATGAAATGTGATACTTGTAACTAATATCATACCTTATTGCCCTGCAACAGTGGCCAAACAATGTCGTAAATTGTCAAATTTGAGAACGGTAAATGAAAATATGAAAAATCCAGACACATATATATTGTAACAATAATAAATAACGCATGTATGATCGTTGACTACGAAATAGTGGTCCTCGATGAGGAATAGTTCACTCGGCAATGGCTTGTGGAATATTCATCATCTCGCGCCTCTATGTTGGCATATGCATTATCTATATAATTAGGGTAGACTTTATACAAACAGTCACCAATTTGGGTTGTGTGTATGATAAAATGAAATTGACCGACACTTTATTGGACACACAAAATGTCATTTATTTTATTCTAAGTTGTTTTGGTGCAAGTTTTCTCTTCCGCCATTCAGGATGCATATAGAATAGTATAGTATACACAAGTTTTTCACGTATTTATCTACCTTCGCCTATCCTCAAAAACGCAACATATATATCCTCGTGCAAATACGCACATATTCGACCTATAATATGAAATAGGTACATAATGTGATTATTTGATTCTGATGTAAGCAGATAATGGAGTCATAGTCGTTATTTAGTTTTATGGCGCGGGCTATAATGAAAACAGATGTCAAATGGGCTTACACCTGAAAAGTCGTGGGTTGGCTTATTTTTGTCATTTCCTGCTCATAATCTGCTTATAATTGCTTCATTATGAGTCGATAATGTGACTAAAATGGTAAAATTTCAGCAGGAGATTCTAAGCAGATTATCTACTTAAAACAAGTTCTTTGCATCAAATAATGTGCGGGCTTTAGGGAGAACAGGCTGAAAAACGATACGAAAATGGGAATATTTTAGAACAGTCTGAGACTTGATCCACCCACATTCTCTCTGGTTTCAGGAATTACCAGCAAACTGGACTACTTTAAGGAAATCAACATTGGTGGAATATGGATCACACCTTTCTATAAGTCGCCAATGCTAGACAATGGCTATGATATATCCGGCTACAAGGAAGTCAATCCAACGTTTGGGACACTCGTAGACTTCAAGCGGTTGGTTCACGAGGCACACAATAGAGGTAACTGCATAAATAAATGTTTTAGAGCAATAGAAACTTTCGTTACTACATGTAGCAATGGTCTGTTTAAAGATGTCATGTATGATTTGCAAGATAAAACCAGAACATAATTAAATCTGACTCACGAGTCCATTAATAAGAGTATTTTATGACCACGTATCGAGTTGCAAAAGATGAAGTTTTAACATGTGAATTTGGTTCAGCCTAGCAAAAAATCGAATGATGCCTCCTTATAAGAGCAGCTATGCTTCCGTCGCGAAAAGGCAGTCGATAATAAAGATCATTCTCAGTTATGGGCTTTTGTTATCGATTTCTCACCATATACGCAAATTATCTACCACCCAGTCACATTTAAGTGGCACCATTTAAATGGGGAATTCACCATTACTTATCAGGACAAGGTTACTCAATTATTACAAACCGTATAAGAATGTTTCACGTCTTGTTCGAATGTCTGAGCATATATCTAGCGACAACGCGCAGCAGAATTTTCAGCTAATTTTTTTGTTACGTGACATTGATGGAAATATTTTAAACTATGATTTACTGTTGACCTACTTTTTTAATAAATGACCAATGCTATCCAACCTGGGATGATAATCAAAATTCCGCTTCTTTTTGTCACTAGATAAATGTTCAATCTTTCCAAAAAGGTATGGTAATTATGATCACCTGCGCTTTGTAAGGTTTGATCAATATTTTCCCAAATATTAACACTGAATTCCCATTCAAATGTTGTCACTTTACCTGATCTGCCTTACATCCAGCCTGTAATTCTGAATATAAGCTTATTTCAAAAACACAAATAAGCACATATCGGCAATTTTTTTGGCGCTCTTTAACGTAAATATACTTGCCATATTCACGCTCTTTATAACGTGTTCTTACCGTGGTCGGTGCCAAAATACGGAATAACAGTTATAAGTCCACGGCTTGTTTCGTAATCAAATAAGTCAAATATGAACCAATGTAAATATTTATGTTTATAAGAACCTATTTGCACGAGTATATTATGTTGTTATATCGAGGATATATTATGCGGGTATATTGGTAGAGCGTGTATGCAGCTATGTTATAGTGTAGCTTCATCGGTCCATTTATTCTAATAAGGCTAACAACAATTGAGTATTGTCATGTTTCTCTTCAAGTGGATAATTGTTTACTCGAATATTCAAACCGAACACTGACATGTAGGTTGCAGTGGAGTATGTATGGGGATGGGGAGTTCATGGAACTTTCAGACTGAACGTAGGCTAAGTCTGGTCTTGTTGTCTAATTTTCCAACCAATTTTTATTGTATGTCGTTGAGACCAATACTCGAATACTTTCCTAATTTCGGTCAAAAGTTTACATGGATAGGCCAATAGTTCAAAAGTCATAACCACAGGACATATATACCGTAGGCTGGAATTGTTCAACCAGTTGAGAAGTTTGGGTTCTTAGTTAAGAATCCAACTCAGGGGTGGAAATGGAGTTTCCTACTGTTGTTAAATTTGATCATCAAGGGTGTGAAGTCGGAAATTGTATCCAAGTCCCAATAAACAGCATATCGCGACGTTAATGTTGTCCTATTTATTAACAGATATCAAGATCACCATTGATCTGGTTCCAAATCACTCCAGTGACATGCATGACTGGTTCATCGCTAGTGAACAGGGTGTCGAGGAGTACGCTGACTACTACATATGGCGTGATGGGAAGGTGATTAATGGAAAACTGTCGCCACCTAACAACTGGGTGAGTCTCATACAAAATTGTAAGCATTTGAAACTGAAAGCTATTGAATTATGATAGATAAATACTTCTAAGAATAGTAAACGTCAACGTGGTGGTGGGAGGAACATTAATGTTTTCACTGTCGATGACCCCCTGTGCTGGGTCGTTAGTGTTCTCACATTTTCTCACAATGGATAGATTGGAATATCTCGAAAATCAAACATAAAACCGACTCCGTAGAAGGCTACTATCATTCACAAACCTGGAACAGCATATCTCATTTAATACTGCGAGATACGATAACTTCTGGTGTCCTGATATGAATAATGAGCTGCCGATAGCGTGCTGACATAGGTCCCTAAACATCGCAGACGTATATCACAGAGCGTGACATTTTACGCCCGTACTGTACGGACGTATACATGCAGCAGCCAAGAAGTTAAACTCTCCCATGTTGAAACTCACCAATCCTCGGCAAAGTAAGCATGATTGTGTTGTACACTCGGATTCATACTGATTCTGAGACTATCGTATTCCCGCCAACTTTTCATTTTCATTGTGGGTCATTCACTTTTTTCATACAGTAGGCCGGGGTGGGTGGGTGGTTCAGCCGCGAAAAAAGTTACCTTTTTCCAAGTGGTCACAATTTTTCCCTTTTACAACATTATTGCAATATAATTGCCTCAAAGTGTTCAGCATCATTGTTAAGGTGTGTGTGACACTTGGGACAGTGCTTAGTTAGTTAGTGTGGCTATAGTCGTTATGCTTCTCAGAAATCCAGATTACGAATCAACTCTCAGGAATTCGCCGTTTACATCCGATCACATTGCCATGTACCAATGCTACTGGTTCCAGATGTAAATAAAATGAAAAAAGCTATTCATTTATAGCATTAATATTTACTCATTATACCTGATCAGACAGACATAATTAGAGGCAAAAACATGGAAATCTCATCATGCTAGACCAACAATGGAGAACTAGCTACAGAATGAGGGTCACATATGGTGAATTTGGTAAAGCTCTCGCCCACAAATAATATCCGATTCCAAACGGTTATCTTTATAGTCCCTCCCATGCCATCCACTACTCCATTTCCACGAGAAGTTGCAAAATAGTTCAAACGAACCAAGACCTTGTGCTCCACAGACAAGTTTTCCAAATTCGAAAACATATATCTCTGTTTAAATTGAGAAGATGGCCTATCTGAAAACAAATCAATTTCCTCGATATGAGGATTTATTCCTTTAATTTTCTCCAAGATTATGTGCATGAATTTATACACTGCTGATTTGGTGTGATCCAGGAAATCGGAAATGATGCAAATATTGTTTTCCTCCTGACCAGACATCCAGACATAAACGGAAAACAAGGTTACTTGTTTATGGGCCCAGTGGACCGACTGCATTTCATTTTGTTGTTTGATAGAGATGTTTTCCGCAAAGTCTACCTGAATGACAATTATTTTCCATTTACTGATGGTTCTGTGGATTCAAACTGTTTAGCCTGTTCACGCTTTGTGAATGTGTTCCAGGAATGTGGTTAATTTTGCTTTCATTTCATTGAATATCTGCAACTTGGAAGAATAATTAATAACCTTTTCATTTTTTTTGTCATTTGATTCACCCATTGGTACCATTTCACATCGTTGATATCATCATCACTCTTCATATGTGGATGGCTGAAATTTATCAAACAATTTGCCGTCATTATGTTTGGCATTTGCCAAGTCTACATGTTTCACTGTTCTGACAGCAAACAATTTGCTCAATGAAACTTCGAAATTCCGTGTGAACTTTGATTCCACAGCTGTTTACTGTCTTTAAGAGTAACCCTATATTCTCATGGACTACACAAACATTCTGTGGTGATTTAGTGAATGACAGCACATTCTGTGGTCTTAATGAGCAGAATTTAGAAAATGATATGTTATGCTCATCGGTGTGCATTTTAGAGAATATGTTGTGAGATTCTCTTGGAGAACAAATCAGGTATCTTTTTTGTATGTTTGTTTTCCCATTATCATCTCGGGATATCATTCGGTCTTTCCGTCCGGGGGCTTGCCGCGATACCTTATCACTACTGATAAACGTCCCCACAATCTCCTCTGTTGCAACTGACAGTTTGTTGGGTGGGCAGGAACTTCCTGAAGGAATATTCACTTTACTCACGCCTTCTTCCTCTGCAAGTTTGATAATAATTGTTCTCTTCCTTGGCGATTTTGGGAGTGAATGTGATACTCTTTTCATCGCTTTTCCAACTGCTTGAGGTGAAATATCTAACTCTTCGGGTACCGGTACCGAAGTTGTCTTCCTGTTCTTCATGTTGTAGCTCTGTACTCTTATATTCTCTTTCAATCTGTAAATATTCCATTTCTGTTCATCTTTCTTCAATGTTCTACGCAGGTTTCATTTTCTCAGTTTATCACGCTCATTCACTTTGACTTTATTTCTCTCCCCGTATCTTGCCTGTTTGTTTCTGGGCTGCTGTCGGTGGGTTTCCTCTCCCCATGATCAATTTCACAATTGCTGACCTGCGGGGGGAATTCATGTGTCAGAGGCATATATATTCACCATATTGTACACCCCCTTTGCATGAACCACCTAAATTTCAACAATGAGAAAATTCAATTCCATACCCCACTTGTATGATCTTTCCCCCCACTGCATGGTACATTAAATTTATTATTTTCCAACTGATATCCATTCAGTTGACAGTTGACCAAAAGTAGGAAATTATTTGACTTTTGGTCTGAAACAACATACTTAACTGTAAATACTAGATGTTTTAAAACTACCTGTAGAACAATTTCAGTCAATTTAACCTGGTCATTGTTGAAACTCCAACTTTATTTTGGCTCAATTTGGAGTGAGTTACCCCCTCTATACCCCAGCCCCCCAAATCACACCCCCTATCACCCCCATCACACCTCTTTAGTCACGTCTACTGACTAGTACTGATAGACACCACCCACTACATTACATTATAAACGCTGCGGTCGAACACGTATACGATAGCTACTGAATACAGGTATCAAAACAAAAGAAGTTGTAAATAGAGTTATTGCTCTTTGTTCATTGACGCTCGTGTTCGCAGCTGGCAGAATAATGTTTCCTTTCAGTTTGTTTCCGCGAGCTAAGTCGCTCAACATTGATCTACAAATTGAACATGAGCTTGTCGTTTTAAAATATTCGTAACTTATTATCGTCCCATGATTACATCTGTGTCATCTTTCATGAAAATAAGTAAACAGTTGATAAATAACCACATATGTCATGTTTAGCAGGAAGACAGCCCGATAGGTCTAGGCTACCCCCCGACAATATACTGCTTTACCTTATTATGTATTTCTGCCATTGTATAATTCATATATATTGTAAATAAATTATCCTATCCTATCCTATCCTACTGCCAATTTGGGGGTGTGTATAGTTAATGGAACGGCAAAAAACCGCCGTTTACTGCATTGGGTGAAGAATTGGGCAATTCCATCGATCGTTTTTTTACCCTCCCTATATTTTCATTTATTTATTTATTGACACCGTGAACATTTCACTGATTTTCCGGAATATTACTAGCTCTATGCATATAATATACACACACAAAGTTTGGACATTTTGACTGAGTAGTACATTAAAAACTATTATTTTGAAATATTCTTTGTAAACTCACCGTTCACAATGATTCCAGTTGTATTCAATTTGTTCAGATATGACAGATCACATTCCGTGTGCCAATTCAAGTTGTCAAAAACCAAAGCATACGACAAAAATTGACGTGAGTTGGTCTCTGAAAATGATTGTGTTGGCGCTTCCAAGTGGGAAATAATTTGGTTTACTGAAGGCAGTGCTAAATGTGTGATTTAATAACAGAAATATTTGATCTGACCATTGATTCGATGGTCAATAATATTTTTAACTAATTTTTATTTTACTTGTCATGTTCTCAGAGCCTACAATCTAAATATAGCCCCTATCCTTTGGGAAATTCCCAGAAACACGTCTATCAATAGATTTATTTAGTGCCGGGAATATCCCATTTCACACACACATCTGATGTGGATAACAGATCAAACCGAAGGGTTAGTTGAATGGAAATTACGCAGATAACATGAACGGTACAAAAATAATGACGCCACTTGAAATTGAAAAATATATTTGTGGTCTTATGACCAGAGTTAGCAGAGATACAATTGGTAACGGACGTACCAAATTTAAGTTGCTTCAATCTTGTTCACAAATTCTAAACAAAACAATGCGCTACGTTTCTGTGATGGGTTCATCTGTCTTCCTTTATAAATATGGTCTGTTCCTTTTATATTCTAACATATGGCTCTATTACCAACAAACATTCACTATTTTTGTAACGGACGTACCAATCAACTAGGTAGCTCTGAATTGGAATGTTTTTTTCTGAATGAGGGGAGTTACATTTCCAAATTGGTATTATTCGATTTATGATTGCCAGCCCTTCTTAATGAGATATGGATAATGGATAGTTTAATTTGATGGTGATTGATGTTTTTCTCTCCAACATGGAATTGTCCTGGGGTTAATGGTATATCGAACAACACGAAAACTAGTCTTTTTCGCATTACTCAATTTTCCATAGCTAAAACAAAGCGTTTTGAACAAACCAATGTATCATTATCATGTACAATTTCGTCATTCATCCATCAAACTCACTGAATTCTAGGCTTTTCTTCAATATCGAGTTAGGAATACAGATGGAAACCCGACACCCCAGCACACACACTCTGCACTTTGTGCCATATCAGCATTGTGTGTATTTTTATGTACATGCTATGATTGTGTCAAAATCGGGGGCAAGATATAAGCCCTGTAATTTGTGCCCCGATCCTTATGTTTATATTGATATATCGTTCTTGATACATTCAGATATGTTTTAAAGTAAATTAAAATATCGCGAATAATTACAATTGTTACCAAGGGGTTCTATTAACAATCACACGTTTCAAAGGTATGACAACCTAATAACATATTACACATTGTAATATAATAGAATGTATTTTTATAACATTCATATATTAATATTTTTATAACATTCATATATTAATAGACAGTGCAATGTTACTGATAAACGTGTGGGCACTATAAACAGTTGGGTGCAGTGCCATGTGATTGAATGTTATCGGAGCTAACGTCAAACACAGACCGCAACCCATTTATTTCCATTATGGTCCCTGTTGCCACACAGTCAGCGGAAAGGCCACACATTCGGAGCTTCCATACTCGATTGAATACAAAAGTGTTATAATTGTCTTTAAAATGTATATACAGATGGTGTACCAAGCGGTGCGCGTATCACCAGCGGCACGTTATCTATATCAATCAAAATATGAACTTAACGCTGGATTACGTCATACTTGTGGCTTCTTTTTTGTACTTATTATTAAAATTTATTACACTTAGACGTGATTTATAAGGATTTATTGGTGAGTTAAAAGTGATAATGTCACACCTGTGAATTACGTCACCGGTGAGAGCACGCGATTTTAGACAGTTCCGTCTAAGCCGGAACTATTTTCACTTTCTGCGGCTCAAACATGGTTGAAGTTGAACAGAAACGAACTGCTAACGATGATGCAGAAGCAGTTAATAAAGTGGTAAAATGAAGTAGAATCTTACCTATTATCGACTCCGATGATTCGGACGATGTCATATATATTCCAGTAAAATGAACTACGAACAATTCCATGTGAACAATACATTTATCCAGTTCCGAGCTGAATTTCCACGTGTTGCACTTCGAGAGTTTGTTTACGTCGATGATTAAAATATCGTCACTTCGAAACTTATCTTTCTACTTTTAGCACGATTTCCAAACATTTCCTGTATGAACCAACAGTATTTACACACACCATCAGCATCTTCACAATATTCCGTTCCAAGTGCCATGCTTGTTCGGTCAGAATAAACACAATTTTTACAGAGAATTTCCGAAACTTAAAAAAATGAATCGCATCACATTTTGAGGTCAATCGGTATCGTTACGTCACAATTATTTAAATTATGTGTCCGTCCGCGTAACTGCACGCGCAACTGTACGTTGGGGTTCAAAATGGGAGAATCAGCTGATCTGGGCTTATTTTGTCACATCTTCTCTTTAGAATTAGCAACTTTTAGTGGTTGAAAGTGTGTAATAAACAGAATAATCAATTGGTTTCGATGATAACGTGACATAATTCACTCGGGTAGCCGGTCCTATTGGTAAAACCCTCGTTCGCTCCGCTCACTCGGGTTTTACCAGGCCCGGCTCCCCTCGTGAATTATGTCACGTAATCATCGAAACCAATTGATTACTCTCTATATGTCGATTAAGAAGGGCGATACTCAACATGTTCAATCCAAAGTGTATTTGAAGCGCGCACACTGTTTACAAAGTAGACATGTTATCCCCATTTTGGGCATATTCGTCACAATCGCCAATGATTGACACTGTTGGGTTTCAATCAAAACTCACTATTAGTAGCACAAATACAATGGGTTATAGCCGTGCGACGTGAAGTATATAATTAATGGACATACCACAAGTGTTCCGAGAAAGGATGCAGCAGATGTGGCTACAGTAGCCGAGAAATTTTGCTCCAACGTGTCAGTGATATATATACCTTCGCATGAGATTATTTTTATGGCAGATGCAATGGAGGGAAGATGGTCCACAGTTAAAGTTATTCCAAATACACAAAAAGTGCATTTTGTGATGCCAATGTTCAACGGTGACATAGGTATAAGTGAGCTCAGTGGTGGGCAGCTTTCTATCCACAATGTACTAAATAATGAAGTTGAATCAACCAAAACCAACACACTGCCAGATGAATTGAAACAGTTGAGAGTTAATTCGTGGATGGTTGAATCATACGATGGAGAAAAATTCCCTAACTGAAAATTCGATCAAACGATATTGAAGTTAATGTCATGATACGACATGGGAATATTCTATAAGAGACAATGTAGTCAGAATCATTAAGCTTCCTGGCATAAAATGCAAGGCAGGCGACTCTTTGTATTTGACCCAGAAGAGTTTCAATGATTTTGATCATATTGTGTCATATATGGAACGTTCCATTATATCGTACCAGTATTGGAGTTAATTTGAGTTGAATTAACTAACATCACGTTCTCCATAGTTATACACCCCGTTCTTGTTGTGTATTTTTTCCATGCTTCCCAATTTGTTAAATCCACTCAACAATAAAAGAAGTCAAATTTGTTGTTGTGATGCCGATTAAAGAAATTAATGACAAATCTTCCTGGTCCGAATCGGCATCTCTGGTTTAGACTAGGTTTTATTCTCGACCAGGTTTAACTGCAGTTTAAACTAGGTTTAAGTGGGGTTTAAACTTGGTTTTACAGTAGTTAAACCATGTTTATGGGAGTAAAACGGGGTTTTAGCGTACTTAAACCAAGTTTTGTGATAAACTCAGTTTAAGTTGAAACTAGGTTTTATTAACGTGATAAAGTTATGGTAATATTACTAATTGTTTGTGGTGAATTGGCTATATACTCATCAGTATAAGCTTATGTATATATGATTTATACGTACCATACGTCTCGCCTCGAACATACACCTTTAAATATACTTTGAAAAAAATTCAAAGTTAAACCACCCTACCCCAGGTTTGACTAAAACCTAGTTTTTTGGGTTTAATTATTCGGCCGATATTTTTCGCCCAATATTGATGTTGTTTCTTCGTGAATATGGGATTGTTTATTTTGAATTGGGGGAGGCGTTTATGCGCGGGCGTTTGCCACTCAATGTAGATGCAGGAGAGTCTTAGCGGAATTCGGGGAGGCGATGTCGGTACTTATGAGATAAATTCTAACAAAATATGTGCCAGTGTGATGGATGATTTCTTGCTATATATGTCTGTTTGCAATTCGCTCGTTCGGATGTCGATTTGGCGGCTGAGATCGGACTGATCAGATTGACACGAACATGACTTTTGAAACTGATTCCTTATTCACAAAAAGGTCTCTTTCGGTCAATTTGACGCATGGGTTGGTGGCCCGCCCAAATACCCATCAGAGACACCCCAGCCTTCACCCGGGGGAGGGTAACGGCCACCCTGAGGGGGTGGAGTATGGACTATTTTGGAGAACTGTAAGGATTTCGGTCAATTTGATAGTATGTGTGGGTGGCTCGCCCCAAATAACCCATAGAAACACCCCACCCCTCACATCCGGGGGGGGGGGGGGGGGGGGTACCACCCCGAGGGGGTGAACGTGGGATATGGACCATTTTCGAGACTGGTAAGGATTTCGGCCAATTGACGGCATGGATGGATAGAATGTCCCATAGAAACAGCCCACCCCTGAACGCTGGGGGGGGGGACCACACATGAGGTGAAAATGGGGTATGGACCATTTTCGAGAACGGTAAGGATTTCGGTCAATTTGACGTCAGCAGTGTGGGTAGCCCGCTCCAACTACCCCCTAGAAACACCCTCACCCGGAGGTACCACCCCGAGGGGGTGAAATGAGGTATGGACCATTTTCGAGAACGGTGGGTGGCACATCCCAAATGCCCCCCATAGAAACACCCCACCCCCACCCCGGACCCCATTTTCACCAGCTCGGGTAGAACCACCCGCGGTAAGGGTGGGGGTGTTTCTATGACTATATTTGAGGACGGGCCGCCCACCAATGACGTCATATTGGCCGAAATCCTTACCGTTCTCGATAACGGTCCATACCCCATTCTATGGGGTATTTGGGGCGTGCCACCTACACATGCCGTAATATTGACCAACAGGCATGTTTTTGCGAATAATGAATAAAATGCTCCATACCCCATTTTCACCCCAGCAGGGTGGTACCCTCCAGGGATGAGGGTAGGGTGTCTATATGGGATATTTGGAGCGGGCCACACACCCCTGTCGTCAAATTGGCCGAAATCCTTACCGTTCTCGAACATGGTTCATATCCCATCTTCACCCTCGGTGGTGACCCACCCCACCCCGCCCGGATGTGAGGGGTGGGGTGTTTATATGCGTTATTTGAGGTACCCTTCCCCGGGGGTGAGGGTTGGGTGTTTCTATTCGGTATTTGGGCGTACCCAATTTCCACCTCCTCTGGTGGGACCCCTCCCCCCCGGTGAGGGGTGTGTAGGGGTGGTTCTATGGTGTATTTTGATCGTGCCACCCACTCCTGCTGCCAAATTAATTAGCCTAAATCCTTACCGTCCATACCCCTGTTATCCCGGGGTGAGGGGTGATGTTTCTATCGGGTATTATGGGCGAGCCACCCTTTCATGCCGTCAAATTCGCCGAAATCCTTCCCGTTCTCAAAAATGGTCCATACCCCATTTTCACCCGTCCGGATGGTACCCCCGGGGTGGTGGTGTTTCTATGGGGTATTTGTGGCGGGGCCCCACCCATGCTCTCAAGAGATATTTTTGAGTTCCAAAAGTCACGTTCGTCCATGATATTAGATAATATCTAACTGTTATACAACAGACCGTGCATTCGTCGTGATTTCTCAAAGCGCACGGGTTATTCCCCTGATTAGGAGATTATATAGCGACAACAGGTCGCTTGACCGGACAATATATAATCTCCTAATCAGGGGAATAACCCGTGCGCTTTGAGAAATCACGACGAATGCACGGTATGTTGTATAACGGTTAGATATTATCTAATATCATGGACGAACGTGACTTTTGGAACTCAAAAATATCTCTTGAGGGCATGGGTGGGGGCCCGCCACAAATGCCCCATAGAAACACCACCACCCCGGGGGTACCCGGATGGTACCCCCGGGTGAAAATGACGTCATCATGAGAAAGTACCGTAACACTATGTCGACATTACAGCTTGTTGACCCACCATCATGTCATCAACATTGTGGGATGCTATAAATCTGCACTTGTAAATCATATGAATCTCCTGCATGCTTTTGTGAAAAACGCATTTGGCTTCTGTATATGCATGCAAACACTCTCATTCAGACACGCATAGGAACTCCCATTTATTATCAGTATTCGTTTCTACCAACAGCTGAGTAAATTCGGTGGTGAATCTGCTTGGACATACAGCGAATCACGTGGTCAATACTACTACCACCAATACCTGAGGCAACAACCGGACCTCAACTTCAGAAATGATAAAGTCAGACGGGAGATGGAAGTAAGGTTTATAAAAACATATATTAGATTCACACCATCAACTGTTCATCGTCTGATTATAAATATCGCTATGCGACGAGTAGAACATATATCTTCATTGCACATAAAAGCTCCTTTTGTTTAAATTACTGGTATTGGTATACTACTGCTTGTCACATAGATATGTCCCCATTAAGTGTGGATGCAGGATCTCAATTGCAAACTTCGACTTTTGTTGTCTACCCATTGAACCAGACCAAATTTCTAACTTTGGGAAATATATGTATACGCCCTTGGTGAGGCGTTTTATTCTGGCTAACACCAACTTTGTTTAGAAAAATTTGACTGAAGTTTTCCGACTGAAATAAACACATTAGCCATTTAACTAAATATTAGTTGTGAAATTAAAATATCAGAATAATGTTTATGTAATTGATCCGTCGTACCGTCCGTTCGTTTGTCTCGTTTCCGGTTGAAAACGTTATAGTCGATAACCGGTTTGACCTAGAACAAATTTGGACTAAGTTGTTTTTTATTCCATTTTGAAGAAGTATATCCTCTATAACAGATCTAAAATCCGCTTTGAGCAAATGTTTTAACACAGATTTTAAAACTGCCCATTTTCCGGCACTGGGAAGTAGGTTTTTCTACAATATCCCTCATCGGCGACACAAGAACGCCTTGCTCCTCCATCCGATATGTACCAGTTTGTGTCAAATTGGAGTACGGCAGCGAATAGAATGACAAGGACAGAAAATAATGCAATCGCGGCAATGAAATGGCTGTCAAAACGGCCGCAACCATGCTACGACGAAAGCAACATATTGGATATCCACCTATAAGTGAAAATACGAGTTGGTAATTTACAACTCTGTTGTTAAATATATTTAAAGGTACACATCATTAAAACAGATCCATCTGAAGGATTTATAGGTCACTGCAACGCAAATTAAACACAATAATTTACGTCTTTGAAGTTCGGGTTTTCTGCTTGGAATGCACCCAACAGTCGGGCAAAAAAATTATTTCGGTCATGTTTCTGTGGTAGTTTCATTTGGAATGACGATTAATTATCGAATAAACGGAGAAACTGAAGTGCACACCCTTGTGGTGTAAATACTAGTTACATTTCCAGATTGTTCAACACTCTCCGTGAAAATAAACCATACACGTATGTCGTAATGCTAGTTGTAAAGAAACGCTCATCTCTTCAATAGCTTAGTGCCCCATCTCACCAGATCGAAGACAGGGTACATCGAACATTTTATTAAGAGTAATTTTCATTCTGCTACCAAACCGGTTTCTTTGTAGACAATTTGTTCAAATTACCTCAGTCGGCACTTTACAACGGGAATATGCTACCACGCAATGCACAGTATTAGTTTTCAGTATCTTGTTGTTTGAACATATCTTACGATTACCACCCACATACTTCAGCTAAATATAAGGTGATCAGTGTCCAAAGCTGTTATTTGTGTTCACCACTCAGCAGATATGTGAAGGGCTAAATGCGGTGATGCGGTTGCAGAAAACCTAGTACTTTTTGCGTATATGTGGACTTTGTGAATAAAATCAAAATAAAGACAGTTTCTGCCACAGAGTATGTAGGATATTTGTGTTAAGTTGATAATTTGTTGAAGATAGTCTATGGTACTCATATGGTACTCATAGTTCATAGTATACCACCATCCATTATTACGATAAAAGCGAAATATTCGTGTTTCATCACTTGACCGGAGCCAACTGTGATTACAATTTTCTACACATGTCCCCAGTACTCTATGAGTAGCTCTCATACTGTTCTATAGTAGTGGATTTTGACATATTTGATGTTTTAGATATAAAAATAATGATGTTCGGTCACATTCGTGAGACTGTTTTGAGTACATATATTTCTTCTTCTAGAAAAGATCACATACTCAATCAATACATCCCTATTAAATCCCATTTAACTCTTTAATTACTCACATATCACACGATTCAAGATAAACAGTTTATTGGCTCCCAAAAAGGTCCAGATTTAACCGTTGTATGAAACCCTGCTTTCGCTTGTTCTGTCGCGAGATACATCAGAGAGAATTCGTACATCTCTTATCAAAAGTTTCCCTTATACTCTGAAATAATTCTTCCTCGCATAATTCGAGAGCTTGTTCATTCTTGTAGGACTAGCTATTCAATTTAAATAAAAATGTAAATATCATTCGTTTTGTCCATTTTGGCGGGCATTTTGGGACAGACATTCTACCGATGTGGTTTACGACTAATCATTATTTGTGTGTATTGTATTTTATTATTAGTTTGGCATTAGTTGGGGCACGTACCACAGAAATTCATAATTTTCTATACCAACTGCCAACTGTGTTCCACCCGCCATTTTCACCAGAGTTATGGCCCTTTGTGTGAATTAACACGGACGTATTGTGCCACGCCATAGCGATGCTCTTGTTAACTTATTTTCCAGTCTTAAATTTGTAAGTGTGATTGTTTATTGCATGATATTTGACCAGTTATGAGGCGCGAAGATCCACCCAAGCCACGCATGTCGTCCTTGCTTCTGGAATTTCCATTGGGCAATCGTTCTCTCAAAGTACCTCAAAGGAGCTTGGCCAGTGTAATCAATGCATTGAGATAATTTTAAGTCAAGCAAAAGCTACAATCGAAATACCGGTATACCTACATGTATGTTTTCAACAAATCATGTTGAAAAGCTTGAAATTCACAAGATCCTAGCTCACGATGGCAGCGATGTTAGTACTCATCGTCGCGTTGTAGAGTGCATATATTTATCGAAATTTCCGTCTATATACGGTCGTTTGAGATTTCCCCGATGTACTATTTTCAGGATATCATGCGGTTCTGGTTGGATATGGATATCGACGGCTTTAGAGTGGATGCCATTCCACATTTGTTTGAAGATGAAGATTTATATGACGAACCTGTTAAAGAAGGCTACACTGGACCAAAGGTGACCACCGGATGTATAACTGAAAACAAGGGTGCTTATTCGTTGAACACGTTATGGAAACTGCTAAAAAAACGACCGATTAGTATAATATTCAGCATTTATCTTGTTCCGGTCATCGAAATAACGCGCTAAAGACATTAATTGCCTATGCGCTATGTATATGTCCTGAAAAAACAACAACAAAAAACTCATTCAAATTAGCATTATCGCCTTGCAAGATATTATATCGTTGTATTAGTCCTTTCCTGGTGTGGGAAAATTAAACAGTGCTTGTATGACATTTAGTGGAAATTGGAAAACAGCTGATAAAATTTCGATGGCTTTGGTAAGTCGTTTAATATATACAAAGCATGCAAATGCAGACATTGGTAATAATTCGTTTCCCTAAGTCCTTCGAATTTGGGGGATATAGTCAACACCACAAAATGTTCTATTTTTATTTTTCGTCTGTTTGACATCAATGGGACAAACATTTTATTTACTATATTTAGGATCAGTACAAGTATCTTACCCACAATGCCACACGGGATCTCCCGGATATCGGCGACGTTTTCAAGTCATGGAGGGACGTCGTTAACGAATATGGCGCAGATAAGTATGTCAGGGTCTCCCAAATGTGCGAAAAGACACAAGCATCTCGAAATCTCACCAAAACGCGATTTGAGATTAGTCGTCTGCTAAATATTACAAGTATTTGTCTTATCTGAGTGGAATTTGAATGGGCATTCCCATGATTCCGTTTGCTTTTAGTTTGACTGACACCGCAGTTCTGTATCATTGAATCGACATTGAGATGCTGGGTTACTTTTTTCACATTTGGGAGATATGGGTATCATTTTGTATGTTTATGACATCCTGTGTGTCCTTTTGCACTAAACCATGCAACTATTACCAATTCAGCTGTAAATGTCGTGTCGTGGAAAAACCTTCCTTGGACGGAGTTCTTGTTGATGAAAATTGGACTATATAGTAAAATTAGCAGGGATCATTTAAAAAGATTGAAGAGCCGATTTGATCGGGATTTGTTTTTGCGAAGAAACTAAGGTAAAAGATAATAAGAGTTTTAAAATCCGATATTTGTGAGTCGATCGTGGTCTGCATATGTATGTTTAGTTGTGAGTTTTGTGGACCAAACGTCAACTTCACTCGTCACGACCTATCAGCCAATTAATTACGAACAAATGTTTATCTGTCATTTTATCGAAAAAATATGTACGATGTATAACATCGAACTGATTCTTTCACACCAACAAAACACAATACATCAACGGACAACCTCTTACTTTGATTATCAGAATCATGCATTCAAATATTTATTATTTATTGCGAGACTGTTCCTTTTGGGTAATCTTAATTCTTGTATACAGCCAAGATGTAGTGCATTGAAACAAATGTTTATCAAGTTCCGTTGGTTGATTTAGTTTGGGAATTTCTAAATGCAATGATTGTTGATTCGGAATAAATGTGAGGGCATTGGTGTTCATGCCATTGAAGAACAATTCTCTTACTTCTAACGTCTATTAGTATTATTCAGTCACTACATACCTGATTACCACACGTAACATTTGCATGAGAGTGTTTGCGATATGAATGTCAGCACTCAGCACAGTGTTTACCTCCGACTGAAAACAGCAACTAACCATATGTGTTTCAGCTCTTCAACCATTAATTGATACATGACAACAACGAAATAGTCAATCAATTTGTGTACCAATGGATATTCACCACCACTGGCAGATTAACATAATTATTTCTAATTTATTTAAGGTTCCTGGTTGCTGAGGCGTTCTCTTCTCTGGATATACAGAAGCGTTACTATGGTTACGGGGCAGACTTAGTCTTCAGGAGAGCCTTCATGTTTATAGATCGCTCGTGCGACGGTCTATGTGTGAGAGAACTGACAGAAATGGACTGGGCAAATACACCAGACGGGAAGTGGACCAGCTATGTGGTTCGTACTCCTCCATCACCAGAAGTATATTTATAAAACGTTGCCCCAACGTATGTATGTAACCCGATCCAACAGTAATCAAATTAAGCTCTTATTAATATATGTGGTTTGTTGGACTGCTTCAACTTGTTTGGTGTTAATTCGGATGCTATGATCGGAAGCAAATGTGTACTTTCACAACAGGGAACAAGAGCATATTCTATGTCCCAACTTTTCATTGCAACACATAGGACACGGAGGTTTAGTACTCTGTGTGTGTGTCTAAAATCAGTTGAATTATGTCGCTCTGAAATTGGCTTTCTTGTAAACGTGCATGGAAGCGAAAAGTTATACCCACACGAAGGAACACATTTTTGCTTGTGTGAGATAATTCCTTACCTCGAAGTCCAAAGTTCACATTCAATTGTGCATTAGCACAATCATTGCAAGATGTGTAACATTATATTAGTGAAACGTTCGTCGTTCACTTTAGCTCTAGACGTGGGGCCACTACGTACCAATAGTCTGTATATATGAGAGACATATACATGTATACGAGTGAAATTGTTCATCTTTATTATTACCTCTATTTGGGAAGCCACGACAGACCAAGAGTCGGTAGCAAAGATATACATATGGCCATATATGAGTGAAATTGTTCACAATTCTTACTACCTATAGCTAAGGAGCCACGGCACACCAGTAGTCGGAAGCAATAAGAGAAAATGTTCATCTTTGTCATTACCTCTAGATGGGGAGCCACGATAGGCCGAGAGTCGGTAGCAGTAAGAGACAAGGGAGTGAGCTGATCAATGCCATGAACATGCTGCTCCTTACTTTACGCGGGACGCCTTTCATTTACTACGGAGAAGAAATCGGTATGGATAACACTTTCGTCTCGTATGAGGATACGCAAGATCAAGCTGGCAAAAAGTACGGCCCGGTAAGTCTAGTTCGTATGCACTGCACGTACGCTGGCTCTTCGAGTCTTTCGATTCGTATCCCAGTTGATCGCATACTCCAGAACTGGAATGTCTCAATTCTGAATATTGATCGATTGCTGTAGTCTGCAATTTCCTAATGGTCACCCAGTATTTGGTCATGAAGGTGAACATCGTGGATTTTTTCTTTGTGAACCATTACATGTATGACTTCTATTTTTCCATATGCAATTAACACGTTATCAACGTTCCTAAAACTGTATCCTTGATTCTCTAGGTTGAGTATTGGAATCACACCCGTGACCCAGAAAGGACACCAATGCAGTGGAGCAATGAACCACAGGCTGGTTTCTCAAGCAACAACCAAACATACCTACCAGTCAACGACAACTACGTCGTGATCAACGTCCAGGTACCTTAGAATTTTATCTGTTCAAACTTTAGGGAAGTGGTCGTGTTCTTTCCCCGCCTAAATATTGAGAGCATGGAAATCATCTTTCGCCATGATCATTTCTTCAACATATGGTTTGGTTACACCCATATAAGTTAATATCAAATCGATAAAACTACGAAGAAAAAACCAGTTCGTGTCCGTACATATTATCGTCGCATTTAGAATATCTACAAGATACAAAACTAAAATGGTTCCACTTCTGATATCGGTTATCGGATGGGAACCAAATGTGGCTATCAGAAGACGATCGATGTACCCGATGCCATTCACCGAGAACACTGTCAGTTTATTCTATGGATGTGCTGCAGTAAACGGGTTATAAACAAAATGACACGACCTAAAGGTGTGCATTGTATTCCACTCTAAAGATAGACACTTTGAACAACTTCGAATTGGAATAGGAGTATATATATGTATCCCGGTCAAGACACATGGTGACAATATTAAACTAAACAAAACTAGCTGAAACAGGCTCCCTTCGAGAGTCTTTATTCAGCGTCGAAGGGGCTTGCGATAGACTGACATACCTATTCTTTTGTATATAGAACTAATATTTATTATGCTACTTCAATATATCCTCTTGCATATAGGTTCATATTGGACCTAAATATTGGCATTGGTTCATATTGGACGTATTTGATTCTGAAATAAGCCCATAGTGGACTTATATCCGTTCTACCGTGGGATGGCGTGGGCCACAGTGAAACACATATATAAAGAACGCACATCTGGTGCTGCAACACATCATCGTGCACTAGGTTCATATTGGACTTATTTGATTCTGAAATAGGCCCACAGTGAGCTTATTAAACAAATTTAAATCAGAATTTTGAAAAACTATCGCCAGGGTACCCCCGAGTCACCACACCAAATTTGGTTTAAATCGTCTGGGTGAAAAATCCGGACAAACAGACAGACCCTACTCTCATATATATAGATAGACACGACAGGGATACACATATAGGAAACAGTTCTAAAAGAAATGAAATATGAACGAAACTATTATTCTATTTTTTATCATTTCATTTCAGTGAATATTTGCAACATAATATGTGAAAGGTATGCCAATATAATGCGTGCTAGGTATGTGTGTGAGCGAGAAAGAACCCACGGATGAAAAACCATCACATGGTGCTATTTTAAAGCTCATTTTAACGTTTCTCTTTTCAGGACGAAGCGGTCAATGGGAGTTCCTATTTGAGTATTTTCAAAGCTCTAGGGTTACTGCGTCAGAAAACGGCGTTTGTGGACGGGAGCATGATATTCGTCAACACCAACGAATCAGTGGTAGCCTACGTTAGGGAAGCACCAGGCCATCCACGATACCTGATCGCAATTAACTTCGGACATGTGAAATGCGTAGAAAATTTAAGTGTCGAACCTGTTAATTTTGATCACGGGAAGATTGCAGTATCAACAGAAAACTTCGCTACTAAATTTATGGCAGTTAATGAATCGATTTCATTGAGTCATGTAGAAATGCTACCAGGACAAGGCCTTGTTGTGGAACTTGTTGTCTGATAGTTCTAGCAATAATTTTCGGTTCTTATTTCTTGGGTATTTACCTATGATCGGAGTTGGCGATCATCGTATGTGCCATCTGAGAAGTAAAACAACCGGTTGTCATCTACAGAGAGGTCTGGTAAGACCTTTCAAGTTACGCGACCAATCTTAATACTCTAGCGGACAGTTGGCAGCAAGTGGTGAACGCTTGTTCGATGCTTTGAGTAGCCATCGCTTTACAATGACATAAAACCTCAGAATAAGTATAGTAATCACACCCTCTGTGAAAGGCGATATATATCTGACAGGAAAGATACAATACGTATAGAGATACATAGTTTGGCCATAGATACACGAACTATGTGCAGATATAGAGTGCCTTGCCACATAATGAGCGCTCTTAATTTTGTATTAAGAAGACAACGAAATTTTACTTTCGTTCAATTCAATGAATCTTTCTTTTGTATGCATGTACATTTAGTTATTAATGCATAACATTTTATGAAATTTCCTCGACATACCTGTCTACCTATTATCGCAATACGTCGATAGTATGAAATTCCTGGCTCAAAGATAATTCATCGCTTCAAGCTAGTGCGTGTTGTTGTTTCAATTCCAATGCATGTAGTGTACTACTTGCTACCACGTTAAATTATGTTGAACATATTTATTGTAACCAGAAATATAGAATGAAATTACTATTTGTTCTTCTGATTCTGTTTCTACTAAGAACCCTGCCGGTGTTACTACTAAATTGACTCTGTGTTGTACTTGTATATATAGTATCTAATCTGAGTGGAATTCTCAAACTCTGCTGTGTAAATATTAAGTCCCGTGTCAGTTCGAAGCCTGTAATGATGCTCGCTTACGTAACTGGTGATAAAAACAGAGAGAAATTTACCTGAAATACATACAGTCAATGTTAATTAACGAGTGACTGGTCATTCGGAACGATATTTGCGAGGCCACGACGAGGGTGAAGACATTTTAGTTCTGAGTGACCTGTCACGAGTCCATTAGCTATCTAAAACTAACATGAAATATTCTACTAAATACATTAGTTAGAAATATACGAACCTTTCACTGTGTAAATAGTTCTCGAGTGACAATCAAGCCACGTCCAATTGACACCCTGCGCTCGATAATCATGATGTGACAGCAAATGTACAACTCTGACCGAAACACAGCGCCAGTCTACATGCGTTGAAATATACACCTAGCGAGAATTATTTCCCGAGGTGGTGTCTTGAACATAAAGCAGGACTAGTGACCGATGTGGTGTCTTTTGAACATAAAGCAGGACTATTGACCGAGGTGGTGTCTTGAACATAAACAGGACTAGTGACCAAGGTGGTGTCTTTTGAACATAAAGCAGGACTAGTGGCCGATATGGTGTCTTTTGAACATAAAGCAGGACTATTGACCGATGTGGTGTCTTTTGAACATAAATCAGGACTATTGACCGATGTGGTGTCTTGCACATAAAACAAGACTATTGACCGAGGCCGCTTGCTGTACAGAAGACAGATGCAGGCAACGTGTAGCAAAACACGTAAACAATATTGGAATGACGAGGACAAGATGTCAAAACTGCGACCCCCGGTGTGCTTAGTTGGCTTCAGTCAACACCAAATCTTTCCGCACAGACAAACCCATTTATCCCACTGCCTGCATCGCGTCGGCCGCTCATTCGAAAAAAAATTCTTACGAGAAACAGATCGTCACCATCCTTAGGTTACACTGGTATATAGGAGAGAGTAAAATAGACACCGGGCCCTGATTGGTCAATAGCCTTGTGTGCTTTTTGCATAACAAAAATCATCACACCTCTTCCCTATGATTTCCCATAGGTAAAATAGCCATTGGCACAGGAATTAACCCTCTGTAGTGAAGTTTGAATTTTTTGGTGTGGTCTAAAATATGACAGTAGTTTTTTATGCGGTTCTGACACTAGTTACGAATACACAAGATTTAAAGGCGAATTTCCTGCTAGACAGACATTACTTTTTTGCGCAAAAAGTTTCCCCAAATGTCAATTTTTCAGATTTAAAGAACATTTTTGACCCAAAGTTTATATTGCCAACAGTATACGCTAAAACGTTAGCACTGAGGCCTATGGAAAACATTTACACCAGTGTAACCCTTAACTTTCCCTTCAATTGAAACAACAATATCAATTGAAATTGAGAATGCATTTATATTTGCCATAATTGAGTTATCTCCTCCTCGATTGTTAGAAGATTGGATTATTTCCCCTCGCTACAAGTTCCGTATGGAAAACGTTGTACAAAAAACTTCTAAACAAAAGTGATGCTGATAACGACGACGATGATGATGGTGACGATGAAGATGAGGACGATGGTGATGAATGACGATGATGAAATGACGAGTAGTTGACGATTATGCTGATTGCATGATATTGGTGATGATAATGACCATGATGGTGATGCGATGATGATGACTGCATGATAGTGATGCTAATGGTGATGATGATGATGATGATGATGGCGATGATGACTGCAGGTTCGATCGACGTACTGATGACGACGATGATATTGACGACGATAGTTGAGGACGATAATGGTAGCGGTGACGACGATGATTACTGCATGCTAGTGGTGATAATGCTGATAATGATGATGAAGACGATGGAGATGATAATGACGATGATGCCGATGCCTCTATTAGAGTCATTAACGATGCCTTCTCAAAGTTTTTCATTCATTAGGCAACATTTTACCTTGCCCAATGATATTTCTCACAAATTCAAAGCTACATGTAAACATTGTCCAACACTGATTTCGGGTTCAGCAAAAGCAACTTCAAATTTCATCACACATCTAAAGGTAAGTCATGTTGAATTTTATTTTATATTATTTATATATGTTATTGTTATTATTATATGTATATGTTTTAATACACCTACAATAATGTGTATATCATCATGACAATATGTACATAATTAATACAAGTACATGTATTGAATTAAAACAAATAATTCATAAACATTATTGTTGTTTCTGATCATTCCCGGAATATATCTTTAAAAGTAATACATTCATTTTAAAACAATAATTGTTTTATAACATTAATAATAAATGCATTTTGTCTTCATAACAAAACATCATTTAGTCTATTTGTTTTGAGCTTAACTGTATTCACCTCCATATCTGGTCAGTTTTGTGCACTTAATCTGTCTTCCTGTCCTAATTATATGACTCCACTGCAGTATTTTATCAATGCGTTAATCCCCTAACAAAGGTAGCCTTAGGAAGGTGGCCTGTTTTACTTCATAATCCTGATTATGTCATTGGGTGTGGTTTACAACCCTAGCTGGCTTGATTGTTTTAATCCCTGCTATTAGTATGTAGGCAAATTATACATAATGATGTATCTTAATGTTAATTAGTTTTGTTTCAGCGGAAACAAAGTGATCAAGATGAGCGCCCTCTTCAGTTTCATGGATGAAGTGCCAACTACACCGATCCTCACAACTGACAGTGATGAGGTTACGAAATATCTACAGGAACCGTGCGTGCCCAGTGATACCAGTCCACTCACATACTGGCGACTTAATTGTACAAACTTTCCTGGGTTAAGCCTGCTAGCTGCAATTCGAAAGAATGATGATGGTCAGGTGTAACCACCACATCAAATGAACAATTTGTGCTCTACATGTAGTTGTTGTTTTATTGTTTTGTTTACATTGTTTCACTGTGTTACATTAATTTGCTTTTATATTTTAGGTATATCAATAAAGTTCATCAAACACAAATGACTTTCCTCCTTGAAGCTCTTCCCGAATCCCGATTTTCATTAACCAAAAGTAATTGTAATTGTAATTGTAATTGAACCAATGTAATTGTAATTAATTACATTGCATTTCCAATGTAATTGTAATTGACATATTTCAATGTAATTGTAATTAATTACATTTCAATGTAATTGACCCAACCCTGAGATTCATACAGCAGGATACTAACCGACCAGAGGAATGGTTCTCTAAATGGCATGTTAAATATAATGAGCTTAATACAGAATAGTTAACGTGCACTCGAAAATGCACTAGGCTAAACCAAACATTCGGCAAGTAACTAAACATGTGGTTAGAGAAAACCTATGTCAATATGTAATTATATTTCATCTCATTTGATGAGTTTTGACCATATAAAGTGAGATTCTGGTCACTAATTAAGTTTCCCAAAAATATTTCCAATTAATCGATTTATTTCGGACCTTAACTTTTGAAAAGGGGAGAGGCATTGAACTAAACCAGACTTCGAACCTAGTATGGAAGCCCGACACGAGGTGTATCATATAATGACTTCCTTTTCGTGAATATATTAACAACCGAGAAAAGAATACTTGTACCAAAGACACAAGCAAATATCAGAATATAATTCCAACATAACAAATAAGTCAAACAATTCATATTGAGCACAAAACGATTCAATTAATGCTGGCCACGAATACGCTCACGTTAAAGCACACCCGCGCATATCACCAAATTAAATCGAACGATATGTAATAATATGATTAGGAATTCTCTTTGTGAACTGTTACCGTGATTCGACATCGGCTCATGCAGAGGCTGCATATAGGTCAGTTTCCCCAAAATATGTCTTGATAAGATTATCCACATATTGTCAAATTCAATTCTATCCCTAACATCCCCTCCATGTCACATGCATATATTTATTATATTGTAATTGATTTGTTTTGAAATATATGGAGGATTACATACTGCTTAAACTAAACACATTTGAAGCAATGAACACTCGTGCCTCCATAAATCTGATAAATATACGCCAGTAACAGTAACCATATGGTCACATATGCAAATTAGGAAGAAGTGCATTGTGAATGTTCTAATATAATGGTAGATCCGTTCTGTGTCAATATTCGAACTCATGGTCAGACTGATATATATTCTTCCAAACTTTCAGGGAAAGGGCTTGCCTTTTAAGGTGTGATTGAGTTCGTGAATAAGATCATCACAGTAGACGGGGTTGGTGCGTAATCAAACCCCGACATGGGCGAAAATCGCGAACGAATTTTAAGCCTGATCTTTTTGTTGACATCTCAGATAATTTCGAAAAGAAATGATAATTCGTTCAATCGCTCACTGCAGCACGCAAATTTGAAGAAAGTACCAATCATGCTGAGTCCATATCTGCACAACTTTGATATATGTATTTATTATATACTTGCCAATGAATTATAAGGTTTTAGCAGTGAAATATAAGTGATATCCCACTAGTGAGATATCGATATCTCACTGGTATTATTGCGCCTGAATGAACCGGACTACAGAAGCCGAAATAACCGGAATTTACTCTCACTTCGCGTTTAGAGTTGTTGCCCATCTGGGAATGTCAAGGTCGATGCCAAGGTTTACTTCCGTTTGTTTTGGTAGTCTGCCGGAATAAAAAAAATGGCAATGCAAGATTTATGGATGGATACTTTGTCAGACGATGAACTGGAATAAATTTCCCTTGGTCATGCTGCTGGCAATACAACACATGAAGCACCCACCGAGCCCGATACTTCGACCGTGTCAGCCGTCGCTTCCCGATTCGTCGAGGTTTTGCCCGGTGATGTCCATGCGTTCAACGAGACACAACAAAATGTCAACACTGCTCGTAAAACGGCCTATGATGTGAATTTGCTGCTGACATTTCTCAAAAGCAGCGGCGAAACAAGGCAACTGGAATTTATCCCGCCGAAGGAGCTGTGTGAATACTTGTGCAATGTTGTCATTTCCGTCAGAAATCAGGATGGATCCTCATTTGATAGATATCTTAAGAGCAGAAACTATGCAGTTTCAATAATAAACGACAAAAATAACATTAAAGAGCAAACACAAACACTTAAAATCATAAGGTAAAGGCAACACGCCGATCCAATTTCTAACATGGATATGGACATCATGTACGAGAAAGGAGTTCTGGGACCTACAAATCCAAAGTCCCTTCAGAATTCTATGTGGCTGGTGTGCGCCTTATATTTCGGAATGAGAACAGGAACCGAGACTTATGCATTACGATGGGGAGATATTGAGGTAAAAGTTGACGAGACTGGTCATAAATACCTTGTTTACAGCCAAGGGCGTAACACGAAAACGAGGACTGGCAGTAATCCACGAGACATTCGCGAAAACAAACCACGAGCGTATGCCCTGGATGATTCAACTCGTGATCCTGTTTCTCTCTATGAACTATATGAGGCTAAACGACCGATCGACATGTGCCAAGCTAATAGCCCCTTCTTCCTCGCTGTGAATGACCAAGGATGGATGCGCGGTGATTGGTACAAAAGGAACGCCCTTGGTATTAACTCTTTATACGGGATCATGAAGAATATGTTGGCAGATGCAGATATTGTAAGTGACAAGCGACTAACTCCATACAGCGTCAGGAAACACTTAGTACAGACCCTGAATGATGAAGGAATTCCACCGACACAGATTGTGCTGATTTCCGTACACAAACATGTTAATTCCTTAAATAATTATTCCAGGATCAATGACGAACAATCAAAAACAATTTCTACAATTCTCTCTAACAAACAACCAAGCAGTAAATCTTCAACCGTAACCCGTGAAATGGACATTTCGTTCAAAGAAAACACCAGCTTGAGTTCAGTTTTCTCCGGAAATACATTTCATGGTCGTGTAAATGTAAATTTTAATGCTTCTCAGAGTAGGAAGTTCAACAGTAGTAATGAAATGAATCTGTTCTGCTCACAAGGACCGAAACAGCTATGATGGTCAGCGTAAGCCTTTCAGAAGGATCAGAGTTATCGAGAGTGACAGCGAAAACAGTCAATGATTCCATAATAGTTTCTGCTGACTCGCATTATCACTTATTGGAGGAACATTGCAATTCGCGTATTTGTTACATATTAAATTAATTAAATCTGAACTTGACACCATTATTCCCTAAATTAATGTTTTAAATAAGGGACTATTTTTGTGGGCGTAATGTGTCAACATGAAATTTATGATGTACTGACATTCATTGGGGGCCATCGGCAAGTAACGAAAGTATATAATAAATACAAATCTATACTTTTTGAGTGTTTTAAATATGGGACTATTTTTTTGGGCGTAATGTGTCAGCTTGAAATTTCTGATGTATTGACATTCATTGGGGGGGGGGGGGGGGCATAGGCAAGTAACTAAAGTATATAATAAACAGAATATCCACATTTTTTCAGTGGATATGGGTTAAATCTCATTCGTGATTACAAAACATTTGAATTTCCAGGTTGTGTCATCACTCTTGACTCATATCCACTGAAAAAGTGTGGATATCCTCTATATATATCTAATCTAGAAATGCGAATTTTGTGTCTATGACTGACTATATGTCTCTATGTGCATGTTTCTTACAGCCGCCCATGTTTCTGCATGCAGCGATTTCGATTAAATTTGGCGGCATGGATATGTATTTCGGCACTCCGGGTAACACGGTATGGGTCCCGTTTCTTAAGCGACACGACTAACGCTCTTGATCTTTACCTTATCGGGACAAACAACAACCTGAACGCTCTTTATATGTACATAGTCACATGCCAATCAGAAACGAACAAAACGACTCAGCCATCATGCTTCACATTTGCACTCTAAGTGATCCCATGTCGTTATGGCTGGCACACAGAAAATTTAGCGAAAATATTATCCATATGGCAAAGAGTCATTATCAAACTGCAACATTCAGTGGCATAGTATATGGGTGAATATCCCAAAACTGTACAATTTGGCAGATGACATGATCATAATTTCATGTTCATGAGAAAAATGTTTCGGTGTCGGAGCTGGTGACTTGCAATATAACAGAATATGCTTCGGCCCGCTGAAGTTCCCCTCATCTTGTCCTGGTAGTATGCCCTCTACTAGCATGCTAACAGAAAGTCACTCCTATTACCAATAGATATCAATCAACTTTAACGAAGAGATAATTTTTGTTCAACTAGATATTGTTATCGTCATTTTGTTACTTTGAAGAAAGCTGTTCGTTTGTACACTCTAAATCAGGTGATCAGAAGCGATCAAATTTCTAAACACAATGGATTGATAGGATCCCGCAAAGTGCATTGACTGAATTTCTTGATTATATTTACTGTAGTTCTCGGCAAAATCAATGTATATGACACATTCAACATCTTCCTATTTTTTTCTTCAGATCCCTGCATGAATTGTACTTTTGCCGAATGTTGAATATATGCTTCTTAAAATCAAGCAGCTTACTTCTAAATGAACGGCTTAGCTCCTCCAAAGTTAGTTCAACTTTCTATCTTGAAATAATATCATATCCGTTTTTATCTTGTGTTGATCCCAAATGGTTAAATGATATTACACTCGCTTTATTTCAAGCATCACCGTTGTACATGGACATATTCACAGAGTTATTACTACAAATAGAACATTCACTATACATAGAGCTTGTCGATTTTGTATCGCAGACCAGAGCGTCCACTAGCGCTTCTAGATTAGATGTGTTTAAGATTCCCATGTTGTGACGCTTATCCGACATGAACTGAATAGTTTCATGAGTTTATACTGGCATATTTCACTACCTTTAAGGTTTGGCGATACAGCCCAGAATGGTATCAATCTGCAGAACACATGATACGATATAGATAATTATGGGTGATCACCCAGAAATTATATATGGAGGTTTTTCATAGTATTCGCTAAGAGTCTCTTCTGAATTTTGACTTTTTACCGAGCAGTTGTATCCTTCTTTCCAGTAGTTAGTCTTGAAACGTCATCACGAATGTAATACTTTACTGCTTAAGATTTTCCGTTGCTGCAGAGATGTTGTTCGATTGTTTCCTTGTTTTGGAGCTTGGAGTATCGACACATGACGAAACATATATTTGTAGATGATTTCATTCTCAAAACGCGCACCCTATACCTCGCTGAGGCAGAGTCTTTGTTTAATTTTTTCTTCAAACCACTCTGTCCTCTACACTTCTACGTCCTTTCCTGTCTTGTCGGTTGTTCTGCTGATGAGTAGCTGGTGGTGTTGTAACTGCGGGTGCTTTCTTTTCCATTCGACATTTTGTCTGTCTTTTTCTCCACTCCCTTCGCTGTGATCTGCTGTCCTGGTCAGATATCTGAGGTTTCATACCATAACATTGTCGCTTAGATACGTCTGTCTTTCCTTTTCACGATAATGCATTCTCTGATGGTCCACATCTCACTTTGCCTTATAGCGGCGCTGTTTGTCAGCTGCAGACAATGGATATTGTATCTATCTATAGTCTATCTCATTTTGACATAACTTTTCTCCAGATGTAAGGAAACAAGTCAGTTTATCATTTGTATGCATTACATTTTTATGAAACCTAGATATACCTGGCCCGCAACAGCTTCATATTATCTACAAATAAGTTAATGTCGTGTGTGATATGAACAAATGTTGTCGATGGCATGAGGTCAGATGCAAGATGCTGGAAATCTTCAGAACTTTGAATAACATCTCCTTGACTCAGGCCTAAAACAAAACACCTTCGTTTCCGGTAACGGGGGGGGGGGGACAAAAAAACCTTTTTTGTTTTTGTTTTTTAAATAAATTTTTTAATTCCCATAACATACAAGGTATTAACAGCTCACAACGTATTGTATATACAGGTATACTATGTATATAGTCTATCTGGACATAAATTCATAATATATAAGGCACTGTATTTTATATTAATTTTATTTCACATTTTATTTAGTTTTTGCCGTAAGGCCTAGCAATTACAGGTGTCAGACCACTACGAGCACATCTGTCACAGATTGGTGTGACGGTCTTATATCTCTTTCTTAATGAAGTCGTCACCACGCCGTCAGCTTGCGCACACCAGACACAGGTGTCCGCTTCACCAAGTCCAGAGCCATAATAGGCCAACTCTAGAGGATCAGCACAACCAATCCCTTGTCTTGAGACTATCTGTGCATGACGTGGTCCTTTGGACAGAAGAATGCGCCACATGGCCGCAATGTCCTCTTCAGCATCTTATTTCTGACTGCTTTCTGTTGGGTTGTCTTCTGTTTTGTTGTCTTTAATGGTGGACGGCCATCGTTGGTATCAATGCCATTCACCTATTTTTTTCTGACATAGTAAACTTTAGAAATGAACTTGAAATCATTTACACTGTATGAATATTTAAATATTTAATAATATAATTGTAGATTTGGTGATATTGAAACAATTTCAAACACGAATGAGATTTAATGGTTTCTTACATCTTGGTAATCTTTGTAGTGATCACCACTGGAATATAGGATAGGATCTGGCAACCATGTAAATTATTCATGTGCTGGAGCGCAGCATCCACTGTTGTTGCACTTCCTCACTTGGAAGAGGTACTGGTGCTCCCTACAATGTTTTTCCTAATTGTTATGGTATAAACTGGAAGATGGAACATACATTTTATAGATTGAACTAATTTAAATATCGCACATACTAGTATATATATTGAAGACATATCAACTGTATTTATATTGGGGCAATCATATTTGAATTTATTACATTTGGATAGACTGTTTCATGATATTAAAGTGTACTTTAATATAGTGATGTAATTTGTATGAATACTGATAAACAAAGATAGTAGAATACACTTACTGTATCTGGCTCCATCCCAGAAAAAAGCGTCTTGGAAATTTCCTGCAGTTTGTTTATTTCCTTACATGGTATTGACGTCATCACCTCGATTGGTTGGTCCTTTAGTGCCAGCTTCCTGAACCGGTCTGCCACGCATTGTTTAACAGGAGAAATAGCTTCAGACCAGGCTTCTCTTATCTTCTCTTCTTTTCGTATCTCCTTCATTGATGAGCATCGTTTTACAATAAACTCATTGTACTCGTCCATCGCAGGGCTGTTATTAAAGGTACGGTTGGCCTTGGCGGTGGGTATCCTGTAAAAATATTTCCACCCGTCAAAAACCGCCACAAACAGAAAGAACATCACAATGTAGACAGACTGTGTCCGTATACAAATAAGAAATATAGCATAAACAGTAAGTTATTGTCATTTGTTTGACCATTGTTATGTAAACAAAAGCATAAAAAGTTACTTTTCTGGTGTTTGTTTATATTATGATGGTAAACATAAAGAGCGTTCTTTGTTGGTGAATTCCTGATATGGAACAAATAAAGAGCGTTTATGCAATCTTTGTGTGATTAGCCAGTAGCATTGTGCTGTCGTCTAACACAATCAGGCTCTTGCTTAGGTAAAATATAGTAGGTCTTTATGATAACATGCTGTTTACGCGATAGTCATGGTATATATGAACAAAACTGTATGCATTGTAATGTTTTTCTGTTTCCGGTGATTGGAACAAATATGAATATTTTCGACAACTAAGGCCTCACGTGCCTTTAAATATACAAAAATGAAAAATAAACCAGTAATTTAGCACTTTGAAGTTTGAAGAGATTTTCACATTTAGATCTAGTATGTTTATATTGGGTTAATTTCTTCATTTATATGGGTGTTTCTGATACAAGAACCAGAAATTTTACTCAACAGCTTTCTGGGTGCCCATTCATGCATTTTTAGGGTTTTTTTTACGTCTTATTTGGGCTATATCTATATATATGCTTGTGAGTGTGTGTTCAAAAAACGGCAATATGATGTGAACATTTCTACTTCTAGTCTTCTACATATCGTTCAAGTGCACAGTTCTGGATACCGAGATTTAGAATTGACATCACCCTCTCAGCTGGGTTCGTGACGCTCTTCCTGGGGCACATCTGCCAGCTACAATCATGTCCATATCAAGTTCCGTGAATAAGCATATTAGTGAGAGCTTAATGGATTCTAGATTATTTCTATGATCTGTTCCACCATCGGTAAATAACATGAACGTCTTTTGATTAGCATTTTCCAGGATCTTCCTCCACATCGCTGCATGACGCCATGGAGATCTGCTCTCAAACACACTGTCGTTAACACAGGTGACAACACGGCCCTGAACAAAACTCTTTCCTGCATTATTGGGAATATAGCAAATTAATGTCCCAGAAGGTGTCAATGAACATTTGGTCATGTCATGGTCTAAAGCACTGAGTTCCGTTGAGGAAGGCGCCAATGTTATTCCCCCTTACTCCAGTGGAGACTCGTATACCTGAAAGAAATAAAACAAGTGGGCAAAAATATATACGTGTATATATACTTACATTTCATTAGTTCTGTAACTATAACGATAGGGCGGTATGGTACGCATACCTGCATGTCGGAAATTTACCAATCTATCTGGAATGTATTTAGTTGGCACGGCTAAGAACTAAACGTTATGAGTGCCGACAGACTTGGAGCATTTGCACTCAACCCAATCATAGCATTTGGGGGTAACACAAACATGAAAAACAGACTCGACAGTGAGTCACAGTCACGAGTTTTAGGCACATGTATTCGTTCTCTAACTTCTATACAATGACGGAGATAAGAGAAATACATTACACATTTCCACAATGTCCATATATACAATGTATCATATTTATATATGACTAGAAGGTTACCCGATTCGTCCGGGCTTTGACCTTGAATTGACCATTTTGAAGGTCAAGGTCAGTTGAGGTAACGATTTGACCCGTCCAAAACACTGCCCGGACAAAAGTACCCGACAAACGTGTCCGTCGAAATCGATCCGGTTTTACCCGATTTGACCTTGAATTTATTATTTTGAAGGTCAAGGTCAGATCGGGGTCAGGATTTGACCCGTCCAAAACACTCAGTTGACAAAAATACACCCATGTATCAAATTTCGTCGAAATCCCATCAAAATTGGCGATTTGACCTTGAATTGACCCGATTTCAAGGTCAAGGTCACGTCGCACGGGCAAATGAATATGCTTATGAGACTCCCCATACGAATGTACCCCCGCATACCAAGTTTCATTGAAATCCCGTAATATTTTGGCATTTGACCTTGAAATGACCCGATTTCAAGGTCACGTCGCACGGACAAATTAATAGGTTTATGCCACTCCCCGGCTGAAGATACCCACACGTACCAAGTTTCATCGAAATCCCGTGATATTCGGGCGTTTGACCTTGAAATTACCCGATTTCAAGGTCACGTCGCACGGACAAATTAATATGCCTATGTTCGTTCCCGGCCGAAAATACCCCCACATACCAAGTTTCATCGAAATCGGTTCGGTCGTTTTCGAGTCCATCGCGAACAGACAGACAGACACACAGATCTTCCAAAATATATAATAGACTAGAAGGTGACCCGACTTCGTCCGGGCTTTGACCTTGAATTGACCATTTTGAAGGTCAAGTTCAGGTGGGGTCAAACACCAACACCCCAAAAATGGTGGAAATCGGCCCAGCGGATACCGGGAAATCGGCCCAGCGGATACCGAGATACCCTATGCATCAAATTTCGTCCGTAAAAATCCGCCAGTTTAACCCGATTTGATTTCCACTCAAGTATATAAAAGCGCCTCATATACACACGCTCATTAATTATCAAGTTTCAACGTAAAGATAAATTACAATCGGTGCCCGAGATATCGCCAAGACGTCTGAAACAGTCAAATGCATCGGCCGGTTAAGCGTTAACGTGATCTAACGTTATGACCTCTAACGACGTCATAGAAGTTACGCATTGTTTTTATCCGGATGGAAGATAGTACCACTTCTTCTTGATAATTGAGGCAGATAACTAAAACGGATACATACGCATTATATATCGTTGGAAAGAGGAGACACGAAAGATTCTCACAGTGTCATTATTATGACTGGCATTTTATTATTCGTGCTGTTTCGAATCGATTTGTAAGCACCGAACTCAAATGAAAGTCCCGTAACACAGCGTAAAAACAGATTTTACCTCGGCACGTGAAAAGTTGACATCGGATCTGAAAATCAATAGACCCATGTTCGTTCCCGGGTCGAATTACGTGTCCGTACCAAGTTTGGTCGAAATCGGTCCAGCCGTGTTCGAGTCCATCGCGAACACACACACACACACACACACAAACACACAGATCTTCCAAAATATATAATAGATGTCCACAGTTTAATGTAGTCCGGTCCGCATCCCTAAATCAAATGCCAGCATTTAAATGAAAATGAAAGTAGTTGTATTAATTATTACAAACTCAATCGTATCGGATATAGTCTGACAATGGTTATACCTAGGTTGCCTATTGGCACCTTTGCCTTATCGTCAGCAAATATCAGAATTACATCATTCGTGTCCATCTCAACAGCTTTCTCGCGAATGTATTTAAACTGTGCTGCCGTATACTGCTGATCTTGATGCTCTGCACGTAGCTGACGCCTTTGTATTTTGTACTGTGCTGTACCTAAATTTCAAGTAAAGGTATTAAGTAGATAGAAAGTACAATTTTGTCTTTGTTAAACTAGTATACTTTGAATGTAGAAACGTTTTAGAAAACTGTTTTCACTTTAAATAACTGTGGAAATGCGATGAACACATATAATTTGACATATGTGGCCTGAGTACCCACAAATGATAAAAAATAAAATCGCTTCAAAAAGAATGGGGGGGGGGGGCATCATCTTTTTAGTGACAACATATCCGATGATAAAACATTGGGTTTTTTAATACTAATTTGACAGAATATCTTGGTGCCATATTCTAATGGCATATATATACCATTTTAAATGGCTGAATTTTAGACTATACCTTTACACGTGATGTAAAATTCAGGGCTGTTTTTGTGTAGGGATATTTTGGAGCAAACTGCAATCGAATAAGGCTTTTTGATGGCACCACTGTACCCTCTGGGCATTTCACCACTGTTTCCCGGCTCAAATCATCCAAGGATATCCAACGAGCAAGATGTGCAATGTTGTGTCTCATTTCGTCTGCTGCAGTGGCTTCTTCTACAACCTGAATACAGAATAAAACGTTTTTGAGTGCAGACTTTATATGCTGATTTAAATCCAATTAAAATAATTACATCATTGTTACTTTAGAACTCGCTGTAACTGAAGTGAAAGTGCTTCTGATGTCATTTCACTTCCATTGCACTATGTTTTAAAATTAAAAAGTATAGTCACATTGTTCAATGCTTACCTGAGTCTTTGCATGTTATTCTTGAAAGAAGCAGCAATGTGGACATCCTCATCTATACACATCCCTTCTCCAGCACAGCCTTGTCTATTAATAGGTATTTCTCAGCAGGTGCATGTTCAGCCATTCTGAATTCAACTGTTGCGCTCTCAGATATCTGTCTTACTGGATGGTCCAAAGCTTGGTTTCTTTTGATTTCCTCTGTCTTACTCCGCAAATACATAATGTATGTATGCCAACAGTCTGCCAGATCCTTTTAAGTTATCAGCAAAATCCCTCCATGGTGGTGTAGCCTTCATTACGGGCTTCATTAAGATGCTGTATAAAGCCTTTAATAAAATAGTATTAAAATAATAGATTTTGTATAGACACATATATAAAACAATACAGTGCGACGCCAATCGTATCATGTTCCCCCGACGGCCAGTTTAGAGAAAGGGCAATACCAAAAATACCAAAAAGTTTGGCAATAATATTACCAGCAAACTCAACAACAGAATCTGCATAATATATCTTCGAATTAATATATAATATATGTGTATATCAAGGGGTATGCATAAATACCATTCATAGTTCATTCAATAAATTATTCTAAATGAGAAAGAACTGAATTCAAAATTAAAATACCTGAGCATGACTCTCAATGTCAGAAGCTGAAAGTTGCCATTTCTTTCTTTTCTTATTCTTGTCATATTTGTCGTCATATTCTTTGAAGATTTTAGGGATATACTTAACCCCCTTCCTCTGTGAGGCATCGTAAATTTTAGCGTGATCATTGGTGACATACCATAGTGCATTCGTTATTACCTATAAAAAGAATTATTCGTCAGATAAAAAGCCTTGGCTCAAATTGAGAGGAAATAAGGTGGCGCTGTTTAAAATTATAAATATGTAAATCATCCGGAAACCATTTGGGACAAACAGACACACAGACCGGGCCGGACACTGGCCATTTCTATAGTCCCCTGAATTTTTATTTCGGGAGACAAATATAATTAATTATATTAAAGTGATATGAAACACTCCGGTAGGGTGATCAGATAGAAATGGAGAGTAATCTTGCTCAAAGTAGTTATTTTTATGAATATTAATCAAATTTACAACACACATACCGTCCGTCTTATATATTTATTAAATGCAATGAGTATGGATGGTGAAATCATTTCGTTAGTTTATCGACGATTGTTGCGTCCCGAATCGAGATGTAAATATTTACAATTGAGCGTAGTTCAGATGGTGTTTTCGATGGCGTTATATGGTCGATTTATTTGAGCTTTTGGGCGATGTTAGTAGAATGCTACTTTCTCCCAGTTGGCATAGCGCCTGAGTACTAATTTATCTGTTCCACTAACCTGAACAAGTCCATAATATGTCTTTAATGTATTTGGGAATTGTAAGGTATGTATATAAAACAATATTTACTAATAAAATGTGTACCGTATATAAAAATGAGAAAATCGATTGGAGGACAAGCGCTATTTATAAACACTATACCCTATTTAAAATACCCTCCTCCCTAATAATGATGGATCATGTCTGAGTGGCTGTAGAGTGTCAGCAATTTGCCTCCAATCCCATTAAAATATATCACTACACACTTAAAGGTGGATTATCTCTTTATAAACATGTATTATAGAGTTACCGGGGTATAAAATATTAGATTAGATCTGAATCGAAGACTCCTGTCCGGAAATGCTTCTATCGATTAATATTAATTTTAATTCGAATATTTTCTGGTCTAAACATGTGCGGTTGTTTCGCTGACGAACAATAGTGGTTTATACAGAAATGTTAATGTGTTATTTTGTCACAAATAAACATTAATTATACTCATTATCGCTTTAATAACTATGGAATAAAACAATACAATCAATCTGGGACATTTGACGTTCGGTACGTAGTCATAGGAACACCCTAATGCTCTCTATCGCTATATGGTATCACCCGAATGGTCTGTTCTAAAAATAGACAAATAAAGGGTCCCAATAAAATATTCGAAATAAAATCAATATTAATTGATAGAAGCCTTCCTGGCCACTGTGTAGGAACTGTTACATCGGAAATCGTTCTATCGCCGGTAGTGTGATGGTTCTTGCCTGATTTGTTACGGTTCCTGATGATTGAAAATAATCATTTTTGTGACAAAATCACGCATAATTATAGATATTTTGAATAGATTATACTTTCCTGAATGAACAGATGCCGCAGACGTGCCGTGTTATCGAAACCTGAACTCTAGGCCACAATTAACTCGGTATTAGCGAGTTAACGCGTAAATATCAACATGTTATCACTGAAAATCAAGCCACGTGGACGCAATTTCTTTGTTTTTCGTGGCGTATAAAATATGAAACGCATTCTGAAGACAAACACTGAATATAAAGTGTACCCGTGTTATTCTTCTGTAAAATAGCTGAGAAAGTATCCCGATAGGGGTTGATAATTGGGAGCTGTGACCTCGTAATCAACACGGATGCGTGTTATGGTTCTATTTCAAACCGATCATGGCTGTGACGGTTCTGTCCATGAGATTTACTCGAACGATTTCTGCACTTGGGTCCGAAAATCGTCTTGTGTATCTGACATTTTATACCAGATAATGACTGTAGCTTATGTAATTTGCATAATAGAACAGGTATATTAAGAAATAAGACAATAAATACCTAATACGGGAGATTAAGTGACATTAATGGGCAGAAATAAAATATTTAAAGTCCCGATGAGTATGGTATCATAATCATGCCCGCCTATATAAATGACCAATGGTAATATAAATCTACTCTCAGGAGAGTATGAGATGTTATATTCATTTACTTAAAGTGATGTGACACACTCCGGTATAAATGGAGAATAATACTGTTCAAAGTAGTAATTTTTACAAATATTATATCCAAATTAACAACACGCATCGTCATTCTTATATATTAATTAAATGCAGTCACTCTCGATGGCGAATTCGTTTTCGTTAGTTTATCGCCGATAGATGCGTCCCGAATCTAGTAGTAAATATTTACGATGTTTTCTGTGGGGTGGTAGGGTTTATTTGCTTCAGATTTTCGGCGATGCTAGTAGAATGCTACATTATTCCAGTTCGCTTAGCGCCTGGTTACTAACTGATCAGTTTGCCCCACCCAAACAAGTACATAATATGTCTTTAATCTAGGCATTATTGAAAGATCCAGGTGTGACAATATTTCAATGCCGGCGCCATCATATTTCCTCCTCTGAAGTCCGCATGAGGGACATTTACACATGTTTGTCGTCCAGACATGAATATAACTTATGAAATCACGTTCAACTAAATCATTGATAGGTTATGACGTGATTGGTGGTGGGGGACTTGGGGAGGGGTGCTTAATTTGTGTCAATCCCCAACTTTGGTCAAAATGTTCAACAGTTACAAATTTCTTATCTTAGAATAGATTGGTTTGAATTTTAACACCAACAATATGTTGAAATTGTTATCTTAGTTTGATTTGACAACAATTTAATAGTGGGGAATTTGTCGTTTTTAGACCAACATTTGCATACGTTCCTACACTTCAAACATGTAATCAACCATATTTGACATATCCAAATGGACACCTCTTCTTTAGAGTTGATCCAAAACTCATGATGGGGTGGGCAGGAAGTAGGGAGCAGGTGTGATCTAGTTTTATATATACCTTGTAAGCCATAGCATTCTCTTATATATGCGAGTCTCCCATAGGGAGCCTCGCATATATAAGAGAATACATTAAACTAACAATATTTACATTGATATTTTAAGCCAGTGCATTCTCTTATATATGCGAGGCTCCCTAAACAATCGAGTCTCCCATAGGGAGCCTCACATATATAAGAGAATGCACATGGCACATGATCTGCATCAGTGCGACTCCCCTCATGAAAGGGTTAAGATGGCTGACTATCAGCAGTTTTATAATTAATTGGGAAACTAGTCTGAATATGGCTCTAGTATAGGTAATGTTTATCACATATTTAACACAATATTTATTTTGAATATTTTGAATTAGAAATATTTAATAACACTCGGAGAATTAAGAATGAGTATAAACAGATTACCTATTAAAATTGTCAGATGGAACAATATTGAATTACGTGTCCAGAAATGTACATATGTAACAGCCTTAAACTAGGACATGAATTCCATTAGTTTAAAATGCTGCATATATATTCAGAAGAATGTGTACTGTGAACATAATCAACCAATAAACAATGATCGAAAGACCGTGTATTTTTGAAGAAAAAAAACATTATTTCATTTCTCATAAATTAATACAGTAAATGTATAAATGTATGTATGGCACATCATTAACAGGAGAATACAGTATTATTGTATATCAATGCTTGTTATGTATATGCATACCGGTACTCTGACACAGTCAACAAGATAGATACCAAAGATCTGTTAACTATTTTCATATACCTTGGACTAGGGTCAACCACTTCTGTCTACACAGAGTGAGATTAACAATAACTTTTCTGGCAAGGATGCATCTGATCATTTTGTATGGGTAATTGACAGGTCAGGAAAATATAAAAAAAATAATGATGGCCTACTTAACCATTTCATGACGGGAGAAATGGTCATTGTCTCCTCCTTTCGTTCAGTTGGGTACCAGATTTTAAAAAAATTTAGTTGGGTACCCAGGTTTTACAAAAAATTACAGTTTGGTACCCAGCTTTATGAGCAGTCGATCTGAAATGTCCTATGTATACAATTCTTCTCTGCTATTAGTATGAAGCATCGCGATGAATATACATCATAATTCATATATAAACAAGTATACACAAATTTAACAGGTTCAACTTTCGCAATCAACTGATGGCAATCACTAATTAAATCACTCTCTGGGTACCCAAATGTAAATTTGACAAAAGCTGGGTACCCAACTGAAATTTAAAAAAGCTGGGTACCCAACTGAACGAAAGGGGGTGACAGTGACCATTTCAGCATTAATAACCTCAAATTAGGTACATGTATATATACTAAGCAGTGAGTGATCCACCATGAATGATGTAAAATGAGTTACTACTCATTATATTAGTACCATTGCTGGTTTTGAGTATTTTCCCTTCTGACATAAGTATATTAGTAATTTGATATCTGTATCGGGAAAAGTTGACCCATGTGAACTCCCCCCCCCCCCCATGAATGACAGAATGTTTTTTTAAATCATTCTTTATTTTTTTTATTGATATAAATTCGAAAACATTACACCAAAATTATCAGCACTGTAACGTAATACATTAGGCCACTGTATAAATGATAAATAACTAGACTATGATCAGATTATATTGGAAAGAAAATTTGGGAAAATTCAATGCCCATCTAATCATCGGGGCCGACTTCACGTCGGGTCATCTTTTTATTGGGTCATCTTCATAATTATGGGGTCAACTTCACTTGTTCTCTTTTAAATAATGGTCACATGATTTTGTAAAACTTCCATTGGCTGATTGAGTCAAAGTTAAAGGTTTAGTATTAGTACCGGTATTTACCTGTTTACGGATTATCCCTGAGGATGCCTGACTACCAAGTCAAGGTCAGTTGTCCAGGGGTGATTTTGCATGTTCGGAGCGAATACTAGTAAGTCAAAGGCACGTGACATAAATAAACTGTTTTCACTTCATCAAATGTTTTATTTTATTTTATTTAAAGACATATTATGGACTTGTTCGGAACTTAGGGTGCATTAAACTGTCAAGTTAGAACTCAGGCACTGGTCAACTGGTGGATTGTAAAATTCTAACATCCCGTTTACGCTCACGCTTTCCGAAGTCTACGCTCCAGTGCCATGAAATTTCACTACAATTAACCGGCTATTGACTCATGCCAATGTTTGGCGTACAATGTGCGTTATTTTTCAAACTAGCTGGCGACTTCGTCAATTTTGATAGGCGTAACACGTGTTATTGAATAAGCATAGGAAGGCAGTGTAATTCATCAAAATTGATGACAAGTGGTGCAAATTTCAACTTAATGCATAGTTTGTTGTGTTTATCTTTGTATACTTTCACAAAATTGTCAGTTTGAACCATGTACCATGGCAAATATTAGCAATAGTTTTACCCGTATAGAACGATTAATGGGGATAGAACCGACTCGATCAGGAGAGAACCCAAACAATAATCAAAATTCGCGGTTCTTGTCGTTGTTATGACTCGCACAATGAATGTTTCGTTATTAACACGCTCATTGGTGCCACAGATTGTTATGGGATCGAAAATAACTAATCGAATTATCACCTAGATGCCTCAAAATTGCGTTTTAACTGTCAAAAAGTCGTGAAAATGTATAATTTCGATCAGCAAGAACCGTAACAAATCAGACAAGAACCATCACAAACCGGCGATAGAACGATTTCCGATGTAACAGTTCCTACACAGTGTTCCTGGCAGGGGTCTTCAATTCATATTTATTATTTTGTACCCACGCAACTATTTCAAATTTATTATTTAAAGAGATAATCCATTTTTTTAAACTGTTACAAAACAGTTTATACCAGCGACGACATTTTGACGAATCACTTCAGCGCTACGCTATTTTATACGGAAACATCCAGTCAATATGGTTCTCACTTATGCTCTATTTCAGTAACGTCCAGTCAATGTTGTTTTTCTATCGACAACATCAGTCGATGTTTGTTTTTATGGACTGTTATGTGACGTCGCCTGAGCCAATCATGTACGGATATATTATATTAAGGACCAGCCATACGAAACATAAGCCCAGTGGCTCCAGAGAAGATAAATGTTGATGGGCAGATGTATGTACTCAATGTCATATTTAAAGGCACGTGAGGCCATAGTTGTCGAAAATATTCATATTTGTTCCAATCACCGTAAACAGAAAAACATTAAAATGCATACAGTTTCGTTCATATATACCATGACTATCGCGTAAACAGCATGTTATCATAAAGACCTACTATATTTTACCCAAGCAAGAACCTGGTTGTGTTACAGAAGACAGCACAATGCTACTGGCTAATCACACAAAAATGGCATAAACGCTCTGTATTAGTGCCATATAAGGAATTCACAAACAAAGAACGCTCTTTATGTTTACCATCATAATATAAACAAACACCAGAAAAGTAACTTTCTATGCTTTATTTTACATAACAATGGTAAAAAATATGACAATAACATACTGTTATGCAATACTTCTTGTTTGTATACGGACAAAGTCTGTCTACATTTTGATGTTCTTTCTGTTTGTGGCGGTTTTTGACGGGTGGACATATTTTCACAGGATACCCACCGCCAAGGCCAACCGTACCTTTAAACAACAATAAATGTAAAACCTTAGTATCATGCCCACTATCAAATATATACCTGGTATATGTTTTCTTCTTAGGAAAGCATTTGACCTTGCACATTAAGATGTCGAATGCAGATGGTTGTCGCATACATGTAGCTGGTTTGTCTTTGGAAGCCAGCGTATCTTCTCAGTCCACCCTGACAAACTTCCATCCAAAAAGGATTAAGTGTTCAAGGCCTATATTCATGTCTGTGACCTGTCAGTAGAAAAATGGATAGTAAGAGATTTTGAGAATGCAAAACTGATCTAGTGGTGCTGGCGATATCATTCACCCCACCCGTAATCCCAGTGAAATTGAAAATTTGGGAAGACCTTCCCCTGCGCACTGGCCAGATTTAACCCAAACAGTATATATCCTAGTAAAATTGAAAATCTGGGCAGAATTTTGCTAGAGGCGCTGGCCATTTAATTAACCCCACCCTTATACATCAAACAACATGGCTATAACCAAAATTAGGGTCTGACAGCTGTTATTTCTTGATATCAGATCTGACAGTCGGAAACAAATAATTGTTTTGTTTGGCCCAAAGTACAGGGCACTGGTGTTAAAAGAATCAACAATGAGATGAAAATCAATCAACATTGATGTCAGATTTGACCTCAATATGCCTAAATCCTGGACATGTTTCCATCGCCTATTTATTTTATTTAGATACAAGTCATACCTGTGACCAAAGGGCTATTTTGACCATGATAAATTTCACTCGTAACAAAAAAATGCCAACATCAGTTTCAGAATTTTGTTCACATCTTGAGATATATAGGCCAGCATTCTGTGAGATAATGTTACTTCCTTGATAGAAAATTAAAAAAAAAGTATTGATGTTGACTTTTTTTATGACGTGCAACTTTTTATTCCGATAGTGCCAAACCTATACAAATTTCCCATGCAATAAAAATATAGGAAGCAACCAAAAAGAAATGAGTCTCAATATACCCAGATATTAAACTTTCCGGTCACATATATCGGGGTCCTTTACAAAGTGTTGCGTAGAAGCGAAGTCACGAATTGTGGGTCGCTTTTGAAATTTGTTAGTAAAAAAATTTTTGCAAGTAAAAAGTTTACGGCGGGCGGTTCGGCGAGCGGGGGGGGGGGGGTGCCGGAAACAAAGGTTTTTTTTAAGGCCCCATCAGTTCTGTCTCACTAGTGACTTGCATGTGTCCCAATTGCCATGCGATGTAGCAACACATTGCTATTCAAAATCTTTAGAGTATCTTTGTGATAAGATGTGAAGTGTTTTCATCGTATAGCCATCTTTGAACTCTGAGCTCGGGCCATCATTAACCATTACGTCCCTTGATCTACGAAATTATGATCACAATTAAGCATATCATACAATTTAATCAGAAATATTATGACAGTATCCTTGTTTTTATTCTTGGAGTCAGCAAAAAACATATATGTCTAACATAAACCGTGACAGAACAGAACACTGCATCGGTAACATAATACTTGACCATGACCACAGTTCATTCTGAATTTCGTTCTGTTATTCACAGCTGAAATTCATAGCGAAATCTACTTCAACGATTCTAACATTTGGTTTCCAATTTTGGATCCTCAAATGCTTCTGCCTGTATCCTGTTAACCCTGACATGATCTCGACCTTTGGCCATGAATCTATAATAATGTCAAGAAGTATCGCCTCATTGCCCTCATGGACTACTTTCCTTATACGATCTTTGTCATCAGATTCCCATTGCGACCATAAAACAACTTTGTTCACAGAATTATATTTCAATTGGAAGAGTTTGCCTCCCTTACATTTAGTAGTGTCACGCCAGACATTTAGTACAGTGTCACGCCAACAACGAGAGTAGATGTCCTTTGAAGAGCACAAGTAATCAACCCACAACATACTTTTGTATGTTAGTCCCAATCCCTTGATCTTCAGGATCCTCGGCTTGGCAGCGGCAATGGTCTGCCTGAGGTACTTTTCGTTAAGATGACATTGGCCGGAACATGCAAAATGATGAGTAACATCGGAACCTCTGGATGATAAAATTTGTTTGCTTCTCTGAAGTACTTTGTGAGAAAATACCAGACCCGATTTATTTGTTAGATTTGACTAGTTTCCGAAATGACATCTCGACTTCGATTCGTCCAATAAGACACACCTGGAGATATTATGGCTGCAATTATCGATTTCCAGAATTTATCAGTGTTTTGAAAGTCTGTGTGGTTTTAGCCAAAGTCGATCATTGGAACCTTTACAATATAGTCTATATTGGTATTGTAGTAATTTTCCCCAGGGGCCTGTGGTTTGCACTCCAATTTAACCCAACAATATTGACTTGTTCTCCCCATTATCCAAATAGGTCAATATCAAAATGAATTTCCAATTTATGTATGGGATTTGAACGAGCCATGTCCGTTTAATAATTGAATTTTCACTGACCCAGCATAACTGTTGTCTTATCCTTCTCTTCTGGAACAAGAAGAACAAACTACTGAGAGATTATAAAGTAGATGCAAACGTGTTAACACTAACCCTGTTGATGATCATTTTTCACGGCGGTTCCAACGCATTCGAGAGGGACACTTTTTTGTAATAATATGTGTAGCATCATGTATTGATTCTTAGAAGAAAAAAACTTGATGAAATATCCACTGGATCTGGCGTAACGTCTGCAATATAAATATGTACGCGCCGAGCTTTGACTCAAAACAGAATTATCGATTCTACTAGCTGGTTTACGTCGAAGGAAACTGATTAATTCTTCATATTCATTATTCACGTTACATTATACAAGCAATAGTTTTTGATAAAACAAGGCATATTATGTTTTGGCATGTCTGTCCATCGAACCACTTTTTGTTTCTGGCTGATAAGTTTAGAGAGTCTCAACTGAATGGAAGAAATTGGTTGTGGGTTTACTAGTTCAAAACAGTCAAGTTCTAACTTGGGTTCCATCTGCCGATTGTCACCTGAGTATGGCTCTTTTTTTAAACCAATATGTTTCGCAAGACTTAATGGTTTCCTATCCATCAGTTCTTTATCTGCGCTGTATTTGGTCAATTTGCACTTGGCCAAGTGCAATATCTTGTCCCGAGTTCTCTCCAGGTTGTATGCTAACGAAAAATTATTATCTGTTTCTACTATGTTGAGATATTCTAGTTCCATATGAACAAATGTAGGCACGACTTGAACCATTTTGTAAATAATGTTATACTAACTAAAGTTCTCCCATCGGTTATAATAGTCAGTGGCAAAAATCACTCTTACCAGAGGGTATTGCAAGAGCATTTAGCCCTCCAGCGACAATTTCTGTATTTGGTCTCTGTTTGGAATAATCTAGATGTACAGACAAAACAATTCAAATTTCAACTTCCAGTGTTCCAAGTTTAACTATATTAATTTAACTACATCATAGTACATGACCCAAATTTAAAGAGTTTATATCAGTTCTGATTAAAGCCAGACACTCGAACAACTCCGCGTTACAGTCTAAAGAAAATAAGTGGGTTTCCCTTTACTACTAGCAAGCATTGTGTATAATTGTCACAACCCTCGAAATTAGGAAAAAATTCCCACGGCATATTTAATGATGTGGCAAATTAGATTCCAAATATTGCCATGATGTTTCCCACTAGTGATGTTCCGATAATGGAAATTCCCGTTGGATAGATTTATGTTAACTGGAGTGTTTGTTCCCGTATACACAAATTGCATGCTGACATCAGCTGTGCGCTGCCTTTGATGTATGTCGGTAGATGTTTTGACAAAGAGATCAAATGTGCCGTCTCTGTGGTGACTACTGGGCAACGGTGCATACACGTGGTGTAAAGGTGTTTGACTAGTGATTGAATACTTTTAAGTTGGGACAATTTATGGAATGGCGATGATTATTAGATCGACGAATAGTAATTGCTGTCATATAGACGTTCTGTATACCGAGCCACAGAGACAGTACAGGAGTTTTGCAGGCTGTCATCACTGACCGTCTGACTTGCTTCAGCTATACCATATGTTCCTTTAAATGTTTTTGGAGTCTTCAAAGTATATTCCTTTAAAATTTGTGTTAATGTTTATATTTATAAAAGCCCTCATTTTGGATATTTTGCAATGCCTCCTCATGTTGGTCGTTATTGAAGATAGTTTTGGTCGCGATAACTGATTCATTCAGTGTGTGCTTCAAATTATTGACAAAACTTATTATGGCATGTGCTCGACAGGAAACTACAATGTAATGAGGTCAGCTGTTTACAGGTTTCTTTGAGCCTTGTTGTGTCCACACGATTGAGCAAGTAACTTCATATTACACTACATATGCGAATGCGTGTCGGTAGGTGTATTGCCATACTTATCTATAATAATGTCAGACTGTTTAGACGATGCTAATAGCTTCTTTTTAGACTGTTGCAACTTTTTTCTACGGTCAGTACAACGTTTGTATTGCGTATGTGTATTAAAAATGCATATTGGGCTTAGATACCATAACATATTTTTGGTTTTGGTAATCGGTAAAACTGCGGGCAATCCGATGGGCTATTATCAGCTGATGGTCGGTACCGACTCCAACAATCGGAACATCACTATTTCCCACAGCATTGCTTATTGCCTGCATTGCTTATTGCCTGCAGTTGCCAATTTCGAGGGACTTTTGTCAGTCCATCATAACATCTATCGCTAAAGCGATTCAATAAATCAGGCGATTTTTTAAAATTTAAATACTAACAGCGTACAAGTCCAGAATTGACCAATAATGCCCAGCAAGGTGAATAGAAGTACATATTTCTAAGACAAAAGTTAACACCAGTTTGAAGGGTGGATAAAAATAAAACAAACGATATGTTATTCTTAAAACTATTTGTGCAGTGCACATGACATCATATTGCATGTAGAAGTTATTTATTGCGGCGGTAATGTGACAGCTGTTTGAGCGTCTGATTTTAACCAAAACTGAGTTTGTATATGATGCACAACTACTTGTTTTTCTTTTCTTTTTTTAAAGAGGGCGGACTCAGTCCAAGTCAGCGGGCCGAACGAGTTATCAAGACCGGGAGGGTCCTAATAGTAATCGCCATGAGAAGAAAGTGACGGATGTTACGGGCGATATGAAGACCACTCATCACTGTCCGTGGGACCGAAAGTGGCCAAAATACGGTCCATCTTTTCTTCAATTTTTGAATGTTTCTCTTTTTTTTTAATTTTTATTTTAATTGGAAGCAAAAATATTAGGCAAAAAGAATAACATTGTGTAACAGAAATGGCATATGTGGACGTAGCACACATAAACTGTCTGAAAATAGAAAATAAGACAAAACTTAAGGCATATGTGCACTAAGACACAGCAACTACCTGAAATAAAAGGAATTTAAAGTCGCCGTCGCGAAGTTCATATTTTACCCATTTCCCCGCTTATTGGACCAACAGAGTCGTTCTGAGAACGAAATTAATCGTCCCAAGATTAACCGATTCGCATTCCAGGAAACCCCCTGGCATGCGCACAGCTCTGAACGCAAACGAACATATTGGGTGTAATTTATTTTTGACCCGTGACGTCATAAATCACCTTGCGGCATTCTGTTGACATTGTGTTATCGAAATCGGTTTCTGCGTGGTTTGTTTTAGTTCACAAACATGTTTCGTTTTCGTTGGAAATCGTGAATTCGGAATGGATTTATGTGTGTAATAAAATATTGAATAATACGACATGAATTATTCGCGTGGCCAACAGCTCCGGAGTAAATTCGTACATATTTGGACGAAGTTCGTGTGTCACTGTGACTGTCAGAATAGGACCACAGTAGATCATGCCATGAATCTCTACTCCCGTGCCGCTGGAGTAGGTAATCGTGGCATGATCTACATGTAGGTCCACGGGAACTTCGAAATTTATTAACTTTCAACCTATTGTTGATATGAAATGCATGGGATACGTGACCGCTTTCGCAGATTTCTGCTTTCAAGTCCCACAAGAAGAGTACGAATTACGTTTATGGCTGAACCATCAGAAGGGCTTCTTGTGTGGCTATGCTGTCTACGTATCTGCATGTATCATCTTTGTGAAAATGATTTTAATATGATCAAACAGTGAAATACAGATCTATACAGTTACTATGGCTTCTTTCATTCGTTGAGTTGAAAAAGTAAATACTGGAGTGTTATTACGCTAAATAATATAATATCTATGTTCAGGGTAAACACACCAGCCCCTCCCAAAATGGGCCGCATCCTCAGCATTGTATGGGGTTCAAGTTTTTTTTCCAATTTTCCTCCGACTCATTCTTTTTTATTATAATATACAAAAATGTGACAACAATAACGACCATAAAAAAGCGTTTGCTTTAAAAATAGTGAACAAAAGTCATTATTTTGTCATTTTATGCAGATTAGTTCCATACATCACCTTCTCAGGAGAAGTCTATTTCTTGCCATTTCATGACTATAAAGCAAAATAATCAATAAAACCCCCAAGATGATTTTGTGTCATGTAGGTCCTGGACTTCTTCCCTTCCTAGCCTGGACATCTTACCCCCACACAAACCCTGATTTAAACAACATTTTCTCGGAAGAAGTTAATTTCTCATTGTTTCGTGACTATATAAAGCAAAATCTATATCTATATTTGCGAATGTCTGTCTGTCTGTCTGTGTTCTATATAAATCACAGGGGACCATCTAGATGATGCGAAAGGGGTCTAATAGGAGTAACTTTTTACGAGAAAGATAGTGGTCGGGGTTAAATTTTTCTAAAGTGACGCCGTTGTTGTCAGGGGCAGAAAAGGGGGAGGGGCAGAAAAAAAATTTGTCGGCGATTGCCACGAAACTTATATATAATCATCCCCATAATATAAGGAATCTAATGGTGTGTTTTAAATATGCCAAAAGTCGCGCCGATCGCGTCAGGGGTGTCCGGAAGGGGGAGGGGCAGAATTGTTTTCTGTCGCCGATTGCCACGAAACTTACATATAATCATCCCCATGATATGAAGAATCCAACGGTGTGGTTTAAATATGTCAAAAGTGGCGTCGTTCGAGTCAGATTTGCACGAAAGGGAAGAGGGGCACCAAAATTGATAAAAACTAAATTTAGCGCCGAATTCCACCAAATTGATATATATTCTTCTTCATGATACAAGGAATATAATTGTGCGATTTAACATCGCCAAATTGTTGTCGTTTGGATGAGAGATTGGGAGGGGGTGTGCACTAAATTTGATAATACATGTAATTGGTTTACTCGCCGATTGCCACCACACATATACAAAAGCATCCCCATGGTATGCGGACTCTAATGGTGTGGCTTATATCTGTCAAGTGTGGCCTCATTCGAGTCAGGGGTGTATTGAAAGGACAGGGGCATCAAAATTGATGCACAATTTTTTTGGCGCCAATTTCCACCAAATTGATACACGTTCTTATCCACGAGGAATCTGATCGTGTGATTTAAAGACGGCATAGTGGTGCTGTTTAGGTGAGAGATGGGGAGGGAGGGATTGGCACCAAATTTGAATTAAAAAAACATTGTTTAGTCGCCGATTATCACCAAACTTATAAACAATCATCTCCATGATATCAGGAGTGTAATTGTGTGGTTTAAGGATGCCACAAGCGGGGCCATTCGAGTAAGTGGTGTATAGAGATGAGTGGGACATTATATCTATATGTTTAGTGCCCATTTCCACCAGATTGATACATATTCTTCTCCGTGATCTTATCGTGTGGTTTAGACACAACCAATTGGTGCCCTATTGGTGAGAGATATGGAGACCTTCAATTTGATACGAATTTGTATACTCGCCAATTTTCATCAATTTCATATATATGCATCTCTAATCTCTAATGAGTCTTAGTGTGTGCAGCTTGAGTCGGAAATAGGGATGGGAGGGTCACCGAAAACTAATACAATATATATTTTAGTACCAATTACCATCAGATTCAGACACTTTCTTCTCAAATGATACAATAAATCAAATTGTGCTGTCTGTCTGTCTTTCTGTGTGTCTAGCTGATACAAATATATTTGGCACTTATTTCCAACAAATTCATTCATGTTTTTATCTAATGATATACCATGAATTAAGTCACATTTGGTGTCGTTTTCGTCACGGGTGGCGAGCGGATATGCCCTATCATAGATAAGATTGCTATTCGCCGATATCCACACATAAGTTATATATAGTCACCCAGGCCATCCCATATCATTTTAAGGAGATTTGGGCGTTCACATTTCACAATTCCGATATATGGTGACCCACTTATAAGTCACTTGAACAATTATATATTCTTAATTGTCATATTTATATGGGAACGGCAATCAGGACATTCACACAATGAGCTAGGAAAAGGAGATACATAGAAGAAGCATTAAACGTATATTATCATTCTATTGAAGAGATACATATATTCGTGCAAACTGAGAGACCCCCGAACCGTCAGAGAATTGCATATATATTATAACAAAATTGAGTCTTTTCCTTTCAAAACAGTCATGTTTTGTGATGCTATTTGAATGTATGAGAAAACGTATAACACTTTGAACAAGAGTGTTCTCTATTCCCAACAAATATCCACAGCATACAGACGGTTTCACATCGCATTAACCTGGGCAACGCCGGGTAACCCTGCTAGTAAGCAATAAAACCATGATTTTTCTCAAGTAGGCGCTGGTTGGGGGGGGGGGGGGGCTACATCATGTTCTGGAATCTTCGTTTCATGAATTTATAAAGCAAAATAAGCAATGAAACCATGAGACAATTTTTTGTCATGTAGGTGCTGGGTTGTGGGTAGCTATCCAGACCTGGACATTTGAAAGAATGAAATTAAATAAAAACAAATTTAAATCTAAAAAGTCATTTTTCTCGCCATTTCAGGATCAAATAATCAATTGTGTGATTACAAAAATATGTCGCTTGGAACATTTTTCTGGCAATTTCAGGATCAAACTATGAAAAGTGGGGGGAAATTTGTCACTTGAAAATAAAAAAACAAAGTTAAATATCAAACAATTTGGCCATTCCAGAGTCAAACGTTATCAAATGAATGAAATTATTTTCAGTCATATATGGGAGATGAAGATTAGGGAGATACATTGTAACAATAATCTATTAAGATTTCATTCATTTATTCATGCATTTCTCCAGCTCGGGCAAACGAAAGCCCCTGTAATTTCCACCATCATTTGGGAAAGCATACTGAAATTACTGATGCCATTCACAACACACGATGGAAGAGGTCTGCAGTTATGCAAACCATGGTAGCCATAGCACCACCGAATAAACTGTCTATGCTATATGCCTGTATTTGTTGTGCAGAGGTCCATTAAACAGATGACTATAGTGTTGCTGGTATCCTAACCATGCAACTTCAAGTAGCCATGGGTCCAGGCACACACTCCTGAAGGGGACAGTCTCCGTGATACACTTGAAGTGTCCTTCCTATGAAATCGCTTTTGTCACTTCCTTTAGCTTGGTCTCAACTTTTCAATCTCATGGCAACATCTGCACTCACAGGTACATTGTAGTATCCATCACAGTACATATGCCGCATGAACACCTGAAATGACAAGGGAAATACATTTATTATGGAACAACTCAGAGTTAACATTCAATTCCTAAATTTTGTTGATGCAAACTTTGACAAATGTGTAACAAACTCGACATACAGTAATGCCCTAAATAATCGACCCCTTAACCACATCATAATTATAGGTATAGTTTCAGGATTCAGTTGGAAATATGGCTTGTGGAAATTCATCGGAAAGCTCTCATGAATGGCAACAAGTCATATTTCGGACTAAATCCTGAAAAGTTACCCACAGTTCTGCTGTGGTTAAGGGGTTGAATGTTTAGGTCATTGCTGTATGTTCTGATGCATGACAGTGGGCATGCGTCTGTCCGTCCACTTGTTCTCATGGATACATGCATCTTGGATAAGTTCCGCACAAATTTGTTATCAGAAGTTATACCTGCTGAATTGTTTACCAGGTATCTATTTCATTATCCATGTTTGTTAATATCCTGTTTTTACGATTCACAGCTTATACCATAGTAGTTTGTTTACCTGGTGTACATGATATCTCCCCCAGTGCACCCCCCTTTTTACTATTTTCAGTCTGTCAAATGCTCACACCCACCGAGAATTCAACATACGACAAAATATAAATGTACACGTATTAATTTATTGCTTATTTATTTTTATGTTATAGTCATTAAATGGCGATAAATTAACATGTTACAAGTTGTTTGAGTCAGGGTTTGGGTGGAGAGGGGGGAATTAGATACCCAGGTCTGAATATCCCTCACACCCAGCATCTACATAAGAGTATATGACAAAAATAACCTAATTATTGTATTGCTTATATTGCCCTATAATGCTATATATCCATTAAAATTTTGATTGAGTCAGGATTTGGGCTGGGGAGAAATTACACAGGCCTGAATATCTCTCCATCCCCCCAAAAAAGAAACCAGCAGCTGCATATGAGACAAAAATATCTTATTATTTATCACTTACATGTACCGGTATATCGCTTTATATAGTCATGAAATGGCGAGAAATTAAAATTAATCGAGAAAAATTTCATTGAGTCAGGGTTTGGGGTGGGAGGGGGGAATACCGAGGCTTGAGTATCTCTCGCCTTTTCATGAGTGTATGAAGCAAAATAAGCAACTTATAAAATAATAAATTCATTTTTGTCATAAGTAGCTGCTCGGTTGGGGAGTGGGGGCGATAATAAACCCGGGTATCTTTCTCCTGCCCCAAATACTGACTCAAACAACTTTTTCTTGGAAAGTTAATTTCTTTCTGTTTCATGACTATATATTCAGAAATAGCATACATTGGCATGTATAGACCAAGTCTTCTCAGTCCACAACAGCTTGGGAAATTGGTTGGGTTGATGCTGTTTTGGACCGAGAATCCGAGATACCTCCTGTTGCTCTTCTATACCAGTACCGTAACAGATTTTCATTCAAAAGACATACTACATGTACATGTATAGTACCCCGACAGTCATGTGAACCCATGAATATGATTAATCATCTCACTTGGACCACAATGAATCTGTCTTCAAAATGATATACAATGTACCATATACTGTTATAACAAATATTTCGAGAAAAGAATCTTGAGATATTAACATATTTTCTCGAGATCATACGGTAAGATCTCAAGAAAATATGCAGAGATCTCAAGATAATATCGCGAGATACTAGTAATATGTTCAGAGCTTGAGATGCGCATGTCAAGATCTCCAGATGTGTCGAGATAACAATTAACATGTTGAATATTCAACTTTCAAGACACTTTTTTTTCTTGGACAATGTCACAAATCAAGAGTTAGCTAATTTTTGGCAAATTATTATTTATTATTTTAGCCAGTGCAAAGTTACTGCAAACACTGTCTCTGATTGTGATAGTACTTATACTAATAGCTGAATCCAATGTCAATCCGTGAGCAGCCATGGACTGGCAGTGATCGAGTCCAGAATTTCAATACATCAAAAAATTGACATTTTTAGAAAAACAAATACTACTAGTATATTTTTAGACTAATATTTCGGCAGACACACAACTTTTCCTTGAATTATATTTCATATTTCGATGTATTGAGTATGCGTAATGATTATTACACATGTCCGCTCGCATAAACGGGGTTGTAGCTAGTATTTACATCAATTTTATTTTCACATGTTTTGCCAGTGACCGCGATATTTTTAATAAGAGACGCTCAGTGACTCACCATTTTCGTACGCGATTTTCATCTCTTCGCCATCCAAGGTCTGGATCGTTTGGTGGTCTCACACCATGGTAATTTTGTGGTAATTCCGACTCCCGTTGTCAAATTTAAAGTGTCTTCTGCTGACGAATCAGACGAGGAACAATCAGATCGCAAAAAATGTTTCTGTCAGTGTCAGCCATTCTGTGGGAAATACCTAAGGTCCTTTAATACGTCACACGCTTTCTCGCAAATAACTGTTTCCATCACAATAGATAATGAAGTGAGGCATCAGACTATCTTCCAGACACACAAAGTCGTAAACACTCGTATCTTTCAGACAAAGGTGGATTGTTTTCTTAAATAAGTGTGCATAACTTAATACAAATATGAATAAATGAAAAAATATTGAGAATTTTCGCGACGGCGACTTTAAACGATAAAAGCATATAAGACAAGGACAAAGAGGGTCACATAGCTTAAAATTTGAACGTAAGTATGTCATCATCAAGTTCGCATATATCGGAGGATTGAAGTCACATGTCGGTGAAGCTTGGGCTGATAAAATTGTGTTCGACAGTGAGAAATAGCTTGATCTGAGTTTTGTTTTTATTACGTCTATGGCGTTACCTTTGTGATTGAATGTGTGTATAGGGACGCCTAAGTGAACCAAACTCTCGACCTCAGACAGTTGTTTTCCACAAAGAGTCCATGCCCTATTACAACTAGCCTTAGTGTGCTCGTTCTTGCTTTCATTGAAGACAATAACTACTGTCTTTTGTTCATTATATTTATATCTCCATTTGCGACTGTAGTTTGTGCATATATTCATTAGGTGCTGCGGGCTATTTTCCGAAACAGAGATCAAAGTCATATCATCGGCTTGTGTCGGGCATGAACAAGTTATAGAGAACATATTTAGTCCTGCTCCCGAATTTGCAAGCTCTGTTAAGAGCTGATCAACGAAGATCATGTAGAACAAAGATGAAATGACGCCCCCTTGTTTTGTTCCCTGCTCTATCTGAAATTTTTTGGACTGACAATTCCCATATTTTACATGACAAGAAGTACCTGTAAGCATTTGATGAAACATTAGCCATATTTTCTCATCAAAACCGAGGAGATGAAGTTTATAGAGAAGACCATTTATCCATACGGTATCAAATGCCTTCTGGACATCAAGGAAACATGTGAACAACTTACTGTCGTTTTCTGATGCAAATTCTTTAGATTCGTAAATAAGAAACGAGTTCATGAGACAGTTGATACCCTTCTGAAAACCGTGTTGCAATGCATGTACTTTGATCATATCAGGAACACGATACTCTAGTCTTAATAAAATTATTTGTTCGAGCAATTTGTAAATGGCAGGGAGCAGGGTTATCGCGCGATAGCTGTCAAATAACTTTCGGGGTGTGTTGCCTCCTTTGTACAGAGGAACGATTATCCCAATCTTAGCCGGTTCTGGTATATGCGAAAACATCATGATACCCGTCAATAGTGCAGTTAGGCATTTGATCAATGCTGTACCACGAAGGACCAAGTGTTCATTATAAACATTATCCCACCCGAAGCTTTGTTCAAGTTGAGTGTTTTGAGTGTGTTCTCGACTTCATCTTCAAGTACAGGTTCAGTGACATATTTAGAGTTACTCCCCGTTTTACAGTATTGGCCATTTGCGAGGTCTGCGACGGTGTCGTTCACACTTTGAAGGTGGTTTTCGTCAAAGCTATCATGTACCAATGGTTTGTATAGTGACTCAAAGTAGTCGGCCCACCCATCTGATATTTCTGAGGAATTTCTTAAAGTTGCCCCGTTGTATTCAAAAATCTTGTTTGGTCTATTCTCATAATTTCGCCTAGAATTTATTATTTTAAAGAATGACCCTTGATCTACTTCAGCAGCGGTGTCTAGCTCATTATTACGATCACTCAAATTTTTATTGCAGCATTGCCTAAACTCCCGTCTGAAGGCGCATTTTCTAGACTTATATTCTACATATAATGCATGATCCACTTCCCGCGGTCTAGCAGCAGTGATCCAATTCCGTCTGCTTGTTGTCATGTGAGCGTGCAAGTCCTTCAGGTGACTGTTCCAAAACGGTTTGAGGTGGCTTTTGAATGTTTTTTTGTGGAATTATTTCACTCGACGCTCGTTGAATTGCTGAAATAATCTATATATATAAAACCCGTCGCCTGTGTGTGTGTGTGTGTATCTGTCTGTGTGTGTGTGTATAACTCGGTCACGCTTTTGGCGCGTTTATAACTTTTTAATCATGAGTCCAATGTGGCCCAAATTTGTACCACTGCCTATAGTCTGTCATAAAAGGTGACTCACCAAATTTCACGCCGATTGGTCTGAGCAAACCTGAGTTCTAACATTGTCCCCAAATGCAGTATCTGCACTCAAGTAGACACTATTTCTTACGACGTTTGTCCAAATGACGTCATTGACGTCGAACGCAAACCAACACTTGCTTTGCTATTGTAGGCGAAATTTCCATGCGTTCAACCAAAGCGTTGTTGGAAATAAGCGCTAACTTAATGTGTCAGTTCAGGTACATTGTGAATTTAGATAACGAATGTTGATTTTGTCGCGGAAGTTCATGTATAGTGGGGTGTAGTCAAGACTCGAACGTTCTACCGTCGTTGGGAACAGGTGGATGTAGTGGGGTGCAGAGTCAAGACTCGAACGTTCGTCGTTGGGCATAGGTACTAATTATAATATGGTAATTTGATTCTATTTTAATTTGCCAGTTGGGTTTGAACATAAGTAAATAATGCTGCCTTTGATACGAAAGTTGTGCATTGAGTGTGGTATCGAAGGAGTACAAGTATACACGGAAGATGGCGAATAGACAGTCTGACCTCCCACCAGTGGGTACCGTGAACTCAGTAAATTCGCCAAACTCAGTTAGAAAAATCACATTATCGGGACAGGCCTAATAATAGGGCCTACAGTGTAAGCAATACTGCCGACGCTAATTAATGTTCTTTTAATCTTTCGTTTGAGTGCAAATCTGATAAAAGAATAAATGTTTAAAAGATCACAATGTGCGCGAAGCGCACGCAGTTTAAATTCATATAATGTGCGCGAAGCTCACTAAGGGGCTGGAGACCCCTCCCGCGCTAAATAAAGGTTCCGAATAGAGCCTGTTTCGGTTAGTAGGCCCTATAGATAAAGTAAAATATCTTGATTGTTGCGTTCCATATGTACATGCATATACGTGGGTTGGGGAGATGATGGTGGGGGCAAAAATACAGTTTTATTGAAATCAAGTTTTCATATATATAAATGGGCCGCGCAATGCATGGCGTGTGATCATTATGCTGCATGCTGAATACAGGTTCCAAAGGGGGTCCGTTTAAAATGTGCTGCAAGCTCCCTATGTGTGCGCGAAGCTCAGGCAGTTCAAGATCATATATAATGTGCGTGATGCGCAGAAAGGGGCTGTAGACCCCTTCCCGCTGAATAAAGTCTCCCGAATTGAGCCTGTTTCAGTATAGATAAAGTACAATATTTTGATTGTTGCGTTCCATATGTGCATGTATATACATGGGTTGGGGAGTTGGGGGTGGGGGTAAAAAATACAATTTTATTGAAAAGTGTTCATACAAATGGACCGCACAGTGCAGGCGTGTGATAATTAGGCGGCATGCGGAATACAGGTTCCAAAGTGGGTCCGTTCAAAATGTGCAACAAGCTCCCAAATGAAGGCTCCTGAATTGAGTATGTTTCAGTTGGTGCATAGTAGTATTTAAATAATATACTGATTTTGTTTCGTTCAATATGTGCATGCGCATATGTAGACTGGGTATGTAGAAATACAGTTTTGGTGAAATAAAGTGTTCCAATGCGCATCCAGTAACAAAAAAAGAGAAGCATGACCATTCCATGTGTCCATGAAAGCGGATACTAGAAAATGACAAAGAACATTTATATAAACGTCATTTTGTGACGGGCAACCCCCTAGTCTATATATATAAAACCCGTCGTCTGTGTGTGTGTGTGTGTGTTTCTGTGTGTGTGTGTATAACTCGGTCACGCTTTTGGCGCGTTTATAACTGTTCAACCATGCGTCCAATGTGGCCCAAATTTGTACCACGACCTATAATGTGTCATAAAAGGTGACTCACCAAATTTCACGCCGATTGGTCAAATCAAACCTGAGATCTAACATGGTCCCCAAATGCAGCATTTGCACTCAAGTAGACACTATTTCTTATAACGTTTGTCGAAATGACGTCATTGACGTCGAACGCAAACCAACACTTGCTTTGCTATTGTAGGCGAAACTTCCATGCGCTCTACCAAAGCGTTGTTGGAAATAGGCGCTAAATTAAGGTGTCAGTTCGGGTTCAGTGTGAATTTAGGTAACGAATATTGATTTTGTCACGGAAGTGCATGTATAGTGGGGTGTAGAGTCAAGACTCGAACGTTCTACCGTCGTTGGGAATGGGTGGATGTAGTGTTGTGCAGAGTCAAGACTCGAACGTTCGTCGTTGGGAATGGGTGCTAATATGGTATTTTAATTTGCCAGTTGGGTTTGAACATAAGTAAAGAATGCTGTCTTTGATACGAAAGTTGTGCATTGAGTGTGGAATCGAAGGAGTATACCGGTATACTCGGAAGATGGCGAATGGACACAGTCTGACCTCCCGCCAGTGGGTACCGTGAACTCAGTAAATTCGCCGGAACTCAGTTGGAAAAAGCACATTCCCGGGACAGGCCTAATAATAGGGCCTACAGTGCAAACAATACTGCCGACGCTAATTAATGCTCTTTTAATCTTTCGGTTGAGTGAAAATCTGATACAAGAATAAATGTTTAAAAGATCACAATGCGCGAAGCGCACGCAGTTTAAATTCATATAATGTGCGCGAAGCTCACAAAGGGGCTGCAGGCCCATCCCCCGCTAAATAAAGGTTCCGAATTGAGCCTGTTTAAGTTAGTATAGATTAAGTAAAATATCTTGATTGTTGCGTTCCATATATGTGCATGCATATACGTTGGTTGGGGAGATGATGGTGGGGGCAAAAATACAGTTTTATTGAAATAAAGTGTTCATACAAATGGGTCAGGCAGTGCAGGGCGTGTGATCAATAGGCTGCATGTTGAATACAGGGTCCGTTTAAAATGTGCTGCAAGCTCCATATATGTGCGCGAATTAGCTCACGCAGTTTAAGATCATATAATGTGCGCGAAGCGCAGAAAGGGGCTGTAGGCCCCTCCCCTCTAAATAAAGATTCCGAATTGAGCCTGTTTCAGTTAGTATAGATAAAGTAAAATATTTTGATTGTTGCGTTCCATATGTGCATGCATATACGTTGGTTGGGGAGATGGGGGTGGGAGTAAAAATACAGTTTTATTGAAATAAAGTGTTCATACAAACGGGCCGCGCAGTGCAGGCGTGTGATCATTAGGCGGCATGCTGAATACAGGTTCCAAAGGGGGTCCGTTCAAAATGTGCAGCAAGCTCCCGAATGTAGGCTCCTGAATTGAGTATGTTTCAGTTGGTGCATAGTATTTAAATAATATACTGATTTTGTTTCGTTCAATATGTGCATGCGAATATGTGGACTGGGTGTGTATATATACAGTTTTTAGTGAAATAAAGTGTTCCAACGCGCATCCGGTAACAAAAGGGAGAGGCATGACCATTCCATGTGTCCATGAACGCGGACACTAGACAATAACAAAGACAATTTATATACCCGTCATTTGGTGACGGGCGACCCCCTAGTCTATATATATAAAACCCGTCGTCTGTGTGTGTGTGTGTGTATCTGTCTGTGTGTGTGTGTATAACTCGGTCACGCTTTTGGCGCGTTTATAACTTTTCAACCATGCGTCCTATGTGGCCCAAATTTGTACCCCGACCTATAGTGTGTCATAAAAGGTGACTCACCAAATTTCACGCCGATTGGTTGAAGCAAACCTGAGATCTAACATGGTCCCCAAATGCAGCATTTGCACTCAAGTAGACACTATTTATTATGACGTTTGTCGAAATGATGTCATTGACGTCGAACACAAACCAATACTTGCTTTGCTATTGTAGGCGAAACTTCCATGCGCTCTACCAAAGCGTTGTTGGAAATTAATGTGTCAGTTCAGGTTCAGTGTGAATTTAGGTAACGAATGTTGATTTTGTCGCGGAAGTGCATGTATAGTGGGGTGTAGAGTCAAAACTCGAACGTTCTACCGTCGTTGGGAATGGGTGGATGTAGTGGTTTGCAGAGCCAAGACTCGAACGTTCGTCGTTGGGAATGGGTGCTAATATGGTATTTTAATTTGCCAGTTGGGTTTGAACACAAGTAAAGAATGCTGTCTTTGATACGAAAGTTGTGCATTGAGTGTGGAATCGAAGGAGTACCGGAAAAAACGTGGGTAGGCGGTACCCAGTGGGTACCGTAAACTCAGTAAATTCGCCGGAACTCAGTTGGAAAAAGCACATTCCCGGGACAGGCCTAATAATAGGGCCTACAGTGTAAACAATAATGCCGACGCTAATTAATGCTCTTTTAATCTTTCGGTTGAGTGCAAATCTGATACAAGAATAAATGTTTAAAAGATCACAATGCGCGAAGCGCACGCGTTTTAAATTCATATAATGTGCGCGAAGCTCATAAAGGGGCTGCAGGCCCCTACCCCGCTAAATAAAGGTTCAGAATTGAGCCTGTTTCAGTCAGTATAGATTAAGTAAAATATCTCGATTGTTGCGTTCCATATATGTGCATGCATATACGTGGGTTGGGGAGATGATGGTGGGGGCAAAAATACAGTTTTATTGAAATAAAGTGTTCATACAAATGGGCCACGCAGTGCAGGGCGTGTGATCAATAGGCTGCATGTTGAATACAGGGTCCGTTTAAAATGTGCTGCAAGCTCCCTATTTATGTGCGCGAAGCTCACGCAGTTTAAGATCATATAATGTGCGCGAAGCGCAGAAAGGGGCTGTACATAGGCTCCTCCCTCTAAATAAAGATTCCGAATTGAGCCTGTTTCAGTTAGTATAGATAAAGTAAAATATTTTGATTGTTGCGTTCCATATGTGCATGCATATACATGGGTCGGGGAGATGGGGGTGGGGGTAAAAATACAGTTTTATTGAAATAAAGTGTTCATACAAACGGGCCGCGCAGTGCAGGCGTGTGATCATTAGGCGGCATGCTGAATACAGGTTCCAAAGGGGGTCCGTTCAAAATATGCAGCAAGCTTCCGAATGTAGGCTCCTGAATTGAGTATGTTTCAGTTGTTGCATAGTATTTAAATAATATACTGATTTTGTTTCGTTGCGCATATATATGTGGACTGGGTGTGTAGAAATACAGTTTTAGTGAAATAAAGTGTTGCAATGCGCATCCAGTAACAAAAAGGAGAAACATGACAATTTCATGTGTCCATGAACGCGGACACTAGAAAATAACAAAGAAAAATTATATACCCGTCATTTTGTGACGGGCAACCCCCTAGTATCTATATATATAAAACCCGTCGTCTGTGTGTGTGTGTGTGTGTGTATCTGTGTGTGTATAACTCGGTCACGCTTTTGGCGCGTTTATAACTGTTTAACCATTCGTCCAATGTGGCCCAAATTTGTACCACGGACTATAGTGTGTCATAAAAGGTGACTCACCAAATTTCACGCCGATTGGTCCAAGCAAACCTGAGATCTAACATGGTCCCCAAATGCAGTATCTGCACTCAAGTAGACACTATTTCTTATGACGTTTGTCCAAATGACGTCATTGACGTCGAACGCAGTACAACAATTACTTTGGAAATAAGCGCTAAATTAAGGTGTCAGTTCAGGTTCATTGTGAATTAAGATAACGAATGTTGATTTTGTCGCGGAAGTGCATGTATAGTGGGGTGTAGTCGAGACTCGAACGTTCTACCGTCGTTGGGAATGGGTGGATGTAGTGGGGTGCAGAGTCAAGACTCAACGTTCGTCGTTGGGCATGGGTGCTAATATGGTATTTTTAATTTGCCAGTTGGATTTAAACATAAGTAAATAATGCTGTCTTTGATACGAAAGTTGTGCCTTGAATGTAGTATCGAAGGAGTATACCGCGGTATACACGGAAGATGGCGAATGGACAGTCTGGCCTCCCGCCAGTGGGTACCGTGAACTCAGTAACTTCGCCAAACTGAGTTAGAAAAATCACATTCCCGGGACAGGCCTAATAATAGGGCCTACAGTGTAAACAATACTGCGACGCTAATTAATTTTCTTTTAATCTTTCGGTTGAGTGCAAATCTGATAAAAGAATAAATGTTTAAAAGATCACAATGCGCGAAGCGCACGCAGTTTAAATTAATATAATGTGCACGAAGCTCACTAAGGGGATGCAGACCCCTCCCCCGCTAAATAAAGGTTCCGAATAGAGCCTGTTTCAGTCAGTAGGCCCTATAGATAAAGTAAAATATCTTGATTGTTACGTTCCATATGTGCATGCATATACGTGGTTGGGGAGATGATGGTGGGGGCTAAATTACAGTTTGATTGAAACATACAAATGGGCCGCGTAGTGCAGGGCGTGTGATCATTAGGCTGCATGCTGAATACAGGTTCCAAAGGGGTCCGTTTAAAATGTGCTGCAAGCTCCCTATATCTGCGCGAAGCTCACGCAGTTTAAGATCATATAATGTGCGCGAAGCGCAGAAAGGGGCTGTAGGCCCTTCCCCCGCTAAATAAAGTCTCCCGAATTTAGCCTGTTTCAGTATAGATAAAGTAAACTATTTTTGATTGTTCCGTTCCATATGTGCATGCATATACATGGGTTGGGGAGATGGGGGTGGGGGGTAAAAATACAGTTTTATTGAAATGAAGTGTTCATACAAATGGGCCGCGCAGTGCAGGCGTGATGTGCTCATTAGGCGGCATGCTGAATACAGGTTACAAAGGGGGTCCGTTCAAAACGTGAAGCAAGCTCCCGAATGAAGGTTCCTGAATTGAGTATGTTTCAGTTGGGTCATTGTAGCATTTAAATAATATACTGATTGTGTTACGTTCAATATGTGCATGCGTATATGTGGACTGGGTATGTAGAAATAGTTTTAGTAAAATAAAGTGTTCCAACGCGCATCCAGTAACAAAAAAGATAAGCATGACCATTACATGTGTCCATGAACGCGATAACTAGAAAATAACAAAGAACATTTATATACCCGCCATTTTGTGACGGGCAACCCCCTAGTCTATATATATAAAACCCGTCGTCTGTGTGTGTGTGTATCTGTCTGTGTGTGTATAACTCGGTCACGCTTTTGGCGCGTTTATAACTTTTCAACCATGCGTCCAATGTGGCCCAAATTTGTACCCCGACCTATCGTGTGTCATAAAAGGCGACTCACCAAATTTCACGCCGATTGGTTGAAGCAAACCTGAGATCTAACATGGTCCCCAAATGCAGCATTTGCACTCAAGTAGACACTATTTCTTATGACGTTTGTCGAAATGACGTCATTGACGTCGAACACAAACCAATACTTGCTTTGCTATTGTAGGCGAAACTTCCATGCGCTCTACCAAAGCGTTGTTGGAAATTAATGTGTCAGTTCAGGTTCAGTGTGAATTTAGGTAACGAATGTTGATTTTGTCGCGGAAGTGCATGTATAGTGGGGTGTAGAGTCAAAACTCGAACGTTCTATACCGTCGTTGGGAATGGGTGGATGTAGTGGTTTGCAGAGCCAAGACTCGAACGTTCGTCGTTGGGAATGGGTGCTAATATGGTATTTTAATTTGCCAGTTGGGTTTGAACACAAGTAAAGAATGCTGTCTTTGATACGAAAGTTGTGCATTGAGTGTGGAATCGAAGGAGTACCGGAAAAAACGTGGGTAGGCGGTACCCAGTGGGTACCGTGAACTCAGTAAATTCGCCGGAACTCAGTTGAAAAAAGCACATTCCCGGGACAGGCCTAATAATAGGGCCTACAGTGTAAACAATAATGCCGACGCTAATTAATGCTCTTTTAATCTTTCGGTTGAGTGCAAATCTGATACAAGAATAAATGTTTAAAAGATCACAATGCGCGAAGCGCACGCGTTTTAAATTCATATAATGTGCGCGAAGCTCATAAAGGGGCTGCAGGCCCCTACCCCGCTAAATAAAGGTTCAGAATTGAGCCTGTTTCAGTCAGTATAGATTAAGTAAAATATCTCGATTGTTGCGTTCCATATATGTGCATGCATATACGTGGGTTGGGGAGATGATGGTGGGGGCAAAAATACCGTTTTATTGAAATAAAGTGTTCATACAAATGGGCCACGCAGTGCAGGGCGTGTGATCAATAGGCTGCATGTTGAATACAGGGTCCGTTTAAAATGTGCTGCAAGCTCCCTATTTATGTGCGCGAAGCTCACGCAGTTTAAGATCATATAATGTGCGCGAAGCGCAGAAAGGGGCTGTACATAGGCTCCTCCCCTCTAAATAAAGATTCCGAATTGAGCCTGTTTCAGTTAGTATAGATAAAGTAAAATATTTTGATTGTTGCGTTCCATATGTGCATGCATATACATGGGTCGGGGAGATGGGGGTGGGGGTAAAAATACAGTTTTATTGAAATAAAGTGTTCATACAAACGGGCCGCGCAGTGCAGGCGTGTGATCATTAGGCGGCATGCTGAATACAGGTTCCAAAGGGGGTCCGTTCAAAATATGCAGCAAGCTTCCGAATGTAGGCTCCTGAATTGAGTATGTTTCAGTTGTTGCATAGTATTTAAATAATATACTGATTTTGTTTCGTTGCGCATATATATGTGGACTGGGTGTGTAGAAATACAGTTTTAGTGAAATAAAGTGTTGCAATGCGCATCCAGTAACAAAAAGGAGAAACATGACAATTTCATGTGTCCATGAACGCGGACACTAGAAAATAACAAAGAAAAATTATATACCCGTCATTTTGTGACGGGCAACCCCCTAGTATCTATATATATAAAACCCGTCGTCTGTGTGTGTGTGTATCTGTCTGTGTGTGTATAACTCGGTCACGCTTTTGGCGCGTTTATAACTTTTCAACCATGCGTCCAATGTGGCCCAAATTTGTACCCCGACCTATCGTGTGTCATAAAAGGCGACTCACCAAATTTCACGCCGATTGGTTAAAGCAAACCTGAGATCTAACATGCTCCCCAAATGCAGCATTTGCACTCAAGTAGACACTATTTCTTATGACGTTAGTCGAAATGACGTCATTGACGTCGAACGCAAACCAACACTTGCTTTGCTATTGTAGGCGAAACTTCCATGCGCTCTACCAAAGCGTTGTTGGAAATTAATGTGTCAGTTCAGGTTCAGTGTGAATTTAGGTAACGAATGTTGATTTTGTCGCGGAAGTGCATGTATAGTGGGTGTATAGAGTCAAGACTCGAACGTTCTACCGTCGTTGGGAAAGGGTGGATGTAGTGGTGTGCAGATCCAAGACTCAAACGTTCGTCGTTGGGAATGGGTGCTAATATGCTATTTTAATTTGCCAGTTGGGTCTGAACATAAGTAAAGAATGCTGTCTTTGATACGAAAGTTGTGTAATGAGTGTGGAATCGAAGGAGTTATACCGGTATACAAGTGGGTAGGCGGTACCCAGTGGGTACCGTGAACTCAGTAAATTCGCCGGAACTCAGTTGGAGAAAGCACATTTCCGGGACAGGCCTAATAATAGGGCCTACAGTGTAAACAATACTGCCGACGCTAATTAATGCTCTTTTAATCTTTCTGTTGAGTGCAAATCTGATACAAGAATAAATGTTTAAAAGATCACAATGTGCGCGAAGCGCACGCAGTTTAAATTCATATAATGTGCGCGAAGCTCACAAAGGGGCTGCAGGCCCCTCCCCCGCTAAATAAAGGTTCAGAATTGAGCCTGTTTCAGTTAGTATAGATTAAGTAAAATATCTTGATTGTTGCGTTCCATATATGTGCATGCATATACGTGGGTTAGGGAGATGATGGTGGGGGCAAAAATACAGTTTTATTGAAATAAAGTGTTCATACAAATGGGCCACGCAGTGTAGGGCGTGTGATCAATAGGTTGCATGTTGAATACAGGGTCCGTTTAAAATGTGCTGCAAGCTCCCTATATGTGCGCGAAGCTCACGCAGTTTAAGATCATATAATGTGCGCGAAGCGCAGAAAGGGGCTGTACATAGGCCCCTCCCCCTCTAGATAAAGATTCCGAAGTGAGCCTGTTTCAGTTAGTATTATAGATAAAGTAAAATATTTTGATTGTTGCGTTCCATATGTGCATGCATATACATGGGTCGGGGAAATGGGATGGGGGTAAAAATACAGTTTTATTGAAATAAAGTGTTCATACAAACGGGCCGCGCAGTGCAGGCGTGTGATCATTAGGCGGCATGCTGAATACAGGTTCCAAAGGGGGTCCGTTCAAAGTGTGCAGCAAGCTCCCGAATGTAGGCTCCTGAATTGAGTATTTTTCAGTTGGTGCATAGTATTTAAATAATAAACTGATTTTGTTTCGTTCAATATGTGCATGCGCATATGTGGACTGGGTGTGTAGACATACAGTTTTAGTGAAATAAAGTGTTCCAACCCGCATCCAGTAACAAAAAGAAGAAACATGACCATTCCATGTGTCCATGAACGCGGACACTAGAAAATGACAAAGAACATTTATATACCCGTCATTTTGTGACGGGCAACCCCCTAGTCTATATATATAAAACCCGTCGTCTGTGTGTGTGTGTGTGTATCTGTCTGTGTGTGTGTGTGTGTATAACTCGGTCACGCTTTTGGCGCGTTTATAACTTTTCAACCATGCGTCCTATGTGGCCCAAATTTGTACCCCGACATATAGTGTGTCATAAACGGTGACTCACCAAATTTCACGCCGATTGGTTAAAGCAAACCTGAGATCTAACATGGTCCCCAAATGCAGCATTTGCACTCAAGTAGACACTATTTCTTATGACGTTTGTCGAAATGACGTCATTGACGTCGAACACAAACCAATACTTGCTTTGCTATTGTAGGCGCAACTTCCATGCGCTCTACCAAAGCGTTGTTGGAAATTAATGTGTCAGTTCAGGTTCAGTGTGAATTTAGGTAACGAATGTTGATTTTGTCGCGGAAGTGCATGTATAGTGGGGTGTAGAGTCAAGACTCGAACGTTCTACCGTCGTTGGGAATGGGTGGATGTAGTGGTTTGCAGAGCCAAGACTCGAACGTTCGTCGTTGGGAATGGGTGCTAATATGGTATTTTAATTTGCCAGTTGGGTTTGAACACAAGTAAAGAATGCTGTCTTTGATACGAAAGTTGTGCATTGAGTGTGGAATCGAAGGAGTACCGGAAAAACGTGGGTAGGCGGTACCCAGTGGGTACCGTGAACTCAGTAAATTCGCCGGAACTCAGTTGAAAAAAGCACATTCCCGGGACAGGCCTAATAATAGGGCCTACAGTGTAAACAATACTGCCGACGCTAATTAATGCTCTTTTAATCTTTCGGTTGAGTGCAAATCTGATACAAGAATAAATGTTTAAAAGATCACAATGCGCGAAGCGCACGCGTTTTAAATTCATATAATGTGCGCGAAGCTCATAAAGGGGCTGCAGGCCCCTACCCCGCTAAATAAAGGTTCAGAATTGAGCCTGTTTCAGTCAGTATAGATTAAGTAAAATATATCGATTGTTGCGTTCCATATATGTGCATGCATATACGTGGGTTGGGGAGATGATGGTGGGGGCAAAAATACAGTTTTATTGAAATAAAGTGTTCATACAAATGGGCCACGCAGTGCAGGGCGTGTGATCAATAGGCTGCATGTTGAATACAGGGTATACAGGGTCCGTTTAAAATGTGCTGCAAGCTCCCTATTTATGTGCGCGAAGCTCACGCAGTTTAAGATCATATAATGTGCGCGAAGCGCAGAAAGGGGCTGTACATAGGCCCCTCCCCTCTAAATAAAGATTCCGAATTGAGCCTGTTTCAGTTAGTATAGATAAAGTAAAATATTTTGATTGTTGCGTTCCATATGTGCATGCATATACATGGGTCGGGGAGATGGGGGTGGGGGTAAAAATACAGTTTTATTGAAATAAAGTGTTCATACAAACGGGCCGCGCAGTGCAGGCGTGTGATCATTAGGCGGCATGCTGAATACAGGTTCCAAAGGGGGTCCGTTCAAAATATGCAGCAAGCTTCCGAATGTATAGGCTCCTGAATTGAGTATGTTTCAGTTGTTGCATAGTATTTAAATAATATACTGATTCTGTTTCGTTGCGCATATATATGTGGACTGGGTGTGTAGAAATACAGTTTTAGTGAAATAAAGTGTTCCAATGGGCATCCAGTAACAAAAAGGAGAAACATGACAATTTCATGTGTCCAAGAACGCGGACACTAGAAAATAACAAAGAAAATTTATATACCCGTCATTTTGTGACGGGCAACCCCCTAGTCTATATATATAAAACCCGTCGTCTGTGTGTGTGTGTATCTGTGTATAACTCGGTCACGCTTTTGCCGCGTTTATAACTTTTTAACAATGCGTCCAATGCGGCCCAAATTTGTACCACGGCCTACAGTGTGTCATAAAAAGTGACTCACCAAATTTCACGTCGATTGGTCCAAGCAAACCTGAGATCTAACATGGTCCGCAAATGCAGTATCTGCACTCAAGTATATAGACACTATTTCTTATGACGTTTGTCCAAATGACGTCAGTACAACGCAGTACAACACTTGCTTTGCTATTGTAGGCGAACTTCCATGCGCTCAACCAAAGCGTTGTTGGAAATTAAACGCTAAATTAATGTGTCAGTTCAGGTTCAATGTGAATTTAGATAACGAATGTTGATTTTGTCGCGGAAGTGCATGTATAGTGGGGTGTATAGTCAAGACTCGAACGTTCTACCGTCGTTGGGAATGGGTGCTAATATGGTATTTTAATTCGCCAGTTGTGTTTGAACATAAGTAAATAATGCTGTCTTTGATACGAAAGTTGTGCATTGAGTGTGGTATCGAAGGAGTACCGGTATACACGGAAGATGGCGAATGGACAGTCTGACCTCCCGCCAGTGTGTACCGTGAACTCGCCAAACTCAGTTAGAAAAATCACATTCACGGGACAGGCCTAATAACAGGGCCTGAAGTGTAAACAATACTGCCGACGCTAATTAATGTTCTTTTAATCTTTCGGTTGAGTGCAAATCTGATAAAAGAATAAATGTTTAAAAGATCACAATGTGCGCAAAGCGCACGCAGTTTAAATTCATATAATGTGCATGCGCGAAGCTCACTAAGGGGCTGCAGCCCCCCGCTAAATAAAGGTTCCGAATAGAGCCTGCTTCAGTTAGTAGGCCCTATAGATAAAGGAAAATATCTTGATTGTTGCGTTCCATATGTGCCTGCATATACGTGGGTTGGGGAGATGATGGTGGGGGCAGAAATATAGTTTTATTGAAATAAAGTGTTCATACAAATGGGCCGCGCAGTGCAGGGCGTGTGATCATTATAGGCTGCATGCTGAATACAGCTTCCAAAGGGAGTCCGTTTAAAATGTGCTGCAAGCTCCCTATATATATGTGCACGAAGCATACGCAGTTTAAGATCATATAATGTGCGCGATGCGCAGAAAGGGGCTGTAGACCCCTCCCCGCTAAATGAAGTCTCCCGAATTGAGCCTGTTTCAGTATAGATAAAGTACAATATTTTGATTGTTGCGTTCCATATGTGCATGCATATACATGGGTTGGGGAGATGGGGTGGGGTAAAAATACAATTTTATTGAAAAGTGTTCATACAAATGGACCGCATGCACAGTGCAGGCGCGTGATAATTAGGCGGCATGCGGAATACAGGTTCCAAAGTGGGTCCGTTCAAAATGTGCAACAAGCTCCCGAATGAAGGCTCCTGAATTGAGTATGTTTCAGTCGGTGCATAGTAGTATTTAAATAATATACTGATTTTGTTTCGTTCAATATGTGCATGCGCATATGTAGACTGTGCGTAGAAATACAATTTTAGTTAAATAAAGTGTTCCAACGTTCATCCAGTAACAAAAAAAAAGAGAAGCATGACCATTCCATGTGTCCATGAAAGCGGACACTAGAAAATAACAAAGCACATTTATATACCCGTCATTTTGTGACGGGCAACCCCCTAGTATTATTATAAAGAGCGTCTACATCGCCTCTGCTATTTATGTTATAGCTTTGTGGAAGAAGCGATGCTAGAGTGTATTTATACTGACTCATTAAGTTTGGTGAGGATCTAAATTTCTTCCAGTTATACAATGCATGGGTCGAGTTAGATCTCCGTTTGGAACTGTCGGCTTGAATGTCACATCTGAATAAACATACAATTGGTCTATGGTTAGAAATATCAGTAACGTCATCATCAATAATTTCAGCATGCACGAGAGTCATATAAATGTCTCTCTGTGAATGCAACACATAATCAATAGACGTGCCCTCACCACCAGTGGCAGGAACAAATGTTGCTTTTCTGCCAGCGCATAGGTTACTTTCATTTACTGGTACAAACTGTTTTGGTTCGAGTACTCTGCGGAGATAGTTGTCTCGCGGACGTGTTCTTGAAAGAGTACAATTGAAATCGCCCATGATAATAACATGACCTAGAGAAAAGTAAGTATCTATGATATCACCGAGTGCTTGTGTATATTGTAAATGAAATTCGTCTGTATAGTTGGTTGACGGTAGATACACTTGGAATATGTATAGGTAATCTGCATCAGGTAATTCAACTTGGATACCACAATTTCTATCGTCATCAATTTGTATGGTTGATACATAGGGGTCTAGAACTTATTTCCATATAAGGGCCACGCCACATTTATGTCTCCCCCGCTGATGGGGTAGCCTTTGAGAGAACTCACACACAATGTGACATTTGTAGTTGACTAGCATAGGTTCGAGTATATGAGAGTTGTGTTCGTGTAGCCATGTTCACTGATACCACATATATCTATGTTCCTCTCGTGAATCATGCCATTCAAGTAGGCACCGGATATGGAATCAGCTGATGCCGAAAGACCAGTACAATTCCAAGTGGCTATAGCTATCTGCCCATGTGACATTGTCAATTACAGTAAGATATACAACATGAGTACAATGAGGTATAACAAGCAAGAGTAGCATAAACCATATGACATAATTATATGATCAATTCCCATTATACTGAGTTTGTCGTCTATCGAAATCATTTTGACAAAGCCAGAGTCGACAGAATACTTGACGCGGCCAGACGTTGTTATTGATTACTTTTGTCATGTCATCTTCGTGTATATTTTTCTGGCAGAAACAGTATGTTCTTTCCTACTATGCATCATGCGAACAATTGAGAAACTAATGCCGGCGTCAGTGAGATAGTCCTGAATGGCTTCGGGAGTAACACTGTCGAGCAAGTTTCCGACAAATACTTTTTTTTGTTTTTTGTTTTTAAAACGTTTATTCTGATAAAAAATAAATAACATGGTACAAATGGAAACGCTGACATAAAGTCAGATACAATTCAATACGGTACATAATGAAATAAATAGAAGGCTGTCTAACTGCCAGCACCGTGCATGCCCCCGCTCCGATTAAAAACAGACGAGTCTGCGGTATCACAGGTATGGAGCGGGGGTTTAAAAACTAAAACCGAGTTGGGGGACTTCTGTATCCACCCAACTCCCACGAGAATGGGGACAAAGCATACAATGTAGAGTTACCCATCCTACGTCCCAGAGACATTCAGTGCCCTGCGACACAGGAGGGGTAACTCTACGGTAAAGTGCGAAAAGCAGAACGTTATAAATTTAACTAAAGTTGAAATGAAGGGAAATGGTAAAAGCGAGGTATATGCGGACCAGCCCACAGGGGCCTGTAACGCGCTCCGCTGTCCGCCCCCCTTTTGCACTGCCCATATACGCCGCTCTATATACGCGCCTTCTTCGCGTTAATGGAACATTATATAGACAAGGGGCTCTGTAGAAATTCAACGTTTCACCATCGCTCGGGAGTCGCACAAATTTAGCCCATTCACCCCAGTAATGATAACGATATACATGTATACACGGATGGATCGGCAAAGAATTCATCTTTCAATAAATACCACAAACTCCCATCAGAAACATTCATACACGTTGCATTTGATAAAATTTTAACCACCGAATATTGTCTCCGGAGAGCGTATTTTTTCGATTTGATCCGGCTCAGACAGCAATGGACGCATGTGTATCGAAATTCACCACTCATGCAGTTTACTATCATTAAAAATCGTTCAAACGATCAACTAAATATCTGGAACTTAGTGATTTATTGTCGGCTAATAATTTATTCACTCATACAAATCAACACATTGTCAGTAAACAATTCTAATAGAGGAGAAATCTGTCGATAATTCCAACTTTAAAAAAGAAATTTGTCAAGTGACACAGTTCCTAAGTTTAATATTCATTGTGACCTGACCTTTCCATGACTGACAGAGTAGAAACAACCAATCACCGCTCAGTGTTAGAATCGAGGTCAGGTCATAATGAATATTAAAATGAGGACCTCGATTCTAACACTGAGCGGTGATTGGCTGTTTCTACTCTGCCAGTCATAGAAAGGTCAGGTCACAATGAATATTAAACTTAGGAACTGTGTCACTTGACAAATTTCTTTTTTAAAGATGGAATTATCGACAGATTTCTCCTCTATTAGAATTGTTTACTGACAATGTGTTGATTTGTATGAGTAAATAAATTATTAGCCGACAATAAATCACTAAGTTCCAGATATTTAGTTGATCGTTTGAACGATTTTTAATGATAGTAAACTGCATGGGTGGTGAATTTCGATACACATGCGTATACATTGCTGTCTGGGCCGGATCAAATCGAAAAAATACGCTCTCCGGAGACAATATTCGGTGGTTAAAATTTTATTAAATGCAACGTGTATGAATGTTTCTGATGGGAGTTTGTGGTATTTATTGAAAGATGAATTCTTTGCCGATCCATCCGTGTATATATCGTTATCATTACTGGGGTGAATGGGCTAAATTTGTGCGACTCCCGAGCGATGGTGAAACGTTGAATTTCTACAGAGCCCATTGTCTATATAATGTTCCATTAACGCGAAGAAGGCGCGTATATAGAGCGGCGTATATGGGCAGTGCAAAATGGGGGCGGACAGCGGAGCGCGTTACATGCCCCTGTGACCAGCCGTAGAAAGTACCAAGCGGTAAAAATAGTTAAAAATAGTGTATGTAGAAATAATTTACTGAAAATGTGCAAAGCGTTTAAAATTAAATTACGGGGACGCCGGCAATGGCACGGACGTCAATGCAACGAACTAAGGGGACTTAAGGGAGTTGTACACTTAAAAGGTGAAATGAATAGAATCATCGCTATCGTTCAGTCGACAAATGTCTGTGGTCTGTAACCACAGATTTTCAAATAAATATAGGGGCAGTCGGTTGTGATCTAGGAGCACGTGAATGCGGATTCGAGATAGGAAAGATAATATGGGGACGTGATCAGGTTGTGAAGCCGTAGGGCGGGGGTTCATAGCTTTTTGAACATGATATATGCGGTTTCGAAAATACCAAATGGCCGCCACGGCTTCCGAAATGAGAATTAGAGCCAAGGCTCGATTATTGGAATTATCAGCGGGACCAGAAGGAAGCGAATGAAGCCGAGATGGGTGCGAAAATTTTCGCGTAGTGTGAGGGGAGTAATCCAATCACGAACGAGATTCCATAAAGGCTGGACGACGGAGCAATCGACAAACAGATGCTGTACCGTTTCGGGAAGGGAATTACAGAGGGGACATTTTTTGTAGACTTGGGGGCCGTAAAATTTTGCCATTCTGTCCCGGGTTGGGAGAACCCCATATATTAGGCGATAAAACCATGTGGGCTGTCAGTACGTAGACTCCATGAGCCCAAAAAGAGACCGACGGATTTGGTTAAATTTAATTTGGAGCCGGAGCCGTGCCCAAAAGTATCAATAATGGACAGGGCAGCTTTAATAGAGGCGTCATTCGTCACGAAAAGGGTGACGTCATCGGCATATGCCGTTAATTTGAAAGGCGCGGGCGCTCCCGTTACCGTTAGGCCGTGGACAGCCGGGTCGGAGCGAATTTTGATTAAAAGGGGCTCTAAGCATAGAATGTATAAGAGGGGCGATAAGCTACAGCCTTGTCGGACTGAGCGAGTGACGGGGAAGGGGGAGGAAATGTTCTGATTGATATATACACTGGAAAATATGTCCGTATAAAGGAGGCGAACCCACGATATAAAGGTGGGGCCAAACCCAAATGCTGAAAGGACGTGGAATAAGTAATCATGGTCAACTCGATCAAAGGCTTTTTGTTGATCGAGGCTTAAAAAAGCACAGGGGATATTTTTTTGGGCGCAATAATCTTGAATATTACGCATGAGATGGCAATTGTCCATAATAGTGCGGCCTAAGATTCCGACCACCCTGAGGTCCCCTCCAATTATCGCCCCATCAGTTTGTTAAACGTGGATTATAAAATACTTTCTAAAACATTATGCAACCGCCTGAACGTTATGAATAACAACCTTCAGGCGGTTGCATAATGTTTTAGAAAGTATTTTATAATCCACGTTTAACAAACTGATGGGGCGATAATTGGAGGGGACCTCAGGGTGGTCGGAATCTTTGGGTAGGAGAGTAATAAGGGACGTCCTTTGAGGGGGACCTGTGGTAAATCACGCAAAAATGTGGGACGAGTTGCGGGGTCAGTTACGCCCCGAGTAAAAAGGGAAGACCAAAATTCTCGAAATGCAGTCATTATGCCGTCTTGGGATGTATGGTTGATCCCATCATAGACAGCAGAGGTAATTAGTTTCCGTGAACTGCGTGTATGTTCCAAAGAACGAATGTAGTCGGACGAAACGTCTTTGGAGTTGAGGATTTTTGCCCGGGACCTAATATAGGCCCCTTGGATGGCATTGATCAATCGTTTTTGAATGCTTTCCTTTAGGGGAACAATTTTTGCAGTGTATGTACCAGGAGATAAGCGTTCGGCACGTAAAAGGGCATGATATTGTCTCTCCATACCACGAAGTTGAATTCGTTCAGACGAAGCTTTAGTACGAGAGTAGTCTTGTAGAAAGCTCTTTATGGAATCTTTAAGTTGATCCCACCATTCTGGCGTGATTTCATCATCGTGCACGGAAGAAGTAGAATCAGGCCAAAATTCCGTAACGGATTCCCTGAACTCAAAATCCGAGAATAATGCACTGTTAACCTTCCAATACCCAGGCCCTAAGATAATAGTAGGGGTATTTTTGAAGTGAATGGCGATCGTGTCGTGATCGGAATAAGGAAATGTTTGTTGTGAAAATTTAGGGGGGGGGGTGACATAAGGGATTTCGAAATGTAGAAACGGTCCAATCTGGTGTGGACATTGCAGGTATAAAGAGCGGTAGACATCTACCAGCTTGTAGGGTATAGACATGATGCGATTCCACTCTTTGGCAAAAGGGGAGGGGTGGTAAGCCCCACCCACTTTGTCAAGGGATGGGTTTAGAATGAAATTGAAGTCACCACCTAAAATAAAAGCCCGACTAGTGTTAAAGTTTGAAAAACCAGTTCTTTTTGTGGGTCATTTCTTTGTGGCCCGTAAAAGGAAATAAGCCGGATGGGAATTCCGGAGATGTCGGCATCGACACCCACGAAATACCCATCCAGCTCTGAAAAAGTGCGGTGAACAGTGAAGTTCGACGAATGTTTGACCAAGACTGCTGTCCCACAGGATCGATTGGAGCCAGTGGCTCAATAACCCTTACCCTTGGAACAAACGTCGCACTACCGACGAATCGAATTCAATTATTTGAATTAGATTCGTCAGAAGTGCGACGTTTGTTGCAAATAAATGCGAGTAGACGCACTACCGACGAAGAATGCGTGTGGTCAACACGAATTTAATTGCTGATGCGTCTGAGATCCGTGTTTGAAACAAACGTCGCATCACCGTCGACTCGAATTTAATTCGGAGACATGCAAACGAGCTGCATAATGATATGCTAATGAGGGAATTCCAATTGAAACTGGAAAATACCGTAATAACGTAATTTGGTGGTATTTGAATTCGAGTCGACGAAGTGCGACGTTTGTTTCAAATTAAATGCGAGTAGACGCACTAAATAAATATTTATTCCGTTTGGATATACACGCTATACTGTGCATGGACGTGTGCAAATTTAACATCAACGATGGGTTGAAATTGTTCTTGTAATTTGATTTTCCAGCAATGAATTATTGGGAATTTGTTGTTTTTAGACCAACATTTGCATATTTTCCTACTTTTGGTCCAACATTTTGACTGAAATGGCCTGTGTCCTGGTCCCTCATGACCCCCGTGGCCAGCCAAAAAAACTGCTAATTATTTTCCTATGCTTCTGTTCAAAATTATGAACTTAAATGGTCATCAGTTGGAAATTTTCCAACCTTCGTGGGGGTGTCAGGTTGGAAATTGTCATCACTTGGAAAGCTTGAGGCCAGTCTAATGCTATATAGGTTTTTGCGGTTTTCATGTTCAAAGTTTTCTCCCGCTGTGCCAAACTATGATCAGATTTTCAGGTTCAGATCTCTGATTTTTCTTCTACTGGCAGAACCATGGTCCGCCCAGTGCATGATCACAAGTCTACTGATCCATACAGAATAGGCTATTATCCAGGCATGTGAAGAAACAGCCAAGGGGGTGCAAATTGAATTACGCAAATTTATTAGCCCCTCCAACCGAGACCCTATAGCCGTACGTCCCTGCCCGCCATGGTTATTTTACCACGTGGTTTTAGATAGGCATACTGACGCAATATATAGATAGAACCGCATGAGTGTCTGGATTTTGACGAAATTATCGCACGAGATTTGTTGGCGGAGCGATACCTCGAGAGCGGGACGCAGTCCCGCACGAGACGTATCGCGTTCCGCCATCACATCGAGTGCGATAATTTCGTCAAATTCCAGACACTCATGCGGTTCTATTTTTATTACATATCTACGTATTACAGTAAGTTGAATCACAATCGTACATCTCCGGTACAGAAAATGTGAATTTAATTGAGTTTTAACGGCATTTTAGGGTTAACGCAACAATCAGACAGCCCGTCTATCCGCGAGTGAACTTGACCCACCTTGACCCGCTCAAAGGTGTCAATTGGGTTTTCCCCAGATTTTCCAAAAATATAACCCAATCAGCGCGCTGCGATTTCGGCAAGTGGGTTGTCGCCCTTGCGTTGAACAGTTGAAAAAGTAAAAATAGTAACGACGAGAGCCAGTCTAACAACACTGAATGAAATAGTTCCGTCGACAGATTGCACTAGTGCGATTCTGAGAATTATCACACGCCTAGAACGTCGTGCGATCATGCGAATTACGTTGATAGATATGTAATAAATAGTTATATAGCGCGTTGACCTCAACTTGCTATTAAATTGTTAAAACGGTACAACGTTTTCGTATAAAAATAACTGGACCTGATTTATTTCAGACAAGTTCAAAGCAAAATACCACCTAGAGAATCATGTCCGACCTAAAATATGTATCAAATACCTACGAAATAGCGATATAAAACCAATAATTTCCACTCCTCAGAATAGTAACATTAATTTCGTCGCTTGGAAGTCAAAAGCCACATTTTTTCACTAAATTTTACGTTTTAGAATTGATATAAAACTTCCTATTTTAGCCGTTTTGACGAAAACCCTTATGAACGCTTTATGCCATTTTAAGAAATCATTTAGATTCGTCTTGAATTAAATGCGACGTTTGTTTCAACAGACGAATTATGAATTAAACTCGAGTCTAATTCTAATTGAATTAGATTCGTCGGTAGTGCGACGTTTGTTCCAAGGGTTACACCCCAAATCTACAGCCAGCTGGTCACCAAGTCGATAGTCGTCGACACACGTTTCTTGGAGGAAAAGTATGTCAACGCTATCAACCGTGAACAGGTATATCAAAGCCTGCATCGTCTGAGCATTTCTCAGTCCTCGAGCATTCAAGGAAGCTATGAATAGACCGTCCATGGTAGGAGTGGGAGGGGATTAACTGAACGAACGCACATAATTCTATACACAACACAACAAAGAAAGGATAAATAATGTGACCTAAATGCATGCCGCGACCAGTGCGGGCGGTGTTGAAACCATGTTGAAATAAATAAATTTAAAGATGCATGTCCATTTCCGATTGTATTTATCGGCGTGTTGTGTTTGGTGCGCATTGAATTTTCCGTCTGACTATCACTTGGTGGCGGCGACCTGTGTCTCCTGTGGTGTTGTACGTTAGGGCGACGTTGTTGGAGATTGTCGTCATTTTCACAAGTCGTTGGTGGTCGCTTTTGATTAGGAGTGCTTGTGTCGTTTCTCGGACTCGAAGTATTGCCTTGTCCTTTATTCCCATTTCGAGTGACTTCAGAATATGTGCGATTTGTGTACGATTCATCGAAGTCGTCAACTGTAATAGAGTTATAGGACTTAGTTGTCTGGCCGTTTGGACTGCTGGTAATTTGTTTGTTGGGACTAGCATTTAGTAGCTGTTGATTAAACATCTGCCGTTGATTGTACATGTGGTTTAATCTATTATTGATTCCATTCATAGTATGAGTGGTGAAGTCCTGGAAAAGGCCGGCAATCTCTCGTGAGAATTTGTTTAGTTTTATATTCATTTTATCCATACATTTTAACTCAATGCGTTCATCGGTTTCAGTTGGTTTTGGTTCAGATTCCGCAGTCGCATTAACACTTTCATCGCGTGGCGATTTAGCACCATCGTGTAAGGAATTTGAATTGTCGTCCGTGTTTTCGTCTGAATTTATTTTAGAATCCGTAGCATCCTTGTTTGGATCACAAGTTTTCACATTCTGTTTTGGAACTTTTTGTTGTTTTTGTTTATTTTTGCCTTTGAGTGTTCCTATGTACCCTGTGTTGGAATTAACAGATCTTGTCAGCGACTGTATTTCATCGCGCATTGATTCCTTGTCCATTTTTATATCTCGTATGTCACTTTTCAGTTTCGAGACTCCTGAGCATCTTTCATCGGCCGTACGCTCGATATCAAGCTGATTCACTTCAATTTGTTCCTCAATTTTATCAATTCTCTCGGATAGCTGGTTTAAGAGTGTGTCATTGTTATTCATTCTGACAATGAGAGTATTCATAGCTTTGGCTAGTTTGGCAGAATATGTTTTATTTTGCTCCTTCATTTCCGAAACAGTTTTATATAAATCTGATAAGTTGTGAACTGGTCCAAATTGAGTTAGCAATATTTTCCAATATCTCCTTTGGTGAATTAGAAATTTCAGAATACTCGGGTATGTCATGTTGGTTGCTGATCATAACTTTAGGAGCTGTTAACAACTCTGACATATGGTCGGGTTTCTCGTCGAGAATGCACAACATCATTTGATAAATGTCGTGGGAATATTTCACCGCAAGCGTTGTTTCCCATGTCAGCTGACATTTCTCGGTTGACTCGCCTCTGCTTGAGGGAGGAGTTCAGATTAATGTCAAGTCTTCCAGATTTTGCCAATTTGATTATTTCCTCGATTACGGAGGCTCGCATTTCTTTTAGAGTTGCAGCACGCCACTGTGTTGCATTTAATAGGACATCGACAACATTCCCTTTCGGCGTATCCCGAACATACTGTAGAACCCATGAAAGATATGTGCTGAAATCAACTGTCGTGGTCCCGTTTCTGTTAATTTAACAAAGGTAGCAGATAGGTCTGTGGGTTCCCGCAAATTTATAGAGGCCATCTCGTTTAGTTTGTCCATTGCTTCATCACAATTAATGTTATCATCACGATGGCAGGGAACTGATGAGCTATCAGTGTCTTGCGTCTGATTTTCGCATACATGCGCATATGATGGCACGATGTCATTTGTGTCCAACCCAGGAACATTATAGTCCGGTCCATAGAGAACCCAATCTGTTTCCGTGAATATTACTTCCATTGCTCAATTAGTTAAGTTGAGTGCCTGATCAGAGAATATGCAGTCACACGATCATACCGGTAATTCAGTGTCGTGATTAAGACCGTCCATGTATTGTGTGTACTATGTTCACTGAACCATGACATTTTCCCACGGTCAAGGGGCTAGTACTATACGGAATCTGGTGAGTACAGTTCGCGAAACAGTGCAAGCAGGTAGGGAAAAAATGGCGGCACACATAAACAATAGAAGTATCTATGGCTTCGAACTTTGATGAGTCGTTGGTAGCAAAAAGTGTATATTACCATCGTCGATCGTCCCATCTCGGATCATGATTCTGGCCAGTGGAATATCCGCTGATATTCTGTAGAGCAATACAGTCGATAAGTAGCTACATCTAAGAAAAATTAGATAGTAATCGAACTAGAAAAATACATGACTTGTAAACAATCTAACCGGAGCAATTACATGCTCTTATATATGCGAGGATCCGTATGGGAGACTCGAATCTATAATACTGCACCAGCACACCTCCCGCCACGAAAGGGTGAAATAACATATAAAACTAGTCATTGTATATTTTATTATAAAATATGTGTAATACAACTTCCGAGTATTTATCGACATTGATCACGTGAAAAAGTTATATGTTATATTTTAGATTTTAGACGTGGACATGCTGAGTCTCTTTAGTAACGGTATTTGGCTATTATATAGATCAAGTTCGGTTTTTTGTTGTTGTTGTTTTTTTTGGTTGATTTTTTTATCGGGGTTAACTTATAAGTTAGATTGTGATCTTTAGACCGTGTTTGCGATTTATGTTATTTAATTGTGCTTGGAACAGCGAAATGATTTATAAAAAAGTCGAGAGTAACATATATGATGGAGCCATGTGTTTCGTCAAACTCATTGAATGGTTTACTCGGCGTAGTTTTCAACACTTTTCCATCAAACACCACCCTCGTTGAATAAACAATGTGCTATCGAGCCTATACAGTACATCCATTAAAAATGTAAGCCCTTCAAACATATTTCCTTACTCGAGATACATTATGCAAGCTGTGACATTTGGGAAATGCTCCACGCACTGCATCCCGTATGAGCACTTTCCATATTTGGGAATACATTCATGCAACTAAGCGAGCTGTGACTAATACAGTAAACAGCGGATGGGAGACAACTCGCCCACCTGTCGCGAACGCGAGTGACATTCCACAATGACGTTGCTTTGAATTGGTCCAGTGATCGCTGCAATCTGTTCGAAACACACCCTCTCGTCGTCTGATAATTAGATCGGTTATTTACAACGACGATAAAAATAAATCGATCACACGGCGACCTAATTCATATATACAGGTCGGATATAACCTTTCCAGGAGATAACTGTTGTACAACACCGGTAAGTACATAACTTTAGTCTTGATAATGTATTACCTGTCGCTCGATAACCGGCGAAATTATGTCCTCATACACCCCGGTGTCTTGGCTATTTTGAGCGATGTTGACATAGGGAGACCATTATCTCGTCTGTCATGCATATGCTCTTTCGTGTGGTCGAAGTCATAAATCAAAATTTCGGGCAACATTATTGATATCTAAACTTGGACACAGATCACCCATGTAGGCCTATAAGGCGAACTTTCATTCAGACACTACTTCTTCGTCACCAATAGACTAGCGGCATATTTCTAGACAGCCAGTAAACACTTACATGTACATGTAGACATGTCATTGGTTTCATAAAAGTGCATATAATTTGCCAAGACCATATACATGTAGTTACAAAATCTACACACATGTGTACAGGTATCTGATCTCATCGGCCACTTGCGTAAGTATTTATTTATTCAGGATTGTTCACGATTTGTTTCAACCATCCCATGTCGACGATCGCGGATGGGCCACGCCCATTTCGGAAATGATCACTTTGCGCTGGTATTTTGATCACGCACTGCATGGCGATGTGTGGTGTACTATATGTATTTATTGCTTTAATCTTAATCGATATGAATTTGGTAGACAGTTGGATACCTCAGTGGACATTAAATACAGGGTCGTGGCTAGAGGGTTTCCGTTGGGGGGGTGTCCACATTTGGAAATTCCAACTGCACCCCCCCCCCCTTGAATCAGAATCAGTCCGAACACAAGTTTTGCATAATTCCATTTGCACCCCCTCCCCGTTGCACAATCAGTGCTCTTACGCCCAATATCCTATATCTTCATAAACCATGATTATATATAGTCCCAGTATGAGAACATTCAGATATTTTAACCTGAAACATGTTGTTCGGCCCGGTGTGAGAACATTTTGAAATTTTAACAAGAAAATCGCAAATCCTAGCATCTAGACTGGCCTCAAGTGAAGCTTTCCTATAGTGTTGGAAATTTCCAACCTCATACTCCCCCTCAGGTTTGAAATTTCTCCAACTGATGACCATTTCAGTCCACAAGTTTGGTCAAAAGTGGTAAATTATTGTTAAACTTATTAGCATTTTTGTATTGGCCATGGGGGAGAGACAATGACTCACCGGGCCGACCATGGTTCGGCCCGGTGTGCGAACATTTTGTAATCTGAACAAGAAAATCGCTAAATCCTAGCTTCTAGACTAGCCTCAAGCATTCCTAGAGTTGGAAATTTCAAACCTGACACCCCACTTAGGTTGGAAAATTTACAACTGATGACAATTCCAATGACAATGTTGACCAAATGTATGACAATATTGTTTTCTTAAATTAACTAGCAGTTTTTGACTGGCCACGGGGGGGGGGACCAGGACACAAGCTTTCCAAGTGTTGCAAATTTCCAACCTGTCACCCCCCCCCCCCTGAGGTTGGAAAATTTCCAACTGATGACCATTTCAGTCCAAAATTTTTACCAAAAATAGGAAAATATGCAAATATTGGTCCAAAAACAATTAATTCCCCCCAAGAAATTGTTTGAAAATCAAACTACAAGAACATTTTCAACCTATGTTTTGGCAGGTATGAAATTTCCAACTGTTGAAAATTTTGACCTCCCCCCCCAACCCCAACCCCCCCCCACTGTCGCCACGTCTCTGATTAAATATGCACTATATAATTATATCAACATGCAACCATGCAGGGAGGTAGCTACATGGTGTATTTTGGGGAGGGGTGGGTAGTCCAACATAAAATTGCCAATTGCACATTCCTTGAACCAGACCGGTATTACCATTTACCAAGTCCGCGAAATCCCATTTAGTGTAAATATTATATTTCTCAAGTAGGAACATAAATACATTTATAACGTATAGACATAAGAGATAAAGGGATCTGACAGTAAGCCCAGGCTTATCTGTGGCCATTTCCGCGATATATAAATTGCTTCATGATTTGTTTTGGTCTCGAATAATGAATTGGCCGCTCCGCAAACACCCGCGAGCATATCCATGGATGATCGCTGCGGGTCCGACACCCCACCCCCGCACTATACGTAATTTTCATTGTGAATTTCACTTCCTTGTTTAGAAATTTCAACTGGTACAGTATTCTTCAAACTTTTAAAATGGTCCGAAGTTCCAATCTTAACATCACTATCGTTTAGTTTCCAACAGTTACTGTTGCGCAGTTTGACAAAATTTGGAGATGAGTCACACAAAGTCACACAAACCCCAACCCGCCGTCATGCAGACCCCGTCTAAATGCGCATTATATAATATGTATGCACTATATATCAACAATTGTCATGTTCTACCTTCCAGAAAGTAATAGAGATATTTCGCAAATATACTATACAACTGACATGTATCATTAAAGGTATCTTTAGAATTCCCGATAAGCTCTTTAAATATAGTTTTAAAATAATACACCTATGTCGAAGGAGCATGGATGTCCACATATAAACTTATACCTATTCTTAATTTGTACATGAATTTATTCCATAATTTTAGAAAGTTTATGATAAATTATGTTACAAATGACGGGATCTTGCGAACAAGATGCCTTCATTTTATTAGCCGGTGTTAAAGGGACCCAATTCTTAAAAGTGGATAAATGTGCAAAACATATAAAAGTCTGTACAAATATCACCAGTTTCGACACTAAGAAAACAAGGAGAAATAGATTAAATTCGTTCTTATATTCGAATCGTTATTGATAGTTCTCAAATAATGAAATATTTCATTCACTAGAATTTGCAAAGAAAGCAAAATAGGTTTTGTAATGAATTTCGCGCGTTATGTAAACAAAACTGTTGCAGTGATCGTAGACAAATATCGTCAATCGTGTAAGTTCAAATATGTTATTCTGAATATGATTTTCAGAATAATTGTTATCAATGCTTTGACATTTTCCAACGTTTACCATAAATTTGATTAAATTGTGGTATCGTATTGGACTAATTGAACTTGTATCGGTAATTCCACCGTAACAGTTATGTTTACATAACAATTGTTTTGACATTCGAAATCTCACTATTGGAGAGTTATTAAGAATGCAAATAAGAATAAGCATCCATATGTCATTTACTTGTTATAAAAGTCTTGTTTTGGTTTTAATTTTTTCACATACCTTTATGTTCTGTTATGTTTCACATATCAGGATTTAGGGAGGGATATTGCGTTTCATGTAAGATGGATATTCCTGGTATTCAATATTTCAGAATGTTTTATATTTAGGGACATAATTTTATGCACCCTTTCGTATAATATGGGCATCTTTTGGGGCATGTCATTATATCAGAATGTATGAACCCAGAGAGTCAGTTAGCATTTTAGATATCTCGGGCATATTTCGATGCATGTTATTCGATAAGAAATTGTCGATTTCGGGATAGAGAGAGAGAGAGTGTGAGAGAGAGAGAGAGAGAGTGTGAGAGAGAGAGACTTTCAGATATGCCAGTCATATTTCGGGGGCATATCATGGCCAACATTTCGATTTAGAGGGACAGCTTGTCATGCTGAAAAACTTGAGCATGTTACGGAGCATACCAGTTATAATTTAGGGAGATGTGTAGAAACCTGTCAACTATTGGGACCCTTTCGGTGCAAGTGGAGTGTCCTTTCTGATTGCACGGATATTATTCAGGGCATGACTTGTATTAAAATTCAAGTGTTTAGGGAGAGAGGTATACGTGGGTCGTGGAATACATCACTTATTTCTTCAACTGTCCTGCGCGTTTGTTGACATTACATGTGAGCCACCCTTGCGTACTTGCCTTGATGGCTGACTGAAGGTATACAACAAGGAGTCATTTAAGCATACCAATGCTGATAAATAAATTAAGAACAGGCCTTTAAATAACAGGTTTGTCGTGTTATGTGTTTGTCCTGATGTTCTGTGATATATATATGTGTGTGTATGTGCGTTTGTGTAGGATTCCATATGCATATAAGAATTTACGGATTAGACGCATGGAAGGGGCAATCTTTCAGATAACATGCATGTGCACATTGCGGATCATATTAGCTCTCAGAGTGGATTAGTTTCGGGCGATTTGTAGCCTTTCAAATAACACGGGACACGCGTGTAAAGAGTCTAATCATTTTGTAAAGTCTTTGTAATTGTAAGTTGTATTTCTTTATTCAGCTTAATTGGTGAAGTGCTATTTTACACTCCATTCCATGTCTTGTATCTTGTTGAATATAAAATTAATTGGTGTTTGCTGAATGACTTTGCGCACTGATAACTTACACTCGGAATATCCCTTCAGAATTGCGTGTAGATTTCCCTATCAGCAGATAAGATTGCTGTGTGTGTGTGTGTGTTTAACATTCATTTTTTATGAGGAACTTAAATCGATGACCGCATGAGAATGGACGCGAGCATGATTTAGGAACTTGAAACATTCATCATTTGTGGTGTACTACTGATGGGGGACGTCACCATGTTACAGAACCCATTTCTATTTGTTTGCTGGTGGATATACTTGGCTAGGTCTAAAATCCAGAGCTATCCCAATGCAAACATTGCATTTGTTTAGCCACGACTGACACTGTAACACGTACACCTGTAACGTTTATATAAATTATCTGTGTAATAATAAAACGTCTAGCGGTGCTAACTAATATCCGCCCGGACCCGCCCTGTGTGCATGCCTGGCGTGTCTGGGTTTGATTTAGACATTTAATTTGTACAATACAATACATTATATATGAGGATTGGAGAACAAGTTCTTGAAACTTACACTAACGTCCGGCGGAATATGTATTACATAAAAAAAATGTAGATTGTGGCCACAGTTGTTGGAAATTATTATCATCAAATCCAATAAATACACACACCATTACTTCAATAATAATAATATATAGACAAGTATGGAAAGCTGGCCAATTTACTGAATTCAGAGTCAACTGGACTCCCGCTACCACAACTAGTTTCAAGTCCTATTTCAGCATAAATAATGTATCAATTGTAAAAATATTTCTTGCACTCAATCAACTATATATATGTCTTGAAAGTATCACTGCAAATCCGAAATGATTTGTCATTTCTTGCAACATTTATTAATGTGAATTACCAACAACACAAAAATTGAAAATCTCACGAGTCGCCATCCGAGTCACAGAAGCACGGATTAGTTATGACGTTACAATCTCGGATGGCGACTCGTCAATCTCACACAGGAGCTTTCCATACTTGTCTATATTATTATTAAAGTAATGGTATGTGTACTTACAGCAGCGGATTTTGATAAAAAAATATTCCAACAACTGTGATTGTGGCATCGGTTAAACTGTTTATGTCCGTGAGAGGATTTCAGCATATATTAGGCGAGGCTCTATCGAGTCCAATATATGTAAAACCCCCCGAGCGGACATAAACAGTTTAAGCGACAACATTAGCTACATATTTTATTTATCCATCGCACAAAACCTGCCTTTGGGGAGGTAAATCTGTCAGTTTCACCAGTTTTACTTTGGTAACTTCGATGACCCCTTGCATTTATGAGGTCAAGCAAACTAATGAGCATTCATGACGTGGGAAAACCGTAGTGCAGCTTGGAGCGAAATATATATATATTTTGTTTATAGTTTAAAGCGGGCCTTGCATCTAATGGTTTATATATTTCTTAGAGCGAAAACACATATCCGTTTACGGATTTTGTATCAATTGCGATGAATTATTGGCAATAGGAACGTCCCAAAATCACAATGACGTCATTTAGGTCGGTTGACCTCACTATATAGTTACCTGCGCATTTTACATATAAAATGAAAGTAGAACAACCACAATAAAGCTACGTTGACTTAATACAGCTCCATTGACGTAATAAACGTAACGTTTATAAGGCAGGATTTATGTAGGCAATAGGGATAGTGAGGGGTGGATAAAACTTATCACAAGAATAATTAAATAGACATTTTAGTATGATGAGTGGATGAATACAATATAATGAATCGTAAACATAGCATATGATATTCTAACATTTGGGTATGTGTGGAATTTTGAAGAAGGATGCATGTGTGTATTATAGGTGTATATATATTTGCAGCGGCATATCTGCCGACGAAGGGGTCGTGGTTTTGTAATTCAGGCTTGCCTATGTTGTTTATTGATCAGAGGTTAATACATTTAAGACAATGGGGCTTGAACGTTGGAAACAAGAAGTATATGTTTTGTTGTAGAATATGAAACTCATTGATTGCATGGTGAGAATCGGCTGGATGATCTTATAAATTTCATGGTTGCTTCTATGAAAACAAAATTTTCGTTGTCTTTAAGTGTGATGTCATCAAGCAAAAGAGCTTTGAGGGTAAGAAGTTTCGATCAATATCATGGGGTAAATGCTTTCAAGTACAATGGCTGGTATACACAGCAGTCCTATGCATCTTCCTGATGGGGGGGGGGGTCCAACAGGCACAAGGCGGGTCATCACTCATCAGCAATAAAATTGCACAAGTTGCTTAACTTCAATAGTCAGACGATTCAGATGAGAATCGAAGTGCACGTCACCAAGCAATATAATCTGCGTTAATTTACGTAGATAGCCAGTTTTATTTTGCATTTTTTGCAATTTTAGCCTCAGCGTGTTTCCGAACCCTTTTACCACTGGCATAGCTGCTCCCCACTTGATCGCGGAAGATCGATATATATTGACCCCGATGTCGTAAAATTCAAATGACCCCTCCCAATCCATAACTTAACCTGAAGACAGCTACACGTATCAATCAACTGTAAACAACCCCAGCATGCAATCATGTCATGCACCACCCACAATGGGCCACAGTTCTGAGCCGAACACATCAATCAACTAAATCTATGAATGTGTCTGATTATCTTAATATTGTCACACCTAAATTCCCGATTAGCCTTGACGAACACACTATGGTAAATATATCTGTCATAAAAAGACTCAAATTACTAATGTTATATTACCGTCAATTTACCGTTAAATATATATGTAAACGATTACTCATGTAGTCATCTTATTCAGAAGTCGCGCTAGCACTTTCGTACAAGACACATTCGTACCCCAGAGCCAAATAAAACACAAAGCTTTCATTATTATATACCACCTATCAGGATATAGATATCCTCCACAGCACCGGATATATGGATATAATGCATATATATTCTTATATTCTTTTGAAAATACTTATTTGTCTGTACTATCTGTGAATTATGCCAATAAAGCATCATCAGCAACGTCATTATTTAACTAGCAGCAAGAGGGTTAATGTGTATAATTTATGTCACCCAATTTCGGAGTGATATATTTTTGTCGTAATCGTTTATATGCAAATATATGCGGGGTTGTTTATGTTTCATTGCGTCGCTCGAGCATATTTATCACGATTGAGACATTCAGACCGTTCAGTTGATGTGATGGACCTGATGAACAACATTCAACAACAATAATATTTGACTAGGTATCTCTGCAAACCGTCATCACATTTATTGATGTTATATTCCGGTATATTCAGGTATATTTGTATCTTCAGATATATTACAGTTAGGCGTGTACTGTATATGAATGTGTGCATACCTAAACATGTGAGAAACTTGTTTATATTCAATCAGGCTGAATTAGTAGGATAAAATTAATTTTTGACCAGCTGTACAGGGGGGGGGGGGTATGGTCGGAAAAAAAATTTCGGCAGTTTTTTCCGACCATTTTTTGACACCCACCCCCCATTTTAACACTAAAACAGAGATTTGCGGGGGGAAATTCACCGTAAACAGCTGTATATGAATTTCTGTGCATACTATTTATCATAGATGTTAACATGGACATGTAAATAGGAAAGAGTCGTTTTGAGGTCAATCGGCCAAAAAAACATGGCTGTCAGCGGCCATCTTGGATTTCAAAATTTGCAACAAAATACAACACGATAACTGCCTGCAGTCAGTTAACAGTTAGAATTACATTATTTCTCTCATTCAAAGTGGTTTTGAAGCCCAACTCATTGCCAAAACACTGAAAAACAAGCAGGATTTTTTTTTTTAGTTGCGGAAAAAATTGCTTGTTGGTGGCTTTGATCACCCACCCACCCCGGATTTTTTTTTCACCCCCCCCCCCTGAGCTGTATGGACATTTGCTGTAATTGTTTTTGTCCAGTTGAACTTTGAACTTCCTACTGGTGATTTTTAAATCAGAGTGAGTAGTGGATATGGATTAAATGAGTGAGAGAACGGAACAATATAGCAGAACAGTCTGGAAAAGCTTGGTAAAGTCAATTGTAATGCGAGTTTGGGTGGGTCCCAAAAACCTGGGCGGAAACAAATATTTATTTTTGCACGAAGGGGGTGCATGGTGGGTACCATGAGTGCTGCAAAAAAAACAAAAAAACAATCAGCCCTGTATGATTTATATATATTTTAAAAATCTACTTTGAAACTCTACTTTGAAACCGACTGACTGATTGATTAGTTTAAACATATTTTATTTTAACCAATATAATGTACAAAATTCACGGTATGATGATGAGAGATATTGATGGTTATAATAGGATTTGGCAGTAAGCATAATGCTTATCTTAAGCCATCTCCTACACGTATGAAATAATGAATGGTGACCGTTTCATACAGTCAAAACTAGAATATACATTTCGGTGTATATGAATGTATACAGCCCAAGAAATTACTATTGTTATTGTTAATTATAATGTGCTTGATAGCCCCCCCCCCCTCAATCGTAGCAGGTTTTGGCAAGGTACTTTTGGGATTGATGTTACACTTAGTTTAATTTTGATTGACTGATTGAGGGTTTAATGTCATTGCAATCGTCAGGGAAACAAATTATTCACTTTTAGACATATGAGCATCACAGCGTTTCGAGTTGCTATATGGATTTATTACATGTATTGAACAAATATTTGAGGAAATCTGGATGGAAACTGTACATTTTATGAGACGTGGGACATTTAGGGACGACATTCCCGTGCTAGCTTGCTCTTTCGCCACAACCGAGTATGCACGCCGAGGGCGAAATGTGATGCCCCATTAATACACAATTCACCAGCGAGATACTATTTGTTACCATATAGTTAGTTATGCCTGCATTCTTTTTGTCATTCAATTAATATCCATCAGATATAACTCATGTGCTGGGCTCGGTGATATTTATATTTAATAGCTGTAAGAGGTACGTGAACCAGAAACGTGGGTGCTCTGAATTGTTGTGTGAATATAGTAATTAAATTTGATGTGTAAATTAGTTTTACCGTGCCAGTTTATCTAAGTAAACACATGGCAACCAAAGTGTATTGATTGTATACTATTTTCTAAATTTCTATGGCGATGTTTTGTCACGTATTAATGCTCAAATCCGTCTGTTCCTTTTAATGGTCCATGGCGTTTACAATGTCTTGCAACGTCCGGGTTTATTTTCGGTTTGTGCGCAAACAACACCCTTGTGTGTGTTTTAAAGCATTTCACGAAGACACTGCAGGATGTGGCAACAGGGGGCGGCGGTCGTATCACACCCAGTTCTGGCCAAAATGTTCATCTGTAAATATTATCTGAATTAGTAATAATGATAATATATCAGATATACTAATACGTTGAATTTATAATATATAGCAGATATACTAATAGGTTGAATTTCTACTGACTGTTCAATTGTTCAATCAATATCTAATGTACATTGTAAAGTTAATTTTGTTCAATGATGAGGAAGCCGCTCAATGGTGGGGAAGCCGTTCAGTGATGGGGCAGCTGTATGGGGTAGCCATTCGGTGATGGGGAAGCCGTTCGGTGATGGGCAAAGCTTCTTCCCAACAAGCGTGGATATTTAGAAAACTTTTTGAAAAAACGAAGGTGCCCAATTTGTGTCACTGCAAGTTTGGCAATGGCTTACCGATGTAAGTTGATTTCCATATGCAGCGGAGTAATTTCTTCGCGAAATTAACATTATATGATTGTTTTGATCCATCGCTGACCAGCGAAACAAACAGCGGCTTGCTATGAATATAGTGTCGGAAAGGATGAGAAACTCTGTTCAAATAAACTAAACCAAACTTGAGTTTACCAAGAATCCTCATTTTACTTGGCAGCTGATAACGGTATGTTTACGTAGACGGAATCAATTCGATTTATTGATGAAGTCGCGCTCAAATTTATAAGTAGTTTCGATTGCCATTGGGAGCAAGATATGTGTATGGAAAATCGATTGGGAGTACATGTTCGAATGGATTTCACTTCCTGAAACAAGGACATTTTCTATAATCCAGTGAGGTTTCTAGAAATTGCATGCTATATGTCGTTTGCATGAGTGTACCACCTACTGTGTTCAGGTAACTATTTTTTTATATTATGACGACTCACAAAGGTATTGGTGGCAAAAACATGAATATGGCTATTAGGCACATTTATACATGGAGTATGCATGTATTTGAGGTGTACGAGAGATCTCAACTGGAAAACAACCTAAATTCCCATAGCAACGGAAAGCGCCACCAGACTTAACATCGCGGGGTTCGGTTTTCATACAGTCCACAATATAATATGTACTCAAGAAAACATTAAGGGTCAGTCCAACGCATGTTTTGCCAAAATTTCCTGGTATTTCAAAATCTGTCCGGAATTTCTTTGCGAAATTTGGTACAAGCAATTATTGTGACAGAATATTTAATACCATCGACCCATTATATATTATAACCTCATTGACTTTTCTTTTATGTCATGAATTGTTTTTTAATTTAACTGTTGTCTGGTACCAAGAACTTATGTAAAATAGATTTTTTTCAAAAGTTCAGTTCATATGTCCATGATATCATATCTGAAGATCATGAGGGGAGACTTAATTTTCTTGATTAATCTGGAGATTAATAACATTTAATGATTATTTTCATTTAGAAAGGTAACTACCCATAAATACTTTTCTATATGTGATAATGCTCATGTCCTGCTTGTTGAGCAATGAAACGTTGGACTGAGATGGGTTCTGGGTCATGGTTCATAACCAAGTTAAAGTTGCCACCATATCTCTTACAACTGTGGCTTAATTCAAGTTGATTGCCCCCTGCTTGAGTGGGCCACACTGCATATCAACATTTGTTTTCATTGGGCTGGAATATTTGTGACTGCTTTATTCTTCATTATAATATATGGGGGTATGATGCTATGTTATGCAATTACAAATCTAACTCAACATTATGATACAAATGAGCATCCTCTCATAGGGCCAAAACAATAAGCCAATTTGGTGACTAGTGTTGTGTGAAATTAATAATTATTCTAGCAGTTCTTAGTACCGAATGGGCATAAAAAAAAGAAACGGATATTTTCAACCTCTCAAATGTATTCAAATTCGTTGTTTTTATCTTAATAATTGTTTTTATCTCTTAATAATTGTTCAGTAATATATACAATAAAGATGATGATATGTGAAATTCAGGATTTGTTTTTACCAGAAAGATCCATAGAAAAATTCTTGCCATTTTTGGCTGTATTTATGCAAAACGTGCGTCTCCACTTAATACATATTAAAGAGACGTATTATTTCGCATTACCTTGACACGTTTGCTTTCAATCGGTGATGTAGTCATGCTATAATTTGGTATGCCATGCTCATTTAACTACGACGTTTGACGTTCGCATATTGTCATTTTGATATTGTTTGTTTGTTGTGTCTACGAGACATTCAAGAATATAGATATATTTATTTAAAATATTTTGATAATAGCTTTATGAGTAGTTTCGCGGCCGGACGATTTATTTTGATCAGTTTGCAAACATTGGCATATATGGTTATCACTAAAATACATATTACACTTATTGAGGCACGGACTTCGATGTGTTTGATCCAATGAGCGTGAACACATTCCTATTTCTTATCACAATGGCCATGTATCATTCGAAATGGCACACTTTTGTTTCAAACACACTGAGATGTCCCTCAACTCAGATCAAAGTTGATAATCGGTCCAGATTTTTGCTCATGTCTGGTTTCGAACCTGCGCCAACCTCGTCTATCTGTGTATCTAAATGTACCATGCAGATAATGAACTTTTGCGAGTCGTGTGAGCTTCCAATGACAGTATTCGCCGTTACATGCATCGCTCTGCATGTTTCATCTCTCAGCAACATAATTATATATATATATATATATATATATATATATATATATATAGCTATATATATATACTAGAAGGTGACCCGACTTCGTCCGGGCTTTGACCTTGAATTGATCATTTTGAAGGTCAAGGTCAGGTGGGGTCAAACACCAACACCCCAAAAATGGTGGAAATCGGCCCAGCGGATACCGGGAAATCGGCCCAGCGGATACCGAGATACCCTATGCATCAAATTTCGTCCGTAAAAATCCGCCAGTTTAACCCGATTTGATTTCCACTCAAGTATATAAACGCGCCTCATATACACACGCTCATTAATTATCAAGTTTCAACGTAAAGATAAATTACCATCGGTGCCCGAGATATCGCCAAGACGTCTGAAACAGTCAAATGCATCGGCCGGTTAAGCGTTAACGTGGTCTAACGTTATGACCTCTAACGACGTCATAGAAGTTACGCATTGTTTTTATCCTGATGGAAAATAGTACCACTTCTTCTTGATAATTGAGGCAGATAACTAAAACGGATACATACGCATTATATATCGTTGGAAAGAGGAAACACGACAGATTCTCACAGTGTCATTATTATGACTGGCATTTTATTATTCGCGCTGTTTCGAATCGATTTGTAAGCACCGAACTCAAATGAAAGTCCCGTAACACAGCGTAAAAACAGATTTGACCTCGGCGCGTGCGATGACGTCACGGCGTTCTTCAAATAACTGGGCATTAATTAGTATCGTATGTATGAATGCATGCTCATCTGAGGGTAGTTTTCTGTCTTTATTTTCAGAGTCTCTTTAAACAGATATGGCAAACCGACCTCGAGGTTACGGGCTGACGGCTGAAATCAACAAAAAGGTGGGTATTAATAACCCTTTCTGTACTAAATGGATTCTCCCATTCAGTTGTAAAAGTATACATTGGAATACTCCATTACTCATTTTGGGAGGTAATAGAAACAAACGACAGGAAGAAACAGATAATACAATAGCAGAATGATCACATGCATTGTGGAAAATGTTCAGATAATAAGTCCGGTTATTATCTGAACATTTCCTAAGGGCAATACTCGCCTGGGATACAGTAACCTCAGTGATGATCTCAGCCGCAACCACTTAACTGAATCTGATAAATGCGCATGTAGGGAAGTCGAGAATGCTGAAACAGCTTTATTGTCCCAGATACACAACAATACGAAATGAAATATGCTCTGTGTTAGACCAAAATCCGTGGATATCTGACATTCGACTAAGGGGTTCTAACTTAGTCCTAAACAGAATTAATAGGGCTATACATGAGGCAACACAACACTATATATTAAATACCGACCGATTTCGTTAATCGCTTTTGTTTCTGACTCATGCACAATTACCTGCTTGATTCTGATAATGACCAGAGAAAAACAAATTATATTACTGACAAGTTGGTAATAATTACATCATTACGATGCTGCAGCAAGTCATATAAAGGTACCGACAAGTTAGTCACTTAACTCGACGCATATACAGTTCAAATTTCTTATGTAAAATAAACTCATATGTTATGTATAAGATAAATGATCACTGTAAATATATGTGTTACTTGTTTTTTTTCTTCTTTGTCACCAAACTATAATTCATCATGTATATATGAGGTTCGGCATAGCAGCAATGTTATATATGTTATGCCTCCGAGAGACCTTAAAATGTGAATATAGTGTCCTAAGTACGACGTCGGAATACAGCGGCCATTCGGGCTTCCTTTTTTGGGGTTGCTTCGGTGGCCGTGTGGTATTGACGTCGGACTTTGAGTCGCAAGGCGCGCTCGCCGTCGGGCCGGGGTTCGTATCCCACCAAATCTAAAAAAAATTGCATTGTCTCAAAAATCAAATTTGCTTCTATAATTCATCAGTTCATTAATCTTCTCGTCATACTCTGTTTCTCTTCCTCTTATTCAACATCGTTCCACTGCCCACTGCCCACTATAATAAGCATCTTATTGTCAAATCCTCTTCATCCCTACGGGTCTCTATAAACATAATTGTGTCACCTTCAAAAATTATATTATATTTGGCAAGAAATAAATATTGTTTAAACCAATACTATTATCGCACGTACTTAAGCACATACACAGACTTATTCAAGTCATAGATTTAGAAAACATTCGTCAACATGAAATCGGGTCCAGATTTTTCTTCAACAAGGAACAAAAAAGGTTACTTGTCTAATCAATTTCTGGTATGTTAAACATAAAGAACGTTTGTTACATGTTTCTGCGAAAGATTGAAAACAGCTGGATATTTGCTGTTTCTTAAGAAATGACTGACAGTTCCATTGGGGTCATTCGGTTGTGTCCGGCAGAATAATTAAGCGATGAGCACTACGTCACTCCAGGCCGACCGTGTGCACGCGCTCTGTGCGTGGTGTCCACTTCACAAAAAGCGATGAACCACGTACGTCACTTCAAGCTGCGTGTTGTTATTGTGTGCCTGTGTTGAAATTTGAACAATATTTGTTACTTACAATTGCTGCGGTAGTTTTGAAAATATTTTCACATTATAAATGTTCTATTAAAATGTACTGGTATATGATTATAAGGAATGACTTGCAGATCGATTGGGTTATGATCGGCAGAGTAATTTAACACAGTTCGTGTGAATCCCTTCGGGATGTGTGTAAATAAAATCATGTTTCAATCTAAAAGTATGACACTGTGTGTCACATCACCTCTGGTCGGCGCCCGACAATCAGTGATTACATATGCATGCACTTTAACCTCACGAGTGGTATATAACACACTTTAACGGCGGCTCCATTCATTGGGTTATGACCGGCATAGTAATTAAACACTATGCCGGTCATTACGCATTGACCCAAATTAACCCAATGGATCTGCCAGTCATTTCTTGAATGACTCTTATAAAGGTTATCGGGACTCCAGGGGTGCTATTCACCGGCTGGGTTTATAATATAGTCCAGGTAGTTTTACAAGGCGACGCTCAATGCGAAGCTATCGGTGGACATATCGATGGGAAGACATCGCCGCGCGGTATAGGATTATCCAATCAAGGTGATTGGCGTCAATCATAGATTGACCACCGGTCACATAAACATAACGGTACACGTTTGGTTCATTTCAACAATGAGCAACCAAGGAAAAGGACGTGGGGGCAAAATATACCACCGATGACATGGGGGGGGGGGGGGTCTACATAAAAATCCGTATATAGGTCCGGGGTGGGTGGGTGGTCCAGAGGCCAAAACAATCGTGCTTGTAATTTGTTTCCAAAATGGTTTTTTTTCAACATTCAACAGATTCAACAACATTCTGGATTTCACAGGATCCAGTTCCACTTCACAGTGGAAAACCGTAATTGAGTAAAAAAAAAATATATATATTACCCAGTTGTATTACCCGAATAAAAGTAATAAAAAAAAACTGTATCACAAATACTACATGGTGAATACTCAATGATGACTAGATATCGTTAACCCGATTGTTGCATAACACGAAATTGAAAAGGGTATCTCATAAATTTCTAATGTCTGAAATACTGTCTCGTTCTGGCGTGCAATCAAATTCATTCCTTCTGGTTATTTCTCATCTTGAATGATTGCAAATAATGTTAATTTGCAACCAAATCAAACTGAATTGGTTATGATGAATGACCGTTACTGTTTACTGTTCAGACAATCCCAAGTGAAGGTGACGCTATTCTCCTTGAATTTACGAACTTCATATTGAAGCTTAAATACTGCTCAACAAGACTAAACTAAAATACTAATTGTATACTGTTATCGCTTACAAATAGATGAACTGAAATAATGTGATGCATTCAGATGCATTGAGAAATGACATTCTTCAATGTCTTCAAAGTTCAAACTAAAATCAAGAATAGCATCTGACTGAGACTATACTGCAGACTCTAGTGCACATATATACATACACGTGGTTGAGTTATAATAATGCAAAATGTGTTTACGGATGGAACCAGGTTGGTAGCTCTGGTATGCATCGACAGGCGAAACATGTGATATGCAGTAATATCTGCATACATCCTTCCCCTATCATTCAGGTATATCACCATACCAAACCACTTCAAAATTCGACAACCGACACTTCAACTTATATTGCAAAAAACTTTGTACGGACTGAATTTCATAAACAGAGCCCATGGATAACTCTGGTATGCATTGGTGCTCACAATCCGTGATATTATGCATATTCGTTCCCCATTTCTGGTCTGTCACATGTCATAGAGCATCAAAATATGACAACCGACTCTTGAGTTATGATGCAAAATGTGTGTACGGACGGACGCACGGACGGCTCGAGACGTCAACTGTATACCCGCCGACTAATATCGGGGGTACAATAACCATAGATCTATGTGTATACCTAACCAAAACAATTCCCCTCCTCACCCACCCCGGTGGATAAGACTAAAGAGTTCGTTGATCATGCATAAATAATTGTAGAACCCCTGACCTGTTTACCACTATTTACACTGGCCAATGTTCTCTGTCAGACTAAACACGCTCGACATATTAAGGCTTTAATATGGTCTAGGGCAATTTGTGACATACAGTGTACATACACAATGCTTTAGTATTGTTGTTAGATACTTGAAACACCAGAAAACACCTGGGAATACAGATTATTTTTCGTTTTTTTCTGACCTATGCTTTACCGATTAAGGATGTTATTGCTTGAGTCTTAATTTTACACAGTTTGCACAAAAAAGGGCTAGTGGAATGGGATTGAAAGGCAGTTAACACAGTTATTGAAGAACGGTTAAAAAAAACTCTGAAATTTTGATAAAAACATGAGAAAGGGGGTGGGTCCCTAACATTTGGAGGAACAAATTTGCACAAATGGGGTGGTGGGTCCCTCGGGGTCGGAAAACAACTTTTTGGGCCCTATATGTGCAATTGTTTTCCAGACCCCCCCCCCCCCCCCCCCCCCCCCTCCAACTGCAGATGAGCGTAACACTTTTTTGGACATTGTGGAGAGATGAATCAAAATATTAAGGAACAAAGAAACCGGCACCATTCATCAGCGCCGGAAAAATGATGCATGGAAACAAATTTCTTTGGAAATGACAGGGAAATATCCAAACAGAACCAAAACACAAACAAAAATCTCTGAGACGTTATCTTCTTGGTTCTTCGTTTTCAGACTATGCTAATTAAAAAACCTCAATAATATCAATGAAACTCATTCTGCAAATATATAAACGCAAGCATGAGTCTCCACACAATTATACCCAAACATTATACCGCTATACATGCCGATTGTGGGCAGTGTTCACGAATCAGTCGTGAGACGGCGTCAATTGGCAAGTGACAACTCTGATAGATTGGATCAATCACACCATCGACAGCGTGTGTCGTTTGCGCTAATGCAAAGATACCTTGGCGTTCAGCCGCTACCAATTAAACTACCTGGTTTATAAAATAGTCTCGCTTGGTGAATAGCACCCCTGGTGTCGTCTCGAATTAATTATAATCACAACCCAGTAACTATATATATTGGCAAGTTAATCAGTGAGTGAAATTGTTATGCGTGCGCATTGTTCCTGTGGATTTAGGCAGACGTTTCTCTTTCGCATTGAGTTTTTTTTTCACTTCACTGTTCCAATGTTCAAATGCTTTCTGAAGATCAAATAAAGGATATTATAGATAATAAAAATCCCCAATGTTGTGTACAGTATGTGATTTCTTGTAATCGTCCAGGTTGTGGCAGCGTCGAGTCCAATATGACTTTTTACAACAACATTGGTTCGTACAAAAAAACACATACTGTACACAACATTGTATAATAACTTTATAATATATGAATCACGTAGATCGATATTCTGCGCAATCACTATCCATATCTCCATCCGAATAACGTAGAAATAATGTGTAGGTTCAAATGAACAATATTCGTCAATGAATGTGTCCGTTTAAATGGGCCTATCTTGTATTTTAAACAGCTTGCCGACAAATATGATGTGGGCCTTGAGACGGACGCCAAGAATTGGATTGAAGCTGTCATTGGAGAACGACTAGATGTAAGTAATAGCTGATAGGGTGTGTTCGTCTTATATAAATATTTCATTGATTAAATGTGGGCTATTTTTTCCGAACCACAATTACAATAACGATTAGCAACATAATTGATTTCCGATTTCAAGCCTACACATATAGCTATTTTGTGAATAAAATACAGATATAACTGAAGATTTGCTATTATTTGTCTATAAAGCCATTATAAAGTGGTTTATTTCGATCGTAAGATCGTGGTGAAATATATAGTTATACTTCCTGGAACATTTTTGATATGCTCCGAATGATTTCGCGGTGATTTCTGTTTTAACCCTTTACCCAACAGAACGGCCCTGTGCCAATGCATTCTCTTATATATGCGAGTCGACCATAGGTCGCCTCGCATATATAAGAGAATGCATCGGCTTAACACATATTAAAAATGATCAAATTGTCAAAGAATGTAGAAAATATAATAAGAAAACATGGTAAAAAGTGTTAAAAAAAGATTTATTTTATTATGGTCGACTCGCATATATAAGAGAATGCATAGGCACATGGCATAACTGTAACCATCACAATGTGGTCAATGAACCGGTTCCAATGATATCCATATTTGCATGGTGTTATTGAGACAGACCGAAGATATTTTATGCTGTTGAAGCTTTATTTGGGCGTTTTTGGCCGGTTTGTTGGGTAAATGGTTAAAATATAGCGAATGTGATAAGAAATTCTAAATAAAACTTATATTAATTGATAGATACTTTCCTGGACGTGTGTCCTCGATTCAAATTAAATATGTTCTACCCTGGAAACTATATAAAACTTTCTGGGAAGAGATACACCATTTAAAAAAAGACGGGGCACACCCCCTGATGTTAGAACATGTCCAACCGATGACCATCCCTGAACACAATTTGTATATATGCTGCTTGGCTAAACATATATTTCCCCACCAATTACTGGTTTGATAATCAAACAAGAACAACAATATTGACATATTTGTGGTGTTATTTTTCCAAATAATATCCTGTCAGACTTGAAATGTCCAACTGTTGAAAAATATTGGTCAAATGTGGGGGTCAGCCATTCCCCTAAACCCCATTGTCGCCACGTCCCTAAATCCCCCATTACACTTGAAAATATGCCAGATGATGGCACTATAAACATATACCCTCTTGAATAGAAATTATCTATGTTTACGAGATTGCAATGCATGTGAAATGAGATGTTGTTTCCATAGACTATGTTGTTCTCGAGAAGCTTTGTTTTAACCCGGGTAGAGAATAATTCCGATATTATTATGTGTATGTAATAAGATAATATGTCACATGTGCAATTGGGTACATTCTTACAATCACGCACCCTCCACTTCAAGTCGACCGTATGCACGCGCTCGTTTGAACAATATATGTTACTTACAATTGTTGTGGTAGTTTTGAAAAGTTGTTCAAAATATTAATGTTTTATTAAAATGTGTTTCCATATGATTATAAGAAATGACATGCAAATCGATTGTGGTAATTGGTTTTGACCGACAGAATAATTAAACAAAGTTCGTGTTAATCCTTACGGTCAACATCCAATGACCCCCAATACATCCGCAAGTCATTTCTTAAATATTCCTCTCAATTCTAGATGACGGAGTCAGGAGCAGAACACTTTCATCGCTGTCTGAAAGATGGAAGCGTGTTATGCAAGTAAGTCGGCGTTGCAGCAACGTCACTCTAAATTTCCCAATAGTTGAACATATCTTTCCAACTCAAAATGTATTTTCAGTTAGATAGTTTTCACTGAGATGTAATTGTAAAGAATAATATCAATATCCTAATATAATTACACAATTTAAAACGCATCTGCCGAATCACAAACTGTGTTAAAATAGATGTTGTATGTTATTGTTGCTTTTTTAAATGGACGTATGGAACCATGGATACATCTTTAAATGTGTTAAAGAAGAGTCGTGCGTTATTTAGATCGATGCATATTACATTCTGCACACATTGGCATGTCTAATTACAGGCCACATTAGCACACTTTGTCAGGACAGTTTTAATTAATACAGTTCGTTCAATAATACTATTCCATCACACAGGCAACCCTACTCGACAATCTAGGCCTTCAGTTGCAATTCACTATTCCAATAACAGCGGGTCGAGTATAGCCCCCCCCCCCCATTATACACAACTCTAATGCCTATGTCTCAACCACAAATAAGATGTAGTGATCATCCGGTACGCGAATCTACTGATTTATGGTCGACTCATCATTATGCCTGTTCAATTTGTAAAGGGAGGTAGCAGGAAGTCAACCATGGCTAAGTTACCCCCACGTGATATCCAACAACACAACTTGTTTATATTCTGCGTTATGTGTTTATTATGTGTATATTGGAGTTAATATAGCATATTCTATACTATCATAATGCAGATTTTTAAGTGATACATCTCGGAATTACCCATACAAGTGTGTGTCTTCGATTGATGCTTATGTCATTCATTATTGATCCTTAACATATTTTTGAAGACTATACAAATACCTGCACATGGCATTTGTACTGTCGCCTGTCGAATTGCAGAGACTTTATTGTTCTCGATGTTGATGGTGGTGCACATGGAATGTATACGCCATGTGTTGCTCATATTCAAAAGCATAAAACATTGAGATACAAATTCACCATTGTGGGAATGTACCATTAATCAAGCGGGTACTTTAACTTCAATGTCAATCTTAGTTTTCCAATACTATCTTTTGATCGCTCGTAAATGCATTTTGCTTTTTCTGCCCCACTACATTAACCAGTTCTTTACTAAGTACTCACTGACTATATATAGTTCCATTAGGAACTGTTCAGATAATAAGTTCACTAAATAGATATTGATGAACATATTATCTGAACATTCCACACAAAGAATAGGACTCCTCCTACACTTGTATTATCAGTTCTAAGGTATGTCGTCTGCTCATATTTCCAGAGCACCCGTCCAAATAAATACCATTTTGTTCTGATATATATTTTATATACGATGAAAACAATGCTCTTTTACAGTTGCACATGTAATGTATATGTGTGCTATAAAATAGTATGTTTTCGTCATTTGTCTACCTGAGTCCCTGGATTCTAGATGGAATGGACACTTTTCATCATAACGATATATTTGTAAAACTGGGTGGGATAATCCATTAAGTAAAGATAAGGTATTTCAATTGTCATCATATTTTACAGACTCATGCAGCAAATTCAGCCAGGCTCGATCAGAAAGATAAACGAAAGCAAGATGGCTTTTAAACAGATGGAGAACATAGGAAACTTCTTGACGGCGTGTGAAGCGTACGGCTGTAACAAGGTCGATATGTTCCAGACCGTTGATTTGTTTGAGAAGACCAACATGGCTCAGGTCGTCAATGGAATTCACGCACTAGGGAGGAAGGTTTGTTTTCAGTTGTGTCACGCCACTATATTTGTTACATAGACTATTCATAAAATTGTGCCCCAGAAAGCACTAGTTCTTTCTATACTAAATGAATTTCCCCACCCATGCAGTTATAACATATATTGGAATTGTTTACTCGTCAATGACTATTTAGTGTAGAAACTGTTATGGAGTGTTAGATTTTTGGGTTTTTCTTGATTTGACAAAAGAGCGGTTGTGTTGACAGATAACACTGCTTATAAAGTTATGTTATTTCGTTAAGTCTTCTTCGCATATAATAGTGTAAGAAAAGATATTGTATGAGGCTTTAATGCACTTTTTGCACAAATCCAGACAAGAACTGGACACCCATGCCGTTCTGTGTATGTATTGAACCTGATCATATATTAAGATAAGATACATAATTAAACGTTATTACATTTGAGAGGTTAAAACTAATTTTTTTTTTTTTACTATTGTGGTACCAAGAACTGCTGGAATAACTAATAATTTTACAAAACAAGCAAACCACCAAATAGTGTATTGACCCAGCTCTATGAAAGGGAGCTTCGTTTGTATCATAATGTTGATGCAAACTCTCAAATAAAGAACATTCTTTATAGGTGGTTGAATCAAAACAATTAAGTTCCATCAGGATCTTAAGATACGATACCATGTCATCATGAGAAAGATATTTTGCAGAATGTCTTGGTACCTGAAAATAGTGAAATTTTAAAGATGTTTTTTATGTCATAAAAGTATGGAGCGTTTGCTTATAATTTTCAACCGATTTCTTGATCTTTATTTGTTGTCACATTAAGCACATGTACCAAATATTTTGAAATTTGCAGACATATTTTGAGACAAATACCGTTTTGAACTATCAGGAGTGTTAGGCAAAACGTGCTGCTATGGCTTAAACGAAAGGAACAGTTGTTATCGACAGATACACAGCGTGGGAATATTGGACGTTTTGTAAATTTATTTTGTAAACTTGATCAGTGACCAGTATTTAATTTTTTATTTCACAAGGCACAATCAAAACATTTCACGGGGCCATCCTTAGGAGTGAAAGAGTCGGACCAGAACAAGCGTGCGTTCACGGAGGAGCAATTAAGGGGTGGAGAGTCTGTTATTGGACTACAGGCCGGATCAAACCAGGGTGCTTCACAGGCCGGAATGACCTTCGGAAAATCACGAATGATTTTAGACTAGATTGTTAACACAAGAAAATCAAACATAATACACAATCGCATTGGAAACCCAAAATGGCGGTGTTTTCTCTATGGGATATTCCGTTGAAGAAAGATCTGTTTTCTGGAAGTGCTCTGGGAATTCTGGAAATGGAGCCGTTCACGGTATCGACAACCTCGATGGGACAGTCCAATCAGATACATGTCTACAATGATATTTCTGGAAACAGAATCCCCATTATGTGACACGTATCCCATGTGCAATTCTATTGAATATCTATTCCCCCGCAGCTATTCTGATCTGGCGAAAGTAGTTGCTTCAACCACTAACATCAATCCCGTTTTAGTGGACTCGCCGCTTTTCGGGATTTGATTTGAATATACATGATATTGTGTTAAATGTGCCTTGTTAGATGGTTTTGAACTTTGTTAAATATTCTTGAATTATGGTTGTCTGGCTCATCTAGGGGAAACTATCGTTGAAGGGTTCAAAAATAACCCTCTTACATCAAAGATTTAAAATGCTATAACTTCTTTTAATTATGTCCATTGTATTAACACATTTAAGAATACAGCTTATACAACGTCATTCGGGTTTGTGATTGTTTGCGTTGCCCTTAGGTTTTGGGTTATTAGGTTTTGTGCCCACATCCGGTTGTAACGAGATATATGATGACATCGTGGTTGAGGAGAACATTCGCGGAACATCTGGGATGTATGAATATTCTGGAGCACTTGAACCATCGTATAAATGACCTTTGAACTGGCTGTTTTCACTAATCGTGACCTTGCTCTACCACAACGTGTTTGGCGTCATCGGACGTCCGATCCATAATAGGTGGGCTACTGAATTCTTATTGGTGTGAAGCCCAAGCTACAAAACAGAGTTCAGTCCCCTTCTCAACTCTATGTATGACCGCTGCCGGCATGTGTATTTTCTTAATTAAATATAAAAAAAATAATTGAAGTGTTTTGTCAGTTACAATTCATTCTGGCTTGATCCAGACAATTTTCAAATGAACATGGATAGTTCAGTTTCTCAGAATAATGCAGAATGAATTGTAACCAACAAAAGTCTCAAATAAATAAATGAGTGATTTCTTCACAAATGTGTGGATGCTGGCAGCGGTAAGTCCTGCGTATCAGGGGACTGAACTATGTATGGTCTTGGACATAGCCTGTTGCCGTGTGTCCAACATCGTCATTTCGGATATACATGGGTATTTGATACCTCGATGTCTATTTTTGAACCCCTCGGCATCCAGGTATTTAATCTCCATGTTCCACCGGTGCTTCCTAAGAAAATTTATATTTCTCAAGATGAACTATAAAGTCTAAAAGGTCCGCGGCGGTTTTCAGACTAAAATTATACCTAGTAATTCTAGGTTTTTTGTCACATTCCTAGCCGGTTCCGGTGACAAAATAGGTCCACAAAACTTGAAATACTTTGATGTGAGGTCTAGATGCATCGGAAACACATATTACATGAAATAATAGAAAAAAAAAATCATATGTACTAGATTTATGGAGGCACGAACTCAGTATGAATGTTTATTGTATGAAGATCGCTTGGCAAACTTTTTCAGTGCTATGGCGGCCAGTTTGGTCGGAAATATTTCGCGTGTAATGGACGTTTTTTGGGTGATTTGAGTTCCATGATTGCACGGCGTCTGCATTAGTAAGGCTGATGGGGTCACTCTCACCAAAAAAAAGTGCTGAATTGTACACAGGGTTTGAAAATGTGCTGAAGGGTACACAGGGTTTGTGATCGGCACTAACACCGTTACCTAAACTGTGTTTCTGAAGTTATGGCGCCCATTAGAAGTTTGTTTTCAGTTAATTTTAATGATCATTGGAACATAAACAATTATTCTCTAACAGAAATCATGGCAGATACGGAAACTAAAAGTCATTTAAACGACATTTCAAAAGAGTGACCCCTTCAGCATTAGTAAGCTACGAATTGAGAGTATTTACCTTCGTCAAACTTAGTGTCTGATGTCGAGGAGAGGCCTTATGATCCTACCTCATGCATGGTTACTGCATCAGTGAACCAAGAACTGTGCGCAGTGGATAATTACACAGCCAGTCACAAGGGGTGGCCGCTTTTATACGCAATCGCCTGCCCAAATACATAATTATACAATATTTATTTCACAGCCTGTTTTTTCTGCTGGTTCACACTACAATGACATACCTAGTTCTCGCTTTTAAATATGGAAGCCCGAATGAGTGTCACAAAAAAGAAGAGCCACTTCTATAATAATTAATAAGTTCCCAACATTAATGCACAACTCAAAATTTCAGTACATTATGATTTTACAACAAAATAATTGTTTGAAAACTGCCCATCATCTATCACTGAAAGTATTCTGATATCTAAATTAGTGTTACCGTTGAACTGTTGAAGGCAGCAAATGACCGGCTGAGTGATCATCGCAGTCTGGGATAGAGGAAGTTGGCGCGGTCCTAACCCCGGCATGGGCGAAAATCGGGACCGATTTTCAAGCTTGATCTAGTTTGAGTACATCTCAATGTGCCATTCTGATCGACTGATGACCATTTCGAAATGAGAATCTGTTCACACTCACTGAGTTAAGCGCATATGGAGCAATGGACACTCACACGGAGTCCGTGCATACAGAACTCTGATATATAATATTTTGATTGACAGCTGTGACAAGATTCATTATATATATTGAAATAAAATGCCCGATTTCAACAAAGTGATGCTGATATTCCCTTTTAAGGGCAAATAGACTAGGAACTGCAGGTAGTTTTTGTTTATTTAAACGAAACGTCAGTTTAGCCTGATGAAGTACTCGAAGTCATTATCCAATTCTGTTGTGACTCCATCTTCAGCAAATATTATGCACTTTCCTTCCTGGACACTGAAGATATGACATTGCCGGTGCATGCTGCAAAACACCGAGCATTCCGTCTCTTTGTTTGACTTCAGACTGGTGATAATAGAGCACCGAGCCTTGTCCACAGTCAACTCCCTATAGTTATTTCCCGACCCTGTAAAATAATGTGTGTAGCACTTTGTAATTAGATTATACTGTCACAAGTTCGTATCTTGCGCTTAATCCGTTGATCAGTAACTACTCACTTTATACTTTATTTTGTATACTGTATTTCCATTATTCAGTTTAGGGCGATCCATTCTTAAGAACATTACAAAAAACCACTGAAATCAGTTACTTCTGTCTTGTGATGTCGTTAGTTTTAGTTCTGCAATACTCATTTTGAAACTAGTTTTCTATAGCAAATAAGGAAGTGTCACTTTGGAAGAAGTGTGCTAACTTTGAGAACTATTTTTTTCTCTCCCAGACAATAATAAAAACTTGCAATAGTTAAATACTTCAGCTTTCAGTTAATTCATTTGTTTGAAGTTTGTTGATTGAAGATTTCATTCTTAAAACAAATTGCCCTGATTGTCCATGCTAATAACAGCCATCATTTGCGCCACCTTAAACCATATTACTCGACTTGGTCACAACGCTCAGCCTCCACTCTGGTAATGTACGCAACGTTACCGGCGGTAAAGATAAGTGCCGGAAATGACATGAAGTTATCGGGGACGTAATGATATACGAAGAAACGTGGTGTCTTACCGCTATACATGTACGTCGTATTCGTTCTTTTTTCACCAGCTCCGGTCACGTCAGCTATCGGAATGTCCGTCGTGCCAGTGTTCACACTGACACCATCAGGCGTGTCTTCTGTTGAATTGCCTGTTTGGTATGAAAATAAATAGAAACAATGTAATTAGCTCAACTTGTTGCCCAAAACTATGCCCAAGATCGGCCACATTTATGACTGGACTGAATGCACAAAGATTGAGCACCGAGCCGTGTCCACCATCAACTCCATATATAAAGGTAGTTCACGGCCATATTTTCCCTGCAAAATGAAGTATGCAGTTCTTTAGATTGTACTGTCGCAGTTCGTGTCTTGCTTTTTAAACATTTGATAATGAGCTGTATTATACTCTTGTTTGATAGTTACTTGATTCCCATTATTCATTTAAGGGTGTTCACTTATTAAAGTATAAAACATTTGGTTATTTTCAACTGGCATAAAATATGCCAAAATATGTAGGGTCGAGTGACTTTCACTACCTTGAACCATCGTTAATTATATTAAGAGAGTCCATAGATAAGCATGAAAACAATGTATATTTTTTCCGCGACTCAACTTTGCTGCCATTGGTAATTCTATATCCAGACCACCATCGTTATATTTATAACGTACATGGTGCTATTGCTGAAAGCCGAATTCAACACATGTCAATGTGAAAGTTCCTCTGGCAAATCAATGTCAACTGAAATTATCTAGACTATGCCTTTAAGAAAGTCACACAAACTGAAAGCAGTTATTTATATCTCTAGATTTTCAGTGAAATCATTTGCTTGAAGACGTAGCTTTGTTGTACCCTTAGTTGACTTGGTCGCAACGCGCACTCTTCTATGCACAAATGCACATCCTGCGGACGAGTTATATCGCGGAGTTACAAGGAGCAGTGAGCGTATTGGCCGACTCATGATCGAGACAAATCATAGGTGCTAGAAATAAAAGGGAGTTATCGGGAACCAAACGGTGTATGAGCAAAACATGGTATCTTACTGCTCGACGTCGTATTGTGCTCCTTGTCACCTGCCCCGCCCTGGTGTTCTGTTGGACTGTCGGTCGTATTCGCAAAGACACCTTCAGACGTTATTTCTGTTGAGCTGGATGTGTGGTTGTGGGCTACTGCAAGTCAGTTGCAAAATGATTACGTAATTAGCTCAATACTTCGTATCTTGGGGGATTGTTACATGAGCCGGACAAATCTGTTTGCCGGGGCAACTCGTTCGCGCTGTTACAACTCGGTTAGCCGTGACAACTCGGTTTGACATGCACAAAACTAGCTGTCAATCACCGCGTTATGGCGTGATGTGGTGGCACGCACATGACGCGAACATTCTATTGGCTGACGTCATGAAAGTCACAAAGAATCATGTAACGTTCCAGGTTTTCATCCCGGCTAGCTGCTACCACAGGTATTTGGCCAAAAAAACATTAATACAAATATATAAAGGTAAGTATCAAGGCTGATAGTGAAAATAGGAGGTCAAAAACCATCCTCACAAAAGCAATTTTTTTATCAAATTGATCTGGAATTCTAGCATTATCTGCCCAAGTAATCATATTTTGGGTTAAAGTTTAGCTTTCCGTCGTATTCTAAACAAGTGAGCATAGAAAATCATTCGAAATTGTCAATGAAATTTATCTTTTGATAACCGAAACGTTCGTCCAATGAAAAATCAAATAATCCAACCCCTAAATCACCGAAATCTGTACTATCATCATCAAACTAAATAGCCTTATTGTCAAACAGACGTTGTTTCGTGAAGTACAGCTAATTTGGTGGTGGTACTCAACACACGTCGAGTTTAATAACGATTTATGTCCTTTCGTCAGTTTTACAGATTTTGCAAAACTGAAAGCGAAACTAACTTGAACTTTATTAAATTAATTTAAATATCTCCCTTTTAATTGATATCCGGCATTCTTAATGACAAAAATCATACGGTGGATATATAATACCCACTAGATAAGGAATTAGATAAAACATTTTTGTTATCGATGTAAAATAATTTTATTTTGGAGTCATTTACTGCAGCGTTTCTGTTTGTTTCGCACTTTAAAAATGGCCTCCCGCGAAAAGAAATCTGTAAAACTGACGGGGAAAAAATGACAAAAATCGTTATTAAACTCGATGTATGTTGAGTACCACACCCAAATTAGCTGTCCTTCGTGAAACAACGTCTGTTTGACAATAGGACTATTTAGTTTGATGATTAGAGTATAGATTTCGGTGATTTAGGGGTTGGATTGTTTTATTTTTTTTATTTTTCATTGGACGGACGTTTCGGGTACCAACCAAATAAATTTGATTTATCAACTTTAAATGTTTTTCAATGTTCACTAATCTCAAGTACGACGGCGAACCAAACTTTTTTGAAAACTATTATTATTTGGTCACATAGTGCTGTAATTACAGATCAATAAAAAATAAAATGTTGCTTTTGTAGAGAAAATTGCTGACCTCTATCAAACATGAGATAGATACCTTTCCGAGATTTTTATTAAATTAAATTTTTTTTTTGTCCCTAATACCTGTGGCTGCTACATGATCCGAGTTGCACTGGGCGTGTATACTAGTTTCTCTTTAAAGCGGTTTTTATTTTAAACCATTCGGACGTCGAATCGGTTTAAGAGAAATGTCGGATAACTAATTATCTGCATAATGTAACATATATATGTTTACAGCTTGTTTGTGTTGGATAGTGTTTTTTGCTCGGATTGTCAGTGGCTTCAAAGCATTGTGCATGGAGTTATGGATCTACAATGGAGAGTATCGTCTGTACTGTGCAGATAGCTTATACTGCCAGTTAGGCTCAAAACAGGAGAAAACACTTACCACCATTTTGAAAGAAATATGTTTGTTTAACCTTTGTTTGTTTATTTAATGGCAATTTCTTAATTTATTTACCAACATCTGTATGCTTACATGACTTACATTTAAATCAGCCCTCAAGGCAAGCACACATGGGTGTCAAACAAACATTTAATGTTCACCAATTTGAAGGACAGTGAAAGAAAGTTTTTATTTCAAACCTTTCGAACGTCGAATCGGTTTAACAGAGATGTCTGACAACTAATTATCCGCATTATATAATATGTAACTTTTTACAAAGTTTCTGTGTTTGGTAGTGTTTTTGGCTCGGATTGTCAGTGGCTTCAAAGCACTGTGCATGGAGTTATGGATATAAAATGGACAGAAAATTCTGTACTGTGCAGATAGCTTATACTGTCAATTAGGCTCAAAACAGGATAAAACACTTACCACTTATTTGAAAGAAATATGTTTGTTTAACCTTTGTTTATTTATTTAATGGCAATTTCTTAATTTATTTACCAGCATCGGTATGCTTAAGTGACTCCTCAGCGTAGCATTTCAATCAGCCCCCAAGCCAAGCACGGAGGGGTGACTCACATTTAATGTTCACCAACTTGAAGGACAGTGAAAGAAAGAAGTGACTTATTCCACTAGGCCGGGCCACGTACCTTTATATATATATACTAGAAGGTGACCCGACTTCGTCCGGGCTTTGACCTTGAATTGTCCATTTTGAAGGTCAAGTGGGGTCACGATTTGACAGTCCAAAACACTGCCCGGACAAAAGTACCCGACAAACGTGCCCGTCGAAATCCATCCGGTTTTACCCGATTTGACATTGAATTGATCATTTTGAAGGTCAAGGTCAGGTCGGGGTCACGATTTGACCCGTCCAAAACACTCAGTGGACAAAAGTAACCCTATGTATAAAATTTCGTCGAAATCCCATCAAAATTGGCGATTTGACCTTGAATTGACCCGATTTCAAGGTCAAGGTCACGAGACTCCCCATACGAAAGTACCACCACATACCAAGTTTCATCGAAATCCCGTGATATTCGGGCGTTTGACCTTGAAATGACCAGATTTCAAGGACAAGGTCACGTCGCACGGGTAAATTAATAGGTTTATGCCACTCCCTGGTCGAATGTACACCCACATACCAAGTTTCATCGAAATCCCGTGATATTCGGGCGTTTGACCTTGAAATGACCCGATTTCAAGGTTAAGGTCACGTCGCACCGGTAAATTAATAGGCCTATGTCACTCCACGGCCGAAAATACCCCCACATACCAAGTTTCATCGAAATCGGCTCGGCCGTTTTCGAGTCCATCGATTACAGACAGACACACACACAGACACACAGATCTTCCAAAATATATTAGACTAGAAGGTGACCCGACTTCGTCCGGGGTTTGACCTTGAATTGTCTATTTTGAAGGCCAAGGTCAAGTGGGGTCACGATTTGACCCGTCCAAAACACTGCCCGAACAAAAGTACCCGTCGAAATCCATCCGGTTTTACCCGATTTGACCTTTTAACCCGATTTGATTTCCACTCAAGTATATAAACGCGCCTCATATACACACGCTCATTAATTATCAAGTTTCAACGTAAAGATAAATTACCATCGGTGCCCGAGATATCGCCAAGACGTCTGAAACAGTCAAATGCATCGGCCGGTTAAGCGTTAACGTGATCTAACGTTATGAACTCTAACGACGTCATAGAAGTTACGCATTGTTTTTATCCTGATGGAAGATAGTACCACTTCTTCTTGATAATTGAGGCAGATAACTAAAACGGATACATACGCATTATATATCGTTGGAAAGAGGAAACACGAAAGATTCTCACAGTGTCATTATTATGACTGGCATTTAATTATTCGCGCTGTTTCGAATCGATTTGTAAGCACCGAACTCAAATGAAAGTCCCGTAACACAGCGTAAAAACAGATTTGACCTCGGCACGTGAAAAGTTGACCTCGGATCTGAAAATCAATATGCCTATGCCACCCCCCGGCCGAAAATACCCCCACATACCAAGTTTCATCGAAATCGGGTCGGCCGTTTTCGAGTTCATCGCGAACACACACACAGACCACACACAGACCACACACAGATACACAGACAGATCTTCCAAAATATATAATAGATATATATATATATATATATATATATATATATATATACTAGCCGATGAGCCCGACGTTGTCCGGGCTATTCAAAAACCAAATTTCAAGTCGATAGCTCTACCCAGCCCGAAATTTCAAGTCGATAGCTCTACCCGTTTCCGAGATCTGGTCTGCGCATGCGCGAACCTGGCGTCGCACGGGCTCGGCGACCCGATAAAATTCTACCCGTTTCGGAGATCTCGTCTGCGCATGCGCGAAGCGGGCGCCGCACGGGATCGCCAATACGACAACGTCCACCGCCTGGTCAAACTACACACACGTACCAAGTTTCGTCCCGATCGGCCGAGAATCGTAGATTTGTATAAATGACAAACAAACATACAGACAAACATACAGACAGAGGTCTTCAAAATATATATATACTAGCCGATGAGCCCGACGTTGTCCGGGCTATTCAAAAAACAAATTTCAAGTCGTTTCCGAGATCTGGTATGCGCATGGGCGAAGCTGGCGTCGCACGGGCTCGGCGACCCGATAAAATTCGTATCCGGGGCAAGATACATTCACATAGCAAATTTCAAGTCGATAGCTCCACCCGTTTCCGAGATCTCGTCTGCGCATGCGCGAATCTGGCGTCGCACGGGCTCGGCGACCCGATAAAATTCGTATCCGGGGCAAGATACATTCACATACCAAATTTCAAGTCGATAGCTCCACCCGTTTCCGAGATCTCGTCTGCGCATACGCGAAGCGGGCGCCGCACGGGCTCGTCAATACGACAACGTCCACCGCCTGGTCAAACTACACACACGTACCAAGTTTCGTCCCGATCGGTCGAGAATCGTAGATTTGTATAAATGACAAACATACAGACAAACATGCAAACATACAGACAGAGGTCTTCAAAATATATATGAGACTAGCCGATGAGCCCGACGTTGTCCGGGCTATTCAAAAACCAAATTTCTAGCCGATGAGCCCGACGTTGTCCGGGCTATTGAAAAACCAAATTTCAAGTCGATAGCTCTACCCGTTTCCGAGATCTGGTCTGCGCATGCGCGAAGCTGGCGTCGCACGGGCTCGGCGACCCGATAAAATTCGCATCCGGGGCAAGATACATTCACATAGCAAATTTCAAGTCGATAGCTCCACCCGTTTCCGAGATCTCGTCTGCGCATGCGCGAAGCTGGCGTCGCACGGGCTGGGCGACCCGATAAAATTCGTATCCGGGGCAAGATACATTCACATAGCAAATTTCAAGTCGATAGCTCCACCCGTTTCCGAGATCTCGTCTGCGCATGCACGAAGCGGGCGCCGCACGGGCTCGCCAATACGACAACGTCCACCGCCTGGTCAAACTACACACACGTACCAAGTTTCGTCCCGATCGGTCGAGAATCGTAGATTTGTATAAATGACAAACAAACATACAGACAGAGGTCTTCAAAATATATATGAGATATATATATATATATATATATAATCTCTTATTTTGTCGGATGGCACCATTAGTAAATTGGTTGACTCAATACACCCTAACGTGGATTTGGACATTTTCTCCGACTTTTCACTCAACAATGTCATAAATTTTGCAACACATAATACGAGTGAAACCTTGGAACATATCCTAATTAATGTCGGATTCATTGACATTAAAGAAGGAATGGAATCAATGAAATCGGGCAAATCCCTCCCGGATATTCAGAAAAAGCTAGGAATAAAGATTTCGAACAGTGTGTCGCAAATCAAGAAAGCTTTCCCGAAAGCCAAAATTTTCTTTCAACTCTTAGATTTCAAAGATAATTTGCCGCAAGAACAATTAATTTCAAAATTCAACTCCACGGCGAGGAACATCAGGGACAAAAGGAATTTCACAGCAATTTCCGACAAACCAAATTCATAAAGTTAATACCGCCAACAAATTAGATATTGTTTTACACAATCGACCGCCAAGCTCTTTCACCAAAAATGGCTAGAAACATTGCAGAAACCTTTAAACTAAGAATCATAATCTTAAAGATAAGCTCGTCAGAGATGTCTGATAACTAATTATCCGCATAGTATGACGTATAACTTTTTACAAGGTGTTTGTGTTGGATATTGTTTTTGGCTCGGATTGTCAGTGGCTTCAAAGCATTGTGCACGGAGTTATGGATCTACAATGGAGAGTAACTTCTGTACTGTGCAGATAGCTTATACTGTCAATTAGGCTCAAAACAGGATAAAACACTTACCACTTATTTGAAAGAAATATGTTTGTTTAACCTTTGTTTATTTATATAATGGCAATTTCTTAATTTATTTACCAGCATCGGTATGCTTAAATGACTCCTCAGCGTAGCATTTCAATCAGCCCTCAAGGCAAGCACGCAGGGGTGACTCACATTTAATGTTCACCAACTTGAAAGTGATTTATTCTACTGAGCCCGTGCCACATCTTGACACATGTCGCTATTAAAGGCTGATGAGTGAAACTCGCGTTTTATAGGTCGGTATTTTCTTATTTGCGTGACACTGGACACAACTGATGATAGATATGACATTGTAGGCGCTTCATATTTAACAATAGTTTCAATATGACATCCAAAACGGCCACCAAAATAGAAAATTCTCGCACTTTCCATCGTAAATTTGACTGAGTTCGTTATGTTGGATGGTTTAATTGTTAATCGAACCATGCGTTCACTGCATGATATTTGTAAACAAACAGACGACCCTTGTATTGTCTTAATTAGTTTACTCTGATGAGCAATTGATTGCCTTAAATGTTATATCACTCTGCTCATTACCTGTCGTTAAAGTTGTTACTATTTCGGTCATTGCATTCATCATTACATTTAGATACATCGATACATGACAGGTCTGCATTGAAGAAAGATCATTTGTTCGATTCGCATGAACCTTTCCAGCCATATATCAGTAATTCCAGTATATCAGAATGGAGTGCCATCCGTCTGATGTGTATAACTCCACCATGGAGCGACCAGCCATGGCCGTCTGGACATGGCATACCAAACCGGTGAGTGTATAATGCCAATTACAGCCTGCTATATAGCGTGCAAGAAGAACGTGCGTGATTTCTTAAGGTTTGGTTGGTGTATCTGCGTTTTCTTTTTACAAGATAAGAACATGTGAGGTAATTTGTCGACTTGCCTACGCAGTGGCTTACATATATAATATAGACCACATACAAATTCTTAGTAGGGTGCGATGATGCCATTGTCAGCATTAATATATGGTCCAAGTTGCTGCAATTCGCATCACATGTTACCCTTTTGACTATACTAATGAATTCAATGCAAGATTTCACATACTTCCCGTAAAATACTCCCCGCTATATGTCGTTCACGGAAAACATGTCCTATTTTATAATTCGGTATGAAAAATCAGCCTAGCTGCTCTTCGTCGAGAAAGATAACATGCCCACTGCCAACTCCAGATTAGTGTGATCGTGGAAACAAGCTGATTTTGGTGTCATTCGATGCGGAAAAACATCAGGAACAATATATCCAAAATCCGCAAAAATCCACTCATGGGAAAATTCAGGATAATAAATAGAAATATAGACTAATAATGCTTAGTCGTAAACCATATCTGTATAATGTCTGTCCCAAAAATGACCGCCAAAAATGGACGAAATTGAATAAAATTTACACGTTGTGCAAAATTGAATAGCTTGTCCTATAAGGATGAACAAGATGATTGAAGAGATAAGAGAAACTTTGATAAGAAATGTACGAATTCTTTCCCTCTTTCTCTCATATAAGAGAGAGAGAGAGAGAGAGAGGAGGAGAGAGAGAGAGAGAGAGAGAGAGAGAGAGAGAGAGAGAGAGAGAGAGAGAGAGAGAGAGAGAGAGAGAGAGAGAGAGAGAGAGAGAGACAACAGCTAGCTAGGGCCTCGTGCAACGGTTACATCTGGAAAAGTAATGCAGTTTGATCTGTACTGTACTATCTTGACTCGTGTGATATATGTGTAATTAAACATTTAAGTGGGATTTATTAGGGATGTATTGAATATGTGACCCTTTCTAGAAGCCGAAATATTTATACTCAGAGCGTGAATGTGACCGATCATCATTTATTTTGATATCTACAAAAAACATCAAACAGTTCAAAACTCACTGCTATAGAACAGTGTGAAAGATATCCATATAATGTGTAGACCCTGCCTGTTTCAGAATAGTAGTCATAATTGCCTCCGATCAAGTGATGAAACACGAATATTTCCCTTTTTATCAGAAGAATGCATGGTGATTTACTATGAACGCAATTTATCAAAACACAAATGAGTATCATAGACTATCTGCAATAAATTCCAAACTTGACGCAAATTGTCAACATACTCTGACAGAGACTGTGTTCATACATGGAAATTGGATTTGGTTTCATTCACCAAGGCCACATATACGCAAAACTTACTACGTTTTCTGCTTCCGTATCACCACGGTTACTCCTTCTTCATAATGTTACACATATATAGCTGCTGCGCACAAAACCACAAATAGCAACAGTGCGTGAATGTTCAACGTTGAATAACATCTTTAAGCGATGATCACCTGACATGAGTCGAAATCGAAATATAATAGTTCTGAGCTTTGGATGTTTGATTCTTCGATACAAATCAAATATTTTAATAGCAATTTAGGGGTGTTAAATCGGACATGGAACCTTTAAGTCCACAACACAAAACATATACAATATGTTTCCCTACAAGACAAATTATTGTACGAGTGCATGTTATTGACAATTCCTGGATTTAAATATGAAATTTTCAATTATTCAATTACATCGTTTGACGCAAATGGGGGCACGGATATTCCTACCCATATGCATACGCACAGACAGAGCTAGGACTTACCTCTGATGATTATGAATATGCAAATCAAACTCAAATTCATTTCACGAATACAGAAAAGATATTTCGCCAGCATTACGTGCTCGTCTTGCAAACAATTTGAGATGTGCATTCACTCCAATTGTATCTTAATTTAGTTCAGATATAGAGACTGTTATCACAAGACTAATTATCTCCGCAGCTTGTGGAGTTTATATAGCTTCAACGAAGCTGTCAATATTATTCACAAAGTAAGGAGACACCAATATAACATACAGTGCCAACATGGTGACGATAGGTTTACCAGAACACAACGTATCAAACTGCATTTTATAATGGCTCGACAAATACATTTTGTCATCCGTGTATGTTCCGATTAAACAATCGCATTCTTGTAATGGCAAAATCGGAACTAATACATTAACTAGATTCCTCTTCGCCATGTCAGAAAGTATAAAATTGTCTGAAGTGCCACTTATATCCCTTGATGAATAAACACATTTGTTGCTTGACTTTAGTTGTCCGTAACCAATATGCAAGGTATAATTAAGATGCCGACACACGTTTTGCCTAAACTCATCATATATTGATTTTCTCACGACATGTCTGGAAACATGGTTTGAAATGTGGTGCATTATATTAATGTCACATACATTAAGAATTGTCAATAATTTGGGAATTATAAACACACTTGGGGTAATAAAAAAATGGACTTATTACATCTGCGTTACATACATAATCATCACAATTTGTGAAGAACAAATCGAGAGGTTTCCGTGAAATGAGTAGGCGAATTCACAAGCAGTTTGATACCACAGTGCGGACATATACCATTAATCTTACCATTGGTACCTTCGACATAATATTCCTTGAAGTCGCCACCTATGTTTACTAAGTTTACGTTTTAAAATGTTGAGTCCAATAGTATCTCAATGCGAAACTGGTGATTGTGGGGGTCTGTAGAAGCAACCAAGAATAATACTTTTACGACACACCTTGATTTCGACCCATACGGACTCTATATAGCCTGCCACTATCAGATCACTACGGAATTTATAAGGAATACCATCGCGAATATAAATACTCACACCACCGTCGGATGTTTTGGGTATTCCTGTCGTTTCTAAATGGATCATGAAAACGTTGAAGTAAAACTTCGGAATTATCCCGTGAATTATTAAGCCATGTTTCAGTGAGCAAATATCGAAATTAGCAGACTCAGCATTTGGTATGGTCTTTTATTTCTAATGTTTTGGGTGTCAGCAGTAACACAGAACAATGTCTTTATATCGCACCATTGTTGGCAGGACCTGGGTTCTGTTCGAAATCGCCGCTTAACATTAGTAACAAGAATATGATGGATGTTACAGTTAAGTAACATAATTTTGCCTTATGTGTGTGTATTATAGCATGTCGATCTAACACTATATTTCCATAAGGGCGTGTTTTCGTAGATAATATTCAAAACTGATTGTATTACATGTGGACTAGTACTTGGTATCAACAGTAACAAACTTGCCATTTGAATCTCTGGCAATTTTCTTGAACGTAAGAAAAGGTAAATGATGATAGTTTCAGACAAGTTGAGGTCAAACTGAAACGCTTTCCCGTAGGTGGTCGAAACGCTCGCGATAGAAAACTGCCAATCCGAGCACAAGAGTTGACTATCATATATCATCCTCAAACACAAGTTACTACGCGATTTAAGTCAGAATTTACCAAACCGTACTATACCGCGTTAGGGTGCGTTTACACTGTTTTTAGATCTGTATACAGATCTGTATGAAGTCACGTGTCATGCATTACTGTCACCACAACATTATGACTAATAGTGAACGCGCGCTGACCAGTACTCTGGTAATTGACAACTCACTAGGAGTCGTTTCAGTTTAGGCCAGACATAAAAATGGATCAACTACCAGCAGACAACAGCGATTTGGTATGTGCCGTGTCAGCATATATATATATAGGTCTCCTGTTTGATACCATCTGGGAGGTGGTCATTTTGGATTGGTATGGAGTAGGTATCCATGCTACAACACCCTGTATTTGACCAAATGTAGCAAAATTTCCAACTGATGACAATTCTAATGACAATGTTGACCAAATGTAGGACAATATTGTTTTTATTAAATTAACTAGCAGTTTTGACTGGCCACGGAGAGGGACCAGGGCACAATCTTTCCATATAAGGTAGGAATTATGCAAATATTGGTCAGAAAACAATACTACAAAATGTTTGAAAATCAAACTACAATATCATTTTCAACCTATTGTTGGTTTGGAAATTACAACTAATGTTTTGTCAGGTATGAAATTTCCAACTGTTGAAAATTTTGACCAAAGTTGGGGTGAGACACCCCTCACCCCCGGTTGACATGTCCCTGTCCATCTTGAATATACGAAATACATGGGTTGAAATGACAACGAAAACTGTAACACATTATTCGCCAAGCCCGAGTAACAATTAATCAAAACAGATTTGCCTGTCGCAATGCTTCGGCGTTGACCCTGACGTATAGCGGACACGATTTTTGCTCACAGGGACGAATACCGTTTTCTTTCTGTGTGCATTTCTATATCAACCCGTTCGCTCTAGTCTGCGTGTAGATCTGTGTACAGTTCTGTAGCAGTGTAAATGCACCCTTAGGCCCAACATATATAATATACATTGAAAGCGCTTTTCACCAGCAGAAATAGATGAATTCTGACTAATCAAAGCATAGTTATCCGCGACGCCATATATACGTTTAATGGAACGTCATGTGGCAAACAACATCACCGGACTGTTAGCTTCATTTAAGAAATAATCTCGGTTTCCTAATGTAATTACACAGTCTAAAGGCATATGCCGAATCACAAACCTATAAATTGCGAACTTTGTAAGTTTCAGTTTGTAGGGCCAGTCTCTGTGGAATCTCAGAAACCGTGAAACGCTTTGTAACATATCGTTACACTGAGACGAAGGGAAAAATATGTTGCAGTTTTCTCACGGGACTGGTACAATGTTTGGGGACATCTGTAAACAGTAATTAAAAATTTCATCCTATAATATAAATTGTAGTGCCCAGAATATATAACCACTAAATTTAATACTCTTACCACAGGAGCTTGGAACTTGATCAATAACTGCCTTAATTATGCTAATTAGCATTTTTTTTGGCCCACCATTATGGCCAAAAAAATGGTAATTAGGGTAATTAATGCAATTATTAATCAAGTTCCACACTCCTGTGGTCTTACAAAATGACAAGTGGTGCCTGTTGGGAAAATGTAAATAAAATTATAAATGAAACGAAAACTAAAAAGTTGTGTATGTTTAGTCATGCATTTCGTAACGAAACGTCGCAAATTCGACCAAATTTACACTCTGTAAACAGCTTGGGAATGTTTATTATATTGGGGCATTGTCTTTATTTGGATAGTTATTTATTATTCTTGTATTGGCTTTCATAGCGTTCGTGAAAAAAAATGTGTACTGCGAAGCGAGTGCGAATAAAATAGCGTCCTTAGTTAATATGCAACGGACTACAAATATCATTGCGCGCAAGTACTTTTGGGTCGTTTTTGTTGCACTGATAAAATCTCGACCTAATGTAATTATCCGATATAATTACATTAGCTTTGATAAACTCAACGGCAATTTACTATAGAAAATGAAGTGGGTGTAATTATTCGCGCGTCAAACATATTCGGCGATGGCGTTATTTCAGAGTTAATTGCCAGGCTTCGGTGGGCGATTTGCCTTTGTTTCTTTGAGAATGAATTCGACGATAGTTCTGCTACATATACGTGTGGATTTATTAGCGGTTCGAGGGCGACACGGGTGTCCGGGCTGGGAGTCTTGTTGTTGTGGGCACAATATTGTAATATGGCTGAATCTGGCAAGTTTGGGGTTAATATTGGGATATGTTCGGCTGTGGGTGGCATTCCGTGACAGCCCCGCACTGTTACATACAGGTATATCTAATTTCTGTAATAATTGGCTATATATATAATATGTTATCTCGGTTTCTGGTGCCCTCCTTTCCCCATTCCCTGGCCCTACGGCGCTCCATTTAAGCCCACGTGCATCATTATAGTTCACGTAGAGATGATGATTATACATGTATACGTTTAATGAAAATCGGCTATACAAGTTTGTTCATGCACATTCTACTCCTCGTATCATGGAGATGATTATATATAAGGCTGTTGGAAATCGGCGACACAAAAATTGCCATCGATTTTGCTGGCCCTGCCCTGACCTGTCCCTGACACCAACAGCGCCATTATAGAAATATTTAACCTGCACCATACAGTAAAGAGTTACCCATGTTAGACCCACTCGGGGCCACATATATGGTCTCCCGTAATTTCTAATGAACACAAACATACATTCGCAAATATAGGTATAGTTACTTTGTGACCACCCGGTGACACAAAGCGATATTTAACACGCAATTATATTGGCAACCGGTGGCAAATAGACAGTGCCGTTCGCATATGCATGTGGTATGGGTTTCCGCAAACCGGGTCTAATCTGAACTCAAATCATAATATCATTTGTCATTGTATCTTTTGAAATTTACCGGCTAGCCGCTGTCACCCTGCAATACATACAGATATACATGTATACGTCATATGCATATTGTTGCTGTTGTATTGTAATAAGTTTTCGATCTCTGGCCGTGATCTAACACCACTTTGGAACTCCAGGTATCTTATAGAGTTTTAAAATACTAAGTAAATTTAAAGGCACGTGCGGCCTTAATTGTCGAAAATATTCATATTTGTTCCAAACACCGTAAACAGAAAAACATTAAAACGCATACAGTTCCGTTCATATATACCATGACCATCGCGTAAACAGCATGTCATCATAAAGACCTACTATATTTTACCAAGCAAGAGCCTGATTGTGTTACATAAGACAGCACAATGCTACTGGCTAATCACACACAAACGGCATAAACGCTCTTTATGAGTTCCATATCAGGTATTCACCAGCAAAGAACGCTCTTTATGTTTACCATCATAATATAAACAAACACCAGAAAAGTAACTTTTTTATACTTTTGTTTACATAACAATGGTCAAGCATATGACCATAACATACTGTTTATGCGATATTTCTTATTTGTATACGGACAAAGTCTATCTACATTTTGATGTTCTTTCTGTTTGTGGCGGTTTTTGACGGGTGGAGATATTTTCACAGGATACCCACCGCCAAGGCCAACCGTGTCTTTAACATTATTTGTCAACAAGTAGGTATATGTATGCGTATAAATATATAATTTTATATAAATGATTTATATATAGAGGATCTCCAACAAGTTATGTTGGTATATAAGATTTTATGAAACGAGTTTGATAAATTTGAATCACAACGAGTCAAATTCGAACATTTCCCTGTTCTATGAATAAATAGTTCAAAATAAGAGGCACAAAGCATAACTCAGTTGGGACCCAATTATTAAGGTATGTAATACCAATGCATTGGTATACCACCAAATGAACTATTACTGGGAGTTACATCGGCATTTCAAAGCCTGGACTGAGCATGACTTGCTTCCTCCACAAACTTAAGCCAATCGCACTTCAAGTTTGTGTGTGTTTGTTTGTGTAGACACTCTCAGCCAATCCGGATGCAGCTTACACTGAACATGACGACCAACATGCGGCAAATATGGCGACAAAACGAAAAGTTGAAGCAGAACAAAAACGCCGAAAATTATAAAAGCACGATACTTTACTCTGTTTAGCGAACTGGTAAGTAAATGTGATCCACTTGATCAATAGAAAGAAATGCCATCATTGTCAAATGCGTAATAGAAGAAGTTAGTGAATGAATAATACCGCGAAGTATGCTGGGTGTATAAAACACATAACTGCATTGCACATGCATAAGACAGTCATATTTACTGAATGAACACCAATTGAAAGGGAAGAATCAACTTTCCAATTTCACAAATTCTCTGCTTCATAAAGATGGAACATGTTCACGTAACTATGCTGGTCATTTTCAAATATCATAGAATTCACGGTTAATGTTGCTTTGGAAACTATATATGAAACTCTTTCCCAAATGACATCTCACAAAACGGCAACTCATAAAAATGTATATATTTAATTAGACATTTACTTTATCTTTTTTGTTTAGGCTAAATGCCATGTTTGCAAAATAATATTAATATATTTGTATATACTTAACAGTTTATCTATTACTGTGGGAGAAGATTAATAACTGTAAGTGCGATCACTTGTGCTGCGATCCCTTCGTGATATAACTATTCCATTAAAGTGATGTGAAACACTCCGATCAAGTGTTTCCCACGGAATAACAAATAATCAGGCCAAAGTAAGTTATTTTCCCAAATTTGATAAATATATCCAAATAGTCAGAAAACAGCATCAATGCTATAAACGAATTACACGCAGTGACTGTTATTGGCGCAATCATTACCGTAATGTATATGTCAAATAACGCATCCCAAATAAATTAGTAAATATTTACATTTGTGCGTAGTTCAACCGTTGTGCTCTATGAAATGGTACAGTACATGTGGGTGGAATTTTCGACAATCGTAGCTCATTCTCACATTCTTCCAATGAGGATAATGATTGGATACTAACAGATTGGTTTTATTCATTGAAATAATTCCACAATATGTCTTTAAAATATGTTTAATTGCACCATCATATACAAAATTAGCAGGACCATTTAACTAGGGTGGTACTTAAACACCAGCGCGTACTCGGTTATCAAAGGGTTTAGTGCGTTTCTTTATATAACTGAATTACACTGTGGCATGATACACGAACTCGAGCCAGTTATTTCTGCCCCGCGCTGTTCGCACTGGCGCTATATCGATTATAGAAAATGGAAGTACAATGTACGTTCTATGGACGAAGACGACGTACACGGTGCGTATACAGTCGACGGCAAAACCTTATGACAACAATATTGCGGGTATATCGTGATATATCATGGCATATCATGAATAATTTCCATTTCACGTTTGCTTGACTAGCGCAGACCTATAGAAACTATCGAAATGGACACGCTTGTGTAGCATTACCGATTGAACCTTTAATGAGTCCAACTTTAATTTTGATATTGATCATTATAAAAGCACACCTTGCTTGATGATGATATTAATTAGGTGGCATCGCTGGTAAATTTCCTCCAGTATACTTACCTGCACAGGAGGTACGGTGTTCACGTATGCCGTTCTCCCTGGGAGAGGCCTAACCATTGCACAACGGTGAAGCTGAACCCATGCAGCGGTCGCACCAAATTTGCGAGTCGGGTGCTTAATTTATGAGTCAAGGGGGGCTGCGTTCGCGCTCTCCCCTAAGAAACAAAACTGAAATTAGCCCATTTAATATATATACGTTCATCTTCTACGTAAATACTGTTAAAGGTGTGTTCATTGTTCAAACCAATGCATGTTGGCAACGACCACATATTTTTTTTAAACAAATTAAGCGCCGCCACATATGAAGTAAGGCTATAATTATAACATATATATATATCTTTATTTCCTCCATTCACGGAGAGTTATGAATAATATAAATTGACAAAAGGAAATTCTAATAATACAAGAACAGTAAGCATATATACAGTGGACATAACAACAAAGAATAGTCGCTAGGTGTTCAGCAAGCATACCCACACACGCATACACCATGTATATATTGATACGAACAGACACCCATCGTACATACTCGCACGCCATCATACATGCAAATCCCACTCTAATACATGCATGCACACATACATATCAATACTCACACACATACAGATATTCATACACGCATAAAACATACATGCAATACATATACATGTGCTCAAATGTCACGGTGCTATATATATACATATATATATATATATATATATATATATATATATATATATATATATATATATATATATATATATATATATACATAAACAGCGCGCAGACATACATACATACATCGCACAGACGCATGGCCCATCGCCAGTGATGACACACATCAGCACACACAACCTCACACACAGCCGACCGTCCGCAGGCTATAGCGTATAAACACAAGCACATATACAGCTTAAATACTGGAGTCTGCTGACACACATATAGGTAGACAGTTATACTAATTGACTGTATGTACACAGATGCATATATGCATATACAATGTATGGTTCATGAACATGAAATAGTATTTTGACACATGTATTAGATTTTGTACTATGCAATCAAGGTTTTGTTGAGTTTCTTAGCTGTTGCTCTTATAACTTGACGTCCGCGTTGTCGATTAGACTTGTTGTCTGAATTGTGTGATAAGCATGCCACAGGCAATATGTGCTACAGACCATGAAGTCTGTGAACATGTCAGCTTCACAAATGATATCGAATAATTATCTTGGCCGTGCAGTGAGGAAAACATTTAATTGGATATCTGGACTGAGGCTATCCAGTTTTAGAATACATGGAATATCGAATTTATTCATCAGTTCATACCATATATCATTGCGGTATTCCGCAATCGCTGGGCAGTTCATAATAACATGTAAGGGGAGATCATCGTAATCCCCACCACACTTGCTACAAGTTAGTGATACGGACCCAGTACAAGCTATGATTCCACCCACAGTCAGGTATGCTATTTTGTGTCTTGGGAATTTTCGACAGCAGCGCCACAGGTGAGAGACAGTTAACTTTGGATGCATGTTATGAAAGCGATGGAGTGATTTGTCGCTCGCCGCGCTTTCCCATTCGGATTCTGTATAATCGGAAATTGCCTTGCGCACTATACCTTTCCAAATCTGCTTTGTTGGGAAATCACTATGAGATACATAATTGGTGAGGTATGGCATCAACTGGTGGCTCTCTATGATATCTACAATGTCGGCAATGAATGAATACTTAGAAACACCAGTTATGAAGAAAGAGTGCAGTCTTAGCAAGAATACAGATTTGGCTGCCTTCTCTGTACTGAGAGTACACAAGCTGCTGAAAAATAGGAGCTTCTTTTTTTCAATAAAACTTTGAGCGTTTCCGATACCCATTAACCCTTCTGCGATGTTGGTACGTGTTTGAGAATGAAGACCTTGAATCTTTTTAAGACAAAATCGGTGCGTTCTTTCCAGAGACAAAATATCAGAATCAGTCATACCACACAGCAGTTCGCATCCGAAGAGGCCCCTTGGTAAAACTATGGATGTGTATAATTTCCTACTGCTTGTTGGGGTTATACCACCTGCATACATACCTATGTTCGACAGTGAGAAATAGCTTGATCTGAGTTTTGTTTTTATTACGTCTATGGCGTTACCTTTGTGATTGAATTTGTGTATAGGGACGCCTAAGTGAACCAAACTCTCGACCTCAGACAGTTGTTTTCCACAAAGAGTCCATGCCCTATTACAACTAGCCTTAGTGTGCTCGTTCTTGCTTTCATTGAAGACAATAACTACTGTCTTTTGTTCATTATATTTATATCTCCATTTGCGACTGTAGTTTGTGCATATATTCATTAGGTGCTGCAGGCCATTTTCCGAAACAGAGATCAAGGTCATATCATCGGCTTGTGTCGGGCATGAACAATTTATAGAGAACATATTTAGTCCTGCTCCCGAATTTGTAAGCTCTGTTAAGAGCTGATCAACGAAGATCGTGTAGAACAAAGGTGAAATGACGCCCCCTTGTTTTGTTCCCTGCTCTATCTGAAATTTTCTGGACTGACAATTCCCATATTTTACATGACAAGAAGTACCTGTAAGCATTTGATGAAACAGTAGCCATATTTTCTCATCAAAACCGAGGAGATGAAGTTTATAGAGAAGACCATTTATCCATACGGTATCAAATGCCTTCTGGACATCAAGGAAACATGTGAACAACTTACTGTCGTTTTCTGATGCAAATTCTTTAGATTCGTAAATAAGAAACGAGTTCATGAGACAGTTGATACCCTTCTGAAACCCGTGTTGCAATGCATGTACTTTGATCATATCAGGAACACGATACTCTAGTCTTAATAAAATTATTTTTTCGATCAATTTGTAAATGGCAGGGAGCAGGGTTATCGCGCGATAGCTGTCAAATAACTTTCGGGGTTTGTTGCCTCCTTTGTACAGAGGAACGATTATCCCAATCTTAGCCGGTTCTGGTATATGAGAAAACATCATGATACCCGTCAATAGTGCAGTTAGGCATTTGATCAATGCTGTACCACCAAGGACCAAGTGTTCATTATAAACATTATCCCACCCCGAAGCTTTGTTCAAGTTGAGTGTTTTGAGCGTGTTCTCGACTTCATCTTCAAGTACAGGTTCAGTGACATATTTAGAGTTACTCCCCGTTTTACAATATTGGCCATTTGCGAGGTCTGCGACGGTGTCGTTCACAATTTGAAGGTGGTTCTCGTCAAAGCTATCATGTACCAATGGTTTGTATAGTGACTCAAAGTAGTCGGCCCATCCATCTGATATTTCTGAGGAATTTCTTAAAGTTGCCCCGTTGTATTAAAAAATCTTGTTTGGTCTATTCTCATAATTTCGCCTAAAATTTATTATTTTAAAGAATGACCCTTGATCTACTTCAGCAGCGGTGTCTAGCTCATTGTTACGATCACTCAAATTTTGATTGCAACATTGCCTAAACTCACGTCTGAAGGCGCATTTTCTAGACTTATATTCTACATATAATGCATGATCCACTTCCCGAGGTCTACCAGCAGTGATCCAATTCCGTCTGCTTGTTGTCATGTGAGCGTGCAAGTCCTTCAAGTGACTGTTCCAAAACGGGTTGAGGTGGCTTTTGAATGTTTTTTGTGGAATTATTTCACTCGACGCTCGTTGAATTGCTGAAATAATATTATTATAAAGAGCGTCTACATCGCCTCTGCTATTTATGTTATAGCTTTGTGGAAGAAGCGATGCTAGAGTGTATTTATACTGACTCATTAAGTTTGGTGAGGATATAAATTTCTTCCAGTTATACAAGGGGGTCGAGTTAGATCTCCGTTTGGAACTGTCGGCTTGAATGTCACATCTGAATAAACATACAATTGGTCTATGGTTAGAAATATCAGTAACGTCATCATCAATAATTTAACCATGCACGAGAGTCATATAAATGTCTCTCTGTGAATAAAACACATAATCAATAGACGTGCCCTCACCACCAGTGGCAGGAACAAAAGTTGCTTTTCTGCCAGCACAAAGGTTACTTTCATTTACTGGTACAAACTGTTTTGGTTCGAGTACTCTGCGGAGAGAGTTGTCTCGCGGACGTGATCTTGAAAGAGTACAATTGAAATCGCCCATGATAATAACATGACCTAGAGAAAAGTAAGTATCTATGATATCACCGAGCGCTTGTGTATATTGTAAATGAAATTCGTCTGTATAGTTGGTTGACGGTAGATACACTTGGAATATGTATAGGTAATCTGCATCAGGTAATTCAACTTGGATACCACAAATTCTATCGTCATCAATTTGTATGGTTGATACATAGGGGTCTAGAACTTCTTTCCATATAAGGGCCACGCCACCTTTATGTCTCCCCCGCTGATGGGGTAGCCTTTGAGAGAAATCACACACAATGTGACACTTGTAGTTGACTAGCATAGGTTCGAGTATATGAGAGTTGTGTTCGTGTAGCCAATGTTCACTGATACCACAAATATCTATGTTCCTCTCGTGAATCATGTCATTCAAGAAGGCACCGGATATGGAATCAGCCGATGCCGAAAGACCAGTACAATTCCAAGTGGCTATAGCTATATGTGCGTGTGGCATTGTCAATTACAGTAAAATATACAACATGAGTACAATGAGGTATAACAAGAAAAAGAAGCCAGAGTAGCATAAACCATATGACATAATTATATGTTCAATTCCCATTATACTGGGTTTGTCGTCTATCGAAATCATTTTGAGAAAGCCAGAGTCGACAGAATACTTGACGCGGCCAGAAGTTCTTATTGATTACTTTTGTCATGTCATCTTCGTGTATATTTATTCTGGCAGAAACAGTATGTTCTTTCCTACTATGCATCATGCGAACAATTGAGAAACGAACGCCGGCGTCAGTGAGATAGTCCTGAATGGCTTCGGGAGTAACACTGTCGAGCATGTTACCGACAAATACTCGGATCGTATTTATCGGCGTGTTGTGTTTTATGCGCATTGAACTTTCCGTCTGACTATCACTTGGTGGCGACATGTGTCTCCTGTGGTGTTGTACGTTATGGCGACGTTGTTGGAGATTGTCGTCATTTTCAAAAGTCGTTGGTGGTCGCCTTTGATTAGGAGTGCTTGTGTCGATTCTCTGTCTCGAAGTATTGCCTTGTCCTTTATTCCCATTTCGAGTGACTTCAGAATATGTGCGATTTGTGTACGATTCATCGAAGTCGTCAACTGTAATAGAGTTATAGGACTTAGTTGTCTGGCCGTTTGGACTGCTGGTAATTTGTTTGTTGGGACTAGCATTTAGTAACTGTTGATTAAACATCTGCTGTTGATTGTACATGTGGTTTAATCTATTATTGATTCCATTCATAGTATGAGTGGTGAAGTCCTGGAAAAGGCCGGCAATCTCTCGTGAGAATTTGTTTAGTTTCATATTCATTTTATCCATACATTTTAACTCAATGCGTTCATCAGTTTCAGTTGGTTTTGGTTCAGATTCCGGAGTCGCATTAACACTTTCATCGCGTGGCGAGTTAGCATCATCGTGTAAGGAATTTGAATTGTCGTCCGTGTTTTCGTCTGAATTTATTTTAGAATCCGTAGCATCCTTGTTGGGATCACAAATTTTCACATTCTGTTTTGGAACTTATTGTTGTTTTTGTTTATTTTTGCATTTGAGTGTTCCTATGTACCCTGTGTTGGAATTAACAGATCTTGTCAGCGACTGTATTTCATCGCGCATTGATTCCTTGTCCGTTTTAATATCTCGTATGTCACTTTTCAGTTTCGAGACTCCTGAGCATCTTTCATCGGCCGTACGCTCGATATCAAGCTGATTCACTTCAATTTGTTCCTCAATTTTATCAATTCTCTCGGATAGCTGGTTTAAGAGTGTGTCATTGTTATTCATTCTGGCCATGAGAGTATTCATCGCTTTGGCTAGTTTGGCAGAATATGTTTTATTTTGCTCCTTCATTTCCGAAACAGTTTTATATAAATCTGATAAGCTGTGAACTGGTCCAAATTGAGTCGAGTTAGCAATATTTTCCAATATCTCCTTTGGCGAATTAGAAATTTCAGAATACTCGGGTATGTCATGTTGATTGCTGATCATAACTTTAGAAGCTGTTAACAAATCTGACATATGGTCTGGTTTCTCGTCGAGAATGCACAACATCATTTATTAAATGTCGTGGGAATATTTCACCGCAAGCGTTGTTTCCCTGTCAGCTGACATTTCTCGATTGACTCGCCTCTGCTTGAGGGAGGAGTTCAGATTAATGTCAAGTCTTCCAGATTTTGCCAATTTGATTATTTCCTCGAATACGGAGGCTCGCATTTCTTTTAGAGTTGCAGCACGCCACTGTGTTGCATTTAATAGGACATCGACAACATTCCCTTTTTGCGTATTCCGAACATACTGTAGAACCCATGACAGATATGTGCTGAAATCAACTGTCGTGGGCCCCGTTTCTGTTAATTTAACAAAGGTAGCAGAGAGGTCTATGGGTTCCCGCAAATTTATAGAAGCCATCTCGTTTAGTTTTTCCATTGCTTCATCACAATTAATGTTATCATCACGATGGCAGGGAACTGATGAGCTTTCAGTGTCTTGCGTCTGATTTTCGCATACATGCGCACATGATGGCACGATGTCATTTGTGTCAAACCCAGGAACATTATTGTCCGGTCCATAGAGAACCCTATCTGTTTCCGTGAATATTCCTTCCATGCTCAATTAGTTAAGTTGAGTGCCTGATCAGAGAATATGCAGTCACACGATCATACCGGTAATTCGATCAGTGTCATGTCATTAAGACCAATTCAATTGAATTCAATTTATTTGCTCAACATCATATAGATATACAGAGAATACATAATACATAAATACGATAACTTATGTGCGCATGCGTGCAGATTACATTGTACTAGCATATACATTTAAAATAATGCGTCAGTTATGTGTAGTACATATACATGTATATATGCAATAAATTAGTTGTAAGATATATAGTGCGACAACCCATGAAGGGATATGGTAAAATTAGTCAGTGGAAGCCTCAGGAGAGCCTAAATAGCGGCAAAACCCTTCTAATGAATATGGACAGATTTGTGGTTCGTCTTCCTTTTCCCATGAAGAGATATGGTAAAATTAGTCAGTGGAAGCCTCAGGAGAGCCTAAATAGCGGCAAAACCCTTCTAATGAATATGGACAGATTTGTGGTTCGTCTTCCTTTTCCCGAAAAGTTCTCTCATTTTAATAGTGTTTGGATTTCGGTAGAAGTATGGTGGAATATATTTCTGTCGGAGATCATGTAAAGCTGGACATTTCAGTATGACATGAAATTCATCGCCCAGTTCTGATAGACATAAAGTACATTTTCTCTCGGAGTAGTCTAATTTATTCCAGGATCCAGTTTCAATTGGGAGGTGGTGGTTTCTTGTTCTGATTCGCAGAATACTCGAAACGAGTTTATTGTCTACACTACTAAGGTACTTTTCTTTGCCGAAATCTTGTTTGATTATTCTGTAGAAGGCATATTTACTAGATGTCGAGGTACAGCCCCTCCATTCTTGGATATAGATATCTTCTAGTTTTTGTTTTATGGAAGCATTAAAAATATTGAGGCTATGAATATATTGGTCGTTCCATATATATCCCATACCTAATCTATTCAGGGTTTCTTTTATATCAATTATCCATGGATTGTTGCAAATATTTCTTGAATGCCTAGTATATAAAATATAATATAGTATTAAAGGTAAACGTTGACATTCCATCGTTAGTAACCTGCCCCAATATGAGAGCGCGCGAGTCTTAATTTTGACTGTTATTGGAAAAATACCGGTTTCACCATAAAGAAATGGTGTCCATGTATTGTGTGTACTATGTTCACTGAACCATGACATTTTCCCACGGTCAAGGGTCTAGTACTATACGGAAGCTGGTGAGTACAGTTCACGAAACAGTGCAAGCAGGTAGGGAAAACATGGCGGCACACATAAACAATAGAAGTATCAATGGCTTCGAACTTTGATGAGTCGTCGCTAGCAAAAAAATGTATATTACCATCGTCGATCGTCCCATCTCGGATCATGATTCTGGTCAGTGGAATATCCGCTGATATTCTGTAGAGCAATAGAGTCGATATGTAGCTACATCTTTAAGAAAAATTAGATAGTAATCGAACTAGAAAAATACATGACTTGTAAACAATCTAACCGGAAGCGGAACCGAGGTTCATTAACCAATAAGTGAAGTCCACACATCATAATAAGCCAGGAACATCTCACGTCACTTCAAGCCGGCCATGTATACACGCGCTCGCTGCAAGCAAATATGTTGCTATTGGGAGACTGTGTTTGAATTTTAACAATATTTTACAAGCAATTGTTTTGGCAGTTTTTGTAGTTGTTAATGTTATTAATGTTCAATTAAAATGTGTCGGTATATGCTGATAAGGAATGACTGAAAGATCGATTGGGATCATTGGTTTTGACTGGCAGAGTAATTAACCAAAGTTCGTAAAGGGATTCATACACTTTGTTTGATTACTCTGTCGGTCAAAATCCAATGTTCCAAATCGACCTTCCAGTCATTTATTAAATGATATGTACAGTAATTGGGTATATGTATCATGGATCATGCACAATATGATTACAACGACGACAACATGTTCTTTAAAAAAAACCTCTATTTAGTACAGCATATGGCTCGAAAGCGGTGCAAATAACAATATCCCTTTCTCTACTAAATACTCACTGATAAGTCGTTCCCAGGGACGTAGCGACAGGCTTTTGTTTGGGTTTTCAGGTTCAGATTTAAAAATGTTCTCCCACTGGGGCGACCATAAATAAAAATCAAAGCTGTGAGCTGCCAGAAATTTCAAACCAACGGGGGTGCAATTGGTCCAAATTCTAAGGTGTGCAGATGGAAATTCCAAATTGGACACCCCTCCCAACGAAGACCCTCTAGCCACGTCCCTGCTCGTTCCCTAAGGTTATTATTTACATAATAAGTTAATTATTTCCCTCCATATTCATATTTAGATTCATTTATTTACCATGATGCATATCAGGCTATGTCTGATGTATATAGGTATAAAACATACAAATATTATATAGATAAACATGTAGCTGAAAATAAGGTACACGAACACTGAATTATATATGGGATAGTTATACATGCATGTACCAAAGAAAATATCGGGGATGTAGTTACATGTATATACATGTATCAAAGAAAATGACGGGGGAGTTACTTATCTCAAAGAGAATGTCCAACGGGTAATTATGCCTGTATCAATGCAAATGTCGGGGGTTGGAGTAGTTACATGTGTTAAAGAACATTGGGGGGGGGCGTATTTTTCGGATTGCTGTAGATAAAGGATATGTTACATTGTGTGGTGGGAGGTAGTATTACAATTTTGTCGTGGTAACGAGGTAACATCACAGTTGGGCATCATGAGTGTTCATTATATGTTGGAACTTGTTTATGAATATCGCTAATGACCTCATTGTACACTCGTCAGTACAATTAAATAATTGTGTCGGCTTGAACGTTTTGGGTCTCTGTAATATAAAGATTTGATAAATTGTTCCCTGCGAATATTGAGTTACTGACATTTCAAAACTAAATGGACTTTTCCACCAATTTAGAATATCAATAAAGAGAATTTTCGTTCGGAATAATCTAGATTTGTCAGTTTCAATCGGAAGGGTGTGGTTCCTCGTACGAAACCGTATTAATGTGAATATTAGGTCTTGATTTTCATAACTAGTGTAATTTTCTCGGACGAAATCTTCTTTAATAATCCAGTTAATAAAAATCATTTTGTACTTGTATTATCTGTTCGTCTGTCTGTGATCTGCTCATTTTACTGAAGACCCCTCCAGCTGAATAATATAGCATTCCAATTAATGTATACTATTATAATTTGGTGGGATAATCCATTTAGTTAGAAAGGGTTAAGGTGACGCAGAGTTTGATTATTTCAACATTGATTACATTACAAATACTTTCAAATTGATGATTACAAATACAATATAAATACAGTTTTCCTGTTGATGTATTTTATTACAAATACAATACTTTTCTAAAAGTAATCAAATACTTTTTGATTATACATCCGATTACTTTGAGATTATTTAATGAAGACATTCATATTATAGTTTGACATAGTGATATTGATATTAAAAAGAGACACTAAATATAGTCAATCTCAAATTTAAACTTAAAAAAAATGAAATAATCTTCAACCCAGCAAGGTCATATGGAAGTTCTGGTATCATGTGGTTGGACAAAGAACCATCGGAATTCGCCAAATATCCCGCACACTTAACAACTTTAATATCAAATGCATGTTGATGCTTCTCCAATTTAGATACGATTCTCAGAAAATGTAGCCAATTTAATAAAATAATCTGTCCTGTTCTCTGTCATGTTCGTGGCAGCTGATTTTAATTTAGTTTTGTATAATCAAACTCCGCCGGCTGGGTCATATACATGTATACACCAGTTTGTTGACTGGTAATGGAGCCAAATACTGAGAAATAAACCATGTACAGTTTATCGGAACAAAAAAATAATATCTCAACAATGCTCTACCATAATCCACAGTCTCGGATTACTATGTGTCATTGTTTAAATCAGTGAATGTGGCCTGACGCCAACTAATTTCTTGATGACCAGAGGCTAATCCATACCTGTGCTGACTACTATTAGAGACCTTTCGCAAAATCACTATTACGATTACGGATAGGATATATATTGACCTGGTAAGGTGGAAACTATCACAACTTGCATGTGATGGTTAATTTGTGAGACGGCATATGCCCCACTATATGCAGTTACACATATGTTTGATGGAAAAAGTAAAGGTGACTCTTTCAGTTCCCATGTTCTTATCCGTGTGTTATACACCACACGGATAATGTTAGAGTGACACATCTGCGCATTATTAAACTGCGTGGGTTATATTTCATCTCACATAAGAACATCCGTGTGTAGAGATCGAAATTTTTGCCGTATACTGGTAGGATATTGTCCATATCCGTAACCGTAATCGTGATTTTGGTAAAGGTCTCTATTATTACGGATTCTTTGAAAAGCTAGAGCACGTATCAGTCGTATATATATTCACTTGATAAATAGCCAAAAGTAGTGTTTTACATGTATCTTATTAACCAAAGTGCTATATGTCTATATAACCCCTGTTATATGTCTATATAATAGTATGTTATATTATATCTCATGTGACTCTCGCATTATGATTGGCTGCACACTGCTATTCTATTTTACGATAGTACCCCAGTAGGATTCCTATTTACATGCCTACTATTCTTTTTCTATTTATAATAACAAACTCATTTCGCGAAATCTGTTTGCCGCCTTAAGATACGGCCAATCTTAAACTATACCGTGAACGATACTTGTTGCAATATAGGCATATCATTAGATTTATTGGTGAATTGTAATGATCTTATAAATGTCCTAACCATAGCTAGCCAATGTATTTAATATTTTGTCCGTTTGGTTAGCAAGCGGCCAGTCCTAATTTTGTAATGCCAGCGGAAGTTATTTATGACTTCTATGTCCGTTTTAATCGAAGTTAAGCCAGTTAACTTCTACAATTTAGCCAAAATGTCTTCGCTAATGACAATATTTATAGCAATAAATGCACGAATCACGAAGAGGTGCTGTTAGTTGTAGCTAATAACATAGTTATCCCCCCCCCCCCCTGCCATCGTCAACAGATTGTCGTAAATTGTAAAATCTGAGACCGATTTCCAATATTCACGGTAAATAAAAATGTGACAAAATCAGACACAGATATTGTGTGAGAATTGGCACCAATGTTCGATATAATATAATAAATAATGAATGTCTTGTCGTTGACTATGCCAAAATAGTGGTCCTCGAGGAGGAATAGTCCACTCGCCTGCGGCTCGTGGACTATTCCTCCTCGAGAATCACTATTTTGGCATAGTCAACTCCAAGCCATTATATAATATGATATATGTATCTCCGACTCAAAATATCTACTGTATATCCCTGATCTACACATAAAGTTCAAGGAATAAATACAACCATCTGTAATATTTATGTGGCATAATAACGTTTGGCCCACGATATGTTATAAGATTGAGCATTACCAATACAATATATGGGAGGATTTTTATTAATATTTGTTTTGCACAACATTTATTTAAACATAAAGTTGTTGGCGGTTACACTCCAATGGTCTTATCGGTGAAGCCAGCGGGAGAACTCTACATAACAGTTTGCTCTTAGCAATAATTGGCTATAAATAAGCAATTGTCGGAAATCACAAGGTGATTCCCCGCGTAGTTTCCCACAGTGTCAATTTCTGAGAACTGCTTTCTACGAATCTGCGTAGATAGACGGGTGATTGTTTTGTGATCGGCGTGCGTTTCGACAAGCTATCTTGGCAGTATACATCGCAGGATATATCCGACACCCAAACGTGACAGTGAGTATGCTTCAGCTCATCTTAAAGATTGATTATCTCTTTATATAACACATTTTAGATAGTTTCCTGGTTATGCATGAAGTTATACCTATCCCTGCCTGGAACGATTCTATCATTTATTTTATGTGACAAATATAATGATATATTTAGAACTTTTAGATAGTGTTCCGAGGGAGGTCGAGCCGCAAAATGTCTCCAGTTGATTTGCTTATTTTCAATAATTAAAACAGGGGGGGGGGGTAGTAAAACATTTGCAGGAAGGTATGCCGTTTTTTTGCATCAGACATTTTCGGGGATCCACCAACCCCAAACCTGCAAAAAAATAAAAAACTTACCCCCAATTTTTTTCCTCCCAAATTTCACTAACTTTGGTCTAATACCGCATAAAACTCTCCTGATATCACCACATGTCCCCTTATATATATACCCATAGTGGTGGTATAGCACCAGGGGATCTGTCGATATCACTCATGGGACTGGGAAATGATCTCATTTACTTGAAATAATAGTTTAACCTGTTTCAGAAGCTGATCATCTGTAAACCTAGGTCATTGTGCAGGATACATCAATTCCATAATTTCTAACTATTTCCTGATTAGTCTGTCAATCAGCCCATTATCTAACACATTCCATACCACTTTTGTTAGTCTACTGGAGCAACTTCTATTATACTAAACTAGCTCCCTTCGGGAGCCCATAAATATGGTGTTTTTTGCAGTTATAAATTCTTATAATATGTTTTAAACTGTCACAAATGTCAAATATGGGCACAAAAAGTCGTTAGTAAAACATTTACATGAGGTTGTAAAAACACGTTTTTTGGCCCCTTGGGCAACCCACCCACCCCGGCATACCTTCCTGCAAATCTTTTTATGACCCCCCCCCCCCCTCCCCCGGGCGAAACATATTTTTTCTGAGTGATATAACTACTGTTTACTGATCTCTCCTACTCAAAATATCTACTGTGTATCCCTGATCTAAGTTCAAGGAAGAAATACAACCATCTGTAAATGAATAAAACAAATTTATGTGGCATAATACAGTTTGGCCATGTTATAAAATCGAGCATTACCAATATAATATATGGTAGGATTTTTATTAATATTTGTTTTGCACAACATATCTTTAAACATGAAGTAGTTGGCGGTTACACTCCAATAGTCTTATCAGTGAAGCCAGCGGGAGAACTCTACATTACAGTTTGCTCTTAGCAATTGGCAAGAAATAAGCAATTGTCGGAAATCACAATGAGATTCTTCACATAGTTTCCCACGGTGTCAATTTCTGAGAACCGAAGTCTGCGAATCTGCGTAGATAGATGGGTAATTGTGTATAGTGATCGTTGTGCGTTGTGATAAGTTATCTTGGCAGTACATTTCAGACCCATATATATCCGACATCAAAAAGTGACAGTGAGTATACTTCAGCTCATCATAAAGATGGATTATCTCCTTATATATCACGGGGAAGGAACTGCTCCGCGAGACAGACACCACTTGCTATATTTTGTCCAGTTCACTTCCGATGCACTCCAGTTCACTCGTGATCTTTTTAAGTTGGCTGGCGCTCGATTTTGCAGATGGTTTCACCAAGGGAAGAGAATTTACCGTTTTTTTGTTAAATATGACTGCCGCACATCCCAATCTATTCATGAGATTTGATATTTCCAATAAACAGTGCGCCAATTTGCCAAATTAAGCGTAGACATTTGAGTGTTAAATAACTTAAATTGTCATTGCCCCAATGGTAAATTTCAACACAAATATACGTGAGAAAAACGAATCACTCGATACTGACACGATAATGCAAGGTTTTATTAGTCAAAAGTGTGTTGTCTCCCCACGGACAGTAGATATATGACCTTGGAATCATAAGATATTTAGGTTTTGAAATTGTGACGAAAAAGCTCCAGTTCACCGAAGATAAGATCGGTTCACTTCCCGAACACAAGACCCAGTTCTTTGTCGATCAACAATGTCCTGTAGATTCATATTTTACACTTCGAGCAGATTCAGATGAGAGATTCTCAATTTTGTACCACCCCTATAGTCGAAAGAGCTTATATTGATCTCATTTGAAAGAAATATATATTGGTTATGCAACATATGTATGTTTAAAACCAGTGCACATATATCTGTACGTAGGGGGCGTACGATAGGAGATAATGAGATATACACACGTATATATTGGAGAAATAATGTCGCAGCCATGGACGAGGAAATGGGAAGTGGGATAGCGGGGCGTGTGCCCACTCAATACAGATCAAACCACTATTAAACCTATAATGTGTTGGTGTTATGATATTCTTTTTCTCCTTCCATATATATGATGGATAAGGACAGGAAATGTCAATGCTTTCACCGGAAGACTCCATGCTGTTGAGGGATATTTCATTTGACTCGATATCCTATCCACAACTAGCAAGTACACCACTGAAGCCGAGGCCGTATGTCGAGAGCAGGGACGTGGCTAGAGGGTCTCCGTTGGGGGTATCCGCCTTGATAATTCCAACTGCACCCCCCCCCGGAATAAGACCAGATACAAGGTTTTGCATAATTCCATTCGCACCGCCCCCCCCCCCCATTGAATCAAACCAAAAACACCCCTTGAATCAGACCAAAGGTTTTGCATAATTTCATTCCCTCCTTGCAGCTAAGTATCCACAGGCCTACTAGCCAAGTTATAAACCATGGTTCTATCTACCCGGTATGATAATATTCATAAATTTTGAACCTCAAAATTGCACAAATCCTAACATCTAGTGGTCTAACTCCAGACAAATGCACACAACTACGGAGCAATAGATCAGGACACACCGGGCCGACCATGGTTGTTCGGCCCGGTGTGAGAAAATTATGAAAACTAAACAAGAAAATCGCAAAATCCTAGCATCTAGATATCTAGACTGACCTCAAGCTTTCCTAGTGTTGGAGATTTCAAACCTCATACTCTCCCTTAGTTTGGAAATTTTCCAACTGATGACCATTTCAGTAACAATTGAAACCAAATGAAGTAAAATATTGTTTTCGTAAACTCATTAGCAGTTTTATGTTGGCCACGGGGAGGGACCAGGACACATCGGGCCGACCTTGCATGGTTCGGGCCGGTGTGCGGAAATTTTGAAATCTGAACAAAAAATTCGCAAAATCCTAGTATCTAGACTAGCCTCAAGCATTCATAGAGTTTGAAATTTCAAACCTGACACCCCGACTTATAGGTTGGAAAATTCCCAACATATGACAATTCTAGTGACAATTTTGACCAAATGTATGACAATATTGTTTTCTTAAATTAACTAGAAGTTTTTGACTGGCCATGGGGGAGGGACAAGAACACAAGCTTGCCAAGTGTTGGAAATTCCAACCTGACACCCGTAAGGTTGGAACATTTCTACTGATGGCCATTTCAGTCCAAATCTTTTTTACAAAAAGAAGGATAATATGCAAATATTGGTCCAAAAACAATAAATTCCCCCAATAAATTGTTTGAATCAAACTACAAGAACATTTTCAACCTATTATTGGTGTGAAATTTCCAACTAATGTTGTGTCAGGTATGACATTTCCAACTGTTGAACATTTTTACCAAAGTTGGGGGGAGTGAGAGACACCCACCCCCACCCCCTGTCGCAACGTCTCTGGTCGAGAGTGCTCATATAGATTACACCCTCGGTCGTCTCCTGCTTCTCTTTGCAATAATAACATCCATACTCAGCCTGGAAGAACAATTGTTTAATGGCGGTATTTTTTCGTGATATCAGCGAATGATGCGTCCCATTTTGCCTATGGTGGCACATCTACAATGTAGGCCTATACTGATTCCTGAGTACACACATCTGTATAAGTATACACCTACAAAATACTGACTACAAGACACACTTATTGAGAAATGACCTCTACATTAAACATTTTGTTCCATACATATATAACAGAAAAGCGTTATCTGAATTATGTTTACCGTCAATAATTCATTTGTTGCGAAAAAAAAACATATATATATACATAATTGCCTCACAAAATCAGCGCGTTTGTCGAGTAAAATTGTTTAGATCTTTCTTGAAAAGCGAACCGGCCCTCGATTGCATTATCATTTCCCCAAATGACAGCCATTTCAGGCATAAAGACTGCTTTTTGAGAAGGCGATGTTCGATGAAGTGAACTGGAGCGTATCGTGTTTAGCTTGCAGTGAACTGGAGCTTCTGTTTTAATGAACTGGAGCGTACACCATATCGTCGCTAATCGTCGATGTCAACAGTGGGCTAGGTTTTGCATAAAACCATATATATACATGAGAAATGGCAGTGGCTATTCGCCACCCTGGTGGCGAATAGTCATATAACATAGAAATCGCTATTCGCCACCCG